>LR880969.1:56387062-56405529 GCA_904067115.1 Aegilops sharonensis
TGATGCCTATGTAATGATCATTGCCTGGATATCTTCATAATTATTTGAGGTTCTATCAATTTCCCAACAGTAATTTCTTTACCCACCGTTTGCTATCTTTCTCGAGAGAAGCCACTAGTGAAATCTATGGCCCCCGGGTCTTCTTTCTCATATATTTGCTTTGTGATCTATTTTATTTGCACTTTTTACTCAGATCTATTAAACCAAAAATACAAAAATACTTTGCTGCACTTTATTTTATTTGCGATCTATTTATTCAATCTATTACAACTTTCTCCCGTCAACACGTCGTTTCTGGCGGCGTTACCCGAAAGGGATTGACAATCCCTTTAACATGTTGGGTTGCCAGGTGTTGTTATTTGTGTGCAGGGGTTGTTTGCGTTGTGTTGCTTGGTTCTCCTACTGGTTCGGTAACCTTGGTTTCATATCTGAGGGAAATACATACCACCACTGTGCCGCATCATCCCTTCCTCTTTGGGGAAATACCAACGTAGCTTCAAGTGACATCATAGTAGTATTTATAACCGAGTACTAATACGCTCCTTAGTGGGAAACCGTTTAGGTTTTGATCGATGTGAACAGGTTTGCAATTTGGAATGTGAAGGGACGAAGACTCAAAATTTATTGATGGTTCTATAATTTCTAAGTGCGGCACTATTCCCGGACGGCGTAACGTGGGCACGCTTTCTCGGTCGCATGCGTGGCGTTTCTGTTCTGTTGCCTAATCGCAAACAGTTAATTCTTCTGAAGCGTATGCCCTCAATCGTACATTGTCAAAAAGTAATGTGGTAGACCTTCTTTAACATGTGTTAAAAAACAAAAAAAATTCAAAACGAGGACCTTGAGGTTAATTCCACTGATGGGATGTCATAAATGTCCTTAATGGACATTTAAGAAACATCCCATCAGTGGGATTAACATCAAGACAACTTCCCATCCGGTCACCCATCTCATGCCTACCCCAGCCTGAGCACAGTTAACTGGAGAGTTCACTTAGATGAGATATTGGTGGAACAACTAGTCCTTGCTGATATAGGATGCCCTCTTCGCATCCTTATGGCATACCCGGATGACCGCCTGTCGCCCAATGCCCAATAGATGTTGTGTAGACAGAGCATATCACATACGTCTTATTAGAATCAATTGTCTGTGTTATTATCGGTATTTGCACACATTTCTAATTACAGACATGTTTGTCACGTATCACACACATCTTGATATATTGAACCATTTCTGTTCTCTTGTCTCAACGCAAACAGTTCATCCGAGTGAATCGCATGTTGTATATTGCACACACCTTGATCTGTCTGACCGTTTCTTTTGTGTTGCCTAATCACAACAGTTCATCTGAGTGAACCGTAAGTCGTATATCGCACACGCCTTCATCTGGCTGCCCGTTTCTTTTGTATTGCCACATCGCAAACAGTTAATTGAACTGAACCGTATGCCTAGCATCGCACATGCAACTATAATCTGAACCGGGTTTGATACTGAAGGAAATATGCCCTAGAGTCAATAATAAAGTTGTTATTTATATTTCCTTATATCATGATAAATGTTTATTATTCATGCTAGAATTGTATTAACCGGAAACTTAGTACATGTGTGAATACATAGACAAACAGAGTGTCACTAGTATGCCTCTACTTGACTAGCTCGTTGAATCAAAGATGGTTAAGTTTCCTAGCCATAGACATGAGTTGTCATTTGATTAACGAAATCGCATCATTAGAGAATGATATGATTGACTTGACCCATTCCGTTAGCTTAGCACTTGATCATTTAGTATTTTGCTATTGCTTTCTTCATGACTTATACATGTTCCTATGACTATGAGATTATGCAACTTCCGAATACCGGAGGAACACTTTGTGTGCTACCAAACGTCACAACGTAACTGGGTGATTATAAAGGTGCTCTACAGGTGTCTCCGATGGTACTTGTTGAGTTGGCATAGATCAAGATTAGGATTTGTCACTCCGATTGTTGAAGAGGTATCTCTGGGCCCTCTCGGTAATGCACATCACTATAAGCCTTGCAAGCAATGTGACTAATGAGTTAGTTACGGGATGATGCATTACAGAACGAGTAAAGAGACTTGCTAGTAACGAGATTGAACTAGGTATTGAGATACCGACGATTGAAACTCGGGCAAGTAACATACCGATGACAAAGGGAACAGCGTATGTTGTTATGCGGTTTGACCGATAAAGATCTTCGTAGAATATGTAGGAACCAATATGAGCATCCAGGTTCCACTATTGGTTATTGACCGCAGACGTGTCTCGGTCATGTCTACATAGTTCTCGAACCCGTAGGGTCCGCACGCTTAACGTTCGGTGACGATCGGTAATATAAGTTTATGTGTTTTGATGTACCGAAGGTAGTTTGGAGTCCCGGATATGATCATGGACATGACGAGGAGTCTCGAAATGGTCGAGACATAAAGGTAGATATATTGGATGACTATGTTTGGACTTCGGAAGGGTTCCGAGAGAGTTTGGACGAATACCGGAGTACCGGGGGGTTACCAGAACCCCCCGGGGAGTATAATGGGCCTCATGGGCCTTGGTGGAGAGAGGAAAGGGTGGCCAGGGCAAGCTGCGTGCCCCCTCCCCCTCTAGTCCGAATTGGACTAGGAAGGGGGCGGCGCCCCCCTTTTTCCTTCCCCCTCTCTCCTCCTTCCTTCCCTCCTTCTCCTACTCATGGAAGGGGTGGAATCCTACTCCCGGTGGGAGTAGGACTCCCCTTGGGGCGCTCCTAGGAGGTTGGCCTCCTCCCCCTCCTCCACTCATTTATATACGGGGGAGGGGGGCACCCCATAGACACAAGTTGATCATTGATCTCTTAGCCGTGTGCGGTGCCCGCCTCCACCATAATCCACCTCGGTAATATCATAGCGGTGATTAGGCGAAGCCCTGCGTCGGTAGCTTCATAGTCACCGTCATCACGCCGTCCTACTGATGGAACTCTCCCTCAAAGCTCTATTGGATCGTGAGTTCGTGGGACGTCACCGAGATGAACATGTGCAGATCGCGGAGGTGTCGTACGTCCGGTACTAGGATCGGTCGATCGTGAAGACGTACGACTACATCAACCGTGTTGTCATAACACTTCCTCTTACGGCCTACAAGGGTATGTGGATGACACTCTCCCCTCTTGTTGCTATGCATCACCATGATCTTGCGTGTGCGTAGGATTTTTTTTGAAATTACTACGTTCCCCAACAGTGGAATCCGAGCCAAGTTTATGCGTAGATGTTATATGCACGAGTAGAACAGAAAGAGTTGTGGGCGATAATAGTCATACTACTTACCAGCATGTCATACTTTGATTCGGCGGTATTGTTGGATGAAGCGGCCCGGACCGACATTATACGTACGCTTACGCGAGACTGGTTCTATCGACGTGCTTTGCACACAGGTGGCCGGCGGGTGTCAGTTTCTCCAACTTTAGCTGAATCGGGCGTGACTACGCCCGGTGCTGGTTGAAGGTTAAAACAGAACATACTTGACGAAAAATCGTTGTGGTTTTGATGCGTAGGTAAGAACGGTTCTTGCTCAACCCGTAGCAGCCACGTAAAACTTGCAACAACAAAGTAGAGGACGTCTAACTTGTTTTTGCAGGGAATGTTGTGATGTGATATGGTCAAGACGTGATGAGATATAAATTGTTGTATGAGATGATCATGTTTTATTAAAGTTATCGGCAACTGGCAGGAGCCTTATGGTTGTCTCTTTATTGCATAAGATGCAAGTGCCATGTAATTGCTTTACTTCATCGCTATGCGATAGCAATAGTTGCAAAAGCAGTAGCTAGTGAGACGACCATGTGACGACACGTTGATAAAAGTTCAAGATGATGGAGATCATGGTGTCATACCGGTAACAATGGACATCATGAGAGTACTTTGGAGATGGAGATCAAAAGCACAAGATGATGATGGCCATATCATGTGACATATTTTGATTGCATGTGATGTTTATATTTTATACATATTATTTTGCTTAGTTCGGCTGTAGCTTTATAAGATGATCCCTTACTAAAATTTCAAGCTATAAGTGTTCTCCCTGAGTATGCACTATTGCGACAGTTCTTCGTGCTGAGACACCACGTGATGATCGGGTGTGATAAGCTCTATGTTCATATACATCAGGTGCAAGCCAGTTTTGCACACACAGAATACTCGGGTTAAACTTGACGAGCCTAGCATATGCAGATATGGCCTCGGAACACTGACACCGAAAGGTCGAACGTGAGTCATATTTAAAACAAAAAAGAGGCTAGCCAACTCACCTCCAGGAGGCTCCCTCGATTTTCATCTTCGTTGGCCGTTGGATTTGTTTTCTTGCGCGTGTGAGCCATTGGATATTCACAGCGGTTAAAACCAATGTTCACCTCACGGTCGTTTTCATTGTCCAATGACGGGTGGGCTCGCACGGCGCGCTGGTTGGCTGGGTTGCGTGCTTTCGCGTGCAGGGCGTTTTTGCCCAATCCGCACCGCACGCTCCGCACCCAATCCCCCGTCTCCCCAGGCCCCAGCCCCCACCGGACAAACCCTAGCCTCACATCCCGCACTCCTCCCTCCTCCTTCCTCGTTACCGCCGCCGCCACTGTTCTGCCTCCCTCCTTTCTGTCCTACAACCATGCCGTCGGGAGGAAGCCGCCGTCCGTGGCGCCATACCGCTGCTGGGGTGCTGCGCACGCTTCGTTCCCCACAACCCCTCCCTCATCCTCGGTCGTCACCGCCACTGCCTGCTACTCCCCTCCACCACCGTTGCTGCTTCTGGGTCGAATCTGGCATTGGTGGGTCGGAGCTCGAGCTAGAGGCCGAGATGGGGAAGGTCAAAAAAGGAGACCGGCTGGAGGTGCTCGAGGCCGAGGAAGCTGGAGATGGTGAGATCCCTCTCCCCATATCTATTCCCTTAGTTTTTCCTCTTCAAACCTTCATTGATGGTCTCTCTCCCTCAGCACAACTAGCTTCACTGGCCATCCGGTGGTTGGAGCATGGGGCAATGCTCCAGTTGCGATGGGGTGGAGCTGCGCAGGAGGGGAAGGAGGCTCGCGACAGGGAGCCGGGCCAGGGAGGAGGCAAGGTTTGTGTTGCCCCGTGTTTTTTCTCTTCGCATTTTTCTCCTACCATGCATTTGTTTGTTGCCAGAGTGGATCCATGCCACCAAATTCTTGGATAAATAATGAGTGCCAAGATATGTATGCTGAAATGTGAGTTCATTATTTGGAAAAAATATAATCATTATATATGTATTGCCAACAATTTTTATGTTTGAAGCAACCAATTTTGTGAAAAGAGTAGAGAGAAAGATACATGTGCAATTTCCTTGATGTTACAGCAGATGGATACTCGATCTTTAAACATAAGCACAGATAAATAGGTAAAAGTTCGGGGAAAGACCAATGAAATAACCCTGTAATTAACCTTATTCAGTTTATGAACATATATGTATGCTACAGAGCATGAAATTGGGAAAATACAAATATGATTGGTGGTTGGTTCACCATTCAAAAATTTGATCCACCAATTGTGTCTCAGTGATTTCTACTTGAGCTAAAACCACGCCAATAATTTTGGAACGATGGAGTACTTATTTGTTGTGTATTTGATGGTTTGATATAAAAACATGAAGGTTAAATCGGGCATGGTTTTGATATAATTTGTTACAAGATATTACATCGGCTTTCTGGTTTGGAAATACTTATAATCGTTTTCTTCTTGTCAAGGAGATGTTCATGTCAAGCTAGGTTCCTATAAAGGGGATTTTTTTTCTTTCAGTTCACCAGATGCTGAGATCTAGCTAGGCTTCCATGTAGAAATGTTGTTGTATTTGAAAGTTTGTTGGGTGCCTCATCTAAGTTTCTGCAAAGTGGATTTTTGTTTGTTACTGCCCAGGAGATGCTCTCGGATCTAGCTATATTCCTAGAAGTTTTTTTGTTGGCTTTCTTGGTTTTTTTTTGGTACCTTGATCTTTCCTCGTCGATAAGGAATAAATTTGTCCTGGAGTTCCTTTCCTCTTTATAGAGGAGTCTTTTATTCCTTTGCTTGATCTGGCGCCTGGCATGGGCATCCGTTTCAAGTTGGGACGGCATACAATCCATGCAAGTGTATGTAGTTGTTGTATGTATGGTTGATACATCATCTTGCCAATTAGTCCCCACTAAAATTAATTTATCTCTCCACCTTTTTGGCTCATGGATATCGATGCGAGTACTATAGGTAAATAACTACTAGAGATTACCACCCTCGAGTAGGTTTCTCTAAACAGACAATATATGACGGTATTTCTACTACTGCAGGTTTTTCCATGGTTGTATATGGCATATTGGCGTTATCAGGAGTTGTGGTTCTGGATTTGTTTGCTGCTCTATAGATCTATTATTTGAAGAACTGATGATATACAGTGAGTTATCTTGCACCATTATTTGTCCTTTCAAGCGCTTGATTTCAATTTTTTAATGTATTCAAAGTGTCCCTACTTCCTAACAAGCCACCCATTTGTCATGTGTATGTGTTGTCATCACAAAGTTGTTTTCTGCCCACCCGAAAAGCGCTCACCCAGCCAATCACGTGGAGGTGTGCTTTGCATTATTATCTTTAATTGAAGTTTTGTTGTGTTGTCATCATATTCAAAAGTATAGTTCTTTACTTGCAGCATCTTGAAGTGAGCAATATTTTGATGCTTACTTCCTGATGATTTAAGAAGTTTCGTGCACTACCAAACTTAATTTGAAAACACTAGCTTGTTTTGTAGGAATTGTCTTTCTTTGCTTCGAACTTGTGATTTATGGCTGATGTCAACTCCATCTTTTTAGGTGCTTGTCAAGTATGGGTGGAAAGCTTGACAGTTCGTTTTTATCTCTATGATCTCCTCATGACCACAACCATAGTGCAGGATGCTGCTGCCCAAGTTGTCGTTTATCTTTGGGTATTCCTTAATGTTGGGGCTACTACATATCCAGATCACTAGATGATACAAAGGTGTCTTCCCTTCCTTTGTTTATATTCCTTTATGTTGGGGCTGGTGTTAGGTTCCACTGGATCAAATTTTAGCTGTTGTTTCTTATGTTCTAGAGAAGCTAGAGGAGTAATTAGTGTTCTCTGTTTTTCTAATGAGTGTATGTGTGGAACTATGGATGCATACAAATAGTAAAGGAGCAATTAACTTTCTATTTTTTTTCCAAGTATATGTGGATGCGCATAAAGTGTTGGCTGTCTGCTTATATCAAGTATGGTCTGATATTTTGGTCATATCAACCCCAGTATTGAGCATACCGACTGATATTCTGGTCATATCAGCCCCAATATTGAGCATACCAGCTGATATTCTGGTCATATCACACTTTCTACAGTCTACACCAAATCTGCGAGCATGATATCTGATATTTGAATCTTGAAATTACCATTAGAAAGGCAAAGAGATCTTGTAGAAAAATAGGTTACATGCTCAGGTATATCATATATGGATAAAATGCACCTATCAGCTGTATTGGTTCTTTCGTATTTTTGTGCAGTCCTTCTATTAATTTTTCTAACTTTCTGGATTTATATTTGAGCAAGATAAATATATTCCATCTCTATCCCAGTACAGAATTGAAGCTTCATCAAATCTATCTGGGCGTTCATTGCGTAATACAATGTTGAGATTGAGAACATTTTCAGAGGGGAACTTAAGGTACCACCTAATGATATAATATTAGTCATTATCCGTTGATTGGTAAATTTTGCTTTAGTATACACCCCTTCGGGATATGGCTTTCAATTCTATACTTTTCTTTAATTATCAGTATTGCTACAAGGATAATAATCATTTTTATTGCAAAGTACGTACTACATTAGACAAATCAGCATGTTTTCCCATAAAAATACATGTGGCGCGAAAGCAGCGACAGTCATGTTTGAAAGCGTGTATTATAAGAGTATGTATCTTAGTTATTTTGGTGGTTTGAAAGCATGTAATATAAGAGTATGTATCTTAGTTATTTTGGCATCGCCATCCTTTACATTATAGGTTGTTTTGCATAACAAACAATGAGGTCTACATATGTAGATTTGCAAGTTAAATTCACCACACCTTTGAAACCCGTAGTTGTTTACTATTCTCTTAAATCTTTAAACTTTGTGCTTCATTCCTTTAATTTCAGAACTAGGAGGGTGCAGATAAGTAAGAGTTGTTGGCAGCAGCAACCTACACATGTGGAAACAGTGGCTATGGCGGTTCAAAGGGAAGTTGTGGCTGCTAGACAGCAACTCACAACTTAGTGGCGGCTCAAAGGACATATAATCTATTTCTTCTTTGAGCTATCTACTATCATATTATGACTCGGTGCTAGCTGAAGCTTCTATTTTCTCGCCTTTTGTGGTGGCGATTATTCCTTGGACTGTAGTAATTCCATTTGTAAGTATCATGTACTGCAACCATCTTTATCTTTAGCCCCTGCACTTCAGTATCAAATTCGTGTGTAAGTGTAGGTTTTCTACTTGCTCCCTGAACATTCCATTGTTTTTCATGTGCAATTTTTTTATCACCGGCTTCAACATAGTTAATTAGCATGCGAGAGGCTCAACTGTAGCTTTTTGCAATGCTAGAAGGCCACATTCAGTACTAAAAATCTAGACTGTTCTTTCCACTCTGTAACAACTTCTATGCTTGCGCCACCATGATATCATTACAACATTTCCCTGTAAAATTTTATTACTTACACGTAAACTGAATTGATTTACCAGTAAAAATCTATACAACTCATTTCAGTCGATAGTAACCATTGTAGAATTACCAGGATATGTCATGTATGTGCTCTGCGTCGTAGCATGTTGCAAAAAGTACAATAAGAGATAGATTGTATGCACTATGGCTAGCAGTAACATTTTTCGACTTGTACATCATTCGATCTATCTATTTCTACATGATATTCCTCATGTTGCAACCTTTTCCCGTAGAATCAAAAGGAATTAGATGGAAGAAATTGCAGGAGGTATACTTCGTGTTCCATTAGTCTTACTTTCGGAGGCATGTCTATAGTCTTAGTGTTGAAGGTGTGTCAATAGTAGTATCAATTTTGGAGGGTTGTCTATATTAATCTTATTTTTTGGATTATGTTTCTTTCCATCTGCATCCTCTTCATAATGGATTAGGTTACTTTGTTATTGCCATGTGATACTTTTTCTTATTACTGTGATCGTTAGTGCTCTTAACATTGGTTGTTCTTGCTTTACGGCTGCCTTCTCAGCGCACTATTATTAGTTCTAATACATTAACTATAATATGCTCGATTGACCTTATTAATTATATATTTCACTTCACCGGGGCTATTGGTGGAAGTGTTGGTTAAAATATTTTGGTGGCGGTGTATAAAACTAATTGTTGTACACCATTATTAAGTGCGCTTTTGAGCTTTGAGTAGACAATTGTGGTCTTAATTACTTTAAAGGATCGTTAATATATTACTGTCGCTTTCCATGTTCAGTTATTCACACTATATTATTGCTTGGTTCTGATAGCTTGCTATTATTAGAGAAGGAATGGTATTCTCGGCTGACATTCAAAAGCAGTCAAGATGGTGAAGTTTAGAACGGAGGAGTTCCGCAGAATTATGGATAAAAATATCCATAACATGTCTGTCATTGCTCATGTCGACCATGGTATGTGATGGAGCAGTGACAGTTGTCTCTAATTGTCAAGTTTATACGGTAGAATCTTCTTGATTGATGATTTTATAGCCTTCTCTTAGTTGTACTGTATTAATTCTTAAAACTGGATCATTTAAAATTAGTTAGATTTAATGAGTTGTTTCACTGTTTTCAAATAAGCAGTTTAAGCCCTTATTGTGTCCCAGAGCTTATTCTTTCTGCCTTTTTATGATTGATATATGCTCTAACAAGCTTAAATGTAACTATTTGCATATAATATCATGGCTCAAAATCTTAGTTGTTGAATGTATTAAAATTTATAAGATCTGGAGTTTGCACTATATTTCATCCTGCAGTATTCCCAGCAACTGAATATTAAGAGCACCGACGATCCCAGGTTGTACATTCGGGAAATGCTTTTATCTTGCAGGCCAGTTTTACATTTACTTCTTCGATAAGGAGATGGCCATGAACAGAGTATCATGGTATTTTCCTTGGCATTACTGATGTCGTGTTCAGATTACTGAAAGAAGGATTGGTAGCCGCAAAGGAGTGAAGGGTAGAAAATATGTCCATTGTCATTGAATTGGTGGGATTGTCCCCAAGTTAGTGCTGCAGATGTTTCTATTTAGAGCAAGAAGCCAAATCATGCTGTTCATTGTAAATCTTGAAAAACTTGTTTATTGTCACTTTTATATCTGTTGTAAACGTTTGTTCGTGATGTGGTACTTGTCAATCTTGGTTTGCCCTTCCTTTTCAAGTTTGCCTTAAATTTCAGCAGACCAACAAGTCCTTGTTTCTTCAATTTGTTTCTCATTTCATGTTTGCACTTGTATTATAGTAGAACAACATGTCATAAACATGGCGTTCGGCATTGTTTGTCCAGTTCCCTTCAAGAAAGAAGAGATGGCTATAGAGAGTGGCTCCATCACTGAAGAGATGAAAAATGTTATGCAAGGCATTGTTTGTTAAGCTCCTTTTAAAAAATAAAGTAATTATGGTGCATCTAGCATATAATGGGGTTGTGAAGGACAAAACTCTATGGATTCAGAGGAGTGGGAGGGCAGAGTTTACTAACAACGTATGGAGGACAAAGTGTGATCTAGATTTCTAAGTTTCAGCTCGTAGCAGAATTGTATGGAGAGAATGCCTGCATTTTGAAAACCCTATTACATAGTTTGAGGCTATGTTTCTTCCAATTTTCATTATTGAAAAGATCCTTATTATTGCCAAATTGTCAATTATTTTCAAATAGCTCTTTGTTTGAAATGGGACTTTGCGCCATCTGGCGCAACGGGTAATGTTATTATACATCTTATTATTGACAGCAAGCATCCATCGTTTTTTATTAAGGCCCCCCGGTTTAATTTTTTTACCACATGCACTTGTCTACAACTAAATCAACTAAACCATGGATTTCCTTTCCAACGCACACATGGATTCGGCGGGTCTTTGGCCATATGTCCTTGCAAATGAAACTATTTTCATCGACAACATGGCTTTAGCGGGTCTCTGCGCCATTTGGCGCAACGGTTTCTCTTGAATAATGAGTTACTCCCTCAATCTTACAATAGAGATAATTTGTCAAAATTGTGTTTTTGTAATGTTTGTGGTCTTCTCTTTTCTTTTTCTTGATTTGTATTGTATATGCTACTCGCATATTTGAACATGCATAGGGTCTCTTAGTCTTTAACCCTGACTATAAAAATCCGTTGACGGAAGCTGGGGAGGGCCGAGATGAACACCCGGCTCCCTGGGTCTAAGCCATCGAGATGGTAGAGATGACGTTTCCATGTCACCTACTCCAGCAGCCGGACAAGGAATATAAAAACCATGCATCCTTGCTCCCCAGGCCGCATAATGATCACAGTGATGTCTACGACCTCCTCCTAGATGTATTAATCTCAATCTCATGTTTGGTTTTCTTCCCTTTTCTCCTCTAATGATGTAATTTCTTTTACTAAGATAACACCATGTTTGTTGTAATGCCTTATTTGATGTAAGATCCCTTTTCTACTTTGAATGAATTTACTTCATATATTTCTTATTTAGTTTAGTTCATCATTCAGAGACGGTGGAATATTTTTGTCCTTCACAGGTTAAATGAGCATTGCGTAGTCCTTCACAGGTTAAATGAGCATTGCGTAAAAGTATGTCTAAGTTCTCTTTCTTCAAGTCCTTCAAGTAAATGAAATTGTTCATTTCGAATTTAATACCTTTTAATAATAATCATAATGAGAGAGGGGTATGCTTTTCTCTCTCTCTCTCTCTCTGGGCAAGTGTTACTTTAGACAACATGTACCAAGAAATAAAAACTCTGGAAATTTGTTCGAATCGCACAAAAAAAGTTTGTAGTTCTTATTCATACTTGAAACATGTGAGGCTCTGCAACCATGTGTTTTTTTCAAGGCACATATGGGTTTAGCAGACCACAACTAAACCACCGACTGTACATACATGGCATGTCCTTAGTAAAGGAAACTATTTTCATCGCGAACATGGCTTTAGTTGAAGGTTCTTGCAGCATGAAACTATTTTCATCGACAACATGTCTTCAGCAGGTCTCTGCGCCATTTGGTGCAACGGGTCAACTAGTAGTAGATATGATCAACATAGTGATGTTCACCATTGAAAACTACTCCATCTCACGTGATGATCGGACATGGTTTAGTTGATATGGATCGCGTGATCACTTAGATGATTAGAGGGATGTCTATCTAAGTGGGAGTTCTTAAGTAATATGATTAATTTAACTTTATTTTATCATGAACTTAGTCCTGATAGTATTTGCATAACTATGTTGTAGATCAATAGCTCGCGATGTAGCTCCCCGTTTATTTTTGATATGTTCCTAGATAAAAATAAGTTGAAAGATGATAGTAGCAATGATGCGGACTTGGTCCGTGATCTGAGGATCATCCTAATTGCTACACAGAAGAATTATGTCCTTGATGCACCGCTAGGTGACTGACCTATTGCAGGAGCAGATGCAGATGTTATGAACGTTTGACAAAGCTCGGTATGATGACTACTTAATAGTTTAGTGCACCATACTTTACGGCTTAGAACCGGGACTTCAAAAATGTTTTGAAATGTCATGGAGCATATGAGATGTTCCAAGAGCTGAAATTGGTATTTCAGACTCATGCCCGAGTCGAGAGGTATGAGACCTCTGACAAGTACTTTGCCTAAAAGATGGAGGAGAATAGCTCAACCAGTAAGCATGTGCTCAGAATGTCTGAGTACTACAATCGCTTGAATCAAGTGGGAGTTAATCTTCCAGATAAGATAGTGATTGACAGAGTTCTCTAGTCACTATCACCAAGTTACTGGAACTTCGTGATGAACTATAATATGCAAGGGATGACGAAAACGATTCCCCGAGCTATTCGCGATGCTGAAATCAGCTAAGGTAGAAATCAAGAAAGAGCATCAAGTGTTGATGGTTAACAAGACCACTAGTTTCAAGAAAAGGGCAAAGGGATAGAAAGGGAACTTCAAGAAGAATGACAAGCACGTTGTCACTCCCGTGAAGAAACCCAAGCTAGACTTAAGCCTAAAACTGAGTGCTTCTACTGCAAGGATTAATCGCTGGAAGCAGAACTACCCCAAATAATTGGCGAATAAGAAGGATGGCAAAGTAAACAAAAGTATTTGATATACATGTTATTGATGTGTACTTTACTAGTGTTTATAGCAACCCCTCGGTATTTGATACTGGTTTTGTTGCTAAGAGTAGTAACTTGAAACAGGAGTTGCAAAATGAACAGAGACTAGTTAAGGGCGAGGTGAGTTCGTGGGACGTCACCGAGCTGAACTTGTGCAGATCGCGGAGGTGTCGTACGTTCGATACTAGGATCGGTCGATCGTGAAGACGTATGACTACATCAACCGCGTTGTCATAACGCTTCTGCTTACGGTCTACGAGGGTACATGGACGACACTCTCCCCTCTTGTTGCAATGCATCACCATGATCTTGCGTGTGCGTATGAATTTTTTTGAAATTACTACGTTCCCCAACAGGTACATCCTCCATCGCAAACGTTTTGCACCTTTTTTGACGGTGTTTTCACACCACGGTTTGCGATTAATGCATCGCACACAGTTTTGTCGAAGGGTCTCTGATTGTAGTGTCGCGTTGGCAGCAACCTGCAGTAGTGTGGAGAATCATCGTAACAAGAAAATAAAGTTTCTACGATCTGATCGCGGAGGCGAATATTTGAATTACGAGTTTGGCCTTCATTTAAAACAATGTGGAATAGTTTCACAACTCACGCCACCTGGAACACCACAGTGTAATGGTATGTCTGAATGTCGTAACCATACTTTATTAGATATGGTGCGATCTATGCTGTCTCTTACCGATTTACCAGTACCATTTTGGTGTTATGCATTAGATACAGCTGCATTCGCGTTAAATAGGGCACCGTCTAAATCTGTTGAGACCACACCGTATGAACTATGGTTTGCCAAGAAACCTAAGCTGTCGTTTCTTAAAGTTTGGGGTTGCGACACTTATGTCAAAAGGCTTCAGCCTGATAAGCTTGAACCCAAATCAGAGAAGTGCGTCTTCATATGATACCCTAAGGAAACAATTGGGTACACCTTCTACCACAGATCCGAAGGCAAGACCTTTGCTGCCAAGAATGGTAACTTTCTAGAGAAGGAGTTTCTCTCGAAAGAAGTGAGTGGGAGGAAAGTAGAACTTGATGAGGTAATTGTACCTTCTCTCAAATTGGAAAGTAGCACATCAGTGAAATCCGTTCCCGTGATGCCTACACCAACTAGAGAGGAAGCTAATGATGATGATCATGAAACTTCGGATCAAGTTACTACTGGACCTCGTAGGTCGAACAGAGCATGTTCCACACCAGAGTGGTACGATAATCCTGTCCTGGAAGTCATGTTATAAGACCATGGCGAACCTACGAACTATGAAGAAGCTATGATGAGCACAAATTCCGACAGATGGCTTGACGCCATGAAATCTGAGATAGGATCCATGTATGAGAACAAAGTGTGGACTTTGGTGGACTTGCCCAATGATCGGCAAGCCATTGAGAATAAATGGATCTTGAAGAGGAAAACGGACACTGATGGTAGTGTTACTATCTAAAAAGCTTGACTTATCGCAAAAGGTTTTCGACAAGTTCAAGGAGTTGGCTACGATGAGACTTTCTCATTCATAGCAATGTTTAAGTCAGTCTGAATCATGTTCCCAATTGCCACATTTTATGAAATCTGGCAAATGGATGTCAGAAATGCAATTCTTAATGGACTTCTTAAAGAAGAGTTGTATATGAAGCAACCAAAAGTTTTTGTCAATCCTAAAGGTACTAACAAAGTGTGCAAACTCCAGCGAATCATCTATGGATTGGTGCAAGAATCTCGGAGTTGGAATATACGCTTTGATAAGATGATCAAAGCATTTGGTTTTATACAGACTCATGTTGAAGCCTGTATTTACAAGAAAGTGAGAGGGAGCTCTGTAGCATTTCTGATATTATATGTGGATGACATATTATTGATTGGAAATGATATAGAATTTCTGGATAGCATAAAAGGATACTTGAATAAGAATTTTTCAATAAAAGACCTCGGTGAAGCTGCTTATATATTGGGCATCAAGATCTATAGAGATAGATCAAGACGCTTAATTGGACTTTCACAAAGCACATACCTTGATAAAGTTTTGAAGAAGTTCAAAATGGATCAGTCANAAGTTTTTGTCAATCCTAAAGGTACTAACAAAGTGTGCAAACTCCAGCGAATCATCTATGGATTGGTGCAAGAATCTCGGAGTTGGAATATACGCTTTGATAAGATGATCAAAGCATTTGGTTTTATACAGACTCATGTTGAAGCCTGTATTTACAAGAAAGTGAGAGGGAGCTCTGTAGCATTTCTGATATTATATGTGGATGACATATTATTGATTGGAAATGATATAGAATTTCTGGATAGCATAAAAGGATACTTGAATAAGAATTTTTCAATAAAAGACCTCGGTGAAGCTACTTACTTATTGGGCATCAAGATCTATAGAGATAGATCAAGATGCTTAATAGAACTTTCACAAAGCACATACCTTGGCAATTTTTTTGAAGAAGTTCAAAATAGATCAGTCAAAGAAAGGGTTCTTGTCTGTGTTGCAAGGTGTGAAGTTGAGTAAGACTCAAAACCCGACCCCGTCAGAAGATAGAGAGAGAATGAAAGGCATTCCCTATGCCTCAGACATAGGTTCTATAAAGTATGCCATGCTGTGTAACATCCCAAAATTCTAAATTTTGGAATGTTACATTAAATTAATAACTATGCTTGTTGTCTGATTGATTGGTTGATTGATTGAGTGAAACTGAGTGGAATTTGAAAACTTTTGAAAGTTGAATGAGAGGGAATGAAATGACTTTCCCAAAATTTCCACTTTGCCTTTTTGGATCTCAATGAATTCAAGTTCATTCCAACATCAAACCCTAGAGTGAAGATGACATGACTTCTTCCATTTGGAATGAAAAGGGTTTTGGAAAAGATTTGAATTTCATTTGGGAATATTTCAAATTCAAAAGCTTTATGCAACTCAATGATTTTCATGAGGAAAGATAAAATGACTTCTTTAATTATATGAAATATGAGTTGGAAGTTAAAAAGTATCAAATTGAAAGTCATTTTTAAAGTGCCTTGAAACCCCCTTTCAAAAATTGAGTTTTGGTATTTGAATTCAAATTTTGGCAAGTGGAATTCATTTCAAAACTATGCCTGACAACTACTTGAGAAAAAGTATGAGAGGAGTAAACATGACACTCCAAAAATATCAGAGGAAAACATTGCCAAAGGTTTTGGATTCAAATCTGAATTTTATTTGAATTTGAAAAAAATGGATTTTTATAAAGTTTGGATTTTGCCTTTGGAAAAATGTTCAAATGATAGGGAATATTCCCCTGATCATTTTGGTATATATATGTGCTATATAAAATATTTATAGATTATGTTTTATATCTGTTTTTGTTTTACTTAAAATAATAAATTTTAAAAAAAAAAGAGAAAACCCCCCCAGGCGCCAGCCAGGCCCCCTGGCCTAGCCAGCGCCGAAGCCCCCCACCAACCAGGCCCACCGAGCCGGCCCAGCACCGGCCAGGCCCCTCCCCCGCGCCCGAATCGCCTACGAGCCGGTCGCCCGCTCGCCCCACCCCCTCTCTCTCTCACCGACAGGTGGACCACCCCCCCCCATCTTCAACCCCTCGCCCACNGACTAGTTTAACCCTAGGGCCCCTTTAGGTTATATTACGCACAGTGCGTAGTTTAGGCCCATTAGGCCCTTTTTCTTTTATTTCTGTTTTCTATTTTAACAGAATAGTTCCTGTTTTGAAAAATTCATATCTTTTATTCTGTTTAATATTTTTAGGTGATTCTTTTTTTGTTGGTTTGCAAATTTTCTATAGTTTCTGTAGAAAATATATTTAGCTATGTTAAATTTAATTAAAATAGATTTAATTTAGTTTTAGTCAGAATAGTAAATCTGCTATAACTTGAGTTAGGAAAATTATTTTTGGATGATTCTTTTTGCCCCAACTTTATTTTGACATTTCCAAACCATAGAAATTAATTTGGGTATTTTAGGATTAATAAAAAAATAGTTTTAAGCAGAATCTTGTTAATCCTAATTAATTAACTAGCTACTGTTTTCCTATTATTTTAAATAGTAAATAAATTTATTTTTAACCTGTGATTGATTATTCTAGGATAGTTTCTGTCACTTTATAGGATGAACTTTTATCTATAATAAATAAAAGTTTTATTTTATTTTTCTTAATAGAAATTGAATTAGGCCTAATAGGAGTTTTATAATAGCTTTTAAATTAATTATTTTTGCTCCTAGTTGCTTAATGAAATATTTTCTGTTTAGTTAACATAAAACCATGATTAGGTTATGTTAAGAAATTTTTTTTATATAAAACTATTCTAGTTATTGTTTGAAGTAGGAAATTTGAGTTGGTTTTCTTTGAGTTTTCCCTTTGGATTTTGATTGGGTTGTTTTGATGTGTTATGTTGCTATTAATATACTATTGTGTTAAGTGATCATATGCTATGTGCTTATTATGGTTATTGTTTGCCTCGGTAGAATTTCCGGAGTGCGAAGTTTGCTACCACGAATCCCTAGTTTTCGAAGATCGTCAACAAGGCAAGTTCACTTTGACCATGCTTTCTTACCTATGTTTTACTGCATTTAGTGGCACCTTTGCAACCACCCCTCAGTAGTGTTATTGAATCCTTGTAGTTGAGTAGTATGCATGAGGTAGGAACCCATCACTCTGTTACCAAGCCCGGGACGTTATTTATTTAAATGCTACGCTATAGTAGACGGGGTTTGGTATGAGTGCTCGAGAGTGGTGTGAAGAAGGAGGACTCTACGTCAATGACGACAATTCCATGATGGCATCTGCAAGGACTGCAATTTCAAGGCCTCAAGACTTCAAGACTCAAGACAAGAATTCAATACACACTACTGGGTGAAGGACGGTTGACGGGCACCCTGGAGAAACCAGTGGTTGGCCGGGATGCATGGAGAAGCGCCATGACATCTTGCGGAAAGCTTCACCCAGACTCAAAGAGACGAAAGAATACTTCATGCCCGTAAGCTTACCTGTGCAACCGCAAGTCATTATGGGCTCTGGCTTGGTTGACCTTAGTTGTGACTCTGGCTGGGACGGTACTAGCAGATGTAGAACTACGGTAGGATGGGTTGAGTACCGGACAGTGGTCAGAGGAACTCTTCGGAAGACCATGTTTCGGTCATCTTGTTCTCAAACACCCTGAAGTGCGAGA
>LR880969.1:56425087-56442729 GCA_904067115.1 Aegilops sharonensis
CCCTCTTTCCTTCCCCTTCATGCATACATGGAAAGGGGGGCGAAGGGCAAGGCAGGGCCCCTAGGGCGCCCCTGGCTGCCTCTCCTCCCCTCCCACCTATATATATGTGGGGATGGGGCGCCTCACAAGCACACAACATCAATTGTTAGCCGTGTGCAGCGCCCCTCTCCACAGTTTACACCCCTGATCATAGTCTCACAGTGCTTAGGCGAAGCCCTGCGCGGATCACTTCACCATCACCGTCACCACGCCGTCGTGTTGACGGAACTCATCTACTTCCTCGACACCTTGCTGGATCAAGAAGGCGAGGGTCGTCATCGCGCTGAACGTCTGCAGAACTCGGAGGTGTCGTACGTTCGGTGCTTGATCGGTCGGAGCTAGAAGAAGTTTGACTATATCAACCGCGTTGTCAAACGCTTCCGCTTTCGGTCTACGAGGGTATGTAGACACACTCTCCCCCTCTCGTTGCTATGCATCTCCTAGATAGATCCTGCATGAGCGTAGGAATTTTTTTGAAATTGCATGCTACATCTCCCAACAGCTTCTTGTGATGTTATATTACCGAGAGGGCCCAGAGATTTCTCTCCATCATACGGAGTGACAAATCCCAGTCTCGATCCATGCAACCCAACAAACACCTTCGGAAATACCTATAGAGCACCTTTATGATCACTCAGTTACGAAGTGATGTTTGATAGCACACAATGTATTCCTCCGGTATCCGGGAGTGGCATGATCTCATGGTCTAAGTAATGGTTACTTGACATTGCGAAAGTTGTAGCAAATAACTAACTGATACGATCTGATGCTAAGCTTGGGATTGGGTCTGTCCATCACATCTTTCTCCTAATGATGTGATCCCGTTACCAAATGACTACTCATGTCTATGGTTAGGAAACCTTAACCATATTTGATCAACGAGCTAGTCTAGTAGAGGCTGTTAGAAGTGATAGAGAGAGACTGGCGGAATATGATGGATGTATTATTGAGCCTCTAGGGCGAGTATATATTGAGTACAAGACTTGGAGGGCAAGACGCCTCTCCTAGAGATAAGGTAGGAGACAGATTGCAAATCCTAGACTACCAAATACATGTAACCCAGATATATCTAGAGAGATTGGCGGAATATGATGGATGTATTATTGAGCCTCAAGAGCGAGTATATATTGAGTACAAGACTTGGAGGGCAAGACGCCTCTCCTAGAGATAAGGTAGGAGACGGAATACAAATCCTAAACTACCAAATACATGTAACCCAAATATATCTCTAACAGAGGCTTACTAGGGACACGGTGTTGTCTATGTATTCACACATGTATTTAAGTTTCCGGTCAATACAATTCTAGCATGAATAATAAACATTTATCATGAATGAGAAAGATGATAATAAACATTTTATTATTGCTTCTTGGGCATATTTTCAACACTACGGTGGTGCTGGTACTTCAATGGTTGAATTTCTCAATATTGTCCATTATTGACATGAGCTACGATGGTGCAACGTCGACAATTGCAAATTTGTGAAGAATTTGAAGGCATATAGTCATAGTCGTTGTCTCCGCTTTGTTTAGGGTCATTTTTGTGTTTGTGGGTTCAGTTCACCCTATACTTAAATGTATATAGTGTTCTATTGATTTAATATAAATCAAGTACAATTTAGAAAAAAATAAACTACTATTCCATTGAATATAAATATTTTTGCTCCAGTGATCAACACCAGTAGTACTGTAGATGATATGAGACACATGTGTGGCATATGGCAAAAAGTAATAAAATCCATGACATATTTTGTTAGTGAGTGATAGCTACGATATTTCATTACCAAGTACTAAGCATGTACATAGTGTTAACTAAACCCACTATAACATGTAAGTCATATTTGACCATGGGAATATCTAACCACTATTACAACTTATATTCAATTTATACTCTAGAAGTTACTATAATTTGGATGTTTGTTACACAATACTACTTAGAGTGATCTCTACCAACAGAAACATCGATACACACACAAAGATACACATGTAAACTATGCAACTCACGCTATAGTAAATAATTAAATCAAGGGTCTGATCGATTTTGTCATTTTTATTCTTTTATTTTTGAATTTGGGGTGCTTGCTTTCAATATAATATTAAAGAGTCAATGTCTCGGAGGAGGAGAAAGTGCCATGTATTTATTAGAAAAATAGAGTTTAAATTTAACACAATGCAAGTACATTTACATGTTTCACTTATATACATTACATGTGTACATCAACGAATATTATAATTGATATTTGGTAACACTTTGGTGTTTAACTATGATATCTATATAATAAGAAAATGTATTCATTAATATTAAAATATGATTTAAATAATTTAAAAAAAAAGTATAAATGTTTTGTATAAATTAAAAAGATGTTTAATACTTTCTAGTCCAACGTCGCCGCCTCGATGTGCGTGTTGCTCTCATCTTCTCGATGGCCCGGATACGTACCGCGACGATGGCTCCACGGAGGCATGGTCGGTGTTGTTACCCTCCTATAGAACATGGAGCATGGAGCATGGAGCATGGGGTGCTGGCACGAGTTTAAACCATATAGTTTGCATAATAATATTGTGATAATTGATTTTTTGCATTTTCTTGGTATCATGTGAAAAAATATTTCACACAATTACTAATATCACTATTTTAAGGTTTCCAATTTGAGCCTTCTATATGTTATTTAATTGCTCTTTCAAATTCATTTCAAAATTTTCCAAAAATCCTTTTCAGCTTCAACACGAAGCTAAGCTTCCAAATTTTGCCCTTAATTATTTCATCACATTTCCAAGCCCCACTAAAAAATTCATAATTTTTTTGGACATGTTTATCAACTACCTCTTGTTCAAGCAAATTTGAATTTATTTCAGATACGCATGAATTCAAACTTTTCAAGAATTTAGGAATCAATTGTCCTAAACCAAGTATAAATCTTGGAATCCAAAAAAAAATTGTCTCGTGATAAATTGACCATCCTACCCCTCTCTAGATCTTTTTCTATTTTTGTTACAGAAAGAAATAAAGAAAAGGAAAAAAGGTAAAGGAGAGAGAGAGAGAGAGAGAGAGAGAGAGAGAGAGAGAGAGAGAGCGCTACCCCACCGTGCGCCCAGACTGGCCCATTAATGTTTTAACTTGCGACCCCACCTGGCAGCCACACTTAGCCACATGGCCCACCTACCAAATCATAATGCTTCGGTACATTGCCTTCAACCTCGGTTAAAACCGAGGGGTGAACATGAGTGCTTGGACCAGGGAACTCCACGTCGTCCATGCCCCCCTTTAAACCCCTCCTGACGTTTATGCACATTCGTGGGGTTCCTTCTTCCTCCTCCGCAGTCACCAAGGTCAGCAGGCCCCATAGCCATCCAAATAGAGCGCACCCGGGAGATCAACGAGCTCACGCCACGGAGCACGCGTAGCCACCGCAGTTTCCATGTTGTGTCGTCGTGTCTAGAAGGGCTTTACTAAACTACAAAGAAAAAGGTAAAAGGGGAAATAAAAATGAGCTAAACTAAATGGAGGCGGAATTTAAGTTAGTGAAGCGTTCTTGAGGGTTCCAGAGCCATTCCTTCTAGTATGATTAGTTAGTTGATCGTGCATTGCAGCCAGGGCATATATATTCAATATCAATCATGTCCGGTGTATACCTATACTCACTGTCTTCTAAATTTTGACGAGACTTAATTTGATTTGAGAACAGGTAGGGAAAGACAAGGAAAGTTTTTATTTAGTCGAGGTTTTGGTAACATTTGATTTAATTTTGGTATGAGTAGGGGAAGACAAATAAAGTTTTGATTGAGTTAAGATTTTGATAATAAATTGATTTTGTTTGATTTGATTGGATTAACACAAGACATGGTTTTGGAAAGTACCAACTTTTGTTATTATTTCAAGTTACTGTATTTACATTGATTTTTATTTATGCGGTATATGTTGAAATTATAATTTTTTTTAAAAGAAAACCAAAGTGAAGGGGAAGATACGGGGAGGAAAAAACCGTGGAGGTAGAGGCGACCCTACCAACTCCCTTTTAACGGTAGGAGATCATGCAACTCCAGCGCAGATCATGCACGCACAATCCAGACTCTTCCGCGTGGTCAGTCGGTTGCTTCGTATGGTCGCGCTGGCACACGTTTGCCAGTTATTATCACGTCAGTTTCAGAAAGAGCATAGCGCACAGGCGACAAGCATGTAGCAAAATACAGAAGGCCAACGCATTTCCTTCATTGGCCAGGCACCACGATCATTCTACGGAGAGATACAGAGCACGTCTGAGCCTAAACGGTACAGATAGAGGTCAGCCTGCTGAATGCATCTCCGCACGGTGGAAACAAACTCCCTCGGAGCATGATGTGGGTAGGCTGAACCATACATGGAGTTGAGCTGCGTGCCATTGCACATATCAAGGTACAGGGGGAGGGCGTGTGTCCCTACCGGATGGTGCTGATGAAACGCGACATCGTAATGGCCTGATGCTGATGCCTTGGAAAGGAGAGGGGCCTTCTTTCTTACGTGATTTGGATATGCCAACCAGAATGGGAGGATTTTACTCCCCTAGGTGAGATGACATCTTCGTGTTGGCCCGCTGGGTGGGTTAGCGCCGGTAGGAAATTCACAGGGAAAATCAGCGTGCGCAGTGATGATCTCAGTAGCACGGAAGCGCCGACTTTGCTTGGTGTTGTTCATAATATACGGTCTTGGAGTACTGGTCTGCAAATGGAGTACTGAAGAGCGTGTATGTTAGTTTACTACTGCTGGTGAAAAATTGGGCACGGAAATAAAACAAGATCACCTTGTGTGCAAAACTTGCCTCGGTGTTACACAAATTATCTCAGGATCCTTCCTTTCTTTTTCTCTGACCAGGTTGGCCCATAAATCAGCAGGTTTGTCCGACCAAACTTCCTGTCAGCTATCTGCGATATTTTTTGAGAATATAAAACTGAGCAACTGCATCCAGAAAGCCTTACGTCAGTACTTGAGTGGAGTAAAGTGTAAGAAACATGTACCTTTATTAGCTTTCCGCAGGATTCAGGCAGATCTGTTTTCAGTGGGTACTCAACTAGCTACGGAGAAATATACCACGGTCAGAAATATGCATAAAGAACCAAACAGTTACGATTACTCCCTCTGTAACCTAATATAAGATCGTTTAGCTCAGTACTTTAAAGTAGTGATCTAAACGATCTTTTATTAGTTTACAGAGGGAGTACTATTTACAAAGAACGGAGAGCTCACAATGAAGCAATCTTCTCCAACCAACGGGGACCTTGCAAGCTGATCGAGTAGTGTACTGTAGTTGACCTCAACATATGGCGGTGTTACACTGATATAATCAAAAGAAGGATATCTACCTGAGGGAGGGAAGGTCAGAAAGTTGTAGTCAGATAAGAGAAAAACAATTGCCGTTCAAATAAGCCAAATCTTGTTTCAGCCATTTACCTCGTACAAAATCTGATCATTTCAACACTATGCTGCCTAAAGTATAGGAGATGCAGTTCTATCTTGCAGAAAATGTATCACAAGTCATTTACATGTTCTGATGTTTTCTGCACAGCTGCACTTCTGGCATATATTACTACTTTTATTACGTAACAACACGTACTGACGTACATCAACTGTCTATCATAACTACGGTCATCACATCATCGTTTCAAATACTACTTGTACGCAATAGATTTGGTTGATATTTTCATGAACACATGAACTGCATCGTAACAAGGATGTCAACGTGTCAATCTGCTAGCTTTTGTATTGCACGCATGTCTTCATAGAATATCTTTTCCTCCTTGTTTACTTGCAATTGTCTCATTGTTCGCCTCCTTAACTTAAGTTAGTGATGTTGTGCTTCCAAAAAAAACAAAAGCATACCTTTAGATTTTTCAGCATTATCCAAGAAGTTCTCGACACGGAGCATATGTATGTGCGAAGTATCAAGAAATCCAGTACAGTCCAGATTGGGTTTAAGAACCTCAGAAATAACCCAAGGGTCCAACTCAACAAAATGCGCCTAAAGGAAAAAAAACAAAAGGATGAATGGATGAATCACATTACATCATTTGTATCGTCTAACAAGTCGAGTTAACTACTTTTGTCTCTAACCTCAAAAGAGGTTTACACAGTTGTATCTGACAGAATTAGAAAGCTAATTCATAACTGTATGACTAGATTAATTCTGAATAGGTTTGTGCTCTCGTGCATAATTAATGAATGATAGGCATGCATTCAGTACAAATAGTCATACACAAGAATTTTTGTGTATTTTACTTGAAGCATTTCAAATTAACTTAATAACTTGCAAAGCTAGATTCAGCATCATAATTTTCCCCATCTGAATTGAGATACAGATGGGATGTCAAGGATGATTCATTCTCTTCATAGCCAGGACCATGTTGATTTCTAGCATGCGCGACTAATAAATAAAAGCGCATATAAAAGTGAATATGGGTTGACTGCAGATATACCTATGTACTCTAATTACTCTACACATAATTAGACTACATACCAGTATAGCACATAAATGGATGCTCAAGGGCTCTCTACTCTGAGGAAGATACTCCTATTACTTAGCAATTAAAAAACAATACACTACAACTTGATCTAGGAAAATGCATTTGAATATTTGGTTGTTCTATATTGATGTTTCAACTAAGCTCCGGGAAAACCTGTGAACAGCCTCGGCTCATAGCTTCAATTCCTACAGATCCAGTACCGCTGTACAAGTCTAACCACAGACCAGGTTTGAGTGAAGCAGGAGAACCACCAGCTGACTGCAAATCATAGCCAACAACCAACAAAGATCTATTAGTACATCCAGAAGATGAAACTTGTACAACTGACATAATAAAATTAAGCTAAGTAGTACTTGTATAATGTCAAAGGCTGCTCCTCGGACAACTTCCATCATCGGACGAACATTCCTATCTTTTGGTGATAGTAGTTTTCTTCTGCGTACTTTCCCAGCTAGTACCTGAAAGAATCAAAAGAACTTTCAATCTAAAAATACCGCAGTGTTACATTAATTAGAGAGAATTGAATGCAAAAGTGTATGAACACGTTTTTGTAAATATCCTGCAGATTACACCCATCACAAGGGCATGCTTACAGGATCCATGAAAAATGGTAGATCTACAATTCTGAAATGTATGACTACGTTAGCATACGATTTGGTTAGCCAGAAAAACAATGAGTTGTGCCGAACACCTGCATTTCTTACAGAAGACAAGTAGGCAACAGGTCGTGCATTGGCCATTAGTTTTAATGGTTGCTAATTAGTCACAAACAAATAGTGTCTTTTATTTACCCATGCATATGAACAAGAGCATGCTCTTTCTCAGAAGTTGCAGCCTTTACTTTATTTCATTTACAGAACCTAACATATTTGTAGCAACAACATGGCTGCATCAGGCTCAACATTCATATCTGGATTCAACTTGCAACCCATGTCCACACCTTTAGCTCTGTTCAAAATGATATATACCGTGCATTCCAAGACAATACAAAAAAGTATGGTCTGACGCTTGCATAATTTACAGATAAACCCATCATAAATGATTCGCAGGCACGATGCATCAGACCACCTGAGAAATGTTACATGTGTCTAAATGCAAGGACC
This sequence comes from Aegilops sharonensis, assembly GCA_904067115.1. Taxonomy (NCBI): domain Eukaryota; kingdom Viridiplantae; phylum Streptophyta; class Magnoliopsida; order Poales; family Poaceae; genus Aegilops; species Aegilops sharonensis. The sequence continues at coordinate 56,432,724 of LR880969.1, forward strand.
ACAAATCATGAGGCAGCCAAAACTGGAACAGACAAAGCAACACTAGCATAAAACACAAACTGTATCCATAGGGACTACACTACCACAATCCTGAAGCAACCTGTATATGTCCTCCCAACAAGTGGCCAGTGGCCGTGGTTGAATGCAACTACAGTCACAACATGTGCCGTGTCAATTCAGCTCAAGCAAAACGTAATGCATAGTGTGCAGGCATTAGTCCAATCTCCAGAAGGTACCAGGATTAAGACCAAAACGCATAAATGTACGAACGCACTTCATAAGCATGCTGACAGGCAATGGCGCACTGGGAACACCATACACGAATCAGAACCTAGGACGCGGGGTCCAAACCTGGAGCATCTTATGAGTCTCCCGGCGCTCCACCGGCCTGGCAGGAGCAACAGCGGCCTCCCCCTCCCCTCTATCCGACCGCCGCATCCGCCTCTCCCTCCTCCTCTCTTCCTGCAAAACATAAACCCCACTCAAGTCAGCCCAGATGAGAGGGAGAGACGGAACGTAATACAACGAGAGCACAAAGGGGTCGATCGAGCAAACCCTGGGATCCGGCTCGGCATCCTCCTCGAAGTCATCAGGGTTGAGGCCGTAGCGCTCCAGGAAACGCCGGCGCTCCCTCGCCGCCTCCGACGCCGCCGCGCCCTTAGGAGCCGCGGAGGCGGCCACCGGGAGACGGCGAGCGGGAAAGCGGAGGGAGAGGCGCCTGTGATTTGGACTGGGGAGCGACGGGAGGAAGGGGGCGGAGGCGACAGTGGAGGAAGCCATTGGCGAAGAGCGGTGGAAAATCTGAATCTTTTGCCGGGACGAGGGCGAGAGGGGATAAGGGGAGGTTTTTCTCTATCCGCTTGTTGAGATATTCTCAATCGTCTGATCGAATTTGGACGGTTGGGATAAACACGGTTGAAAAATTCAGGGACTTATATAGAGAGGAAATTTCATCAATGCACATACTGAAGGACTACTGTAAAAATAGAATTCTGGGAATTCTCACTAACTAGATGATATCCCGGACATTGCTGCGGGAATTAGTTGAAATATATTTTGGTTAGATTTGGTTGTATGAAATATAATATTTGAACTAATAATAATATAAGAACTCAACTATATTTAATTATCAAAAAAACTAACGCCCACATGTGTGGCACCTTGCATATCGCCCACACGCCTCCACCACCACTCATTTTGCCACGTATGAACAGATGACATTAGCAGGAATCTTTTTGGTTTTCGGCTTAAAAATGATTTATCTCCTAATTAAAAAATCGAATTAAAAATTTGTTTTCACCATTAAATCCGTCTCGACAAGATCTTCAAAACTAGACCCCATGTTGATATGTTTTCATGAAAAAAAAAATTGTCCAAAAGTTGCCATGATGTTTACACTGTAGTTGTCATAGTGCTTAAACTAAAGTTGCCATGTGGCAATTATAGTTTGTAGAGCATGGCAATTTTAGTTTTTTGATGATGGCAATTCCAGTACTTTGGCCATGAAAATTATTTTTTGTATGAACCATAACAATTTTAAGTGCATATATCATGTCAATTTTAGTTTATGGTTCATGGCAAGTCTAGTTCCTTAATTCCCCGTTTTATAGTATGTCAAAATTTACTTTTAAATGTAGAAAAAAATAGCTGAAACATATCATGGCAACTTCAGTGTAAACATCATGGCAATTCACGTGCAATTCATGAAATTCGAAAATTGGTGCCTTATGAGGTGGGTGACTAGGATAATATTCGGCTTGAGCAGGTCTTTGGGTCTTCAAGGTGGCCTTCGCCGCCTCCCGCTGTTTCGGCGCCACTACCAACGCCTTCCGTAACACCCGTTTCAGCCGAGCTTAACTTTGGCAATCGATTCAGGGCTCTTCAACCTTTTTCACGGCAATCCACTATGACATGTGCGTTGTTGGACTAACCAAGGATCACCCGCACCTTGGCTACACCACCTTCACCGTCGATGTCGACATCATGAAGAACTCCCGGGGGAATTAGGATTAACTTGGTGGAATCATAAATCTAGGTGTCATCTTTCCTTTTGCTCACTCAAATTGAACTTTGGAACTTTGCTGAGAGATAAATGGGAATGTAGAAGTCGAAGACTTGTTGAATTTCTTATTTGATTGTCTTCCTTGGGAAGAAGGGATCAACTTTATATGACCCCCAAAAAATGCCCACTAATTGACCATTTCAAGCCAGCTTGGAGACCCCGACGCATTTTGGAATTCAGGGGTCCTTTCGGGAAATACTCCCAGATAAACAGTAGGGTCAAACCACATCTGTATGCCTTTCCGAAGTAGGCATGGAGCTTTCGGAGTTGCTTTTCCTATAACTTGGTAGTTTCAAAGAGACTTTAGGAGTGCATATGGTTCGTATCAGGAATGGATATATATTCTTCATCATTTGTTAAACCACTCTTAATAGCACGGTTTTTCTATGATAGAAAGATAGAGAAATGTAACAACAAAATTTAAAGATGCGGTTTATGTTTATCTTTTTTGTTGGTGCGTGTGCGGGGGGGGGGGCTCGAACCACCTTTATATAATTTTCATGGGACTAAATACAAGTTTCGTATACTTATGAATTAGGCCCCGTTCGGATCCTCTCCGTGAACCAGCTTCCTGAAATAGCCATGAGAAGCCAACCGAACGATCCAGCTCCAAGAAACCTGCTGATGGAGAAAGAGTGGCCCGTAGTGCAAATTTCTGGAGCAGTGAACACGCAACTTCGTGAAAACAAGAAGAGGAAGTTACTCGAAATTATATGGGAATGCCCTTCCAAAGTGACATCCTCGAACGGTTTTCCTCTCACTACAAGCCACTGAACTGGGCCTAAAGCTCCCTTGGCCTACCAGCCCATGCTGACGGAGAGGAGCTGCTGCCGAATGCATCATGCACCTGTCGAAAGTTGCTGGTGGCTGGCCTCTCGGGAAGCTAGTTATTCGATGAAGCTGGCGACGTTCCGAACGGGACCTTAATCCTTTGTCATTACCACATGAATCCACATATTGGCTAAGGTATCCTTTCAGTCTGCCACTTTTTAGTGGATGATGACAACGTGATTTATATTTGAATGCTTCTAAAAATGAATGTTTTTAATTAGATATAGAGTTTGCACCTCTAGATTTATGATTTTTTTTTTTGCTTTTGAATGCAAAATGCACAAAATAGTGTTGATAGAGGCCCCCTTATATATATTTATATTCCAGGTGGATGCAAGGTGATCAAGATATCTAATAAGAACACACTTGTGTACTAACTAGCGAGTGAGACATGTCATCCAGCAAATACTAGAACTCACTTCACTAAAGTGCATGTGTGTGACATGGCACACACACGTATGAGAACATCAGAACATTAATGTTCTCTAATATGATGGATGGCTTTCAGGATCCATCCCATTTTTTTTGAACCGGGCTTTACCCCTTTCGATTGCAAATAACGAAAATACAATCAGTCCCGGATACAGAATCAGGAGGAGGGAAAGAGGTAGAGCGAGTCCAAGCATTACCAGGCCATTGCCATTCGATCGTCGACACAAACACTGTGGGGCGAAAACCTGGTAACACACAAAATACTAAAGTACCAAACTTAGACAGCACCCAGACATGAATACATGCCATCGCATCAAAGACTATTTAACCAAAAGCAAAAACCACTACTCAGATGATGAGAAAATTCCTTATTTGACACTATCTTAAAATCTGCTTCCTTATTTGACACTGGAAAAGTTTTTCTTCCCTATTTGACACAAGTTCTAAATTTTATTCTCTATATGACATTTCCGTCCATTTTAAGCCTAAATGACACCTAAAAAGACTCTTTTGTCCCTCATGTGGTATGTGTGTGGGGGACAATAGCGCACACACGCAGCATCAGTGCGAGGGCAGGAGCACACACGCAGCAACACATACACATGCACCAACACACACGCACGCACGCACACACGCAACAACACGCACGCGCACGTGCACACACACACGCACACACACGCAACAACACACATGCACGCGCACACACACGCAGCAACACACATGCACGCGCACACACACGCAGCAACACTCATGCACGCATCACACACATACACACACACGCAGCAGCAGCACACACACAGGCAGCACATAGGCACGCAACAACACACACACGCGCGTGCACGTACACATGCAGTAGCAAACACACACGCAGCAGCACACATGCACACACACATGCAGCAGCAGCAGCACACATGTGCGCGTGCACCCACACAGGCAACAGCACACATGCGCGCGCACACACATACCGCATGAGGGGCAAAATCGTCTTTTCAGGTGTCATTTAGACTCAAAATGGACGGAAGTGTCGTATAGGAAATAAAATTTAGGACTAGTGTCAAATAGGGAATAAAAACTTTTCCAGTGTCAAATAAGGAACCAGATTTTAAGACAGTGTCAAATAAGGAATTTTCTCTCAGATGATGGCCTTCCCAGCAACACACACTCCACTTCCACTTCAAACAGCAGGAGCCCACGAATTCTCTCATGTTCCTCCGATTGGCTGAGTGGCAGCCCCGCAAAGTCTCATCAGCTGCATCATGCTGATCCTAACCATCTCGGCGCCTGAGCGTAGCTTGTCGGCGTCCTCTCCTTTCCGCAGCCTTGTCCAATACATAAGAAAAGGGCACATAGAGAACACAATTTCAAAAGGAGTTTTAATCTGCTTTTTTTCAAAAGTAGCCTTGTTGCGAGCGAGCCAGATTGCCTAGCAAGCAGCAGCAAGTCCAACTGTATAAAAATTCTCCACTCCTAGAAGAAAAGTATAGCACCAAGCAAAGAATTGCCAGTAATTATCAGGACACTTATCAGTGCCAAGAACCACCCCAATAGACTTGTACACACCGATTACATCCATATATTGGATTCCAATACACCATAGCTAACAATCCAGGTGTATAAACTGTCCTTATCTGGTCACATGCTTGCTGATTGCAAATAAAAAGGAATTTGGTTGGTTTAACAGGCATATGGTCTCCACACACACAGCCCAACTAAAAGTTCACTTATTTTTTTGAGTTTGAATGGAAGTTCATTAGGGGCGTGTTTGGTTTCCTGGGTAGCTCCAGCCTGCATCGCATGGAGGATCCTGGCTAGGCTTGGCCTGGTTGAGCTGATGCAAGGATGAGCCTAGATGAATGTTTGGTGAACTGTAGGATATATGTGCATGAGAGATGCCGTATCGGACAGATGTTGTTTGGTCGGCTGCATTAGAAACTGGGAGAGTGAATATTAGTCAACATTTGTTTGTCAGAGTACTGCAATTACCTGAACATTCGTTGGTCATCATTCAGAGCAAAAACAAGACGAAGATTGAGAGATTAGGAATACCAAATACTAGGATCTGGAACAAATCAAAAAACACGAAGCACACACTCCATCCATGAGCAAATCACGAGACCCCACAACCCTCTGTTGCTTTTTGATAGGACATCAGACGGACGACCTGGCACCTCCCGGGCATCCGGCTCCCATCCACCCGGCTCCAGTCGATGGGGTGGTCGATCCGCAAGGCGACGTTGGCGGCGGGCCTCCGGCTGCCACTCACCCGATCCAGTCGATGGGGTGTAGATCTGGCAGAGGAACGGCCGTTGGGAAGGCAGCTGTGGCAGCGGAGTTTGACGGCGGATGTTGGAGCGAGGATCAGGGAGGACATGTACGGGGACTCGACCATCTCCGCCGCGGATTTGAGGACGGCGACGAGCGGCAAGATGAGAGCTCGGGTGGGGACAAGAAAGAAAAAAGTTACAAGGGGTGAGGGGATACCCCACGACCGCGAGAGAATCGGTACGCTCGCCTGCATCGCGGGTGCAGCGATTCCCACCAGTTGGGCCTGCACGAGGGAAACGCCCGAATCCTGCGTTCCCCGCAGCATGGCTGAGAGGCCACTATTTGCATCAGACGGGCCAGGCTGTGGTCACCACACAGGAAACCAAACAAGCTGATTTTTGCATGTCGGGTGCGAGCCAGGTGCGAGCCTGGCATCCAAACACGCCCTAGAAATGTTAGTGTTAGATCGCATAAGAAGTACATGTAGAAGAATTATTGTTGCCATAAAGCTCCAAATTCTGCCATGTGTATATTTTTTTTTCTCATTTGCTCACATTATTGCTGATCACAAATAAAACAAAATTCAGTTGGTTTAGCAAGCATGATCTCGATCAACACAAACCAAATGAAAGTAAGTGTTAGTGTTAGATCACATGAGTAGTAAATGTATAAGAAAAGAATGCCATATGAACCAGGCACTAGTAGAGGATCGACCATAGTCCTGATTTGTAAGGGCCTTTAGTCTCAGTTCACCAATCGGGACTAATAAATTGGGACTAAAGGCCCCCACCCTTTAGTCCCGGTTGGCCACGACCCGGGACTAAATCCCTTCCATGTGGCCGCCAGCGCACCGGCCACTGGGAAGCTTTAGTCCCGGTTGGTGACACCAACCGGAACTAGAGGTTTAGGGGTTTAGGATTTTATAGGGTTTATGGTTTATTTTGTATTTTCTATTTAATTATTTTTCATTTCAAACATGTTTTACGCTACTGCGGTCGTCAAGTGCCACTATAGAGAGCAGAGCGGCACACACGAAGGACGACAACGTGCATGCAAGTGCCACGGAGCTGACTTCCGTTTGCAGTTGTTGCCCTTTCTTTATCCAAGCGGCGGGACATACAATTTGGTACACACACATACAATTTGGTATACACACACAGGATAATGACATTAGAATTAAAGAGATACGCGGACGTAGCTAATACTACTTAATTACCTTCGGTTGCACCCATTTCAGCTGTTGTTTCTATGGGCCCTGAACCTGTTTGATGAACTTTTGCCAAACCCTATCCGCTGGCAAAAAAAATAAATAAAGGAGTTATAAATTAGTTGATATCAGGAAATGAACTAAAGAGCCCGACATAGTGCGATAATGATTGAAATTACATGTCGAGCATCTCCTTCACGTTTGAGTATTCTTTTTGTTTTTTAAGTAGTGACTCCAGTACTTGAACTTTTCCCTCGTCAACTTCAATGATTGGCAGGATCTAGTGAAAACTGCATGCACACACGTTTGTATAATTAAGCGGGCATGTGCATAACTCATCAACGACACTTATTAACATCTAGTAAGCAAAATATAATTTATAGTACAAGACAGTAACACTCGCCTGTAGTTGTAAGGAAATAGTATTTCTGGTTGGGTATTTAGTTGCTTCAAAAACTCTAGCAAGATTCTCTTTGTGTATTTTTTGCTGATTTGCCACACACCTTCATTAACGGTATTTCGGTCAATGAACCCAATGTCATAGCGTCCATCTCTTTTCTCTACTCATATAAAAGACTCAGTTGGTGATGATGGTGTGTCTGTCATCCGTCATTTCTGACCATCAGATCTGCATCTAATGACTGTGATGTAAGCTATGGCATTCCTGCAACAAGACCCCCACTTCTCTGCTCCAATTTGCAGAAACCCCTTAGTATCTTGAAACCAACCACATCCCTCCCCCACCTCATGAAAACAACCATGAGGAATATATTTTGAGTGAAACCTAATACGAGTATATTTTTAGAGATTTGTCCAGTGCATCTGGATTAAATAACTGAAACATTTATTGAAACTCAACTCACAAATCTTTTTCATGAAAGTAATGCTCTGCCTTGACTTTCACCATGAGGCTCTCTCGCCCGTTCTGTATTTCTCTCAGGTACCAGTCATGCAATTTCCACATTTTCGTTGATAGAAGCGGGACCTCCTCAGGCCTGACCAGAGGTTGGCCGGGGACATATTTCCATGCTAGTTCCTCCTCTTCGAACCCGGGGAGAACCTCGATGCCTAGGAGTTGTTCAACAGTGACACCGACCTCTCTAGCCATCTACCTATGAGTGTCGGTTATTACCGACTGATCGACGATACTCACATGTGATTGTACAATGAGATGGGGATTGATTCCACTGCATGTTCTCCCAGCTGGGGAACAGTTTTCCCACTTTTATTGCTACCTGCTTGGCTCGAGCTCGACTCCTTATCTGTTTGTGCACGATATGACTTCTTAATAGAGCATAGTCTGAGTCCACTCTCTTCACAACCAGTTTAGCCATATCCACAAAGTGTTGTACGACTTCTTCAGGTATTTTCTCCTTTGGCGACGGGGACGGTTTCTTCGCAGAAAAGACCTTCACTTTGGCATCCACTTTGGCATTGTTTTCCTCGGTGGTCATCTCGTAAGCCAACTTCTTTTTGGCAGGAGGAGAGGCTTTCTTTCTTTGTGCTCTCTTCCGCTTTGGAGAAGACTGACACGCCCGAGATTGATATGGCGGACTTGCGCTGATGGGCTCCGTCTTGGGGTGGGGCGGTGGAGTCGGCTGACGCGGTGGTGGACTAGCGCCGCGCTCCGTCTTGGGGTGGGGTGGTGGAGTCGGCTGACACGATGGCAGACTAGCGACGCACTCTGTCTCGGGATGGGCGGTGGAGTCGGCTGACATGGCGGACTTGGAGGAGGAGCCGGCTGACGCGATGGACTTGGAGGAGGAGTCGGTGGCCTTGGAAATACGATGCAATCCTTTCTCTATAGAATGATATGACATATGGCGTCTCCCAGTGTGCGCTCCTCCTCACCTCTAGGAATGTCAAGCTCTAGCTCGTCATATCCCGACATCACTTCATCCACTCCCGACACGAGCATAGCCAGCTGGATTCGGATTTCCATGGAAGGTTGCTTCAGGGGGATTTTGTAAATCATAGCCGTCCGCCACCTTCATGGATATGTTCTTCAGTTTCATGTGTAGCTCACAAGGTGTCGAATCTTCGATATCATCCACGGGGTATCTAGCCGGCATAGATGGGACGGTGCTTCCAATGTTGGATCTGCTTGCTGCTACCGCTGAGACGCCCTTTCCTAGCTAAGTGAGTCGATCCGCTCCTGCTGCCGCATGAAAGCGCGTTCCAAATCCGCGTGCTTTGATTCTACCTATTGAGGGCGATCTGCTTCCAACTTCTTCTGCTCCTCCTCCTGCTTCTTCTTTCTTGCACGGGTTTTGTAAGTGGGGTTCCAATCTGCAAACCCCTCAAACCATGGAACAAGGCCTTTGCCTCGTGTTCATCCCGGGTGTTCAGGATTCTTCAAGGCGCGCGTAAGCTCGCCGTTCTCTCTCTAGGGCTTGAACGCCCCCGTTCGAGCCTCTTCTATTGCAACAAGTAAAGCGTCAGAGGCTTCTTTAAGACTTGCTATCTCCATAACCAGCCCTGTCTTTGGGTCCAACTTTCCCCCATGCGCATAAAACCAAGTCCTGCACCTGTCGGGCCAACTCAATGTAACTGGAGTGACCCCTGCAACAATCATATGTTCCTTAGATTGATCCCACTTAGGTCGGCCGACCTGGTAGCCACCTGGCCCCGGAACATGGTGAAACTTTTTTTCACAACATTAATCTTGTTTTTCCTTGACCATTCCTTAGCTGCTTCCAATTTCTTGAACTCCACAAAAGAGTCCCAATGATCTTTTGCCTTCTCCAGTCCTAGTGATTTCTGGAGTCTTCTTTCCTGCTTCTTCATAGCCTTTCCATATTATTTTCTTGTTGTTGCAGAATTGTGTGGCCATCTTCTTAAGAGCACTCTTCTTGACTTTCTCCCGTTCTGCATCTGCCAAATGCTCTGGTAGGGTGAAATGTGACATGAGCGATTCCTAAAGCAGTTATTTTGCTCTTTCAAAGACAAAATTAACTCCTCAATCTCCCTTTGGCTTATTCCATTCTTGAACGGAGATCAGGATTTAGTCACTGACAATAACACCGCACTGACACTTAAATTTGTCCTCATTCTTTTTAGGAGCAAGCGGTTCACCACATGGTTTGATCGCATCGATGTTGTACTTTATGCCAGCCTGCAACCTTTTGGCCGGGCCTCGTACTGCCCTGCTTGTAGAAGATTTGCTTGATCCGGAGGGCTAAAACAAGAAAGATTGATTTGTTAATACA
>LR880969.1:56449952-56476114 GCA_904067115.1 Aegilops sharonensis
GTTGTTCCTGCCATGTTTGAATCTGTCATATCACTTGCCATGTTTACATGGGTGCCATCATATCTTCTGATCATTTTTGGCTCATGGTTAGTAAAGGACTTTTGTTCTATGCATTTAGTAGTATCATTCTATTCCTTTGTTTGCCATGTTAAGTTCCAGTAACATGTTGTTTGATAGCTCTAAACATCGCAACCTGATGTTATTTCTGCAAAGTCTGAAGCTGTTATTATTTGCAATCTTGCCATGTCTTTTTGAGCATGTTCTATTGATTTCTGGAGATAGCTAAGTGTTCATGTTTTGTCATTCTTTACCTGTAAATCATGTCCATGCCTTTTGTTTTTATGTTGAGGTGCTGTATCATGTTGTTTTGATGCTTTCTAGATGCCTAGTTGCTGTTTTGGACAGCTTGTCCTTTAAACTTGTATATGGAACTTGCTCCGTTTTGATTGTGCTCTATATGAAACTTGCTTTATTTTGCATGTAGTTTCATATTATCATGTTGCATCTTTGTTTTGAGGTGTTTGCTTGATGTTTGTATGCATTTTGCATCAATTCCATGTTTAACTTGTTTTGCTCATATCTTCTAGGCCGTAGCTCCGAAGTAAATGAACTTTATATGTAACTTGACTAGAATCTCATGTAGATCATCTTGTTGCATCTTAACTTGCTGCTTAACAACTTGAACATAAGGTTTATTCAGATCTGGACCAATTTTGAAATTTGCATATGAGGACTTACCGGAATGGTTATATGTTGATTCCGGCCTCATTTAAACTTGCTTTGATGTGTTGCTCTTGTATGCATCATCTCTTACCATGAGTAGCTTCATGTAGCGTTGTCATGCATCATGCTTGTTGTGCATCATGTCTTGTCTATGTGTGGTGTGTTTATCATGTTGTGTGCTTCTTCTCGATAATTCCCGTTTCGTTGCGATCGTGAGGATTCGTTCGTCTACGTTTGGTTCGTCTTCGTGACTTCGTCTTCTTCATGGATTCGTTCTTCTTCCTAGCGGGATTTCATGCAAGATGACCGCTACCCTGGATCTCACTACTATCATTGCTATGCTAGTTGCTGCGTTCTATCGCTTTACTGCGCTACCTATCATTTACTCTTCAAGCCTCCCAAATTGCCATGTCAGCCTCTAACCTTTTCACCCTTCCTATGCAAACCATTGCTTGGCTATGTTACCGCTTTGCTCAGCCCGTCTTATAGCGTTGTTAGTTGCAGGTGAAGTTGAAGATTGCTCCATGGTGGACAGGATTATGTTGGGATATCATAATATCTCTTATTTAATTAATGCATCTATACACTTAGTAAAGGGTGGAAGACTCGGCCTTATGCCTGGTGTTCTGTTCCACTCTTGCCGCCCTAGTTTCCGTCATACCGGTGTTATGTTCCCGGATTTTGCGTTCCTTACGCGGTTGGGTGATTTATGGGACCCCCTTGACAGCTCGCTTTGAATAAAACTCCCCCAGCAAGGCCCAACCTTGGTTTTACCATTTGCCTCACCTAGCCATTTTTCCCTTGGGTTTCCGGAGCCCGAGGGTCATCTTTATTTATCCCCCCCGGGCCAGTGCTCCTTCGAGTGTTGGTCCGAAAAGGGCAGACTGCGGGGCCACCACGGGGTAACTCGAGGGCTGGTTTTACTCGTAGGCTGACCTATCCGGTGTGCCCTGAGAACGAGATATGTGCAGCTCCTATCGAGATTTGTCGGCACATCCGGGCGGCTTTGCTGGTCTTGTTTTACCATTGTCGAAATGTCTTGTAAACCGGGATTCCGAGTCTGACCGGGTCTTCCTGGGAGAAGGTATATCCTTCGTTGATCGCGAGAGCTTATCATGGGCTAAGTTGGGACACCCCTGTAGGGTATTATCTTTCAAAAGCCGTGCCCGCGGTTATGTGGCAGATGGGAATTTGTTAATGTCCGGTTGTAGATAACTTGACACCAGATCTGAATTAAAACGCATCAACCGCGTGTGTAGCCGTGATGGTCTCTTTTCGGCGGAGTCCGGTAAGTGAACACGGTTTTGGGTTATGTTTGACGTAAGTAGGAGTTCAGGATCACTTCTTGATCATTGCTAGCTTCACGACCGTTCCGTTTGCTCTCTTCTCGCTCTTATTTGCGTATGTTAGCCCCCATATATGCTTAGCCGCTGCTGCAACCTCACCACTTTACCCCTTCCTTTCCCATTAAGCTTTGCTAGTCTTGATACCCATGGTAATGGGATTGCTGAGTCCTCGTGGCTCACAGATTACTACAACAACAGTTGTAGGTACAGGTTATGCGATGATCATGACGCGAGAGCGATGTTTGCTTGTTTTTGGAGTTCTTCTTCTGCTTCTTCTTCGGTCAGGGGATAGGTTCCAGGTCGGCAGCTTGGGCTAGCAGGGTGGATGTCGTTTGAGTTTCTGTTTGTGTTTCATCCGTAGTCGGATGATGCTCTTATATATGTTGTATTGATGTACTCTTGTGGCATTGTATGCCTTATGTATGTATCCCTATCTATTATGTAATGTTGATGTAATGATATCCACCTTGCAAAAGCGTCTTCAAGATGCGCTTCTATCCTTGGTGGAACCTTCGAGTTCCTCTAGGATAGGGTCGCATCTTGGGCGTGGCAAGTTGGTATCAGAGCCTCGACCGACCCTAGGAGCCCCCTTGATTGATTGTGTAGTTTGGCCGCAGTTGAGTCTAGAAAAAAATCTTTTTTTGGAGTCTAGTTATATCTGAGAGTAGGACTTCTTTTTACTCCTCAGCCCCTTCGTCGCTCTGGTGAGGAATCTTGACGTAGGTGTTTTGAATTACTTCTCTTCCCCTTCAAATTTTTCTTTAGGTTTACACAGTTGGTTTTCCGATCGTTGGCTCTCAGCTCTTTTCATCCGGTGCATTTCCCGTGAAGTTGACTCGAGCCTCTTCATCATTGAGTTCAATCCTCAGTTTTTTTCTTTTCCCACCCGCCCACCCCTTTTTTTCTTCTCGGAACCGGAGCCCGTAATCGAGTATCCACCCTACTCGTGTGAAGCCTTTGCTTTCTTTCAATCGGTGTTTTCTCTTCAAGTTATTCGTCGATTTCCCCTTCCAAGTTGCCTTTGTTTTTCCCGCCCTCTCACCCTCTTCTTCCCGGAGCCTGATTCTGTTTCGACCATCAATTTCATTCATGCGGAGTGTTGGGGATTTAACTATTTGTGTAAGCCGCCCAGGAGGGGCCGGGTTACGTAAAGATACCACACAGAAGCCCAAGTCCAAGCATGAAGATGGTGACTCAACAAGGAGCCTAAGGCCCACAAGCGACTTAAGGCCCGTTGTAGTAAACCGCCGTAATGGCATGACTTGTATCATAAGGTAGACTTGACTAGTCACCGAGCCGGAGACTGTTTATGAGCCGGCCGGGACTCTGTAAGCCGCAGGGCGTCAACCCGTGTATATAAGGGGACGACCCGCCGGCGGCTTAGGGCAGGAAATAACCTTTCGAGAACCGGGCATAGCGTATCTCGCTCCCTGGTCATCGAAACCTCAAGCAATACCAACCCAACTAGACGTAGGCTTACCTTCACCGTAAGGAGCCGAACTAGTATAAACCCTCTCGTGTCCTTTGTCCCGATTAACCCCTTTAAGCTTCCGAGTAACGATGGCTCCACGATTAAGTCCTTGCAAGAGGACATCTGCAGTGACAATTCCACGACAGTTGGTGCCCACCGTGGGGCCAGCGCACGGTGGATTTGAGTTCTTGAAGGGCAGCTTCAAAGGGCTCAAGGGATATGCAGTGGGCCGGATGACCAAGAGTCATCGCGGCAAGATCTACATCGACAACGAAGGCTGGGGCCCCGAGGCCGACTCGATTGAGTACGGGTACCGGGTCCCCTTTGGCGGAATTCACATCTTCATCGGTCGGATTGGTGAGCCGGGCCCAGAGCCGGACAGCTGTACCGATCTCATTGAGACGGCTCAGCGTGCAAGACCCGCTCAGATTCAAACCGTGATGAAGCGTGCCTTTGTGGGCTGTGTTCATGGAGAGGCACTTTCGGAGGGATCTAAATATGGCGAAGAGACGGCCGTCCCATCAGATGATGATTCGTCCTCCGGCTCAACAGATTCTCTGTATCAGGTCCAAGAAGGCATGCCAGGGGGCTGTTCTGACGACTCTAGCGTTCCAGATTGCTATGAGCCGCCAAGCTGGGCAGGAGTCTTCATGGCTGGTACCCAACCCGGTCAAAACTCGACGGCTGCGACAACAATTACGTCCGGGGTAGGAGCGGCCGGGGCAGGAGGCCCCGCGCGCCCGCCGGCTCAGGTGCTGATAGATCTTATGGACAAGTTGACGGCCTTGTTAACCTCCACAGTTATTCCTGCGAATCCAGTTGAACATAAAACGGAGGTGGCAAAGGTACGTGAGGAGATAGCCCAGGCCAAGGAGGCATTGGCGGCTGAGGACACCAGGCTAGCTGCGGAGCGGGCGGCTTTGGATGCGCGGGCGCAGCGACTCCAGTCAGAGGCTTTCCAGCTTAACATGAATCTGAATGCATCCAATGAGGTGATGAGAAGGAGACATCAGAAAACCCAGTCCCGTCTGCCTGCGGCTTACGATCCTCAGAATCTTTTCACGACACCCGGAGCTGGTCCTAGCAATCCGCCCGAAGCCAATCAATTTATGACACCCGGAGCAGGAGGGCCGTTTCAGCCTCGAGAGACGACACCTCTTCACGGGAGCATGGCCCCGCCCCGATACATACCAACACCTCCGGGCCACTTTTCCAACCCCATGGAGAACCTGATAGCAGCATCGGCGCGTCTGGCGGCTCTTCCAGTGGATGGTGACGACCCGACGGCGGTGGAAACCCGGAGGGTTAGGGAGCTTCTTCAGACGGCCTTGGCACAACAAGAGGCCTATTCTTACAGTAGGGACAAGATTCATTCCACTCCTCAGCCTTGGGTAGCACCTTGACCAAACCGGAGTCCGAGTTATAGCAGACACATGGAGTCAGAGGCTTTATCAAGTAATGCCCAGCGTCGCAATCAACCCGGCGGCTATAACCCGGTGCAGGATCGATTGCGTCAGGAGGATGAATGGGCGGCTCAATTAGCGGCTCAGCGGACGGCGTATGATGGTTTCCCAGAGTATCCAATGACTTCTGTTGGAGCCCGGGTGGCCACTAGAACCGGCGGTGTCCCTTGTCTGGTGCCGGCTCTTCGAGATGTGCTCTGCCCAAAGATTTCAAGGGTCCTCGAAAGGTGCCGAATTACACGGCCGACTTACAACCGGGGGTGTGGATTGAAAGTTACGAGATGGCCATGGAATTATTGGAAGTCAGCGACGTGACAATGGCTAAGTATTTCACCATGATGTTAGATGGAACGGCCCGAACTTGGTTGAAAAGCTTGCCTCCCAATTCCATCAGTTCATGGGCCGAGTTAAAGGCCCGGTTTATCCAGAACTTTAAAGATACTTGCAAGCAATCTATGTCCATTGTGGACTTGACCAATTGTAAACAGGAGGAGGGTGAGTCCACAACTCATTGGGTGCGCCGGGTCAAAGAAATAATACATTCATCTGATAAGATGGATGTCGTCTCTGCGGTACCTATGCTCCATCAGAATTGTCGTTTTGTGCCGCTGAAGCAGAAGCTGGGGCGCCTTAAGTGTGATTGCAATGACATGGGTACGCTGATGGCGGCTTTGGTTAAATATGCCGATTCTGATACTACTGAAGATCCCGTGTCTGAGGAGGAAAAGACAGGGAAGGGAAAGAAGAACGGCAACGGAAAGGGTCAGCAGCAACAACCGGCAAGTCAAGGTGGTAACAAGCGTAAGCCGGACGGTAGCCCGGCGTTTGTGGCCAATGCTAATGCTCAAGGTAATAATAAGAAGCGTAAGGGGAGAGGACCTCCTCGATCTGGTGGCTCAGGTCCATCCCTTGAGCAGCTTTTGAATGAGCCTTGTCCAAGACACGGTACTCGAGAAAATCCTGCCACCCACTTATGGAAGGACTGTGCGATCATGAAGGCTTTCAAGAATTCAAACATGTTTGATGGCAATCATGGGTCAGGCTGCGGTTCAGGAGTAGGTGGCTTCCATGGCCCGGGTGGCGGCTCAAGTTCCAGTTTTCAAGGTGGTCAAGGGGGCTATAATCAGCAGCAGTCCGGTCAAGGAGGACAGCAGCAGCAGCAGTCAGGTTATCAGAGCCATCCAAAACAATTAAACGGTGGGCAATACCATGTGTTTACCACTGACTTGTGTAAACGTGACCAGAAGGTTCATTAAAGGGCTGTGAATTCGGTTGAACCGGCGGTTCCCCGTTATCTGAGGTGGTCAGAACAGCCCATCATTTGGAGTAGAGAAGATCACCCCCTCCGGGTTGATAACCCGGGTCAGTTAGCCTTGGTGTTGGCCCCTCAGGTTGGTGGATATAAATTCACTAAGGTACTCATGGACGGCAGAAGCAGCATCAATATTCTCTATTATGAGACCTTTCGCCGTATGGGTCTGACTGATAAGGACTTGAGGACGTCCAACACTGTTTTCCATGGGGTGGTACCTGGTAAGTCGGCATATCCTGTTGGAAAGATTGAGCTGGAAGTGGCTTTTGGAGACGAATACGATTCCAGGGCTGAGAAGCTGACGTTTGAGGTAGTCAAAATCAGAAGCCCATATCATGCTCTGTTTGGACGGCCGACTTATGCCAAGTTCATGGCACGGCCGTGTTATGTCTATTTGCAGCTCAAGATGCCGGGTTACAAGGGCACCATCACTGTGCATGGGAGTAGAATGGTGGCCTTGGAGTGCGAGGAAGGAGATGCGGCTTATGCTGAATCCGTTTGTGCTGAAGAGGAGCTGAAGTTTTATCAAACTAATGTTGACCCGGCAGATATGACCTCTTTGAAGAAGCCAACCACAGAGCAAGACTCGGATTTGAAATTTAAGTCGGCCGCCGAGACAAAACTGGTTGACTTCACTCCAGGTGACTTTTCCAAGAAGTTCAGCATCAGTACCAATTTGGATCCCAAATAGGAAAGTGCGCTCATCGAGTTCATCCGTGAGAACCGGGACATCTTTGCATGGAAACCTTCTGACATGCCGGGTGTCCCGAGAGAACTCGCTGAGCACACTCTTAATATTGATCCAAAGTATAAGCCGGTCAGGCAGTTTCTCCGGCGATTCAATGAGGAAAGGCAAAAGGCTATAGGGGAAGAGGTCGCTCGGCTCTTAGCGGCAGGGTTCATCGTGGAACTTTTTCACCCGGAGTGGTTGGCTAACCCGGTGCTTGTGCTCAAGAAAAACGGCACTTAGCGGATGTGTGTCGATTACACGGACCTCAATAAAGCTTGTCCGGCTGATCCCTTTGCTTTGCCCCGCATTGATCAAATCATCGATGCCACTGTGGGTTGCGAGCGGTTGAGTTTTTTGGATGCTTACTCTGGTTATCATCAGATCAAGATGGCAGTTAAGGACCAGGAGAAGACGGCTTTCATTACTCCATTTGGAGCCTTCTACTATGTGTCTATGCCATTTGGGCTCAAGAGTGCCCAGGCGACTTATCAGCGGTGTGTGCAGAATTGTCTCCACAATCAGATTGGGCGTAATGTTCATGCTTATGTGGATGACATTGTGGTGAAGTCCAGAGAGAAGGAGACCTTGATCTCCGATTTAAAGGAAACCTTTGATAATCTCCGGGTCTACAAGATGATGCTTAACCCGGACAAGTGCGTATTTGGTGTACCTGCAGGCAAACTTTTGGGATTCCTGGTCTCAAACAGGGGCATTGAAGCTAACCCGGAGAAGATCAAGGCGGTTACCTCTCTGGCTAAGCCGGCGTGCATCAATGATGTTCATCGACTGGCGGGTCGTGTTGCTGCTTTAAGCCGGTTCATAAGCCGACTAGGGGAGAAGGATTTACCGTTGTATCAGATGATGAAGAAAGCAGACACCTTTGTCTGGAGTGAGGCTGCTGATGCTGCTTTTGAAGATTTAAAGAGACAATTAGCTGAGCCGCCGGTTCTTGCAGCTCCGATTGATAAAGAGCCATTGCTATTGTATGTTGCTGCTAACTCACATGCTGTTAGTGTGGCTATTGTGGTGGAGCGTAAGGAGACTGGCAAGGAGCATCCGGTTCAGCGGCCGGTTTATTACATCAGTGAGGTGCTCATAGAGTCCAAGCAAAGGTATTCGCATTGGCAGAAACTGGTTTATGGGGTGTTCATGGCGAGCCGGAAGCTAAAACAGTACTTCCTGGGTCATCCTATAACTGTGGTAAGTTCAGCCCCCTTGGGAGACATCATCCAGAATAGGGAAGCCACAGGACGAGTTGCCAAGTGGGCCATCGATCTTGGGCCTCACGGTTTGAAGTATATGCCGTGCACAGCTATCAAGTCTCAAGCCCTAGTGGACTTTATTAATGATTGGACGGAGTTGCAGGCACCAGAGGAGAAGCCGGATAACACGTATTGGACTATTCACTTTGATGGGTCCAGGCAATTGGAAGGCTCGGGGCTGGAGTTGTTTTAACTTCCCCTCGAGGTGACAAATTTTTTTATGTGCTCCGGCTTATGTTTCCCTGTACTAACATTGCAGATGAATATGAGGCCTTACTCCATGGCCTCCGGATGGCCAAGGAGATGAACTTAAGCCGGGTAAGATGCTTGGGCGATTCAGACCTTGTTGCTCAACAGGTGTCAGGCACGTGGGATTCTAAGGATCCCCTTATGGCGGCTTATCGTCGTGAAGTT
This sequence comes from Aegilops sharonensis, assembly GCA_904067115.1. Classification (NCBI taxonomy): domain Eukaryota; kingdom Viridiplantae; phylum Streptophyta; class Magnoliopsida; order Poales; family Poaceae; genus Aegilops; species Aegilops sharonensis. The sequence continues at coordinate 56,458,674 of LR880969.1, forward strand.
GATGCGGTGGCTGGGCACTTCAAGGGTTATCAAGTAGAGCACATTGATCGAAAGAAGAACGAGGCGGCTGATGCTTTAAGCCGGCTGGGGTCTCAGCGTAAGCCGGTGCCGCCTAATACTTTCCTTGACGTTTTGCATAACCCTTCTGTCAGAGTGCCTACAGAGGAAGAGCTTGCAGTACCAGACCCGGAGGCGCAGCTGGTGGCGGCTCTCCATGCCATGCCGGACTGGACGGTTCCATACTTAGCCTATATGACCCGGGGAGAGTTGCCAGAGGACGAGACCTTGGTGAGACAAATCATCAGGCGGTCCAAATCCATGACGATTGTTCACGGCGAGTTGCATCACCGCAGCGTCACTGGGGCGTTTCAGCGTTGTGTATCACCTACGGAGGGTCAGGAGATACTTCGTGAGATTCATGAAGGTGATTGCGGTCATCACGCCGGTTCAAAGTCTCTGGTGGCCAAGGCTTTTCTTCATGGTTTTTATTGGCTGACGGCTCATGCTGATGCAGAGGATGTGGTCAGCAAATGTGATGGATGTCAAAAATTCTCAAGACGAGCTCATGTGCCGGCTCAAGAATTGAGGATGATTCCAATTACTTGGCCATTTGCAGTCTGGGGGCTTGATATGGTTGGACCTTTCAAAAGGTCTAAAGATAAGAAGACACACCTGTTGGTGGCAGTGGATAAATTCACCAAGTGGGTTGAAGCAGAGCCGGTCAGTAAGTGTGATGCAGCCACGACAGTTCAGTTCATCAAAAAGGTGATCTTTCGTTTTGGTTTTTCGCACAGTATTATAACTGATAATGGTACTAATCTCTCCAAGGGTGCCATGGAAGAGTTCTGTCAACAAGAGCACATCCGGCTCGATGTTTCGGCTATTGCTCACCCCCAGTCTAATGGTCAGGTAGAAATAGCTAATCAAGAGATCTTGAAAGGTATCAAACCCCGGCTCTTAGTTCCTTTACAATGAACTCCGAGTTGTTGGGTGGAGGAATTACCTTCTGTGCTATGGAGTATCAACACAACGCCCAACAGGTCTACTGGTTATACACCTTTCTTCATGGTGTACGGAGCAGAGGCGGTTCTACCAAGTGACATCCGGCATGATTCACCCCGGGTGGCGGCTTACGTTGAGGCTGATAACGAAAAAGCTCGACAGGATGCACTTGACTTGTTGGATGAAGAGCGAGACTTGGACATAGCCCGCTCGGCGATTTACCAGCAAGACCGGCGCCGTTATCACAGCCGCCGGGTTAGAAGCAGAACTTTCCAGGAAGGTGATTTGGTGCTCCGGCTCATCCAGGATGAAACTGATATGCACAAGCTGTCCCCTCCTTGGGAAGGACCTTTTGTGGTCAGCAAGAATCTCAACAACGGGTCATATTACCTCATCGATGTTCGAGAGCACAAAGACTCACGTAAGTCGGAGGAGGAGACCCTCCGGCCGTGGAACATAGCGCATCTCCGGCCCTACTATACTTAAGCCGCTGGCTTTCAGAGTATACTTATATTTTCATTTTTAGCAATGTATATATTATATAAAGTAATAAAGCAGGACCTCTTTCTTTTCCATCCTACAAGGTTTATGTGTCTTCTTGACCAGGTGATGGAAACGACTAACAGGGAGCGGATCATATCTGAATCCGGGTTTCCCTTTGGTCCGGCTTATGATCATATCTGAATCAAGCCATGGTCATTTGGGGCCTTCCTGTTCAAACATAGGTCGTATTCGAACCAAAGAGAACATAGCTGTCGATACCCAATTGATTGGCACACTGCCGAACCCACTTGGGGGCTTCTTGATCATATTTGAATCATAGCTTAACCTCTTTGGGTCTGACATGGATCGTATTCGAATCAGCGTCATTAAACAACTCTCATGGTCACTTGGGGGCTTCCTGTTCAAACATAGGTCGTATTCGAACCAAAGAGAACATAGCTGTCGATACCCATTTGATCGGCATCGCCAAAGCCATTGGGGGCTATATGATCGTATCCGAATCTTAGCTTAACCCCTCTGGAATAGTTCTACTGATCGTATTCGAATCAGAGGCCTTTGAAAATCAGGTTTACTTTATTCTATAAGAGTAAAATAATACTAAGGGCCAGGTAAACATTATATGTGCCAAATTTCAGAAGTTAAATATAACTGTCTGCTTTTTTTTTGGAATCAAGTAAGCCGGAAAGGTACGCCTTAAACCGGCTGATAATATGATGTCTTTGGTTCCTGCTCCGGATTAATGTTATCTTACATGACCCCGAATGTGGTGAGATGCCAAAGGAAGTTTTTGTTTTATACACAGAGTAAAGCAGAAAGCTTTTGGATGATTCAAGCAAGCCGGCAGGGCACATTGTTGGCGGCTTGAGACATTGTTAAGCACCGCAAAACATGCGCGAAGGCATGACAGAGTTAAGGAGTTTTTTCTATCCTATTACAAGACTCCCCGAGTCTAAAGTAAGTGAAGCATTGTTTTGTAAAATTCATAACACATCTGGCGGCTCATTCCTCCGGCTGGCTTGATGACTCTGGGTTATCCTTCCCGCCTCTCTTTCGGTTGTTTTGTCCTGGAAGGTTGACAAGGTCCAGTCAATGCCGCTTAAGGCTTCAAATTCAGCCTCATCATCTATTAAACTGGCCGGGTCAACTTCAGGAGCAAAGATATGCTTACGAGTTGGAGGGATCAGGCTGACATCATCATAATGCAGAGTTGGGATCCTCCGGTTCTCGTTGTCATAACCCGGCTGGTACTTGGTAAGATCAATATCGTTGCCAATGATGGTGGCCACAGGACGTACGACTCTCACACAGGTGGTGAAGTCTGGTTGACTGAATGCAGAGCCGTCCTCCTTTAAGCTGGGGTATCCAAGAGCAACATCATTTAAGTCTAGCTCTGGAGCCAATGCTTTGGCCCGGCTTAAGGCGGCTATGGCCCCGGCTCTACCAGATGCTCGCCTTAACTCCTGAATCCGTTGAGGTAACACGCCAAGCCACTTGAGTACATCTTGCAGGAGATAAGGAGCATCATTTGATAAAGCCACAACGGCTAAAGCACGTTGTGACCCGGTGTATAGTTGTTCCACCAGAGTGTACACCGCCTTAAGCTTGACCAGCATATTCTGCTTAAGGTTTGTGCTCCTGGGGCCTGTGTTCATACATATAAGGTAAGCCGGAGTTAACAATTAAAATAGACATCAAAGGAACCATTGTGATATTCAGAATTATACATCGTAACTTACCAAAGATTGCTGAGACCATTTGAGATATCTGGCGTTTTAAGCCGGACAGCTCGGCGGTTGCCTCGGCAAGAGATGCCTCTGCTGTTTCAGCCCGAGTCACCAGTGAAGCCCTCTCTTCAACCCAAGTTTTCTTCTCCGATTCAAAATTTTTCTTCAGTTTCTCTTGTTCAGAGACACTGAATTCAAACTTGGAGTTGGCTTTTTGAGTTTCAAGCTCTTGGGTTTTCAACCGACTCTTCAGATCAGCAATCTCCGTCTCAAATTGACTTATGGCGGCCTGCATCGACATCAGGTTATGGTAAGAATCACGGTAAGATTACATTCAAGTCCCAAACACTTTACAAGTAAAGATACTTGGCACTTGGGGGCTAATGTATGCTTAAAGAATTTCTTAACCTATTTTACCGAGTCATGTATATTAAGTCTCAAGTACTTTACAAGTAAAGGCACTTGACACTTGGGGGCTAATGTGTAACCCAAATTCAAAGTTTCATGCTATCACCGAGTTAAATATATTCAATTTAAGCCGGACAAAATTAAGCCAAAGTAGATTTATAAGTCTACATCATATTCATTCATAAGAAATAGACTTGGGGGCTGATACAATAGGTAAGGATAAAGATATACCTCATATTTATGTTGAATTTGCTTCACCATGTCAATTTCCAGGTCACGGCTATTGTGCACTTGGTTCAAATAGCCCGAGACTATATCACCAATGCTTAGGTGAGTATAATCAGTGATGTCCTGTTTGGTTTTCCGACGTTGGGCAAACTCCTCCTTGGCAGTGCATCGAGCAAGGACAGTAGGCTGGCACGGTTCAACATATTGGCTTTTCAAGAATGCAACTTCTGGTTCAGTCGTCTGGACCAGGCTAGGAATTTCCGGCTTATCAGAATCGTGAACAACGTCTTCTGCAGGCGGGTCAGAGGTTGACACCGGAATATCAAAAGCCAGTTCAGGCGGTGGCTGATGAGTGGAGCTATCAGGAATGGATGAGTCAATTGCCGGTTCACTGGTCACGGGGTCTCGGGACAAATTATTCTTTTTGGCCTTCTTGCTAGGCTTCACTTGCAGGCTGTCAGTCAAAGTGGAAGGATGAGTACCAACGAATAAGTATAGGAAAACTTAAAGTAAGAAAGGTGGCATTACCCGGGAGCTGTTTTAAAAGCCGACATGTTTGATTGCATCGACTCGCCGGGAGACGGAGAGGTATCCTGATAATTGGAGTCAGATGAATTAAGGGGTCGACGAAATAAACCTGCCAAAGGATAAACAGAACGCAAAGCGGAGATGACCTCAGTTCGACGCTTCCTGGTTATATCGGGCAAGCCGGAGGAGAGTTCTGCGTCTTGAGTGGCCCGAGTTTGCCTCCGGTTCTCAAGTTGTTGTTGCTTCAAAAGAAATTGAGGATCTTGGTAAGCTAGAGGGTGTGAAAACCTTACTTTCCGGGTCACCCTTCGGATTTTTTGTGTTGGCAAAGGCTCTGAGTCGGAGGAAATTATAGTTACCTCTTCGCCAGCTGCTTGACTGTTTCCAGTATCCTCCTGAAAGGATCAAATGTTAGCACAATAATGGCAAAGGAGTTAAAGAAATTTGGAAAAGATTACCTCTTCCTCATCCGAAGAAGAGTCATCCAATTTGAACATATCAAAGGCGCTGGGTTTCTTCTTCTTAGAGGTGCCCGTCCTGGCGGTTTTTATTTCAGTCTTCTTGGCCGCCCTGGCCTGTTTAGCAGCCTCATGGTCATATTTGACCTTCCAGAAGTCATCACCGGCCTGTGGAAACAGATAAAGAATCATAAGTATAAGAAGGTAACATATAAAAGAGTATTTATGAAGGCTAGTAACTTACCACAGGAGCCGGGTTCTTCTTGCAGAAGGGAAGTAAGCCGAAGGCATTACTGGTTACAATGCCTTCCTTCAACAGAGATTGGACTATAGCATCTACCGCATCGTCGGATAAATCATCAGAGCTATGACGCATTGAGTCATCCTTTTCGCATGTATAAGTACACATTAAGCTGGAGCGGCGGCTTAATGGTAGTATCCACCAGGTGACCCAGACTCAAACCAGATCGATGCCATTTAAACCGTTCCCTAGAAGAGCTTTGATCTTCTTGATGGTGGGGTTGAGAGGCAGGCATTCAACACCGGATAACTTATCTGCCAGCGGATGACTGGATTCGAGACGCAGGGTGCGAAAGCCGGGCAGTGGCTTCTCATCAGCCGGTGATGTATCTTGGCAGTAGAACCACGTCTGGTTCCAGTCTTTCGGGTGACTTGGCAGCTCAGCATAAGGGAAAAAACAATCTCTTCGCCGTTGGATGGAGATTCCGCCAAGTTCAAGACTAGGCCCGTTGACACGTTCGTTTTGCCGGTTCAAATAAAAAAGTTCTCTGAACAAGAGCAGACTTGGTTCTTCTCCCAGGTACACTTCGCAGAAAACTTGAAAATTGCAGAGATTTGACACGGAATTGGGCCCGATGTCTTGAGGTCTAAGGTCAAAGAAATTCAAAACTTCTCTGAAAAATTTTGAGCCGGGAGGGGCAAATCCCCGGTTCATGTGATCCGTGAAAACTATCACTTCCCAGTCTTTTGGTTGAGGCTTTTCTTCGGATGGGTCAGGAACACGATAAGACATGACTTCTTTTTTTGGCAAGTGACCAGACTTCACAAATTCAGCCAGCTTGCTTTTGGTGACAGTGGATGGGACCCAATTGCAGGTTACAGGACCTTTGGTTGGCTTAGGCGCCATGACAACAGATTGGCCTATTGCAAAATAAGAAGTTCCGGTTTAAATTTTAACCCGGAAGAAGATATTCAAATTGCTGAATGGTAGCGACTTAAAGGGGCCTAATGACATAAGGATAATTGGGTAGCATTATTTAAGCCGCCACAAGTGTTAGCGACAGTTCAAAGTTTTAAAGACCTGAGAAGGTGCCAAGGTTTACAGACCAAGTGGGATGTCTTTAAACCGGACATTTGAACAGTCATGTTGAAGGCATTTAACATAAGAAGTGTTCCGGGTGATAAAAACAGATTTCATAAGTTACAACTGTTATTTTGGATCAAATGGTCGTTCAGAAAGGAAAAGATTCTAGACCTAAAACATGATACAGAGGAGTTCATGCATCCTAATGAGGATTCTTTGCAAGAAAAGAAGATCTGCTAGTGTATAAAATGGATGCGGAATAGGTACCGCACGAGATTTATGCTACGGTGGGATCAAAAGAAGCCCCGGCAGAGGAAATACGAAGAACAGGGGATGAACTGTGAACTGTACAGAAGAACTATCAACCCTAGCATAGATACAAGATGCAGAAATGGGAAACTTACGGTACTGGATCTGCTGCGGAGGGGCGCTGCCGTTCTCTGGTCGGATTCAAGTTGATGCAGCGGCCAAGGTCGATGAAGATGAGGGGTTCGACGGTGGCGGCGGCGGAGCTTGAGTGACAGAGAAGAGAGGAAGAAGACGACTGGAAGGAGAAGAATGAAAGACCTAAAGTCGCGCCTATTTATAGGGAGAGGATAACCGAGACGGCGCGGGAAACAAGGAGATAAGAATTACTATCCAGCGGCCCCGACGCCTCGATTCTCGGAACGGGCAATAAAGACAAAGATCCGTTGGGCCGATTCGGAGGGATAAAAGGAAAGATGACGTCATGACGGGTTAACACGGATCCAAAGAGTGACGTCACGCCGGGTTAAAGAAAGTCTTTTTTGCGCAGTCCGAAGACTGAAGATTTATGTTTTAAGTTATTTTAAGATTGACATGAACAGGTTCAAATCAATCTGGGGCCTAATGTTGGGGATATAACTATTTGTGTAAGCCGCCCAGGAGGGGCCGGGTTACGTAAAGAGTTACCAGACAGAAGCCCAAGTCCAAGCATGAAGATGGCGACTCAACAAGGAGCCTAAGGCCCACAGGCGACTTAAGGCCCGTTGTAGTAAACCGCCGTAATGGCATGACTTGTATCATAAGGTAGACTTGACTAGTCACCGAGCCGGAGACTGTTTATGAGCCGGCCGGGACTCTGTAAGCCGCAGGGCGTCAACCCGTGTATATAAGGGGACGACCCGCCGGCGGCTTAGGGCAGGAAACAACCTTTGGAGAACCGGGCATAGCATATCTCGCTCCCTAGTCATCGAAACCTCAAGCAATACCAACCCAACTAGACGTAGGCTTACCTTCACCGTAAGGAGCCGAACTAGTATAAACCCTCTCGTGTCCTTTGTCCCGATTAACCCCTTTAAGCTTCCTAGTTGCGATGGCTCCACGATTAAGTCCTTGCAAGAGGACATATGCCGTGACAATTCCACGACACGGAGCCTCTTCAGTCTTTCCTCAATTATCTCAACTGTTGAATTCTCGTCTCATTTGACATTCATCATCTCTTTTTCTTCTCCGGTGGATTCAATTCAAGTTTTTTTCGGGTTGATCACATTCTTTTCCCTTGGATCAAGTGTTCTCCTTGCTCGTTTGCCTCTCGCTATTCAATCATTCCGGAGTTCGGAAGACATCTCAGGAGATTCGTCCGTGTTCCAATTGATTCGTGGTTGTCACCTCATTCAAATATTTCAATTTTTCCGGTGCATCATTTATCTGGTCAACAATCCTTTCCAACGGTGTTTTCCTTTAGTGGGCCCTAACCCACAGGTCTTTTCCCAGGATCTTACCTGACTCTTCTAATTATTCCGGAGTTATTCTCAAATTCTTTTCAAAGTGTGACGTAAGAATGGATTGCATCAGTCACATGCCTTCTCCAAGATCGATTTTAAATCATTTCATTGTTGGCTCAACCTCTTTGCATTCCATTCTACCGGAGTATCTCAGTAATTTTGGTGGTGTTTCCCGTCATCATTTGAAGACCGAAGAAGAGTTTTTCCTCTAAATCTTGACCGTTCTCTCGAAGTTTCGTGGTTCTAGCTTCATGTTATCCTCGCGAATTATTCCATTTGTCAGATATTTTTTTTCTTAACCATCCGGAGTATTTCAGGAGTTGATCTCTTTTTCGTTTCACCGGAGGCCATCGTTCCAGTTATTGTTCTCTATTTATCCCGGTGCTTCGTTCAAATGTTCGTTAACCAGCTCGAGTTCTTCCCGTTCTCTTGTATCTAAATCCGCTCAAGCATATTTGTTCTTCTAATTCTCCCTGGTGATTCATTCTCTTTCGTCAGTCATTTTCGAATTCTTACGGTGGTTCGTTCAAGATTCTTTTTCCTTGATTATCTTTCAATGCTTTTGTTCTTTCCAATCCTACCGGTGGTTCATTAAGACTTTATCAAGTTTTGCGCCATATACCCCTCAATCCTTTTCAAGAAGAATAAGTAGTATGCAAAATCCATTGCTTGTCATCAATTTAATTTGATGAAGGATAAGCATACAATAAATCTTATTCTTATTTCATCCAAGTGGGTAATCCCTTCCTTCGGAGTTTGTTCTTGATGAATAAATTCTAGTTCCAAGTGTGTTTTCATCTTTTCTTTTCCGGAGTTCAAATTTCCTCGGCCATCTCGTCGGAACCTCCATCTAAATCATCTCAAGGCTCATCTTATTCTTTCTTCCTTCATTCTATCTCATCATCCTTTTGTCACCGGAGTTCTTCATGGTGGTTCTTCATGTTTTAATTCATTCTTCAAGAGTTCATCAAGATCTTGTTGGTGGAGTTCAAGTATCTTTTCTTCTCGCATCTCGAAGTGCAATTAATTCTCCGTATTCTTTTCAAGTGGAGTTTTGCATTTCTTCGTTCTTCTCAGCTATCCAAGCATTTGCTTGTGGCACAGTTTCACCTCAAATTTTGGTAGGATTTCCATAAGTCCACAACAAACTTATTCTTTTCTTGTTGATTTTCTCGGCAACCCCGTTAAATCTTTCCTTCTAAGGAGGCTATCAAATTCATTCGTGGTGAAAGTTGTTGTTCTCTTTCTTTTCATTCCACTATTTTAATTCTACCAGAGGCATTGTGTTGTTCATCTCATCAAGGTCATCCCATCTTGGGAAGTTCATGTTCTATTCCTCCATGTTTCAGTCAGAGTTCTGCCTAAATCCTTTCAGTCTTATTCGTTTCTTATCTCGTTCTAACCGAAGTAGTTTCATAGTCTATCTGATTCCTGAGCTTTTGATTCTCGTCATTCTTGTTGTTCCTCTCTTCTTCTCGAGTGCTTTCGATTCTTTGCTTCTTTTCTTGAGTTCTTGTTTCACCTCTTCCTCTTCCTCTTCCGTCTCGGTCCTAAGATCTCGGGACGAGATCTCTTGTTAGGGAAGTAGGCTGTAATGCCCCGGATTGGATGCGCTAGGTGTCCGCCAGTTATTCGCCGTCATTTCCATGTCGTTTGCTTGCGTGTTGCATATTGCCATGTCATCATGTGCATTTCATTTTGCATACGTGTTCGTTTCTTGCATCCGAGCATTTTCCCCGTTGTCCGTTTTACAATCCAGCAGTCCTATGTCCTCCGGCGTCCCCCTTTTGTCTCCTGTTGTGAGCGGGTGTTAAACTTTCTCGGAATGTCCCAAGGTTTACCAAGCGGCCTTGATATAGCACTGGTAGACCGCCTGTCAAGTTTCGTACCATTTGGAGGTCGTTTGATACTCCAACCGGTTAACCGCGTAGCCCGAAACCCTTCTCTCTTTGCAGCCCAGCCCCTCTTCACCACAGCCCATGAGTACATCTAAACCCCCTCCATGCTCTCCGCCATTCGATCACGATCGCGTGGCCGAAAACCGCACGTCATTTGGACACTCCTAGCTCCCTCTACCTACAAATATGTGCTTCCCTCAGAATTTCTCGCGCAGATAAAACCCTAGTCCTCTTCCCCCTAGCGCCACCGGACGCGTCCGCCCGGCCGGACATGTCAACGCAGCCGGCCACGTCGCCCGACCAATGGGGACGTGCCACGTCACCCCGCCGCCGCCCGCGGCCAACCAGAGGGCGCCGCGTGGCCCTCCGCCACCAGCAGCCGCCGCCGGCCCGCGGGGCCCACGACAGGCCCGCCCGGGCCCGCGCACGCCGTCCCACGCCCTCGCGCGCTCTGCCGCCCGGCCAGCCGCCCCACCGCCGTCCTCCTCTGCCCTGCCGCCACGCCATCGCGCGCCTCCAGCGCCGACGCCCTGCCCCGCGCCGGCGACCTCCGCCCGCCGCCGCCCGTTCGTCGCCGGGGTGCGCCGTGCCACCACCCCGACCTCGCGCCCACCGGAGCTCTCGCCGCCGTGCCCCTCCGGCGTTGTCCTCCGCCGCCCGGTCCAGCCCCTCGCCGGCCCCGCGCCCTCGCCGGCCTCCTCCAAGCGCCTCCCTCGCTGGAGAGCTCGCCGTAGCTCTCCTACGGCCAGATCCGCCGTGGATCGGGACGAGATCCATCAGTGCTCCGATCCAAACGCCTCCCCACGCCCGGATCTCTCCATCCCAGAACCAACTCGTCCCGCGTTGACTTTTCGCGGAGGTGATTTTCTTCTAAGTCCCCAGATCTGTGATATTTTCATGCCCTGTTCGACATGTCATATCTCTTTGCATACTGCTCCGTTTTGTGCGTGTTATATATCAAAATGTTCGTCATGAGATGCTCTCCATTTTTTCCATTGTGCCATGGTTGTTTGAGGTCATATTGATTCCCGAATCATCGTTGCAAGAGTGCTATATGATGTTAATCTGCTGAAACTGTTATAACTTGATGATTTGTGTTTTGTAATAAATCATGCCATCTTTACATGTGTTTTGTAATACATCATGCCATCTTTAGAGTGGTGCCCTCCATGTATTTTTGTTGCATTTATAACCTGCTGTAGCTTGTTGTAAGCTTGCTCCAAAGTTGCTAAATAATGTTGCTGTCAGCCTGTTAACATTAAGTTCAATGTTGCCATGATTGTTGTTAGTGATCCAAGCATGCTATGAACTTGTTCTTGCCATGTGTAGCTTCCTAAACATGTATTCTTACTATTGGTTGCCTTGACATGCCATGTAATGCTCTGTGGTGAGTGGTTCAAGCTCACCAACATGCTTACTTATCGTTGTTCCTGCCATGTTTGAATCTGTCATATCACTTGCCATGTTTACATGGGTGCCATCATATCTTCTGATCATTTTTGGCTCATGGTCAGTAAAGGACTTTTGTTCTATGCATTTATTAGTATCATTCCATGCCTTTGTTTGCCATGTTAAGTTCCTGTAACATGTTGTTTAATAGCTCTAAACATTGCAACCTGATGTTATTTCTGCAAAGTCTGAAACTGTTATTATTTGCAATTTTGCCATGTCTTTTTGAGCATGTTCTAGTGATTTCTGGAGATAGCACAGTGTTCATGTTTTGTCATGCTTTACCTGTACATCATGTCCATGCCTTTTATTTTTATGTTGAGGTGATGTAGCATGTTGTTTTGGTGCTTCCTAGATGCCTAGTTGCTGTTTTGGACAGCTTGTCCTTTAAACTTGTATAGAGTGCATGTGTTGAACCGTTGCTCCGTTTTGAGTGTGCTCTATATGAAACTTGCTTTATTTTGCATGTAGTTTCATATTATCATGTTGCATCCTTGTTTTGAGGTGTTTGCTTGATGTTTGTATGCATTTTGCATCAATGCCATGGTTAACTTGTTTTGCTCATATCTTCTAGGCCGTAGCTCCGAAGTAAATGAACTTTATATGTAACTTGACTGGAATCTCGTGTAGATCATCTTGTTGCATCTTAACTTGCTGCTTAACAACTTGAACATAAGGTTTATTCAGATCTGGACCAATTTCGAAATTTGCATATGAAGACTTACCGGAATGGTTATATGTTGATTCCGGCCTCATTTAAACTTGCTTTGATGTGTTGCTCTTGTATGCATCATCTCTTACCATGAGTAGATTCATGTAGCTTTGTCATGCATCATGCTTGTTGTGCATCATGTCTTGTCTATGTGTGGTGTGTTTATCATGTTGTGTGCTTCTTCTCGATAGTTCCCGTTTCGTTGCGATCGTGAGGATTCGTTCGTCTACGCTTGGTTCGTCTTCATGGCTTCGTCTTCTTCATGGATTCATTCTTCTTCCTAGCGGGATTTCAGGCAAGATGACCGCTACCCTGGATCTCACTACTATCATTGCTATGCTAGTACCTTGTTCTAGCGCTTTACTGCGCTACCTATCATTTACTCTTCAAACCTCCCAAATTGCCATGTCAGCCTCTAACCTTTTTCACCCTTCCTATGCAAACCATTTCTTGGCTATGTTACTACTTTGCTCAGCCCCTCTTATAGCGTTGTTAGTTGCAGGTGAAGTTGAAGATTGCTCCATGGTGGACAGGATTATGTTGGGATATCATAATATCTCTTATTTAATTAATGCATCTATACAGTTGGTAAAGGGTGGAAGACTCGGCCTTATGCCTGGTGTTTTGTTCCACTCTTGCCGCCCTAGTTTCCGTCATACCAGTGTTATGTTCCCGGATTTTGCGTTCCTTACACGGTTGGGTGATTTATGGGACCCCCTGACAGTTCGCCTTGAATAAAACTCCTCCAGCAAGGCCCAACCTTGGTTTTACCATTTGCCTCACCTAGCCCTCTTCCCTTGGGTTTCCGGAGCCCGAGGGTCATCTTTATTTACCCCCCCGGGCCAGTGCTCCTTCGAGTGTTGGTCCGAAACGGGCAGACTGCGGGGCCACCACGGGGCAACTCGAGGGCTGGTTTTACTCGTAGGCTGACCTATCCGGTGTGCCCTGAGAACGAGATATGTGCAGCTCCTATCGGGATTTGTCGGCACATCCGGGCGGCTTTGCTGGTCTTGTTTTACCATTGTCGAAATGTCTTGTAAACTGGGATTCCGAGTTTGATCGGGTCTTCCTAGGAGAAGGTATATCCTTCGTTGATCGCGAGAGCTTATCATGGGCTAAGTTGGGACACCCCTGCAGGGTATTATCTTTCGAAAGCCGTGCCCGCGGTTATGTGGCAGATGGGAATTTGTTAATGTCCGGTTGTAGATAACTTGACACCAGATCCGAATTAAAACGCATCAACCGTGTGTGTAGACGTGATGGTCTCTTTTCGGCGGAGTCCGGGAAGTGAACACGGTTTTGGGTTATGTTTGACGTAAGTAGGAGTTCAGGATCACTTCTTGATCATTGCTAGCTTCACGACCGTTCCGTTTGCTCTCTTCTCACTCTTATTTGCGTATGTTAGCCCCCATATATGCTTAGCCGCTGCTGCAACCTCACCACTTTACCCCTTCCTTTCCCATTAAGCTTTGCTAGTCTTGATACCCATGGTAATGGGATTGCTGAGTCCTCGTGGCTCACAGATTACTACAACAACAGTTGCAGGTACAGGTTATGCGATGATCATGACGCGAGAGCGATGTTTGCTTGTTTTTGGAGTTCTTCTTTTTCTTCTTCTTCGATCAGGGGATAGGTTCCAGGTCGGCAGCCTAGGCTAGTAGGGTGGATGTCGTTTGAGTTTCTGTTTGTGTTTCATTCGTAGTCGGATGATGCTCTTATGTATGTTGTATTGATGTACTCTTGTGGCATTGTATGCCTTATGTATGTATCCCTATCTATTATGTAATGTTGATGTAATGATATCCACCTTGCAAAAGCGTCTTCAAGATGCGCTTCTATCCTTGGTGGGACCTTTGAGTTCCTTCAGGATAGGGTCGCATCTTGGGCGTGACATAGGCGACGAAGAAATTCGTTGCCCACCCACCACCCACTTCATAGCCACGATCGATGATTTAACCGACGTGCCTGACTTCGACTCTGAAGGCATCGACGGTATGGACGATGATGCAGGAGAAGACTCGGAATCTATGGGGCGCTGGACTTCTGCCTCGTCACATGACATATACATGGTGGATACGCCCAAAGAGGACAAGGGCGACAATCCGGAGGATAAAACCCCCGGGCAAAAGCCAAAGCGACGGCGCAGACGCCGTTCTAAGTCCAGCAACAGTAAAAATAGCGAAAAGAGCGCCAGAGGGATCGATACAACAGTCAACTCGGAAGGCAACACCGACCATACGGACCCAGCGATGGAGCAGGGCGAACCAGGCCACCCCGAACATAGTTCGGAGCATACGCCCGAGGACAACGATCCCGACGGACGAGGTCATCAAACCAAACCAGAAAATGAAAACAGTCCGGACGACGATGCATTCATCCCGGAAAAACGCGGGGAACAAGATAACCTCCACAGAAAGCTTATGGCCACCGCAAGAAGTCTAAAGAAACAGAAGCAACGGCAAAGCCGCACAGGAAACGCTCAACCGTAGATGGAATAAAGTGCTAGACATTGAAGAAGGATACAACGATGATCGCCATACAAAGGGCTATCCAAAACACAAGCTACTGCCAGAATTTGACGACGAAGCTGTACCACTTCATAACCGCAACAAAGCGGCTACCGACGCCGCACATGATCTACGTGAACACCAGGATAAGAAAGCTGGCGCGGGCAGGTCCATCTATGGATCCAAAAGACACACCCCGACGAGGGACTATAGTCACCAAAACGATTATGCCAATTGAGTACCAGTCCGGAATAAACACCGGACACAACAACAACAGACGGCATGCCACAACACGTCCAGATACAGAGGGGCTGCTCACCCCCTGTGCTTTACAGAAGAAGTACTGGACCATGAATTTCCACATGGCTTTAAACCTATGAATATAGAGGCATACGACGGAACGACAGACCCAGGTGTCTGGATTGAGGATTTTATCCTGCATATACACATGGCTCGTGGGGATGACCTCCACGCCATCAAATACCTCCCCCTCAAACTGAAGGGACCAGCCCGACACTGGTTGAAAAGCCTCCCCGAAAATTCAATTGGGAGTTGGGAGGAACTCGAGGACGCTTCCAGGGCCAATTTTCAAGGGACCTATGTCCGGCCTCCGGATGCTGACGATTTAATTCACATAATCCAACAACCCGGAGAGTCCGCCCGTAAGCTTTGGAACAGATTCCTCACAAAGAAGAACCAAATTGTCGATTGTTCGGACACCAAAGCTTTAGCGGCATTCAAACATAGCATCCGTGACGAGTGGCTCGCTAGACACCTCGGCAAAGAAAAGCCGAGGACAATGGCAGCCTTAACAAGCCTCATGACCCGCTTTTTGCGCGGGTGAGGATAGCTGGCTAGCCCGTAAAGGCACCAGCGACCCTAGCACATCCGAAATAAGGGATGGCAACGGGAAGCCACGACGTAATAAAAACAAACGCCTAAACAAGGAAGAGAGCCCGGATAACACAACGGTTAATGCCGGATTTAGGGGCTCTCGACCTGATCAGCAAAAGAAGCCATCTAAAGGCAGTAAAGAGGGACCATCCGGTCTGAATAGAGTCCTAGACAGACTCTGCCAAATTCATGGCACCCCTGACAAACCTGCAAACCACACACACAGAGAGTGCTGGGTCTTCAAGCAGGCCGCCAAATTAAATGACGAACACAAGGGAAGGGAAACACCAAGTGAAGACGAGGATGAACCTCGCCAGCCGAACACTGGGGGACAGAAAAAATTCCCGCCAGAGGTTAAAACAGTGAACATGATCTATGCGACTCACACATCCATGAGGAGGCACGAACGCGCGCATGGAGACGCGCTCGATATAGAGCCGATCGTACCCACACCTAACCACTGTATGTCTTATCCGATCACCTTCGATCACTTGGACGACGTAACTAGTATTCGGCGCGGAGAATCAAAGGCCTTGGTGCTTGACCCGATAATCGACGGATACCGTCTCACCGGTGTCCTCATGGACAGCGGTAGTAGTCTCAATTTAATATACGAGGACACTGCCCGCAGGATGGGGATAAACCCATCCAGAATTAAACAAAGCAACACCACCTTTGAAGGGGTGATACCTGGCGTTGAAGCCCACAGCAGGGGCTCCGTCGTACTGGAGGTAACATTCGGCTCTCCAGGCAACTCCAGAAGCGAAGAGCCACTCTTCATCATCGCACCCTTCCAAAGCGACTATCATGCATTGCTTGGAAGAACGGCCTTTGCCTGCTTCAATGCATTGCCGCACTATGGCTACCTTACACTCAAGATGACCGGTCCACGTGGCGTCATCACCGTTAGCGGAATCACAGAGCGCTCTTCACGTGCAGAGGGACTCGCGACGGCCTTAGCGGCCGGACTATAAGCGGCCTCCAAAATTAGAAAACATGACTGGTCATTAAAGGCCACAGACACGGTTAGACGAGTCCGGTCGCCCGGGTAAAATTGAATCAGGGCACCGTATATGTAAACCATAGTGGACACCAGGGGCTATAAATACTTAATACAGCCCCACACTTGGCTCAACCTTATGGGCAGGCCAACATCTTACACTTTTGCTATACATCACATACTTACGTTGTACTCTCCTATGATTTTTCTTTTTTCACACACAACGTCCGCGCGATACCCTTCCAGGATACGGCACAATGGAGACAAAGGCGCAGACATGCAGCAGGGCCCCGTGCAACAAGTTTCTTTTTAGATTAAGCCCCTGTGTAAACCTTTTCTATTGCCTCTTGTTGTTTAACCATCCCATGGGTTCCATACCCACAGAGGATACTGCCATTATTGGCATTTCGCCACGACAGATTAACGTAGGTACCTGGAAACATAGGGTTTATAACGAATGGGCATTCCTGAGCCCATCGTCTATTATAAAGTCCGAATACCTTCAGGAGTGTTCGGCGTCACGAGTTTGGCCTTATATGCAGCAGCTCCGAATCATGTCTTTGGTCAAATGTTGGGTTTGCCCGGCTCCTGGGTTGGCCGCCTTACGTTCCGTTATTATCGGCTAAGGTGGCCAAAGGAGAACTACTGCGATTGTGCCATGGTTATTCCGGACGAGCACCTCAGTAGAGAAAGCCAAAAACTGACTGTCATGATACAACAAGAGACTGTTCAACCACCTGAAGACTTATCGGAATCTTTAGGATCCCTCCGCATTAACGAAGGACCGTTCCCCGGTCATGTACACACGCGCCCTTATTCGGATGCAAGCGAAGGTACCAGGGGCTACATAGTAGCCCCACCATTAGACCCCCATGGCTAAGCGAAAGCGTTACAGCTATATAGTCCGGTTGCCTAGTTCGACGTGTGGTCACCTCCTTAATGGACCAAGACGTTGGATCAAGTGTGATTATGCATTTTTTTCTCGAACACCCCCGCAGTATATGTGTGGGGGCTGAAGCCAACGACTGCTAACTTTCGGATTAAATGTATGTATATA
>LR880969.1:56480982-56493557 GCA_904067115.1 Aegilops sharonensis
CTGGTTATATTGTTGAATTCATTCATGATGCTACTGAAAATTATTATGAGGGAGGAACATATGCTTGTAGGAATTGCAATAATATCAAGTTTCCTCTCTATGTGCTTAATTTTTTGAAGTTATGCTTGTTTTATCTTCCTATGCTTGTTGATTATTGTTCCCATAAGTTGTTTGATCACAAAATCCCTATGCATAGGAAGTGGGTTAGACTTAAATGTGCTAGTCATATTCTTCATGATGCTCTCTTTATGTTTCAATTCTTATCTTTTATGTGAGCATCATTGAAATCATCATGCCTAGCTAGGGGCATTGAACGATAGCGCTTGTTGGGAGGCAACCCAAATTAATTTTAGTTTCTTGCTTTTTGGTTCTGTTTAGGAATAAATAATACATCTAGCTTCTGTTTAGATGTGTTTTCATGTTTTAATTAGTGTTTGTGCCAAGTAGAACCTTTGGGAAGACTTGGGTGAAGTCTTTTCGATCATGCTGTAAAAAACAGAAACTTTAGCGCTCATGAGATTAGCTTCAACTTTTTACTGGAGAGTGGTATTTAGTTGATTATTTTTGAAGATGATTACTAGACATATTCATCAGGTCCAACAATTTATTTTAGAATTTTTGGAGTTCCAGAAGTTTGCGTTAGTTACAGATTACTACAGACTGTTCTGTTTTTGACAGATTCTGTTTTCATTGTGTTGTTTGCTTATTTTGATGACTCTATGGCTAGTAAAATAGTTTAAAAACCATAGAGAAGTTGGAATACAGTAGGTTTAACACCAATATAAATAAATAATGAGTTCATTACAGTGCCTTGAAGTGGTGTTTTGTTTTCTTTCGCTAACGGAGCCCACGAGTTTTCTGTTAAGTTTTGTGTTGTGAAGTTTTCAAGTTTTGGGTAAAGATTCGATGGACTATGGAATAAGGAGTGGCAAGAGCCTAAGCTTGGGGATTCCCAAGGCACCCCAAGGTAATATTCAAGGATAACCAAGAGCCTAAGCTTGGGGATGCCCCGGAAGGCATCCCCTCTTTCGTCTTCGTTCATCGGTAACTTTACTTGGAGCTATATTTTTATTCACCACATGATATGTGTTTTGCTTGGAGCGTCATTTTCTCTTGTGTGTTTTTGCTTTCTGTTATTTAGAATAATGTTTTGCATCTTTAGTTTCAATAAAAATTTCAAGGATAGCCTTTACCATGCTTATTTTGCTAGTATACATGTTGCTGTTTGAAAACAGAACATTTACCGCTGTTGCAAAAATTCCCTAGAAAAGCAGAGAGTGGTATAATGTTCAATCTTTTTGCATATTGAGCTCTGATAAATTTATTACAGTGGGAATTTTAGTTCATAAGTTTTGGAGTCAGGGAAGTATTGATACTCTTGCATTCTTTACAGACTGTACTGTTTTGGCAGATTGCTGTTATGTTTGCATTGTTTGCATATGTTTGCTTGTTAAATGATTCTATTTAAGGATATGGGTATTAAATATGCAGAGGCATTTAGTATGCAATGTTTAATAATAATGTTAGTGATTTGTTACAGTAGAAAATGATAAGGTTTTGCATTGGTTTATACTAACCTATCTCACGAGTTCTTGTTGAGTTTGTTGTGAATGAAGCTTTTGATAAAAAGAGAAACCATGATATGAGAAGAATTAAGGAGACACAAAAGTTCAAGCTTGGGGATGCCCAAGGCACCCCAAGATAATATTTCAAGAAGTCTCAAGCATCTAAGCTTGGGGATGCCCCGGTAGGCATCCCACCTTTCTTCTTCAACAACTATCGGTTAGTATCGGTTGAGCCTAAGTTTTTGCTTCTTCACATGAGTTGTGCTATCCTTGCAATGTCATTTTATTTTGCTTTGCTTGCTGTTTGAATACAATACCAAGATCTGAAATTCTTAAATGAGAGAGAGTCTTTACATAGTTACATAAATATTTAGCTACTCATTGATCTTCACTTATATCTTTTTGGAGTAGTTTGTCATTTACTCGTGTGCTTCACTTATATCCTATGAGTAAATGGTTGAATGAGTTGATTGTCATAAATCTGAAATTATATATATGCCTCATTTGCTTATCCCATGGGGAGTAATGACTTCACGTCTAAGAAGTAGAGGTTGTAAATTTATTGAAGGTTAGCAAGCGTTGTATTGGTCATTTGAACAATTCATGAAAGAATATTGAAGGAAGAAAGATTTCATATATAAATATACTATCCTAGACATCTTTTATAGTTGGGAGCACTCATTAAGTATGACATGCTAAAGAGTTGATGTTGGACAAGGAAGACAACGTAATGGTTTATGTTTTCCGACATCTCAGTTAAAGTATATTGTCATGGATCATTCAAACATGTTGAGCTTGCCTTTCTCCCCTTGCTAGCCTAAATATCTGTACTAAGCGGGAATACTGCTTGTGCATCCAATATCCTTAAACTGTTATGACATATTATCATGCTAGAAAAGGTGATTGAAATTATCATTGATCAAACTTGTGCACCTTCTAGCATTCACACTTCATAAATTCTTTATTTTATCATTTACCTACTCGAGGACGAGTAGGAATTAAGCTTGGGGATGCTGATACGTCTCCAACGTACCTATAATTTATGAAGCATTCATGCTATTTTATTATCTGTTTTGAATGATTATGGGCTTTATTATACACTTTTATATTACTTTCGGGACTAACCTATTAACCGGAGGCCCAACCCATATTGCTGTTTTATTGCCAGTTTCAGTATTTCAAGGAAAAGGAATATCAAATGGAGTCCAAACGGAATGAAACCTTCGGCAGCGTTATTTTTGGGAAGAATATCATCCTGGAGACTTTGAGTTCACATCAGAAGATCCTCGAGGAGGCCAGGAGATAGGGGGCGCGCCCCCTGTCTCGTGGGCCCCTAGTACCTCCCGACCGACTTCTTTCGCCTATATAAGCCTACGTACCCTAAAACCATCGCAAAATCAAGATAGATCGGGAGTTCCGCCGCAAGCCTCTGTAGCCACCAAAAACCTCTCGGGAGCCCGTTCCGGCACCCTGCCGGAGGGGGAATCCATCACCGGTGGCCATCTTCATCATCCCGGCGCTCTCCATGACGAGGAGGGAGTAGTTCATCCTCGGGGCTGAGGGTATGTACCAGTAGCTATGTGTTTGATCTCTCTCTCTCTCTCTCTCGTGTTCTCGACTTCACACGATCTTGATGTATCGCGAGCTTTGTTATTATAGTTGGATCTTATGATGTTTCTCCCCCTCTACTCTCTTGTGATGAATTGAATTTCCCCTTTGAAGTTATCTTATCGGATTGAGTCTTTGCTTTGAGAACACTTTATGTATGTCTTGCCGTGCTTATCTGTGGTGACAATGGGATTTCACGTGCCTCTTGATGTATGTTTTGGTGACCAACTTGCGGGTTCCGCCCATGAACCTATGCATAGGGGTTGGCACATGTTTTCTTGACTCTCCGGTAGAAACTTTGGGGCACTCTTTGAAGTACTTTGTGTTGGTTGGATGAATCTGAGATTGTGTGATGCATATCGTATAATCATGCCCATGGATACTTGAGGTGACAATGGAGTATCTAGGTGACATTAGGGTTTTGGTTGAGTTGTGTCTTAAGGTGTTATTCTAATACGAACTCTTTTATAGATTGATCCGAAAGAATAGCTTTGAGGTGGTTTCGTACCCTACCATAATCTCTACGTTTGTTCTCTGCTATTAGTGGCTTTGGAGTGACTCTTTGTTGCATGTTGAGGGATTGTTATATGATCTATCTATGTTATTATTGTTGAGAGAACTTGCACTAGTGAAAGTATGAACCCTAGGCCTTGTTTCCAATCATTGCAATACCGTTTACGCTCACTTTTATCATTAGTTACCTTGCTGTTTTTATATTTTTCAGATTACAAAAACCTATATCTATGTGACGCCCGGATAATTAGGTTACAGTAATCCCGCGGTAACGATGCCACGTCACCTCGGTTACTGTTGCTAACCTCGTGTTAGTTCGAAACCGATTCAAATTCAAATTCAAAATCAATCAAACAATAAAAGTTTTCAAATATTAAAACTAAAATGTTCGGAGTGATCCAACTAATGCATAGGTAATTATGTTGGAGAAACCACACTTTTATAAAATGTTTAAATACTCTAAAATGATTTAAACAGTAGCAAAAACCACTATTTAAACGCCTTTGGTATTTTATAAAATACTAAACTAATTTATATCGGGCTAAAACTTATTACAGTAGTGGATTGTTCTGAAATGTTATTTTAGGGGCTATAGTCATATTTTACTAAACTAAAATTAATGTGTAACTAAAATAAAACAGAAAATAAAAATAACAAAAAGTAAAATTAAAGCAAACAAAAAAAAAGGAAAAGAGAAAAGGAGAACCCTCCCCCACCCGATGGGCCAACCGGCCCAGCTGGCCACCAGGCCGGCCAGGCCGGCCCAGACCCAGGCCAATAACCCCTCCAGGGGGCACCGAAATCCTAACCCCCTCCCCACCCGCTCCCACTTCCTCCCCACGTCACCACTTCCCCCCCTCCCGATCCGATCTGGATCGGGATCGATCCCGCGACCCCGACGCCAGCTCGCCACACGCCGGACCGCCCCGCCATCACACGACGCCGCCCCGTCCTCTCATCCTCCCCGACCAGCCACCCAGGGCAACGGCGCCCCTCGCCGCACGCCTGACGCGCCCGGAGCTCGTCCTCGCCGGAGCGCTCCATCGCCGGCCTGCCTCCTCCTCGTCGACGCCGTCCCCGTCCCCCTCCGCAACGGCCCTCCCCGACCTCCACCGAGCCCACTGCCTCGAACCCTACGGCCCCGCGGTGAGGCCCCGGCCTCTTCTCTCTCCCTGGCCCCGCGCTCACCACGTCGACGGCCGCGCCCCGGCGCCCCTAGACGCGCCCATGGCCGCGCCCTCGCGCCCCCTGCTCTCCTGCCTGGCCTCGCCCGGAGCTCCCCGTCCACCCGCACGAGCCCGCACTGCCGCACCGTCACGCCGCTCCCTCTCCTTCCTCCCCTGCTCGACGCGCCACCGCGCGTGGCCTCGCCCCGACGCCTCCCATGCGCTTACGCCATGGCGGCACGTTGGCCGCCCCTGCCGCCGCTTTTCCCCTGCCGTGCAGCCCTGCTGCTGCTGCTGCTCCGCTGCGGGCGCCGTTCACCAGCGTCCGCGCCGTTCGGGTCCCGCATCGCCGTGCTGCCCCTCACCGGCCCGGTCGCGCCACCCCTCCCCTCCAGCCTGCGCTGCCTAGCCCCGGTGCTGCTCCGATATGGCCTCGCCGGTGCCATCTCCGGCGCCCGCCCCCCCCTCCGTGCCCGCTGGCCCTCGTCCGGGTCGGGCGCCCCCAGCGCCCGCAACCGCGGCGCCTGTTCGGGCGGTGCCCGCAGCACCCGAACCCACTATGGCCCTCGGGCCAATGACATGTGGGGCCTAGCCCCAGAACGGTTAAAAAAATAATATATTAAAATAATAATAATTAATTAATTACTTAATTAGTTAACTTAATTAGGTCTGTTAAATTAACCTAATCACTTTTTAAACTAACTAATCATGTTTAATTAACCTAAGTCAATGACAACCGGGACCCACGCGTCAGTTTGACCAAGTCAACTCTCTGTTGACTGCTGACATCACCCTGATGTCATGCTGACATCATAATGGCATTTCCAAATTAATTAATTCTGTTAATTCCAAAAACAATTAAAAACTTTGAAAAATTAATATAAATTAATCCGTAACTCGGATGAAAATACTTTGTCCATGAAAGTTGCTCAGAACGACGAGACGAACCCGGATACGCAGCCCGTTCATCCGCCACACACCCCTAACATATCAAACTCGCAACTTTCCCCCTCCGGCTCCTCTGCCCGAAAATGCGGAACCCCGGGGATACTTTCCCGGATGCTTCCCCCCTTCGTCGGTATCACCTCATACCGCGTTAGGGCACGCCTAGCATCACGCTTTGCTTTGACATTCATCTGTTGGAAATATGCCCTAGAGGCAATAATAAAAGTATTATTATTATATTTCCTTGTTCATGATAATTGTCTTTTATTCATGCTATAATTGTATTATCCGGAAATCGTAATACACGTGTGAATACATAGACCACAATATGTCCCTAGTGAGCCTCTAGTTGACTTGCTCGTTGATCAACTGATAGTCATGGTTTCCTGACTATGGACATTGGATGTCGTTGATAACGGGATCACATCATTAGGAGAATGATGTGATGGACAAGACCCAATCCTAAGCATAGCACAAGATCGTGTAGTTCGTTTTGCTAGAGCTTTTCCAATGTCAAGTATCTTTTCCTTTGACCATGAGATTGTGTAACTCCCAGATACCGTAAGAGTGCTTTGGGTGTACCAAACGTCACAACGTAACTGGGTGACTATAAAGGTACACTACAGGTATCTCCGAAAGTGTCTGTTGGGTTGACACGGATCAAGACTGGGATTTGTCACTCCGTATAACGGAGAGGTATCACTGGGCCCACTCGGTAATGCATCATCATAATGAGCTCAGTGTGATCAAAGTGTTTGATCACGGGATCATGCATTACGGTACGAGTAAAGTGACTTGCCGGCAACGAGATTGAACGAGGTATTGGGATACCGACGATCGAATCTCGGGCAAGTAAAATACCGATTGACAAAGGGAATAGTATACGGGGTTGATTGAATCCTCGACATCGTGGTTCATCCGATGATATCATCGAGGAGCATGTGGGAGCCAACATGGGTATCCAGATCCCGCTGTTGGTTATTGCCCGAGAGCCGTCTCGGTCATGTCTGCATGTCTCCCGAACCCGTAGGGTCTACACAGTTAAGGTTCAGTGACGCTAGGGTTGTATGAATATGAGTATGCAGCAAACCGAATGTTGTTCGGAGTCCCGGATGAGATCCCGGACGTCACGAGGAGTTCCGGAATGGTCCGAAGGTAAAGATTTATATATAGGAAGTCTTATTTTGGTCGCCGGAAAAGTTTCGCGCGTTATCGGTATTGTACCGGGAGTGCCGAAAGGGGTCCGGGGGTCCACCGGGGGGGTCCACCTGCCCCGGGGGGCCACATGGGCTGTAGGGGGTGCGCCTTGGCCCATATGGGCCAAGGGCACCAGCCCCAAGAGGCCCATGCGCCAAGATATAAGAAAAAGGGGAGAGTCCTAAAGGGGGAAGGCACCTCCGAGGTGCCTTGGGGAGGATGGACTCCTCCCCCCCCTTGGCCGCACCCCTTCCTTGGAGGAAGGGGCAAGGCTGCGCCCTTCCCCCCTCTCTTGCACCTATATAAAGGGAGGGGAGGGAGGGGTGGCCGCACCCATAAGCCCTGGCGCCTCCCTCCTCCCTGCAACACCTCCTCCTCCTCCCGTAGTTGCTTAGCGAAGCTCTGCCGGAGTTCTGCTGCATCCACCACCACGCCGTCGTGCTGCTGGATCATCATCAACCTCTCCTTCCCCCTTGCTGGATCAAGAAGGAGGAGACGTCATCTGCTCCGTACGTGTGTTGAACGCGGAGGTGCTGTCCGTTCAGCACTAGGTCATCGGTGATCTGAATCACGGCGAGTACGACTCCATCATCCCCGTTCCATTGAACGTTTCCGCACGCGATCTACAAGTGGTATGTAGATGCAATCACTCTCCCATGACTCGTTGCTTAGATGAACTCATAGATGGATCTTGGTGAAACCGTAGGAAATTTTTTAATTTTCTGCAACGTTCCCCAACAGGTCATGCACCTGTTTGCTTAAATATTCATTGTTTCTTCCCCCTCTTCTTCCGCTAGACACCGAGACCGACGCTGCTGCTGCCCAGTACGACTACGGAGTTGACGAGCCCACTCTCTTGCCAGAGCAACCAGGCAAGCCCCCCCCCTTGATCACCAGATATCGCCTATTCTACTCTATACTGCTTGCATTAGAGTAGTGTAGCATGTTACTGCTTTCTGTTATACCTATCCTGATGCATAGCCTGTCCTTGTTACTACTGTTGTTACCTTTACCTGCAATCCTACATGCTTAGTATAGGATGGTAGTATTCCATCTGTGGCCCTACATTCTTGTCCGTCTGCTGTGCTATACTATTGGGCCGAGATCACTCGGGAGGTGATCTCGGGTATATACTATATACTTTATACATGATACATGTGGTGACTAAAGTCGGGTCGGCTGGTGGAGCACCCACGAGTGGATCTTTGTGGCGGAGCGACAGGGCAGGTTGAGACCGCCTAGGAGAGAGGTGGGCCTGGCCCTGTTCGGCGTTCGCGGATACTTAACACGCTTAACGAGTTCTTGGTATTTGATCTGAGTCTGGCCATTTGGTCTATACGCACTAACCATCTACGCGGGAGTAGTTATGGGTATCCCGGCGTCGTGGTATCAGCCGAAGCACTTCGTGACGTCAGCGACTGAGCGGCGCGCGCCGGATTGGACTGGAACGCCACTAGGCTAGGTCTGCTTCCGGCCGCCCACGCAACGTGCAGGTGTGCTCAGGGCGATGGGCCCAGACCCCTGTGCGCTTAGGTTTAGACCGGCGTGCTGACCTCTCTGTTGAGCCTAGGTGGGGTTGCGACGTGTTGATCTTCTGCGGCCGGGCATGACCCAGGAAAGTGTGTCCGGCCAAATGGGATCAAGCGTGTTGGGTTATGTGGTGCACCCCTGCAGGGAAGTTAATCTATTCGAATAGCCGTGATCTTCGGTAACAGGACGACTTGGAGTTGTACCTTGAAATTATGACAACTAGAACCGGATACTTAATAAAACACACCCTTCCAAGTGCTAGATACAAACCGGTGATCGCTCTCTAACAGGGCAACGAGGAGGGGATCGCCGGGTAGGATTATGCTATACGATGCTACTTGGAGGACTTCAGTCTACTCTCTTCTACCTGCTGCAAGACGGAGGCTGCCAGAAGCGTAGTCTTCGACATGATTAGCTATCCCCCTCTTATTCTGGCATTCTGCAGTTCAGTCCACTGATATGGCCCTGTACACATATATCCATGCATATGTAGTGTAGCTCCTTGCTTGCGAGTACTTTGGATGAGTACTCACGGTTGCCTTGTTCCCCCTTTCCCCCCCTTTCTTTACCCGATTGCTGCAACCAGACGATGGAGCCCAGGAGCCAGACGCCACCGTCGATGACGACTACTACCCCGGAGGTGCCTACTACTACGTGTAGCCCGCTGACGACGACCAGGAGTAGTTAGGAGGATCCCAGGCAGGAGGCCTGCGCCTCTTTCGATATGTATCCCAGTTTGTGCTAGCCATCTTATGGCAACTTGTTTAACTTATGTCTGTACTCAGATATTGTTGCTTCCGCTGACTCGTCTATGATCGAGCACTTGTATTAGAGCCCTCGAGGCCCCTGGCTTGTATTATGATGCTTGTATGACTTATTTTATTTTTAGAGTTGTGTTGTGATATCTTCCCGTGAGTCCCTGATCTTGATCGTACACGTTTGCGTGTATGATTAGTGTACGATTGAATCAGGGGCGTCACAAGTTGGTATCAGAGCCGACTGCCTGTAGGAATCCCCCTTCCAACTCCTTGGCCGAAGTTGAGTCTAGACTTTTCAAAACTTTTACTAACATGGTTGTGCGGCCCATGGGCCCACGTCGCCATTGGGTGGTATTAGGATCTTTTACTCCTCAATCTTTACTCTGGGATTCTGAACTCTCTTCTATTCGGGTTAAACGATTTTTACTAAAATCTAACTTTAGGATCTCATTACTACTTCCTCCCGGAGAACCCCTCACTACAGGTGATTGCTCCGTGAACCAGAAGAATTTGAAGATACTCTCCGATATTCTCTCGAGACCTTGTGCCTGCCGCTTTTGTAATTCCCTACCACCGAAACATCCCTATGGATAAATACTTACGCCTGTCGTTCTTACTTTTATTCCCAGTTAATCTTGTTATTACAAGATACCCTGAAATTCTCTCTAATGTTCCGAGAATACTTTGCGCCTATTGCCTTGCAGTTCTTTGCTACATGAATACCTCTACGGATAATTTCTCGCACTTACCGAATATCCGCTCATCCCCAGTTGATTCATGTATGTCACCAATCCTCGAAAAACCATTCGATCTTTCGAAAATCCTGAGCATCCTATTGCTCTCGAAATTCTTGATTACTTGCATTATGGTTAATCCCATAAGTCTAGTAATCTTGTTGGCATCCATTGTCATTATCATTTTGAGTCCATTGATTCGATTTGTTGCGAATGCTCGCAATCCTCAAACAGATCCTAGAATTCATCCTTCCGGCTCAGACGTCGTTTTAAACATGAGCTGCTTATCGACCAATCAAATTGCCGTCGATTGTACCCCTAAGTCTATTCAGCTTATCCGTCCTTGATCAGAGCATTTGCTCCTGATCCCTTGATTTGAAATTCATAATTACTTTGCTAATTAAACGTTGAATTATTCAGATGTTCTATAAACCGATGCATTTGCAATCTTTCTTCCTCTGATTGAGTATCGATACTCATATCAGCCCCATTGTGGATCACCATATCCACTGTTGGATTATTATCCGACAGTGTCCTTCATAATTAATCACCTTGTGAGCCTTTCCTCGGATACATAATGCCTTTGGTAAATTGTATCCTCTGCTCTCTCAACCATGATCTGCCGTCGAGTTTGAGTTAATTACTCCTAAAGATTGTGGTATATGTTTCTAAGATGCCCCGATGGGTTGAACATATACCTTCCTTAATTTTTGTGAACCCAAAAGTCTTCATGGGTCATAACCTTCTGGTATTCCGCCAGTTAAACTTTCAAACTCTAAACATTCTTAACTGAGAGTAGTAAATGAAAAGTTGTGTATACGAGAAGTGGGAGTCGACCTTGAGCCTTGCGTTCATGCCCATGGACACGATGCTGATCTTATCATGGATGCTTCTCTTAAACCCTATTTGGTATAAGTTCATCTTATATATGGTAATTGGTCTTTTGCAACCGTGGTTCCGACCATATTTTCTTCTTGATTCCATTTCTCGGACAAGTTAGAGTACTTGTCTTATGCAGAGCATTACCCTAGTCCAACCTCTACTTGGATCTGTTGTCGAGTATTACCCCCCCCCCGGTATCTCGAGATTATCATGGAACTGCAAAACTTCTGATGAGTTCTTCATCAAGTGCTACCTTCCCATTGATTCCAATTTTTCACGGGCTTTGAGTTATTAAACACTCAAAGACACCGATAACTGAACCGAGTCCGCTCTACGGTTCAACGACTCTTCAGTAAGCTTCTATAAGTATGAGTTTGTATCCGATCACGCCATTCCTAGCCTGTTTGGCTATATCATTGTCGTGATGATTCTAACTGTGCTACCTGGTCCTTATTCTCGGAGCACCAATTTGCGACGATAGCTAAGCTTACGTCGATCTTCCTCGTCATATCATTTCGCCTTGAACAACAAGCTAGATTTCGAGTTTGTGTTATACCTTGAGTTCCTTGCTACCCAGCATTGTTCTTCTTTACCTTGTAATATTACCACCTTTTATGTCAAGAATGTCGTGGGAATTTGACCACCTCTTAAGAATTCTTGGTATGGTGATACTTCTCACCATCGCCATTCTTCTTAGGTCCCCGTGTTGGTTCCAACCAGGGTACCAACAAGTGAGCGGTGCTATTTGGATTCCGCCCTTCTAGCAACCATATTGCTTTGAAGTTAATGGTCGACCGTTCATTCTTAGACTATTGATTATTGAATCACCATTCTGACATTGGTCGTGCAACCCAACCCATATTTCGGGCGCACCTTTCAACCAGTGTTTAATTGTGTATGTTTTCCTCGAGCATATTTATATCTTTTGATCTGACAAATGTTATCTCCTTATCCACATAATTGTGGAGATCCATCTTTCGGATACCTCGTTGAATTATCGTTGAGTCCATCAGCCACCTCATCATCCTCTTCTTGCTTTAATGATGAACTCTTGTTTCGGAACTCGCCTCCATAGTTCATTTCCCGAGAATCTTCGATGTCATCTCGTCAATTTGTGTCGCACCTTTTCTCCTCGAGCATCGTGAGTTTGAGGTATCTTGACCCCAAACAGATCTAAATCTAGCTCGGATATGATGGTTGGGACATAATTCCAAGAGTTATAACACTGGTCTTTTATGACCCCGTAAGGTGATGTCATGCCCAGCACCCCTGGCCGGAAGACCTAATGATATAGTTTTCCTTTTTAGCAAGGTTATCCATTCTTCCATGTGGAAATTGTAAGACTTATTCTACAAGTTATTCCTGATGGATCCTTTGTGTTTCCAAAGTCTGATCTTCACCTGATGACCATGTCAATGCTATCTCGAAGCATGTCTATGGTACTCCGATTTTCAACAAGACCATTTGAAGCCCAATGCTAAATGTTTCTTGCTCAATCATACAAACACCGCTATATGGGTAATGTCATGAAATTTCTCTCCCCTACCTAAAGAGTTTTCTACAGTATATCCTGTCATGGATATCATACTCTGCTTGTCCTTGGGAAGGATATACCCTTGAAATATGTGTTTAAACACATTTTCCTTTCCATTGTTCTGCTTAAACCTGATAATCATA
>LR880969.1:56502659-56514954 GCA_904067115.1 Aegilops sharonensis
CGGCGCGCGCCGGATTGGACTGGAACGCCTGATGGGCTAGGTCTGCTTCCGGCCGCGTACGCAACGTGCAGGTGTGCTCAGGGCGATGGGCCCAGACCCCTGTGCGCTTAGGTTTAGACCGGCGTGTTGGCCTCTCTGTTGTGCCTAGGTGGGGCTGCGACGTGTTGATCTTCCGCGGCCGGGCATGACCCAGGAAAGTGTGTCCGGCCAAATGGGATCAAGCGTGCTGGGTAAGATGGTGCACCCCTGCAGGGAAGTTAATCTATTCGGATAGCCGTGATCTTCGGTAACAGGACGACTTGGAGTTGTACCTTGAGCTTATGACAACTAGAACCGGATACTTGATAAAACACACCCTTCCAAGTGCCAGATACAACCGGTGGTCGCTCTCGCTCAGGGATATGAGCAGGGGATCGCCGGGTAGGATTATTGCTATGTGATGTTACTTGGAGGACTTCAGTTTGCCCCCTCCTACCTGTTGCAAGACAGGTGTCCAGAAGCGTAGTCTTCGTTAAGACTAGCTATCCCCCTCTTATTCTGGCATTCTGCAGTTCAGTCCACTGATATGGCCCTTTACACATATATCCATGCATATGCAGTGTAGCTCCTTGCTTGCGAGTACTTTGGATGAGTACTCACGGTTGCCTTGTTCCCCCTTTTTCCCCCTACCTCTACTCGATTGCTGCAATCAGACGATGGAGCCCAGGAGCCAGACGCCACCGCCTATGACGACTACTACTCTGGAGGTGCCTACTACTACGTGCAGCCCGCTGACGACGACCAGGAGTAGCCTAGGAGGATCCCAGGCAGGAGGCCTGCTCCTCTTTCGATCTGTATCCCAGTTTGTGCTAGCCATCTTATGGCACCTTGTTTAACTTATGTGTGTACTCAGATATTGTTGCTTCCGCTGACTCGTCTATGATCGAGCACTTGTATTCGAGCCCTCGAGGCCCCTGGCTTGTATTATGATGCTTGTATGACTTATTTTATTTGTAGAGTTGTGTTGTGATATCTTCCCGTGAGTCCCTGATCTTGATCGTACACATTTGCGTGCATGATTAGTGTACGATTAAATCGGGGGCGTCACAGTAACCTTCTGTATTCGTGAGATCCCATCTTGGAGCCTTCGCCGGCGCTCCGCTGGAGGGGGAATCGACCATGGAGGGCTTCTACATCAACACCATAGCCCCTCTGATGAGTTGTGAGTAGTTTACCATAGACCTTCGGGTCCATAGTTATTAGCCAGATGGCTTCTTCTCTCTTTTTGGATCTCAATACCATGTTTTCCTCGATCTTCTTGGAGATCTATTCGATGTAACTGTTTTTGCGGTGTGTTTGTCGAGATCCGATGAATTGTGGGTTTATGATCAAGTTTATCTATGAGAAATATTCGAATCTCCTCTGAATTCTTTTATGTGTGATTAAGTTATCTTTGCAAGTCTCTTCGAATTATCAGTTTGGTTTGGCCTACTAGATTGATCTTTCTTGCAATGGGAGAAGTTCTTAGCTTCGGGTTCAATCTTGCGGTGTCCTTTCCCAGTGACAGCAGGGGCAGCAAGGCATGTATTGTATTGTTGCCATCGAGGATAAAAAGATGGGGTTTATATCATATTGCATGAGTTTATCCCTCTACATCATGTCATCTTTCTTAATGCGTTACTCTGTTCTTTATGAACTTAATACTCTAGATGCATGTTGGATAGCGGTCGATGTGTGGAGTAATAGTACTAGATGCAGGCAGGAGTCGGTCTACTTGTGAAGGACGTGATGCCTATATACATGATCATGCCTAGATAATCTCATAATTATTCGCTTTTCTATAAATTGCTCGACAGTAATTTGTTCACCCACCATAATACTTATGCTATTTTGAGAGAAGCCACTAGTGAAACCTATGGCCCCCGGGTCTATCTTTTATCATATAAGATTTCAATCTACTTTTATTTGGATCTTTACTTTTCCAATCTATATTATAAAAATACCAAAAATATATTTATCTTATCATACTATCTCTATCAGATCTCACTTTCGCAAGTGGCCGTGAAGATATTGACAACCCCTTTATTGCGTCTGGTTGCGAGTTCTTTGTTTGTTTGTGTAGGTGCGTGGGACTTTTGAGGAGCCTCCTACTGGATTGATACCTTGGTTCTCAAAAACTGAGGGAAATACTTACGCTACTATTGCTGCATCACCCTTTCCTCTTCAAGGAAAACCAACGCTAGCTCAAGACATAGCAAGAAGGATTTCTGGCGCAGTTGCCGAAGAGGTCTTCGCTCAAGTCAAGACATACCAAGTACCCATCACAAACTCATCTCCCTTGCATTTACATTATTTGCCATTTGCCTCTTGTTTTCCTCTCCCCCACTTCACCCTTGCCGTTTTATTCGCCCTCTCTTTCCCAATCTCCTCTCTCTTTCGTTTGCCTTTTTATTTTTGCTTGTGTGTTGGATTAATTATGTGATTTCTCCAATACCAATAATAATGATTTCCTTAGTACTCCGATTGCTCCTCTTAATGATGTTGAGTCTTGTGAAATCAATACTGCTTTGCTGAATCTTGTTATGAAAGATCAATTCGCCGGCCTTCCTAGTGAAGATGCCGCTACCCATCTAAAAAACTTTGTTGATTTGTGTGATATGCAAAAGAAGAAAGATACGAATAATGATATTGTTAAATTTAAGTTATTTCCGTTTCACTTAGAGATCGTGCTTAAGTTTGGTTTTCGTCTTTCCCTAAAAATAGTATTGATTCTTGGAACAAGTGCAAAGATGCTTTTATCTCTAAATATTTTCCTCCCACTAAGATCATCACTCTTAAGAACGATATTATGAATTTTAAACAACTTGATCATGAGCATGTTGCCCAATCTTGGGAAAGAATGAAATTGATGATTCGCAATTGCCCTACTCATGGTTTGAATTTATGGATGATCATACAAAACTTTTATGCCGGATTGAATTTTGCTTCTAGAAATCTTTTAGATTCGGCTGCGGGAGGCACGTTTATGAAAATCACTTTAGGAGATGCTACAAAACTCCTTGATAATATTATGGCCAATTATTCTCAATGGCACACCGAAAGATCTACTAGTAAAAAAGTGCATGCTATAGAAGAAATTAATGTTCTGAGTGGAAAGATGGATGAACTTATGAAATTGTTTGCTACTAAGAGTGCTTCTATTGATCCCAATGATATGCCTTTGTCTACTTTGATTGAGAATAATAATGAATCTATGGATGTGAATTTTGTTGGTAGGAATAGTTTCGGAAACAATGCTTATAGAGGAAACTTTAATCCTAGACCGTTCCCTAGTAATTCCTCTAATAATTATGGAAATTCCTAAATAATTGTTATGGTAATTTTAATATGATGCCCTCTGATTTTGAGAATAGTGTGAAAGAATTTATGATCTCTCAAAAGAATTTTAATGCCTTGCTTGAAGAAAAATTGCTCAAAGTTGATGATTTGGCTAGGAACGTTGATAGACTCTCGCTTGATGTTGATTCTTTGAAACTTAGATCTACTTCTCCTAAGCATGATATCAATGAGTCTCTCAAAGAAATGAGAGTGTCCATTGATGAGTGCAAAGAAAGAACCGTAGATTGCGTGCTAACAAAGATTGCTTTGTAAAGGCGTGTTCTTCTAGTTTCCATGAAAATAATGATGAAGATCTTAAAGTTATTGATGTGTCCCCTATTAGATCTTTGTTTTTCAATATGAATCTTAATAATAATGAGACTGGAGATGATTCAACTTTAGTTAAAAGGCGTCCCAATGATTCAGAGTTTTTAGATCTTGATGCTAAATTTGGTAAAAGTGGGATTGGAGAGGTCAAGACTTTAAATAGCATTGAAACCACTATCTTGGATTTCAAGGAATTTGATTATGATAATCGTTCTTTAGAATGTTGTATTTCCTTGTTGCAATCCGTTGTGAATTCTCCTCATGCTTATAGTCAAAATAAAGCTTTTACCAAACATATTGTTGATGCCTTGGTGCAATCTTTTGATGAAAAACTTAATTTGGAAGTTTCTATACCTAGAAAACTTAATGATGAGTGGGAACCTACTATAAAGATTAAAATTAAAGATCATGAGTGTTATGCTTTATGTGATTTGGGTGCTAGTGTTTCCACGTTTCCGAAAACTTTATGTGATATTCTAGGTTTCCATGATCTTGATGATTGCTCTTTAAGTTTGCACCTTGCGGATTCCACCATTAAAAAGCCAATGGGAAGGATCAATGATGTTCTCATTGTTGCAAATAGAAATTTGGTGCCCGTAGATTTTATCGTTCTTGATATAGATTGCAATCTTTCTTGCCCTATTATTCTTGGTATCCCTTTCCTTAGAACGATTGGCGCGATTATTGATATGAAGGAAGGGAATATTACATTCCAATTTCCATTAAGGAAAGGAATGGGGCACTTTCCAAGAAAGAAAGTTAAATTACCTTATGAATCTAACATGCGAGCTACTTATGAATTGAGTGCCAAAGATGGCACTACTTAGATCTATCCTCGCTTTTATGCCTAGCTAGGGGCATTAAACGATAGCGCTAGTTGGGAGGCAGCACAATTTTATTTGTGTTTTTTGTTTTTGTTTCTGTTTAGTAATAAATTTTGCATCTACCTTCTGTTTAGATGTGTTTTTATGTTTTAATTAGTGTTTCTGCCAATTAGAACCTATAGGATAACCTATGGTGATAGTTAATTTGATTCTGCTGAAAAACAGAAACTTTGCGCGCACGAAATTAGTTTAGTTAAATCACAGAAACGTGATTTTGCATTGATTCTTTTTTTCTGTAGATCAATAGAAAAATTGTACAAGACTTCCTATTTTGGTAGGATTTTTAGAGTTCCAGAAGTATTCGTGGCTTACAGATTTCTACAGACTGTTCTGTTTTTGACAGATTCTGTTTTTCATGTGTTGTTTGCTTATTTTGATGCATCTATGGCTAGTATTAAGTGGTATGAACCATAGAGAACTTGGAATACAGTAGGTTTAACACAAATATAAATAAAGAATGGGTTCATTACAGTACCTTATGTGTTGGTTTTGCTTTCTTTCACTAACGAAGCTTATGAGATTTCCTGTTGAGTTTTGTGTTGTGAAGTTTTCAAGTTTTGGGTAAAGATTTGATGGACTATGGAATAAGGAGTGGAAAAATCCTAAGCTTGGGGATGCCCATGGAACCCCAAGATATTCAAGAATATCCAAAAGCCTAAGCTTGGGGATGCCCGCGGAAGGCATCCCCTCTTTCATCTTCGTTCATTGGTAACTTTACTTGGAGCTATATTTTTATTCACCACATGATATGTGTTTTGCTTGGAGCGTCTTGTATGATATTAGTCTTTGCTTTTTAGTTTACCACAATCATCCTTGCTGTACACACCTTTTGGAGAAGCCCACTTGATTAGAATTTACTAGAATACTCTATGTGCTTCACTTATATCTTTTGAGCTAGATAGTATTTGCTCTAGTGCTTCACTTATATCATCTAGAGCATGGCGGTGGCTTAATTTTGTAGAAATTGTTAGTCTCTCATGCTTCACTTATATTATTTTGAGAGTCTCTTAGAACAGCATGGTATTTGCTATGGTTACGAATTTGGTCCTAGAATGATGAGCATCCAAGTTGGGTATAATAAAAACTATCATAGAAAGTGCATTAAACACTAGGATCAATTTGATGCTTGATAATTGTTTTGAGATATAAAGGTGGTAAATTAGAGTCATGCTAGTGGATAATTATGAAATTGAGAAATACTTTTGTTGAAGTTGGCAAGTCCCGTAGCATGCACGTACGGTAAAAGTTGTGTGACAAATTGGTTGCATGAGGTGCTCTTTTGATTGCCTTCCTTATGAGTGGAGGTCAGGACCGCGCAATGGTTAACTCCTACCAACCCTTCCCCTAGGAGCATGTGTAGTAGTACTTTGCTTCAAGGGCAAGTAAACTTTTGCAGTAAGTATATGAGTTCTTTATGACTAATGTGAGTCCATGGATATACGCACACTCATCCTTCCACTTTGCAAGCCTCTATTATACCGCGCAACTTTCGCCGGTATCATGCACCCATTATTTACCTTCCTCAAAACAGCCACCATACCTACCTATTATGGCATTTCCATAGACATTCCGAGATAATTGCCATGCAACTTTCCACCGTTCCGTTATTATGACACGCTCCATCATTTTCATATTGCTCTTTGCATGATCATGTAGTTGACATCGTATTTGTGGCAAGGCCACCCTCATAATTTTCATACATGTCACTCTTGATTCATTGCATATCCCGGTACACCGCCGGAGGCATTCATATAGAGTCATATTTTGTTCTAAGTGTTGAGTTGTAATTCTTGAGTTGTAAATCAAAATAAGTGTGATGATCTTCATTATTAGAGCATTGTCCCAAGTGAGGAAAGGATGATGAAGACTATGATTCCCCCACAAGTCGGGATGAGACTTTGGACTAAAAAAAGAAAAGAAAAAAAGAGGCCAAGGAGCCCACCAAAAAAAAGGGGAAAGGCCAAATAAAAAAAGAGAAAGGCCAAACAAAAAAAATGAGAGAAAAAGAGAGAAGGGACAATGCTACTATCTCTTTTCCACACTTGTGCTTCAAAATAGCACCATGATCTTCATGATAGAGAGTCTCTTATGTTGTCACTTTCATATACTAAGTGGGAATTTTTCATTATAGAACTTGGCTTGTATATTCCAATGATGGGCTTCCTCAAAATGCCCTAGGTCTTGCGAGCAAGCAAGTTGGATGCACACCCACTTAGTTTCTTTTGTTGAGCTTTCATATATTTATAGCTCTAGTGCATCCGTTGCATGGCAATCCCTACTCACTCACATTGATATCTATTGATGGGCATCTCCATAGCCCGTTGATATGCCTAGTTGATGTGAGACTATCTTCTCCCTTTTTGTCCTCACAACCACCACCATATACCACAATAG
This sequence comes from Aegilops sharonensis, assembly GCA_904067115.1. Classification (NCBI taxonomy): domain Eukaryota; kingdom Viridiplantae; phylum Streptophyta; class Magnoliopsida; order Poales; family Poaceae; genus Aegilops; species Aegilops sharonensis. Next base: position 56,509,622 of record LR880969.1, read on the forward strand.
TGCTATGTCCATGGCTTGCGCTCATTTATTGCGTAAGAGTTGAAAAAGCTGAAGCACGTTAAAAAGTATGAACCAATTGCTTGGTTGTAACCATGGTTGTGCATGATGGGAGTATTTTGTGTAATGAAAATGAAGCATGGCCTAACTATATGATTTTGTAGGGATAAGCTTTCTTTGGCTATGCTATTTTGATAGGACATGATTATTTGTTAGTATGCTTCGAAGTATTATTATTTTTATGTTTTATAAGCTTTTATCTTGAATCATTTGGGTCTGAACAATCATGCCACAATAAAGAAAACTACATTGAGAATTATGCTAGGTAGCATTCCACATCAAAAATTCTGTTTTTATCATTACCTACTCGAGGACGAGCAGGAATTAAGCTTGGGGATGCTTGATACGTCTCCAACGTATCTATAATTTTTTATTGTTCCATGCTATTATATTACCCGTTTTGGATGTTTATGGGCTTTACTTTACACATTTATATCATTTTTGGGACTAACCTACTAACCGGAGGCCCAGCCCGTATAGCTGTTTTTTTGCCTATTTCAGTGTTTCGAAGAAAGGGAATATCAAACGGAGTCCAAATGGAATGAAACCTTCGGGAGCGTGATTTTTGGAACAAACGTGATCCAGAGGACTTGGAGTGCAAGTCAAGAAGCAGCCGAGGCGGCCACGAGGGTGGAGGTCATGCCCACCCCTACAGGGCGCGCCCCTATCTCGTGGGCCCCTCGGGCGGCCACCGACCTACTTCTTCCTCCTATATATATCCACGTACCACGAAAACATCAGAGGAGACCACGAAAAACTATTTACACCGCTGTAACCTTCTGTATCCACGAGATCCCATCTTGGAGCCTTCGTCGGTGCTCTGCCGGAGGGGGAATCGACCACGGAGGGCTTCTACATCAACACCATAGCCCCTCTGATGAGTTGTGAGTAGTTTACCACAGACCTTCGGGTCCATAGTTATTAGCTAGATGGCTTCTTCTCTCTTTTTGGATCTCAATACCATGTTCTCCTCGATCTTCTTGGAGATATATTCGATGTAACTCTTTTTGCGGTGTGTTTGTCGAGATCCGATGAATTGTGGGTTTATGATCAAGTTTATCTATGAGAAATATTTGAACCTCCTTTGAATTCTTTTATGTGTGATTAAGTTATATTTGCAAGTATCTTCGAATTATCAGTTTGGTTTGGCCTACTAGATTGATCTTTCTTGCAATGGGAGAAGTGCTTAGCTTTGGGTTCAATCTTGCGGTGTCCTTTCCCAGCGACAGCAGGGGCAGCGAGGCACGTATTGTATTGTTGCCATCGAGGATAAAAAGATGGGTTTTATATCATATTGCATGAGTTTATCCCTCTACATCATGTCATCTTTCTTAATGCGTTACTCTGTTCTTTATGAACTTAATACTCTAGATGCATGCTGGATAGCGGTCGAGTTGTGGAGTAATAGTAGTAGATGTAGGAAGGAGTCGGTCTACTTGTCACGGACGTGATGCCTATATACATGATCATGCCTAGATAATCTCATAATTATTCGCTTTTCTATCAATTGCTCGACAGTAATTTGTTCACCCATCATAATACTTATGCTACTAGATCGTTGATGGCGCGCGTTGCTGCGCCCGTCTATTTTGGATCTTAGTTGTTAGGTATATGATGTAATTTGTATACACTTGTTTGCAATGCTTAGCATTGTTCTTTCTTATAACTTGTTCGTGTCTCCACTTTATTTTTCAACACAATATGTAACTGAGGAGACAACCCGGTTGATCTACAATAATGCTATGTAATTAAAGGACCAATCAAGTTGATCTGGAGTGGTGTTGTAAACTCACAAAGCATGAAGACTGGAAAACCTTTAAAAACATTATATAGACTCACTGATGGTCAGTTATGACAATATAGGTCGATCTAAACACCTCTCAAGTATCCAGTATATGCAGTCCTTTATGCAAAAAGATACTGACATGTTAAGCAACTTCCATATGATAGTACAAGTGATGAGGGAGAAAATGAATACTGATAATACTTGTAATTTCCACTGAAAATGAGAAGGGTACGAGGTAAAAGATGAGAGGGCAGGATGATTAGAAATACACCGATTATAAACAAACCAAGACATAATGGTGGTGTCAACATATTTAGATTTGAGTTTTTCAAAGTATTAAGAAATAAATGTTTAGGTACAATAGTCCCAGAAACCTTGTAGTGACCTACAGTGAATTCGTTCTATAAGAGATAACATAGATCAAGAGTGCAAAACCTTGCATTGTTTATAGTCTTCTCTTGTTTGTGCTACCCTGGTTGAACGTCAAAGAGAGATCGGAGACAGACTATTTGGAACATCATGACTCCCCTTGTGTTAGCTCCTTGCCTATTTTTGTGTAATAATGATGAAGATTATTAAAGGGGGCTTGCTGTGCTTACGATACAACAAATGCAGTATGGAGAAATCCCTACAGAACCAAAAACAAAGTGCCTCAATAGAAGGGATTCATAATTTCCGTCAGAGTTGCTTACACTATATCTAGATCAGGAATAGGGAACATACTTTTTGTAGACCCCAGAAATTCCAAGAAGAGCTCTTGCATCCCATCGTTCACCATCTCCACCTTAGTCTCTCATCATCCTGCAACAACCAAGAAACACCCCCAAGAAAATCCAGATTAAAACCGAACCTCAAAAGAAGAAAGAAATCGTTTAGCCCCATGAGGGAGGCCGACTTCCTGGTAATGCGTCGGCCCTTCACGCCAATCCTGATGGCGCTCTGACTAACTCTTAAAAATGACATGGCTTTACAAATTCAGACAAGCCAAAGACTATTGCTTTCATATAGATTTTTCATCCATCCATGTAAACAGGGAAGTATGCGAAAAAGTAAGATCAAGATATAACCATTGCATGTGAATTCTATTGCACCTGCTGACCGAACTTCTGAAAAAATGAAAGAAATAACAGCAGAAGCCGAGTGAGGTATACATCTGGTACCTTAAATCCTCAGAGAAGAAATATCCCAAGAATCAAGTGTTCCACTTCACAACATACTTTTGGAACAAATTTTAAATAAAATTGCTAGGGCCGAATTATAGGCAAGCCCTTTTTTCTGGTCTATTCGAAAATAAGTTGTGCTGTACATGAGCAACCGCTCGCCCGCGAAATCGCTGGATGTTTGTGGCCACCGGACTCGATTCTGGAACCGGTCCCATATTTGACTATGCAGGAAGGAGAGGAGGCTTCCCACGAAGAGATCCTGGAGCAAAGAACAGGGGAAGCATGAATTTGATAGGAGTATTCAGATTTCCAAATTGGATAAAAGGGGAGAGGAGTCGCCTTTACTTGCTTGATGTGGAACATGAGGCTGCCAGCCGTAGCGCAGCACCAGAGAGCAGTTGCCGCCGCCGCCGCCGCTGTCGTTGCTTGGCTAGATTTCCCTCGCAAACTGATCGCGACCTTCAATCGGGCAATCCCCGCATCGCGCGCCGCTGGATCGAGCAATGACCTTCGATCGATCCTGTTGACCTCCTTCTGCTAGTGACCGGGGCCCGAATCGGAGCGGCTGGATCCAGCCATGACCTTCAACCGATTCCGTCTACCTACCCTCTGCCACCGTGCACTTTTTTCCGTGAGGTTAGCGACCTGGCCTACACCCTCGGTTGGTTAGATGGTAAGGGAGGGTCTCGGAGATGGGCAGTTGGAGGCGCAGCGAGATGGACCTTGAAAGGGAGGGTGGCGACGGGAGATGGTTGCACGCACGTAGGATTCGCTCCACAATCGGGAAGGCTGCGCCACCGGTCATCTCTGATCGATCTCCCTCTTCTCTTCTGATGATGTGAGGAGGAGATGGTGGGCGACGAGGTCGACGGATTTGGAGGAGAGGATAGGGGCGGAAGCTGGCTGCTAGGCAGCGTGAGGGAGACGAAGTGGTTGGTGGCGACTGAGGCGAGGGAGGGGAAGATGGCAGGACTTAGGAGACGAGGCGTCGAGCCGCCGACCGATTCGTTCCTCTTCTGTGTGGAACGAGCAGAAAGACAGATCGGGATGGGCCGTGCTCGTAACTGGGCTGCAAGAAATGGCCCCGTTTACCACAGTGCTCGATTTCAGCCTCTGGAGTAGCAGCCTAGGACAGTTCGGCCAGTTTTTTACAGATGCGGGAGAGATGCCAGTACACATCAGATCTAACGACCGTGGACGTTCAGATCGTGAAAACGGATGGTTAGAAACACAAAACGCTGTGAGGGCTCGCTTTAGGTGCGGTTATACTGTCCTTAATCTTGAGAGAAGCCACTAGTGAAACCTATGGCCCCTGGATCTATCTTTTATCATATAAGCTTTCAATCTACTTTTATTTGCATCTTTACTTTTCCAATCTATATTGTAAAAATACCAAAAATATATTTATCTTATCATACTATCTCTATCAGATCTCACTTTCGCAAGTGGCTGTGAAGGGATTGACAACCCCGTTATTGCGTTGGTTGCGAGTTCTTTGTTTGTTTGTGTAGGTGCGTGAGACTTTTGAGGAGCCTCCTACTGGATTGATACCTTGGTTCTCAAAAGATGAGGGAAATACTTACGCTACTATTGCTGCATCACCCTTTCCTCTTCAAGGAAAACCAACGCAAGCTCAAGACGTAGCAGTTGTCCTTGAATATTACCTTGGGGTGCCTGGGCATCCCCAAGCTTAGGCTCTTGCCACTCCTTATTCCATAGTCCATCGAATCTTTACCCAAAACTTGAAAATTTCACAACACAAAACTCAACAGAAAACTCGTAAGCTCCGTTAGTATAAGAAAATAAATCACCACTTTTGGTACTGTTGTGGACTCATTCTTTATTTATATTAGTGTAATATATATTGTATTCCAACTTCTGTATGGTTCATACCCTCCGATACTACTCATAGATTCATCAAAAGAAGCAAACAACACATAGAAAACAGAATCTGTCAAAAACAGAATAGTCTGTAGTAATCTGTAACACCCGAATACTTATGTAACTCCAAAAATCCTACCAAGTTAAGAAAATAAGAAATTTGTGTTAAAATCCGTAGTAAAAAGAATAAGATCAAAATCATGTTTCTGTGAATTATCAAAACTAATTTATTGAGCACAAAAGTTTCTAATTTTCAGCAGGATCAACACAACTATCACCGAAGTCTTCCCAAAGGTTCTACTTGGCACTTTATTGAAACAAAAGATATAAAACATGATTACTAAAGTAGATTAATCATGTGAACACACAAAAACAGTAGGGGTAAATATTGGGTTGTCTCTCAACAAGCGCTTTTCTTTAATGCCTTTTTAAGCTAGGCATGACAA
>LR880969.1:56546998-56560508 GCA_904067115.1 Aegilops sharonensis
TTTATTTTTTTAAATAAAACTAAAACAAAAATAAAACCAAATCTATAAATAATTTATATAGGGTATATATATACCAAAATGATCAGGGGAATATTCCCTTTCATTTGAACATTTTTCCAAAGGCAAAATCCAAACTTCATAAAAATCTATTTTTTTCAAATTCAAATAAATTTCAGATTTGAATCCAAATCTTTTGGCAATGTTTTCTTCTGATATTTTGGAGTGTCATGTTTGCTCCTCTCATACTTTTGATCAAGTATTTATCAGGCTTAGTTTTTGAAATGTTTCCCACATGCCAAAGTTTGAAATTCAAATTCAAAATTCAAAATTCTCTGGAACTTCAAATGACATTCAAATTCAAACAGGATGCATAGGATGCTTAGCTATAATTGTAAAACATTCCAAATAGGAAATTTGGGATGTTACAGATAAGATAACTTCAAAGGGAAAACTCAATCCATTACAAGAGAGTAGAGGGGCAGAAGCATCATAGAATCCAACTATAATAGCAAAGCTCGCGATACATCAAGATCGTGCCGAATCAAGAACACGAGAGAGAGAGAGAGAGAGAGAGAGAGAGAGAGAGAGAGAGAGAGAGAGAGAGAGAGAGAGATCAAACACATAGCTATTGGTACATACCTCAGCCCCGAGGGTGAACTACTCCCTCCTTGTCATGGAGAGCGCCGGGATGATGAAGATGGCCACCGGTGATGGATCCTCGCTTTGGCAGGGTGCCGGAACAGGGTCCCGATTGGTTTCTGGTGGCTACAGAGGCTTGTGGCGGTGGAACTCCCGATTTAGATTTATTTCTGGGGGTTTCTATATTTATAGCAATTTTTGGCGTCGGTCTCACGTCAGGGGGGTCTCCGAGTCATCCACAAGATAGGGGGCGCGCCCAAGGGGCAGGGTGCGCCCTCCACCCTCGTGGATGGCTCGTGACTCTTCTGGCCCAATTATTTTACTTCGGGGGCTTCTTTTGGTCCATAAAAAATCCACAAAAATTGGCACGTCAATTGGACTCCGTTTGGTATTCCTTTTCTGTAAAACTCAAAAACAACGAAAAAACAGAAACTGGCACTGGGCTCTAGGTTAATAGGTAGTCCCAAAAATCATATAAAATAGCATATAAATGCATATAAAACATCCAAGATGGATAATATAAAAGCATGGAACAATAAAAAATTATAGATACGTTGGAGACGTATCAGGTGAAATGATAATACCATGCCAAGTTTCAACCTTTTTAGAGTTTATTTGTTGTGCTTTTTAATTTCAGGGTCATTTAGCTCAAAAAATAGCAAATGAAGTCCTACATAATGCATGAAATATTTTTTTTGGACATAATATTTCTTCGCCTTTCAAATGCCAAAACACATATATACCCTAACTATTACGAAGATTCCCTCCAGTTTGTCCGAAGTGGGACTTTCGAGATAAGTCCGAAAACTCACTAGAGAAGAAAGTGATGATGGTGAAGTTGGTGACATCCCATAGTGGGATCTTGGGGTATAAAACTTTTTCTTCGCGTGTGTCCCTTTGCGTCGGAACCATTGACAATCTTCATCATTTAACAGGATGCTTGGGTCAATCTTCACTGTGAAGGGCGTAATTTCATGAAACTTTTCATAATCTTCTTACATGTCTGCCTTGTCCTCCACTCCCATGATGTTTATTTTCCTTGATAGAACTAAGTGGCGCTTTGGCTCATCGTATGATGTATTCGCTTCCTTATCTTTTCTTTTTCTCGGCTTGGTAGACATGTCCTTCACATAGAAAACCCGCACCACATCATTGGCTAGGACGAATGGTTCGTCTGCGTACCCAAGATTGTTGAGATCCATTGTTGTCACTCCGTACCACGGGTTTTCCATTATGCCGCCTCCTGTTAGATTGACCCATTTGCACTGAAACAAAGGGACCTTCAAATCACTTCCATAGTCAAGTTCCCATATCTCCTCTATGTAACCATAATATGTGTCCTTTGCCCTATTGGTGTTTGCTGCATCAAAGCGGACACCACTGTTTTGGTTGGTGCTCTTTTTATCTTGGGAGATCGTGTAAAATGTATTCCCATTTATCTCATACCCTTTGAAAGTCAATATAGTCGAAGATGGTAACTTGGCCAACAAGTACAACTCATGTGTAACAGTGTCGTCATGCATGAGACGTGTCTGCAACCAACCGCCGAAAGTCCCCGTGTGTTCACATGTAATCCAGTCGTCAGACTGCTGCGGGTTATTCTTGTGTTCATCGATATACGGAGCCACCAAGATGGAATTTTGTAGAACTTCGCAGTGTTGATAACCCACAAGTATTGGGGATCGCAACAGTTTTCGAGGGTAGAGTATTCAACCCAAATTTATAGATTCGACACAAGGGGAGCCAAAGAATATTTGAAGGTATTAGCAGCTGAGTTGTCAATTCAACCACACCTGGAGATTAATTATCTACAGCAAAGTGATTAGTAGCACAGTAATATGATAGTTTTGATGATAGCAGCAGTAGCAATAGTAATGGTAACAGTGATAGCAGTGATATTGTAGCAGTAACGATAGCAGTAGCAACAGTAGTAACTTAGCAAGAACAATATAAGATAAATTCGCAGGCATTGGATCGGTGACTCATTGGAGTCTTGATAACCCACAAGTATAGGGATTGCAACAGTTTTTGAGTGTAGAGTATTCAACCCAAATTTATAGATTCGACACAAGGGGAGCCAAAGAATATTTGAAGGTATTAGAAGCTGAGTTGTCAATTCAACCACACCTGGAGATTAATTATCTCCGGCAAAGTGATTAGTAGCACAGTAATATGATAGTTTTGATGATAGCACCAGTAAGGATGGCAATGGGTCGGGTTTGGATCGTGTTGAACAAAATCAAATCCGTATCCATATCCATGAGGATAGTCTTTGCCCGCCCATGAAAAAATCCACGGGTGAAAAATTGTGTCCATGTCCAAACCCGATGGATATCCATACCCACTGGATATCCATTGGGTCCTCTCAAGACATGTAAATAATACATAACACGATATTAACATAAGCTCTTCCATTATTCACCTTGTGGCAACTAAGGCTTCAATTATTGTAATACATCAACTTATGGTAAATCAATGTCCACTAATAACCTAATGTCATTCAGTATTTTTCTAAAAGACGAGAATGACGAGTCATTTAGCGAGGAGATAAAAATAAGGGAAGGGGCGCTGGAGTATGTTAGTGGGAATTGAATGTCAACTAATAAAAGTTACGGTGGGGATTGTGCAATTTCTTTTGCATGTTTTATGTAAGGAAGTGTAAAATTGCAGTGGGCACTACAAAAAAAAAGACACATCCGTGACATTTTGGGCCGAACGAATTTTTTCTGTCATACATATGACACTTCTTTGACGATAATTGTGACAAAACCCGGTAATTTTGGGCCGAACGAATTTTTTTCTGTCATACATATGACACTTCTTTGACGATAATTGTGACAAAACCCGATAATTTTGGGCCGAACGAATTTTTTTCTGTCATACATATGACACTTCTTTGACGATAGATGTGGTGGGATCCTACTTCTATGACAAAAAATCATGACAAAAAATGGGCTTTTCATCCTGGGCAGGCCGGAGACGCAGCTGCATGACATTCTTTGGTCCGTCCATGACGGAAAAAACCGTGGTAGAAGCAAGGGGGAGGAAAATTTCGGGGAGTTGCCGGTTACGGTGGGAGGTCGGGGGCCGAGCGATGCGCGTTTCTCTCGTACACGTGTGAGGCGTTGGCTCTAACTGAACCCGAGCGAGGCGTTGGGCTCTAACTGAACCCGAGCGATTGCACTACAGGCTACGTGTTACTAAACCCGAGCGATCGATCGATGGCTGTTAACTGAACCCGATGGAGCGATTCCTTCGCTACTGCTGCTAACTGAAGCCGGTCGATTGGATGAATAGTGAGTGTTGCCGGGGGGGGTGGATGAACAGTGAGCGGTGGCGTTGCCTCTGGATGAACAGGACCCCGTGGTGTGGAGGGCTGGATGAACAGTAGACGGTGGAGGGGTGGCTGTGGAGGGGTGGTTGAACAGGACTGAGGGAGTCCTGGATTAGGGGGTATCCGGACAGCCGGACTGTGTACAACGTCCGGACTATAGAAGCGTGAAGATACAAGACTCAAGACTTCGGCCCGTGTCCGGATGGGACTTTCCTTGGCGTAGAAGGCAAGCTTGGCGATCCAGATATTATATTTCCTTCCTTGTAACCGACTCCATGTAAACCCTAGCCCTCTCCGGTGTCTATATAAACAGGAGAGGTTGGTCCTTAGAAGGCCGATCACAATTACAATCATACCATTATAGGCTAGCTCCTAGGGTTTAGCCTCTATGATCTCGTGGTAGATCTACTCTTGTACTACCCATATCATCAATATTAATCAAGAAGGAAGTAGGGTTTACCTCCATCGAGAGGGCCCGAACCTGGGTAAACATCTGTGTCCCTTGCTTCCTGTTACCATCAGCCTTGACGCATAGATCGGGACCCCCTACCCGAGATCCGCCAGTTTTGACACCGACATTGGTGCTTTCATTGAGAGTTCCTCTATGTCGTCGTTGTCAGGCTCGATGGCTCCTTCAATCATCATCAACGACACTGTCCAGGGCGAGACTTTCCTCCCCGGACAGATCTTCGTGTTCGGCGGCTTCGCACTATGGGCCAACACGCTTGGCCATCTGGAGCAGATCGATAGCTACGCCCCCGGCCACCAGGTCAGGTTCGGAAACCTGATCTACATGGCGGACATCCGCGGAGACTTGATCTTCGATGGATTTGGGCATATGCCAGGAGCACCGGACAGTCACGACGAGCTTGGCTTAGACCTGCCGTCGGACGAAGCTCAGGGCATCATCCCCGTACTGTCCCCGGAGCAGACTGCGTTGCCTAAGGACGGTGGGATGGACCCCGCCCCCCAGGTCGCACACTCATCGGCGGTGGAGTCGAACACGGGTCTCACCTCTGCGGTGGCCTGTGACTCCGAACCCCCGGATTCGTATCCGGAGTTTGGTTCCAGTCCGCACACTCCCTTGCCCGTCGGGCAAGGATGGGCTCCGATAATGGAGTTCACCGCTGCAGATATCTTCCAGCACTCGCCCTTTGGCGACATGTTGAACTCATTAAAGTATCTCTCTTTGTCAGGAGGCTCTTCGCCGAACTATGTCCGGCTCGAGTGGGAGGCAGGCGACGAGGAAATTCATTGCCCAGCCACCACCCACTTTATTGCCACAGTTGACGATTTAACCGAGGTATTAAACTTCGACTCCGAAGACATCGACGGTATGGACGACGATGCAGGAGAAGAACATGAACCACTGCTCACTGGGCGGTGGAAAGCCACCTCTTCCTATGACATATATATGGTGGACACCCCAAAGGAAACAAATGGCGATGAGGCAACAGAGGATAAAACCTCAAAGAAAAAGCAAAGAATGGGCGTCGTCGGCGCCACTCCAAGCCCCGCCACACCAATACCGGCCCAGGAGTCGAAAACAATCCGAATGGTGCCGAAGAAGAATACAACCCTAAACAGCCCGCCTTCGAGTAGGTCGAACAGGAGGATGAGCAGGTCAGCCCAGATGAACAGGCGACGGACGAATACCCGAAGGAGGACGGCTACATGCCCCCCTCCAAAGACGAGATTAGCCTCGGCGACGACGAGTTCGGCGTGCCTGAGGATCCCGTAGAGCAGGAACGCTTCAAGCGTCGGCTTATAGCCACTGCGAGGAGCCTGAAAAAGAAGCAGCAGCAACTCCAAGCTGATCAAGACATGCTCACAGACAGATGGACTGAAGTCCTGGCAGTCGAGGAATATGGACTCGGGCACCACACGGCTGACTGGCCACCTCGTGGCCGGGATAAAGCGGCATACCAGTCCGCATACCAGCCAACACCCCCACGCCAACATACTACGGCCCGGGGCAACAAATCAGGACAACCAAGATCGATCTACGGATCGCGGGGGCGCGCCTCAACACGCGACGAGGACCGTCACGCCGGACACACCTTCAACAAGTCCGGCCGGGACGAATATGGCCACCCAGATCAATTCGACCTGCGTAGCCACATAGCCCGGCACAGAGGCGCCGCGCACCCCCTCTACTTCACTGACGAAGTAATGGATCATGAATTCCCAGAAGGGTTCAAACCCGTTAACATCGAATCATACGATGGCACAACAGACCCCGTGGTATGGATCAAAGATTTTCTTCTCCACATCCACATGGCCCGCGGTGATGATCTACACGCCATCAAGTATCTTCCCCTTAAGCTCAAAGGACCAGCCTGGGACTGGCTAAACAGCCTGCCAGCAAATTCCATTGGCAGTTGGGAAAACCTGGAAGACGCATTCCTCGATAACTTCCAGGGCACATATGTGCGACCACCCGACGCCGACGACTTGAGCCACATTACTCAACAGCCCGGAGAGTCAGCCAGGAAATTCTTGACTCAGTTCCTAACTAAGAAGAACCAAATAGTTGATTGTCCGGACGCCGAAGCCCTGGCGGCTTTCAAGCATAATATCCGTGACGAATGGCTCGCTCGACACCTCGGCCAGGAAAAACCCAAGTCCATGGCAGCTCTCACAACACTAATGACCCGCTTTTGTGCGGACGAGGACAGTTGGTTGGCCCGTAGCAGCACTACGCCACAGTCTGGCAATTCGGATGGCCGCGACAATAACGGCAAGCCACGGCATAACAGACATAAGCGACGGAACAACGGCGACAGCACTGAAGACACGGCAGTCAACGCCGGATTTAGTGGATCCAAGACCGGTCAACGGAAGAAGCTGTTCAAAATAAATAATCAGGGACCGTCCAGTCTGGACCGCATACTGGAGCGCTCGTGCCAAATTCATGGCACACCGGACAAGCCAGCCAACCACACCAATAGAGATTGCTGGGTATTCAAATAGGCCGGCAAGATAAACACCGAAGACAAGGACAAGGGGCTGCACAACGACGTTGACGAGGAGCCCTGACGTCCGAACACGGGGGGACAGAAGAAATTCCCCCCCCCCCCAGGTGAAAACGGTCAACATGATCTACGCCACGCACATCCCCAAGCGGGAACGGAAGCAGGCACTAAGGGACGTCTATGCGATGGAGCCAAGCGCCCCCAAATTCAACCCTTGGTCAGCTTGCCCGATCACCTGAGATCGTAGGGATCACCCTACTAGCATCCGTCACGGCGGCTCGGCTGCATTGGTCCTAGACCCAATCATTGACGGATTCCACCTCACGCGCGTCCTTATGGACGGTGGCAGTAGCCTGAACCTGCTTTACCAGGACATAGTACGCAAAATGGGCATTGACCCTTCAAGGATCAAGCCCACCAAAACCACCTTTAAAGGTGTAATTCCCGGAGTAGAGGCCCGCTGTACGGGCTCTATAACATTGGAAGTGGTCTTCGGATCTCCGGATAACTTCCAAAGCGAAGAGTTAATCTTCGATATCGTCCCTTTCCGCAGTGGTTACCATGCACTGCTCGGACGAACTGCATTCGCCAGATTCAATGCGGTACCACACTACGCATACCTCAAGCTCAAGATGCCAAGACCACACGGGGTCATAACGGTGAACGGGAATATGTACCGCTCTCTACGAACAGAAGAACATACTGCAGCCCTGGCGGCGGAAGTACAATGCGGCCTTCTCCAACAAACAAATCCGGCGACAACTTCAAGCACAGTCAAGCGAGCCCGGAGCACCCCGCAACAGGATCACCAGGCACGCCAAGAGCGCGACTAGCAGTTCGGCCTCCGCTTAAGCCCCATCAAAGCAGCATTCGTGCAACGTGCACACAATTACGCACTTAAAATACCATGGACATAGGCGGAGGGGCATCAACGACTCAGTCAACAGTGCGGGTAACCGCCAAATACTTTGATACTCTTTCCCTCTTACCTTTCAAGACACCGCGTTGGCGCAGCATCCTCAAAAAAGCCGAATTGCCGGACTTATAGGGAAGAGACATCCACGGAGGCAACAAACGTTGTGCACAGAAGGAAATACACACGTGGAATCTATTTACGATCATTATACCTGCTATATCTAACTGAACACAGCCTGCCCCTGGATAGGACATATCAAATAGTCCTATTTTATCTCTGCTTAACGCATCCATTGTACATGTACGCTTAAACATATTTTTCGTCAATGTGAGATTATACATAGCGTCAGCTTATTATTCTTATTTGAGCATTTTTCTCTTATAAATGTTTATTTGATATTGCATCCGTACACCTTGGTACGGCCGGTTTGCCAGGGGCTTCTTATGGCGCCCCGCTATATGGCAACTCAAGTCCGAACACTTTCAAAAGTGCGGCACCCCGAACTTATAGCACTATATGCATCAGCTCCGAATCGTGTCTTGGGCTACAGTTGGGATAGCCCGGCTCCCTTGTTTTGGTGCCTTACGTTCCGTTATATCGGCTAAGGTAGTGCAGGGAGAACTACTGCGATTGTGTCCCGGTTCTTCCGGATGAGCACCTCAGTAGAGAAAGCCGAAAACTGACCGGCATGATGTGGCGAGAGCTGGTCGCTGTTCGAGAGGTTCTAAAATCCTTAAAGATTTTCCGCTTTAGGCGATAAATTGGCTTCGTCCGATCTAGGCGTGTATAGCGCCCCGATTCGGTCTTCCGGATTCTAGGGGCTTCGCCGAAATTTAAAATTGTAGACTTCTATGGCTAAGTGAAAGTTATAAAGCCGCATAGTCTGATTACCTGGTTCGCTGCGCCGGACACCTACTTAAGGGACCAAACATTTGGGTAAAGAGTGCCCGGGTTTTCCACGAACACCCCAGTGCTAGTCACGCGGGGGCGGAAGCCGACGACTGGCCTACTTTCAGGATTTTATAAACAGCCGCACAGAAGGTAATATTTTAAATAACAAAAGCGCTACATAGCGCAAGTAACTTCGTCTTTAATTACAAACACGACAGAAGTGAATTTATTCAAATATGGCGTCCTTGGTAAACTCATCGGCGACGAGACGAGCACCCTTCATCACGTCATCATAGTACATTTCAGAATGGCGATGCGCCTTGCCCTCCGGCGGCCCGTCCTTGACCAGCTTCTCCGCATCCAGCTTACCCCAATGCACCTTGACGCGGGCAAGGGACCGGCGGGCACCTTCAATGCAAACGGATCGATCGATCACCTCAAGCCGTGGACAGGCATCCACCATCCGCTTGATCAGGCCGAAGTATCTAGTGGGTAGAAGCTCACGAGGCCATATCCGGACTATGAAATCTTTCATAGCCACTTTGGCCGCCCGGTGGAGTTCGACCAACTGCTTCAGTTGGTCACCCAGAGGCGTTGGGTGTTCGGCCCCAGCATACTAGGACCAGAACAGCTTTTCCGTTGATCTCCCCTCCTGGGCATGGTAGAACTCCGCGGCGTCAGATACGCTGCATGGCAGATCTGTGAACGCCCCTGGAGAGCTCCGAATCCGAGTAAGTAAAAGAAACGCCTCCTCCACATGTTTGCTTTGCATAAAGAACTTCTTACCCGCTGCTATCTTTTTGGCCTCCTAGATTTTCCGCTCTGCCTTCTCGGCCTCGGCCTTGGCGTCTCTTACACTCTCAAGGGCCTTCGCAAGCTCGGCCTCTTTCGCCTTCAGATCATGCCCCATGGAATCGAACTTCTTGCCGAGGTCCTGGAGCTCCTGTTGCACCTCACCCAGGCTAGCACTTTGCTTCTCGCGCTCCTTGCATTCTGAGGCCGCTTTGTCTTCGGCCTCGGACAACGGTTTCTTCAGGGACGCCACTTCGGCGGCGGTCCCTGTTACACAGTCACAATGCTTTCGCGTTAGATTGACCAATTTTGCTTATCTTTAAACACACATACAAACGGGGAATCACTTACCTTTATTCTCCTCGAGCTTCCTCTTCGTGAGGCTGAGCTCTCCGTGCGCCTGCTCCAGGTCTCGCTTTAGTTCGGCAACCTCGGCAGCACGGGCAACAGCAGCAAGTAGCACAGCCTGCTTATTCACAACAATGCTTATTATTGGACTCCTGCAGATTATAATTGACCCTCCATTTGGCTTTTCCTTCCGAACGCCAAACAGAGTATCAGGGGCTACTACCTATCGGGTGATAATCTCGTACATTTTTTACTTACCTCGAAGCCCGTCAGGAGGCTTGTGCAGGCTTCGGTCAGTCCGCTTTTGGCGGACAGAACCTTTTGAATCACCGCACTCATAAGAGTACGGTGCTCTTCTTCCATGGAAGCGCCTCGAAGCGCTTCCACCAGGCCATCTGACGCCGTTGATGCGATGGAAGTCCTTGGCATGGGCCGCTCGCCCTCCCTAACGAGGGGCTGCCCGCCTAAGTCTGGAACCGTCGGAGGTTCCAAAACAGTGTTCGGTCGAGAGTCCGCCTTGTTGACGCGATCTGCGGGAATCTTGAACCCCGCATGTCCGACGATCGGGGGTCCGCCTTGTGGCATCTCCAGGGTCACCTCCCCCTGTTCGGGGAGCCTGCGGGACAACACCTCTGTGTCATCCGCAGGCTGTGGAGTGGTGCCCGTCGGGAGCGAGTTCATCTCCGAAGAACTCAGAGACCCATCCGAAGACGACACCGTCGGATGAGTCCGGGCCGGATTGCATCAATATTCGGTGTTATTAAACAATTATGAAGTGAAAACCACGATAGAGTGCGGACACTTACGATCGCGCCGGGGGCTTCCCCCGGGGCAGCCACCCCTCATCGCTGTGAGCGGCCGTGGTGGAGTAGTCCGGAAGGGATGTTTTCCCCTTCTTGGACGTCCCAGCCTCCCCCTCTGGGCGGCTTTCCTCTTCTTCTCCCCCCTGGTGCGGGGAGGCGGAATTTCTTCCTGATTCCCCCCGCCTCTGCGGGAGGAATCTGTCTCGTCGTCATCGAACGATAGGGGTATAACGGCCTTGCGTTGAGGGCCTTTTCCGGCCCCGGCCCGCTTCGCCGGGCTCCTCATCCTTTCCGGATGGAGCTTCTTCTTCTTCCTCCTCCCCTTCATGGGAGGAGTCTGCCTCGTCATCCTCGGACGAGGCTTCTGGCACAACCTTACGCCAGAGACCCTTTTGGGTCCCCGGGCCTTCTTCTCGGCCTTCTTCTCCGGCACCTTGTACGGTGCCGGGACCAGCATCTCCATCAGGAGAGCATCCGCTGGTTCTTCTGGCAGCGGAGCCAGACAGTAGACCTGCTCTGCTGTCTCCACATAGTCCTGAAGCAAGTATGCATGATTACTTAGGGGACTCCCGTGAAGAATATATTGGGAAAAACTGGGTCCGGTGGTAGTCTGAGAACTCACCTGGCTAGGAGCCCGCTCGGCAAGAAGCCCGCGGTCCTCGGATGCGGGAGGAGGTACTTCGGAGGCCTTGAACAACACTTTCCATGCGCCCTTGTGCGTCATGCCGTAGAGCTCCCGGAGCGTCTGGTGTTCAGCCGGGACGAACTCCCACAGATTAACTGCCCGCATTTGGCAGGGCAGGATCCGGCGAACGAGCATGACCTGGATCACGTTGACAAGCTTGATGTTCTTGTCCTTCATGCTTTTGATGCACGTCTGGAGTCTGGCCAGCTCTGTGGAGTCGCCCTAGGGCAGGCCCTTCTTTTCCCAGGAGGTCAGCCGCATAGGGGTTCCGGATCGGAACTCGGGGGCCGCCGCCCAGCTGGCGCCGCACAGCTCGGTGATGTAGAACCACCCCGATTGCCATCCTTTTACGGTTTCTGCGAAGGAACCATCCAGCTAGGTGATGTTAGGCATCTTGCCCACCATGGCTCCTCCGCACTCCGCTTGCTGGCCACTTACCACCTTCGGCTTCACGCAGAAGGTTTGCAGCCATAGGACGAAATTAGGCCGGATGCGGAGAAAGGCCTCGCATACGACGATGGACGTCGAGATGTTGAGGATGAAATTCGGGGCTAGATCATGGAAATCTAGCCCATAGTAGAACATGAGCTCGCAGACGAAGGGATGGAGTGGAAATCCCAGTCCACGGATGAAGTGGGCGACGAACATGACTCTCTCGTGGGGTCTTGGGGTCAGAATGACCTGCCCAGTGTCCGGTAGCCGGTGCGCTATGTCTGCAGCCAAGTATCCGGCCGCCCGAAGATTTGTGATGTGCTTCTCCTCGATGGTGGAAGCCACCCACTTGCCTCCTGCTCCGGACATGTTTAGCTGTGCGGAGGAGACTTGGGTTTGGGCGCTGGAGCTCGAGGGGGCAAGAATGGGCAGAGAAGGAAGGGGGTGTGGGTAAAAATGAGGAAATCTTATCCCTTTATAGAGGCGACGAAAGCGGTGCACCTCCCCACTTGCCCGTTGGGAATCGCTTGCTTCCCAAGCGCCACGATTGATAATGTGGTGGGATTACCCATACCCGTATTGATGAGAATCCCATATAAAGGGGGCACAATCTCTGCTTTGACAAGACATGTCAAGGAAACTGCCTCGCAATATGCGCTGTGGCTGGTTGTGGAAAGACGGTTAGAATAATAACTTGACCGTAGTGACACGTCGCGTTGCCTAAAAAAGTTGTCATCAGATTGCATTTGTGAAACATCGTTCTCTCTACGGTGGCATGCGAAGATCATCTTGTGGATCCGGACACGGTTTAAGTGTTCGACAATTACCTTGCATTATTCGGAAGAGGAACCCGCCCTGCAATGCCGAAGACAAGACTGCGCGCCGGACTCATCGTCATTGAAGCCTAGTTTAGGGGCTACTGAGGGAGTCCTGGATTAGGGGGTATCCGGACAGCCGGACTGTGTACAACGTCCGGACTATAGAAGCGTGAAGATACAAGACTCAAGACTTCGGCCCGTGTCCGGATGGGACTTTCCTTGGCGTAGAAGGCAAGCTTGGCGATCCGGATATTATATTTCCTTCCTTGTAACCGACTCCATGTAAACCCTAGCCCTCTTCGGTGTCTATATAAACCGGAGAGGTTGGTCGTTACAAGGCTGACCACAATTACAATCATACTATTATAGGCTAGCTCCTAGGGTTTAGCCTCTACGATCTCGTGGTAGATCTACTCTTGTACTACCCATATCATCAATATTAATCAAGAAGGAAGTAGGGTTTTACCTCCATCGAGAGGGCCCGAACCTGGGTAAACATTTGTGTCCCTTGCTTCCTGTTACCATCAGCCTTGACGCACAGATCGGGACCCCCTACCCGAGATCCGCCGGTTTTGACGCGGACAAGGACCCCGTGGTGTGGAGGGCTGGATGAACAGTAGACGATGGACGGGTGCTCGTGGAGGGGTGGTTGAACAGTAGTCGGTGGAGTAGCACGCGGTGGAGGCTGGATGAACAGGAGCCCGTGGAGGCTGGAGGAGGTCGACGGTAGCCCGTGGAGGCTGGAGGAGGTCGACGATGGAGATGAACAGTATCCCGTGGAGTCCCGTTTTGTGGTACGCCACACCCCTCCCGATGAACAGGACCCCCGTTTCGACCGTAGCGCTCCAACACAAGTCTGTTTCATCCGTTTTGCGGT
>LR880969.1:56564899-56578628 GCA_904067115.1 Aegilops sharonensis
TGAAACTTGCAGTTTCTTCTCGTCTGCACTTTTATACTCCTATGAAGCTACATTTTTTAAGTGTTAAAAATAGATCTCTAGAATTCATAAAATTCTTCATATGCTCAATACTGCAAATCTGAAATTCAAAAGACATTCATATCTGAAAGTACTCTCAAAATACACAACACAAAACACAATTCACAACCTGCAAATACTGACAACCCTAAGCTCCTCCTGACAATTCACAACCTGCCCGACTATTGGGCTGGGGGGGGGGGGGGCAGCCCCCTCCTATTCCTTGGCGGCAGACAGCCGCCCCGTGAGACGATGTGAACGGCGAGGGAGACGGTGGCGGGGAAGCGTCATCGGGCCAACTGCTTTTCTCCTCTTGCAGTTGGGTTCGGTCGACGAAGACTCCACCGGCTCGCTCTGGTAGGACACCCTCACAAACGGCACCCTGTAGATGCTCGATCCTTCAATCTCTGTTGGATGCTCCATCTGGGATCGATACTCCCACCACCGCTACCTCACGATCGGATTCGGTGAATTTGTTTGCTCCATAGCCCAGAGGAGCAGCTCTATGTACTCCGGCGCGACTCCCTCCGGGAGTATCGCCGCCTTTTCGCTCTGTTGCAGATATTTGGCCATGGATGTCGCCGTCGCCACTAGTTGGTCCTTGTTGTCAAACCAAGACTGTATCTCCAACATCCTAGATAGCTTCACAGGGTCGCCGTCTGCGATCCTCACGTATCGGTTGTACTCCTCCATCGATCTACTTCTCCGCAACACCTTCACTCGCCGACAGTGGTTTTTGAATGGAAGAGGAGAGGAGCAGCGCCGGTTTTGGATTAGAATGGGAGAGGAGCCATGCTGGTTTTGGACTGGAACAGGAGAGGAGGGGCGGTGGTTTTGAAATGGAAGAGGAGAGGAGCAGCGCTGGATTTAGATTGGAAAAGGAGAGGAGCGGCGGTGGTTTAAGAGGAGAAGAGCGGAAGAGCGGCGCTGGTCTTGGAAGTATTTTTTTGTTGTTTTGCGTATTTTGGGTCAAAGTATGACCACGTACTGTATGTGACAAGCAAAATGTGAATGCATGTCACCAAAAAAATGTATCGTTTGGTTTGTATCTGAATGTACTTTCAAATTATATTATTTTTGCAACCTATAACATATATTTTATGTGCGAAAATCATGGTCAATTATGACCCAGAATAAAAGGGAGACTAGTTAATGTGGGGTCGCTTTCTTAATTGAAGGGTAAATTGATTTTGATTTTGATCCTGTCACAGCGCACCGGCCCTCTCGCCCAATCCTAAATCGCTGCCGCACGCTCCTCTCCCTCTTCTCCATTGCAAAACCACCTCCTCTCCTCTCCATCGTCTCCATTCCAAAACCACCGTCTCGCCTCTCCCTCTTCTGATCTTCTCCATTGACAAACCACCTCCTCTCGTCTCCATCATCTCCATTCCAAAACCACCGTCTCGCCTCTCCCTCTTCTGATCTTCTCTCCATTGCAAAACCACCTCCTCTCCTCTCCATCATCTCCATTCCAAAACCACCTCCTCTCCTCTCCCTCTTCTCTATTGCAAGACCATCGTCTCTCCTCCCATCTTCCAAAGCTAGCACCGGACCACTCAGAGCGACATCTATGGAGAGGATGCAGCAGCGAATCAGGCAGATTGCCGGCGGCGACCAGACAAAGTTAGCCAGGTTGAAGGAGATCCTTAGTTGGTTGGACAATGAGTGGGAGATTTCGAGGACTGTGCGGGCCATGTGGCAATGTATGCGAAAGAGCGAGACGGCGGCGATGAGGGCGGCGATTTACATGTACTCCTCGGCGGCAGTCACGCCGCAGTCCTCCGAGTTCATTGAGTATCTCCTATGGGCGATGGAGCAGACAGATTCGCCCGAGGCGACAGTCAGTCGGAGGTGGTGGGCGTACAGGTCGAAGGTCGAGCACCCAGAGGATAACGAATCGATCGAGTATAGTGTGCCGTTCGTGAGGGTGCAGAGCCAGCCGGAGCCACAGGAGTATTCGTTCTCCCACTGCAAGAGGAGGACGGATGGCGCGACGTCGCTTCCCCGACGTTCTCCACAGTTCCCTCGACGCTCGCCTCGTTTCAACGGCGACGGTAGGGTTTAAGGTAAGCTTCGCACTAACCTAATCTTCCACCTGCTCACGCTTACAATCAGTGTGACAGCTAATGAAAATCATGCTTACAATCAGTCTCCGAGTACTATGCCAATCACCCTAAAATAGCCCTGGACCTTTGGGTCAAAGTTGTGACACAGTGTACAAATAAAGAAAAATAGATTGGTGCTTCTTTCAGAAAAGTGTACTCCCTAGAAAACTGCCAATATAAGCTACTAGTATTTGGTTAGAGGATTTGCTGCCGAGAAAGATCCGTCCACAGCGAGCGCCACACATCCCACTGGTTGTGGTGGATGCCCATGCGTGCATGCAGCATGGTTGGTGTCGGTAATTTTTACTTCGCACACCTCGCACTCTGCATATATGCCGGTTCCATACATACATTTGTGCAGTTCCACCAAAATACAGCTGAATAACCCTGTTTGCACAGATAATGAAAAAGCGAGATTACATTATATTGGCACTAGTTGATGAAACACACAAAATAAATAGAAGAAAATATTGCGATAGTATCATAGTATGCCATGCTGCGAGGGTGAGATGGGCCCTGTGACGCCTTATACGGTACGCCTCATACAGGACATCGTCCCAAGTCTCCCAGATACACCTTCTGCCAGTGATGAACATCAGTGTACAACAGTAGTACAAGGAGGCGCCTTGAGACATTCAAATATCTATTTTTGTACATATCAACTAAAATTAAGCACCCCAGTTTGCAGAAACGCTTAAACAATAACAATGGGACTAGTTGATGAAACATACTTTAACCAAGAGAAGCACTTTCTTTATCTACATTGGAAATGAAATGATAGAGATGACACTCGCTCTATTTTAACTGTATTATTACTTCATTTTATCAGTGACACTAGGGTCGAGCAGGTGGCAAACGAGGTGTACCGTGCGTCGCAAGGATGGAGGCCGGGGGTGCTTAGACTGGGATGCTGAAGCTGGCTCTTTCAGTCACCAACATGGATGATTCAATTCATGGGACCTTTTAGTGCAGCTCACCAAAAATGAAGCAATGTCCCGTGAGCTAGCAGCTTCTTCTTCAAAAAAATTTAAGAAAAGGGCTCCAGCCCCGCTTCCATTTCCATCAGAAAATGAAACCCACAGAGCTTCTTCTTCATTAGTTGCAATAAAATTAGGCAACATCAAGGTTGGTTGTGAAGCTCCTGGAATGCTCAACTATAATTTGGATATCATTTGTGCAGTTCAACTAAGATCGAGCGTGAAATGTATATCTCTGTTTGCACAAAAAATGTGGAAAGGAGGGTGACTAACAAGTGATGAAACATGCATCAAATGAAAACAAGCATGTTCCTTATCTGAATGGCAATCCTACAAGGACAGTAGCAATTTCTAAAGCAGTGGCATTGCTAGATATTAGTGTGGGCATTAGGATTAACTATGGCAACCGTTAAATACGACATTACTTTGGGCACGGGAGAGTAGGCGGACCAGGACAGTTGCATTTCTAACGAAAAGAACCAACTTATCTTAATGGGAAATTTTAGTAGGACATGTAAAGAAGTGCCATTGATTCATATTACTGGAGGCATTACATTGAAAACAACATTGGTTTAACGTGTCCTTACTTTTAACAGTGCGACTGCTACATTTTACCAGTGGCATTACATAAGAGTGGCTCGGGGCAACAAACATCAGAACAGGATATATGGGTTGGTCCCATTTTTGTTCGGTATAGCCACCTTATACTGTGTGAGGCTAGCAAATCTAGTGCTGGACTTACTCTGTTGACTTGTCCCACAGTCCCCACTTTCTTTCCTTTTTCAACCAATAGATCGGGTTTATATTGAGTTTGTACTGTGTTTCCCTTTATTTCCCTATTAGACCTAGGGACCAGTTGGATAGACAATCTCTGCTACTTTTCGCCCCCATTATTTCCTCTTTCGACCAAGTCCTAGATTCAGGTAACAAATCCTCCCCCACCCCCACCCCCTTTTTTCCTTGTTTGAACCAAGTAGTACTAGATTCGAGTGCATGAACTAGTTTTACCTCTTAAACGTAAAAAAATTAGCTGGTTTTTGAACAGCCGATCGATCCTATCTACGAGGGCCCCTGAGAAATAGTAAAAGTTCCAAATGCAGCGACGTCAGGAGCTCGGGAAGTAGAGCAAGGCCGGTTTCGAAGGAAGTTATACCTGATGGTCGCCTGGATGTCGCTAGGTGGGTGGCGGGAGGCCGGATCTGCCCACACTATGGCAGCGAGGAAGAAGGGGTCGGAGGCCCTCCCTCGCCAGCGGTGCTTGGGAGAGAACGACAAGGCAAGCTGATCGGGACGCGCCCAACAGTGGGTAAGAGCCGTCGCCGAGGACGACCGCGTGGACGTTGCACCTTCTCACCTTCCCCGGCGGAGAGGATCTGGCTGGATCTGTGACCAGCGGTGAGCAGAGAGAGAGAGAGAGAGAGTGTGTGGCCACTGCTGTCGTGTTTAGATCTGGAGAGGCCGAGACTGTGTGAAGAGAGCAACACTAGCAAGCAAGCGCGGAGGCTCCTGCCTATATAGTGGAGTAGTACTTAGTTTTCTTTTGTCTATCGGAGCCGGCTTGACCTCGTCAATTACTGTCGAGAAGTCTTCATGCACGTGGCCCGGAGGCGCAGTTGTCGTCATTTTGATCTGAAGTGCCGGATTATAACATATAACACGAAAAAATGCCACATGACAAGAAATCATAACCTCACTGCCCAAAGGAGACAACATGAATCCCGACGGACAAACTAGACGAGGAACAAAGCTCAAACTAAATATAAACTCGTAGAATAGGGGTCCGATGATAGATGTCCTAATTAACATAGCCGGCTTGACCTAGATGGCAGCCGAGTAGTCACTGTTCGTGCATGTGCCCCCAATGACTAGCCCAACTCAGTTGTCGCTGTTTAACCATCGCAGTGATCCGAAGCACATGACACATAATTTTGCGAGATGACAAGAAACCTTTTTTTAGATTTCTCACCACAACTACAGCCATGTACAACACAGCCTGCACGATATGTAGACGATAGCCAATCCAGGCGTGTCTGCTCGAGTCTGGTCACATGCATGGACGAACTGATCTTCCGTGTCTTGCACGGATCGTCCAGGCACCAACGTAGTACAACACTTCTCTAGTACTATCGCTCGTCTCCCTTTTCTATTAATTCACCCGACTTGCGGGGCCGGGGAGTGTGCCTATGGTCGGTTCCTAATTTCCATCCCACATGTGTGTGCGAACGCAGTATGACGCGCGTTCCATTCGGAGAGCAACGTGCCAGACCGGCCGACCGTCTGGGGTGCGACGCGAGCGCGACGGGCGTGATGTATACTCCGTACATATGTGCCGCCGTTTTCTAGACGCTTTGCTCCATGGCGTGGACGCAATCCATGGATACAAAATTAGTATACTATATACTATTTAAAAGTCGAGGGCGGGGCTTTCCTGCCCTGTAGGCGGCGGGACAGTACCGCCTAGTCGGTTCGAAAGAGATGCAAGAAGACGAGGGAGTAGGCTGCTGCAAACGTAGGGCTGTGTGATTTGACAGCGAGTTACTGCTGGACAGGTGGGGCCCCGTGATTTGACTTGCCATTATTATTTTAACTGCGGCGCTACGACCGGCGTGAGTCTCCTGATTCCTGACCACCTCCATACAGGTTCCTCTGCCAATGCTCCACCATGTAGTAGTAGAGGCTGGCTCTTGCATGAGAGCCCACTTCTCCACTTTTTCCTTGCCTCTCTTTCCTCCACATATGCAAAAATGCCATGTAAAGCGCACTATTGTACTTACTTGCTCCTACAGGTGCTTAAGCTTGCCACATAGGCATAAAGTCTGATGTGGCAAGTTAATAAAGAAGAGAGAGACTAATTTGGTGACCCAAGGAAGAAACGGTGCTCAGCGCGTGTACCTGGGTGAAAAGACAATTTTGAGTCTATAGCTAATTAAATGAAGCAAACTTAGCAACACCATTTCATTGGAAGAGGTCACTCCTTGGCAAATGCAATAAATACTAGTACTCCCTGTGTCCCATTATATAAGAACGTTTTTGACACTACACTAGTGTCAAAAACGTTCTTATATTATGGGACGGAGGGAGTACGAAGAAAGAGATAGAGAGGAGTAAAAAAATACACTTATAGCCAACCTTGTTGTAGTATGAGTGACTAAGTGATGACTATGTATGACATGCCAACATCAGATAGCCTAACGCACCGTGTTAAATCTCCAAGGGCGCGACCACACGAGCGACGCGAAGGTCGTGGTAGGCGCGACCATGATATGGGATGCTGGCAGCCCTTGGATCTGAGATCAAATGGTCGCATGCTAAGTTGCTGAAAATTTGCAGAATAACCCTCGAGGATAGGATATTCACCCATTGGTCTAGAATCACGCCATGCAACCGTTCGATCTCCGATCCAAGGGCTCTCGGAAGCCCGTATCATGGGAGAATGGAAAGCCACTACCCTGCCGTTCGCACGCTGGCAGTTCGCTCCTACTCGTCCCCGCACGTCCTTTAATACTAAGGCGGTTCGCTCCTAGTCGTCTTGTCCATTCACATTACGACAGTTCCACTAATCCTAACCCTCCTCCCAAATCCATGGCGTCCCAAATCTCCCCGATCGGCGGTGAGTACAAGGTTAGAACCATCACCGGCGATGAGTTCGACGTCATCTACACCCGTACTTCCGCTACGGTGAAAGGATGCCTTTCTCGCTTCAGACGCATGTACGAAAACTCACATGATGAGTGGGTCCCTGGGCTAGATGTTGAGTACACCACAGTCGTGGGACGAGAGAAGGATCTAAAGGACGAAGAGAGGAAGAAGCCCGCCATGATCCAGGTTTGCGTACATAACGTTTGCTTGGTCTACCACATATGCCATACCGACGTTGAGTGCCAGGATTTTAAGAACTTCCTCAAGGACAAAACAGTCAAATTAGTTACTGTAGACTTTAAGAACGACAAAGAAGTCCTGCGTCGGATAGGCCTCGTTGTAGGCAACCCCTTCTACCTCCAGAAGAATCGGTTGGTGCCCTCTCGTCAGCCCTCAATGCTGACCCTGGCAGGAGCCATGGTTCATCCTTCGAACCGCAAACTAGAGAAACCTCATTACACGTTTCATCGTCATGCATGGCAGCGGAATGTACTAGATATAGACCACATCCACTAAGCTGCAACGGATGGCTACCTTTGTTTCAATATCTACAAGGGTTGGATGAAGAGTGACGGTGTCCTGGACTAGGGAGTACTCACCACGTCATCTCCCGATCTGTTAGATTGGGCCGAGGACCCCCCATGGCCGTATACTCATGGGCCAGTTCGGACAGCTGCCGCATGCAAGGAATATTCCACAAGACTTGACGATCAAGACAAGGACTCCTCCCCACCGGCATATTCGGCTAGGACTCTTGTTATCCTAGGCCTCTGGTGCATTATATAAACCGAGGCCAGGCTAGTCGATAGAATATACAACATACAATCATATCGTAGGCTAGCTTCTCGGGTTTAGCCTCTCTGATCTCGTGGTAGATCTACTCTTGTACTACCCATATCATCAATATTAATCAAGCAGGAGTAGGATTTTACCTCCATCGAAAGGGCCCGAACCTGGGTAAAAACATCGTATCCCTTGTCTCCTGTTACCATCCGCCTAGATGCACAGTTCAGGACCCCCTACCCGAGATCCGCCGGTTTTGACACCGACATTGGTGCTTTCATTGAGAGTTCCGCTGTGTGTTCGGCAAAAGGTTGATGGCTCGCCTGTAGATCAACTGCGATTTCGGCATCTTCGTCACCAGCTCGACTGGTCACCTTGGTTTGACCAGGACTGCGCCCTACCTCCGATCATCATGTTCGGATGAGGGCCTTTATAAACATCAACTCTGATCTCTATCAAGATCATGGAGGAATCATCCAGGGAGCCCGGGGGCTCAACGTCAACATTGCCCTCGGGCGACCGTGTTGTTTTTCTGGACAGCAAACTTGTGTCCGCCGCCACCGCCTCCTCAAGTGTCTTTTTAACGATCACTTTGGTGGAATTGTGCGGAATTGAGTCTACAAAAAACCTGGAAAATTTCGTCGAGTTCCGATGGAGGAATCTCTGGCAATCCATGATATACCGGAGCCGTGTCAAATCTGGACGGAATCTGGATGAGTCTAGGGCATGGTGTCCAGCTTTTAGCTCGTACATCCTTTGGAAGATCCAACCGTTGATTGTCTGCGGAATTCCTATATCTACCACCTCAAAGCATTTCAGCTCGATCCGACCGTCCAAACTCCGGGAACCTTCTGATTAGTGCATCACTTTTCGGATCTGTTTTCTGCACGAAAACGAATCCGACCCGAGTTCGTCTTTTTTATGAACGGGATTTCGGACATCCCTTGTGAAGGAAGTTTTGTATGGGGTATTGTGTTTTCTTCCCGAACACATCCCACTAACTTTAAGATCTTTTGAACATGATCTTGAACATCATGCTGGTGTCAAACCAGTCCGGCAATATTGCTCAATGGTTGCCGACCTGCGCTAGACACGTCGTCACTTTGTTGAGCCGAGCTCAAATTCTTCGGATCATCACCTCGGCAAGCCGAACAAGAGTCCGACATCGCGAAGGATAAATCATCACCAACATTGCCGCCCCACGGATTACACGGAGCGGGCATACCGGCATCGCCGCACGGTCGGTTCATCAAGCCGGCATCGACCACGTCACGACCTGCATCGGCAGGGCCGCACTATTGCTTCTTCAAGCTGGTGTCCATCACGCCGACCTACTTCGACATCTCGGCTGGACCGGGGGCTTCGCCATCTCTTCATCAACCTACTCCGGACACTTCGGCGTCACTAGCCGACCAGCTCAGTCACGTTAGCTGGACCGAGGGCTTTGCCTCGGTGAGCCAACCTTTGCCAGCATCGCCATGCCATCGTTTTATCGCCCATCAGGCAATGGGTGCGCGGATCGAGTCCCAATTTTGGGAATCACCTTCCTTCGGATTGCTACAACAAATAAACCAGGTGCTATTAATCCCAGTATTTTTTTTTTGCTTGTTTGGGTTCATTTTTCCGAAGGAATTATTACTCTGGTTTGTCCATCATATGTACACAGGTCTATCAAATGGTGGCCGCGTTAACGACAGTTGCATGGTGGTTCGGTCAGTCTCCGTACATAGTCCGGCGAACGCCGCATCCGGAGGTTGGACCGACCTGTGAATTCAGGCTTTGCCACGCCTTTACCGCATCACGCCGACGCCCTGCATCGACATTGACTTTGGCGCCAGGCCATATTTCTTTTATTACTCACTTTGCATAAATTATTTATGCAACGATTTTTTTATTATCATTATTACTATTATCTCCGGTTTGCACTATTTTTTGTGCACAGGAAAATGATCCGGGGACTTCGGCGTCACTCTGCCGGTTTGCATTGACCGTGCTATGTCACCACTTCGGCGTGTCGAGCTCTCCGCTCCGCCACCTCGGGACCGGCTTGGGGGATGGAACCTTGTCCCGTATCAAGCTCGGACCGCGTCATCAATACCGAACACATAAAACAGCTAAGTCGCTTTCATGCTCAAAGCTTTAATTTCTAACTTGTGTTCAGTTCGACCAAGCATTATACTTTTTTGGAAAAATGTTGCTTGTAAAAAATTTCCTTGTCCAAAATTTGTTTGTGACGCATAAATTCAAATACCCAATTCATTTGGGGGCTTCCTTCATGAAGCTTTTCCTCTTGCATATGATTATACTTGTACGGCTTCGTTCCTTGTTCGTGTATTACGCCACAATATGCACCATATTGACTTAAGCGATTTTCAAGCTGGGTTGCCTTGCTCCTGTGTTTACCCCTACGTTCCCGATTGTTCGGCTAGGGAGTAAAGGGAGCACCTCTGCGATTGTCATGATCGGGTCATCCGAGCCGGACCTCAGACTGGATGAAGCCGAAAGCTAGCGCTCTTATAGTTTTCAATGATGGTCGGCACACAACGGAACTCATGAGTACAAAAAATCTATTGCACAAGTCTCACAATAACAATGAGCATCGAAGAAAGGTATCGGTGGGGGTACTATTTTCTTCGAAGATGCTTCTTACACTTCACAGTAATATAGCATAAGTTCCCTGAGCACGCTTTGTCTGTTACAGACTTATGGCCTGATTGCCTGGTTATTGGAAACACCGTCGATATTCTCGACAGATGGAGTACATAACACTTTTCGGTCCTTGACCGAAGAGGGAGAAGCCGACGGTCGGTTAAGACGCGTTTAAAGTTCGGTTGAACATATATATGATATAAGTACTTCGATACATGCAATCATTCTTTTACCCAAGTCACTTGGGGGCTCTTAAATTTATATGAGCCATTTAATGATAAGTGTTCTTCTTCTTAGTCGTTGCAAAGTTTTTTTTATTATTATTATCTATCACTCCTTTTTTCGACACGAGCGTGTGGTCACTAGCCGGGGAGCCTAATTTCTCTCTCAAAGCCACTAGAGTTTAGTTTGCTAAACTGGCCTAATGAGAAGTACTCCGCCCTCGGGATAGGAGGTTGAAGCCGTAGGCTGACCCGCTTGAAGTTTTGAGATAGGATGTATCATGTTAAAGCACGACAGAAGCACTTCTTTTGCTAAGGCCAATTTTCGGATTGGCACCGAACACTTGATCTCGTTCGGACGTCAAGTTTTTACTGACGTTTTTTGGTTTTCCAAGCTTATGGCACTTTTTAAACTATTTGTGTGCTTTCAGCACAAGTCTCGCAGTGCAACGCCGGACACCTTTAGAGATTCGGCAAAAACATTCTCGGATATTGCTATATATGCATCGGTTTCGGATTGTGTCTTCGGTCAATAGTTGGGTTGCCCGGCTCCTGCGCTTGCCTCCTACGTTCCGCTTTGTTCGGCTAGGTGTGCAAAGGGAGAACCACTGCGATTGTGCTTCCAGCTCACATGGTTAAGCACCTCAGTGGAAAAAGCTGAAAACTGACTGTCACAATAAGCGTAAACTGGTCAGCGATCCGATGACGGTGTTAAACGACGGGCCATTCATAACAATGGCCGAAGTGTTTAAGGCTTGACCTCGACTGTCGCCGAACACTACCGGGGGCTATTAACTGTCCTCCCAAACTAAATCCTCGATATTTTGCTCTTACATTGGAGCTGACGTTTCATGATCATGCTTAGCATGATAACCCAAAGAAAGGAACCGATAGCGGGACTATTTTCTTTGGAAGACATTTCTTCTGTTAAACAGTAATATGACATATCTCTATGCGTACCTTCGTTTATAAAACCGTATGGCCAGATTGCCTTGTTTGTTGTAAATCTTTCCCTCATAAAGGCTTTATAAAGTAGGACAAACACTCCTCGGCTATTGGCCGAGGAGGTGGAAGCCAATGGTCGGTCAACAAAGTTTTGTACAATGCGGATCCGAGCATTAATGACGTAAAGTACTTGGATACATAGAGTCATTACACATAATTTTTGATTTTACTATGGATATCAATCCTTAATTCGGCCACCCATGCCCGCATTAAGGCTCGGGGGCTACTGGGCTTCGGGCTTATTATTTACAAATATTAAAGGGGCACATCGATCCCCTGATCTGGTGTTGCCACCCGACCAGTGTCTCGGGGGCTACTGCATTGCTTGTCCAATGCAGAAAATTTTAAGTGTAATACAGTCTCCGAGGAGATTTTGATCCTCAGGTTGGTCGGCCGCACCCAACCTGAGTCTTGAGGACGGAGCACGCCGCTTTTTGTGTCCCGAAGTATTCTGCCGAGCTAGGACTTGATCCTCAGACCGATTTTGCAAATCAACCTGAGTCTCAGTGGCTACGGGGATCAGCGGTCTTATGTCATCCTTCATGTGCATCTCGGGTTTTAGACCGATACCCACCTTGAGGGCTACTGGCTATGTATCTCGGCAGAGAATAAATTGCACCAATCAAAAATATTGACAAAAATCGGCCCACATTCGGGGTGGTGCACCACCTCGGAAGCAGTCCGGCATAAAGCTCGGGCGCTAGTGGCTAGCTCCATAGAGGGCATTTCCGGCATTAAGCTCGGCTAAACTCCTTCAAACTTCTTTGATCCAAGGTGATTTACGACACCTCGGATACAGTCCGGCGTTGGAGCTCGGATACATAGTCCGGCGTTGGAGCTCGGATACATAGTCCGGCGTTGGAGCTCGGATACAGTCCGGCGTTGGAGCTCGGATACATACTCTGGCGTTGGAGCTCGGATACATTCCGACGTTAGAGCTGGGAAGCGGTCCGGCGTTGGTGCTCGGCTGCAAAAGATACCTCGAATGCAGTCCGGCGTTGGAGCTCGGACGCAAGAGGACGCTGCCGCCCGGGAACAACTTCGAACCCGAGGTGTGGCATAAAAATAACAAGGCATTGTTAAAGGCCGGAAACTTAAAGGGGCTCCTCGGATACCCGACGTGTAAACTCGTCGAATGCATTTCGGCGATCCTCAAGATCGAAGATGAGAAGATTTGTTGAACAAGTTTTCAAGACTGACGACCGAAGATGAAGAACAGTTCGGAAGAATCGAGGAGCGTCCCTAACTTGAGGACCAGTTCAGGGGGCTACTGACGGTGTCCTGGACTAGGGGGTACTCACCACGTCATCTCCCGATCTGTTAGATTGGGCCGAGGACCCCCATGGCCGTATACTCATGGGCCAGTTCGGACAGCTGCCGCATGCAAGGAAGATTCCATAAGACTTGGCGATCAAGACAAGGACTCCTCCCCACCGGCGTATTCGGCTAGGACTCTTGTTATCCTAGGCCTCTGGTGCATTATATAAACCGAGGCCAGGCTAGTCGATAGAATATACAACATACAATCATAACATAGGCTAGCTTCTAGGGTTTAGCCTCTCTGATCTCGTGGTAGATCTACTCTTGTACTACCCATATCATCAATATTAATCAAGTAGGAATAGGGTTTTACCTCCATAGAGAGGGCCCGAACCTGGGTAAAAACATCGTGTCCCTTGTCTTCTGTTACCATCCGCCTAGACGCATAGTTCGGGACCCCCTACCCGAGGTCCGCCGGTTTTGACACTGACAAAGAGCAAAAGCCAAGTTGGTGGTTCAAGCAAAGAAGTATCGGCCAAGAGGAAGAGGGACAAGGACGAAGTCGAGGACGTGGACGAGGACTCCGAGTAAGGTGGCAGTGTCGTTGCTCATGGAGGTTCTAAACTTCTAATGCAGTGTCTACCGGATTAGTTGCATACTTTAATTTCAGGTGTGCTTAGTTTAATTTGAGCGGTGTGTTGTGCTGAGCCCCCAGCAGACTATGTTATGTTTCTTCTCGTACTTTAACTCTTCAGTATGTACATACTAGTACTAGTATTTCTTTAATAGAATTTAGCACCCCAATTAAGCACGTAATAGTACTATATGCATAATTTGGTGACGAGCGCTCTCTATATGTACCACCTTTTTTTAAAATTTCAATTTTTGCTCCATGGCGCAATCCATCGATAGTGGAGTACTACTGTACAAAAGTACACATTTTTTAAAAGGCTAGCGTACTGTTCATCACATATATATATAGCCAGTTAAATTCTCAACCTAGAACGACGTGCATGCCATGTAGTAAACCGAT
>LR880969.1:56594500-56613579 GCA_904067115.1 Aegilops sharonensis
TAGATCCTTGCTTGCGAGTACTTTGGATGAGTACTCACGGTTGCTTTGCTCCCCCTTTTCCCCCTTTCTTCTTCTTTCCGGTTGATGCAACCAGATATCGAAGCCCAGGAGCCAGATGCCACCGCCGATGCTTACTACTACGTGGAGGCCGCCGATGACCAGGAGTAGTTAGGAGGCTCCCAGGCAGGAGGCCTTGCCTTTTCGATCATTGTTGCTTTTGTGCTAGCCTTCTTAAGGCAAACTTGTCTAACTTATGTCTGTACTCAGATATTGTTGCTTCCGCTGACTCTTCTGTATTCGAGCTTATGTATTCGAGCCCTCGAGGCCCCTGGCTTGTAATATAAAGCTTGTATTATTTTAATTTGTGTCTAGAGTTGTGTTGTGATATCTTCCCGTGAGTCCTTGATCTTGATCATACACATTTGCGTGTATGATTAGTGTACGATTGAATCGAGGGCGTCACATCCACCGTACCGGATGAGGATCAACGTCGATCTCATCGTCCCGCCGGTTCAGCCACCCTGTCCTCCACCTCCAAGGAGCTGCCCCAATGTTCCCCTCGTCTTTCGCGCCACCTCCATTCCCACACCGCCGTCTTCACCTGCACCACCGGAAGAGCATCATCATCAGTGTTTCATCGGATGAAGATGCGGCCTAATCGGCGCCACCAAAGAGGTTGTACACTAATCGCCGCATTTTCTTCTTGATTCGATCTCACGGTGCTGCCGACGCTCGGTCCCGAGCCGACACGGCGCGGCTCCATCCATGGCGGCGTTGCCGGCCACTTCCTCCACGGCGTCGCTCCCTCGGCGGCGATGTCCACATCAGTAGGAGCTGCTGCTTCTTTAGCTCTCGCTCGCGCTGCTGCTCTGCTCTTGCTCTGGGTCCCCTGCCTGGTCTGCTCTTGCTATTGCTCTTGCTCGCGCTGCTGCTCTCGCTCTTGCTCTTGCTTGCGATGCTGCTCCAATTTGGCTACACTTCAGTCGACTGAATCGACTTTTGGGTCAGTCGATTTTCAAGGGATGGGCTCGCTGGGGTGAAGGAAGAACCAGCCGCAGTGGGGAGGGGGGCTCGCTGGAGAGGTACCCCACTATCTATCTTAGGGTTCAGGATGGGGGCGGTGGTCGCCGGCGGTGGCGGGGCGTTGGCGGGGCGGTGGCGTGGGGATCGCCGGATAAAAAGCTCAGCACGGGGGGGCCTAGAGGGATGGCCGGGGCGGCGGCGGACCGGCGGTGGGGAGTATTTTCGGGGCGGGCGGTGCACCGCCGGCTGCGGGCGGCGGGGTGGCTGCTGTTTGGCCGGTGGTGGCTGGCGGCTCAGGGGGGTGGAGGTTGAAGATGAACCGCAGGCCATTGATTTCGTATCCAACGGCTACAAAATCGACTGACCATAGATGAAAAAGTCAGTCGACCGACGTGTAGCCTCACCTTGCTAGTGTGTTCAGTTTCGATAGCAAAATTCAGTTTCGACAGCAAAATTCAGTTTTGACAGTTAGGTTCAGTTTCGACAATTAAGTTCAGTTTCGACAGTTAAGTTCAGTTTCGACAGTTAAGTTCAGAGATGAGCGGCTGATGTATTTTACATCTAGCACTTTGTGGTTATGTATTTTACGTCATGTATTGGAGATGCTATTAGATTTCCAATCAGGTTAACGTTGTTCGTTGTCTCTCTTGTCCTGCTTTAGCCTCGGCGTCGTACAACTCACCGGAGCTGCTCCAATGACGAAACCGTCCATCACAGCGGAGCAGTACCTCGGGCTCCATCTCTAGACGCCTAATATCTTCTTCCCCTCCTCCGACAGCAAAGTCAGCCGGAGCATCCTCACCGGCCAACCCAATCACGCTGAGATCGACATGGCTTCACCAAAGAGGTTGTACACTTGTTGCATATCTTTTTTACTCTACATATTATATATATTGTCCACTAAGAACTCGTAGTAACGAGAAATACGATTATTTTATCCTACTATATGACAAGCAGTAAGGTACCAGGCAACTTAGATATCCGTGATGGACTCTCTTGAATGCCATCATTATTTATCTCTGCGCGTTTGAGCTGTGCATTTGTCGATGGGCCTGGGAGTTGAGCTAGTATGGCAGTGGTCTGGGTCCAAAGTAATAGAAGTAGCACAAAAACATTTTTTTAGTGTAGGATTTTCCTTGCTCAAGCCTGCCTACTAGAATCGTCAGTGCTTGAAAGGAAAAGTGAATGAAAAACATAGGAATTGGAAAGTTTCCTATGGTACTACTTTTCATGAATTTGGTGCAAAGGAATGGAGCAAAGGAAAACTATAGGATTTGTTCCTTTAGTGTCTCCTTGAAAGAAAAACCGTAGGAATTCTAATTTCCACTTCTCCTCCTTTTCATATTCCTATTCATCAAGCACAAGACTAAGAGATAGTAGCATAATAATATTATAACCATACATTTTCTTGTGGTTTGACTTAATCTCACCATGATTTTTTGCATCCTGTGATCTTCCAATTGTTGTGAATCAAACACCCAGATTGGCAGAAATCCTGTGTTTTTAAATTCTCTGTTTTGCATGTGCATTCCTATCCTATTCCTGTCTATTTCCTATCCCTGCATTGTTAGAATCCTCAAATTCAAACAAGCCCTTACTCAATTACTTCTGTTACAGATATGTGTCAAAGAAAACCTTGTGTCATTTGTCCTGCTCCTACGGCGTTGTGTTCCACCCCAGCTCAGCTGCTCCAACGACGGAAGGGTTCACCACAGCAGGGATCCGCTCTCTAGACTGTCTTTTGCCGCCTCAAATCTTCTTCCCCGCCGCCGGCAGCCACGACAACTGCTTTACCATCATCAACTGAGCAGATGACCTTGAGGACTACACGGGTCCGCAAGACAGGTTGCACTCTTCCGTGTCTGCTTACGTTATGCGTCGCTTAATATGATGACATGCTACATTATCGTCATGTTCACCTATTAGACTCCGATTCAGGTCCAAACTAATGCTGAAACTTGAGTTTTTAAATGGTTGTGGGGTACATATTGGGGTAGCAATCAGTACTATCTGTCTACTATCTGGTTAATCTCCGGTGTCTACTATGAGTTTCATGTTGGGTGCAAACAAACATTAAAGGAGCCATTATCTGTATTTTTTAACGAAAGCTATTATCTGCCTGCTATCATTGGTTTTGGGTCTATCCACGGTTTGCTACCATCACTCTGGATTTTTGCATGCACTCCTTACATAATCTCACTATGTTTATTCCTATGCATGCCAGTTATTGTACACAATGGAACTGATCATGTAGAACAAAATAGACGAGCCTTGCGTGGCAATAAAATTTCATGCACACGTCGTTCCATGGTGGGCGCAAAGGCAGCCCCCCTCCACCCATTTCGGATCGTAATCAAGAGGAAGATAACTGTTCTGAGGGGGATTCAGAAGGAGAAGACCACTCCTATTTACCCCATGAGGTCTTCGCTCTAACTTGGCATGCTGATGTTGGTAATATCATGCATATGGTGCCTTGCATTGCTTACTGTATACATTAAAGATGTCATCTTGTTAGTTTAGACATGCTTTATGTCAATGCCATCTGTTAGTTTCTTTATCGTATATGTGAATCATGCAATGCCATCTTGTCTAGCCAGGCATCATATATGTGAATTTTGCAATGCCACCCTGGTTAGCCAGTCATCTTATATGTGAATTATATCATGCCATCATTTTTTTATTATGTGTTAAATTTGTCAACAATTTTAGTACATTCAATTACTCTTCCTGTGCATCAGCCATTCGGCATGGTCATGGAAAAATCTGGAGTGGAAACAAGGTCTTCATAGCAGACAATGCTATCTGACGAAGCGCATGTCTTGCTGGTTACCGATAGCTCCTCAGAGGAGGATTCGGAGACAGATGACCAGTCATATTTCCCCCCCGAGGTGCATGCCCTAACTTAGCAGGGTTATGTTGCTCATATCGTGTGTATGGTATCTTGCATTGCTATGTCATTTGCTTAGTTTAGACATGCTTTGTGTGAATGCCACCTGTTTAGTGTCTAACTACCATATATGTGAATTATGCGATGCCATCTTGTTGCAAGACATTATATATGTGAATTATGCGATGTTATCTTGTTGCAAGGCATTATGTATGTGAATTATGCAATGCCATGCTGTTTAGGCAAGCGTCATATATGTGAATTATATCATGCCGTCCTTTTTTTGTATTTCTCATTGCTTTTGTCGACAATGTTTGTATATTCAACTGCTCTTCCTGTGCATCAGCCATTTGAATTGGTGATGGAGAAATATGGAGTGAAAACAAGGTCTTCAGATCAGACAATGCTACCTGCTGAAGCAGATATCTTGCTGATTACAGATAGCTCTTCAGAGGAGGATTCAGAGGCAGATGAGCACTCCTATTATCCCCCTGAGGTGTATGCTCAAACTTGGCAGGGTTATATTACTCATATAATGCATATGTTGTATTGCAATGCTTAGTTTTTACATCATATACACAATATTGAATGCCATCTCCTTAGTTGACACATCATATATGCAATTGCCCTCTGCTCACTTCCTTAGTATATAAATCATATATTTGAATTATGTCATGCCATGATGTTTACATAGATAGCATGTATCTGAATTATGGCATGCCAACCCATTTTCTAAAGACATGATATAGTTATATTATCCCATCAAGTTTACATAGTCATCATATTTTAAATTATGTCATTCTATCCATGAATTATATCATGCCATCATGTTTCCATCGACGGCATGTTTGTGATTTATGGCATGCCAACCACTTTAATAGACACATCGTATAGTTATATCATGTCATCAAGTTTACATAGTCATCATATTTTGAAGTATGTCATTCTATCCTGTTTAGTTAGCCATCATACATGTGAAATTGTGTCATGCTATCCTGTTTAATTAGCCATCATATATGTGAAATTATGTCCTGCTATTCTGTTTGCTTAGACAACATAAATGTGAATTATTTCATGCCCTGTTTTCTTCCCTACTATCCATTGCACCTGTCTATCTTACAATGTCTGTACATTCAATTACTTTTCTTGTTTATCAGCCATTTCAATTGGAGGGAGTGATGGCAGTATCTGTGGGAGTAAAAACACGGTCTTCAGAAAAGATCGTGCTACCTGTCGATGCAGATAGAACAAACAGTTGTACTTGCCCAAGAATCAGCCCCACCACACATAACCCACACTCATGCAGATTGTACCCCTACCCAGTTGGACAGAGAACCAGCTACACCCCTTCTAACCCCAACCCCAGAAGATAGACACCCAGTTCCCATTGACACAGCACCGTCTCCACCACAGAGCACCCAAACACGAGCAGTTAGTAAGGCAACTGCAGTGCCCAAATCATGAGGACCACCACTCCGAACCCGATGTCAAAGCTTAAAGAAGAAGAAGAATTGTTCTCAGGTCAGGTTCCGTAGCTATGGTTCATACTACTTTGCTCTTGCGTCACTGTATTTACTGATACCAACCAATTTCAAATTTGAAGGATGCAATTGAAACTCCAATGGCGCAACAGGTATGTTTTAAATCTGTTTCTTCAACGTGTTTGGTTGTTTGCTGTTGTAACTTGCTCTATGTTGATTTCAGTTTCAATTGAATAAACAGTTATGTTCTCATGCCATGCACATTACAAGTGTTTGTTATTGCTGTGTAGTTTCCCACACTTATATTCTGTCTATGCTGCTTTGTCTTAAATAGATATGATTCGAA
This sequence comes from Aegilops sharonensis, assembly GCA_904067115.1. Lineage (NCBI taxonomy): Eukaryota > Viridiplantae > Streptophyta > Magnoliopsida > Poales > Poaceae > Aegilops > Aegilops sharonensis. Next base: position 56,600,238 of record LR880969.1, read on the forward strand.
CTGTATCTATCTTGATTTGGCAACATAAACTACAATGATATAGACCATACAGTGACCATACTACATAGATATATGTTTGTTTCATGTTGTTATCCTGTCCACCTTCTACTGAACTGGTTTTCCAAAATGAGTTTCATATACTACATTGTAAACCTGAGATGTGTTTGTTTGTTTCTCATTTAGAACGCGGATAAAATATTGGAGAAGAGTACCCTGTTATGCAATGGTAAAGGAAGTAATGCAGATAAGGTTCAAGATAGTGAGACATCCCTGTTGGTCTCCAAGAAAGCTGATAAAAACTATATTGAGGACACTGAGACAACTCCAAAGTCATGTCTTGATGTATTGTTCGAGTTACTGGCTACCACTGCTGGTACCAGCTCTTCGAACTCGTTGCCTGAATCAGTTCGGCTTCTTGAGTCTCAACTTCAAGTTGAAAGACATCGATCAGATGTTATGCGACAGGAAGCCGAAGGACTGAGGAAGTCCCTGCAGAATTCAGATGCATACTTTCTGGTGCAACAGCAGGCACTGGAGGACTTAAGCGCCAAACAAGAGAAAGTTAATAAGCTTGCTAAGCATCTTGCCAGCATTATGGCTACCCAGGATATTGTTTCTTGAGCTCTTCTGAAGTGGTTTCAGTTCTGGACTTGTTTTGCTGCGGCGTTTAGATGCTACTGTACTGTTCCCTATAATTGCACTGGTGGCGAACTTTGATGCCCAGTGGATGTAATATGTGTAATAGCCGTGATAGCCTAGTGTAAGTTGCTTGCTTATTTATTTCCTTGTTGTCTTGTTTACTTGTTTGCTTGTAGTCAGTGCAGTTCTTTTTCTGCGGTTTGCTAGTGGCTGCAATAACCTATTTTTAAAAACTAGGCCACAATAACCATGGGCTAATATTTACTGTAGTGACACTGGACCTACAGGCCGTAGAAACAGTGGGCCTTCTATGGGCCGTATAAACAGTGGGCCTTCTATGGGCCGTAGAAACAATGGGCCTTCTATGGCCCATAGAAACAATGGGCCTTCTATGGGCCGTATCATCAATGGGCCTTATAAGGGCAGTATGATCGATTGGCCAAACATGGGCCAACAACAGGCCGCATTATGGCCGTAAACGGGCTAGAGTTGGAATCGTCCGTTCATGGACCGACCATAACGGGCCATCGTTAATAGGCCGTATTTCATGACGCTATGAAAACGGCCCAACATGTTAACAGACCACAAACGGGCCGACTGTAACCACGGGCTGAATTTGGCCCATAAGCAGAAAATGACAGTAACGGGCCATAAGTAAGCGAATGCTAGAAATGAGCCCAAGAATAAATGGGCTCTGAGAAGGCCGAAAGATAACATGGGCTTGAAACGGCCCAACGGAATAACGGGCCCTTAATGGGTATAAAGTGATACATTGTTCATTACGGGCCAGTTTCACCACGGGCCATTAATGGGTGTAAAGTAATACACTATTCATTACGGGCCAGTTTCACCACGGGTCGTTAATAGGCCAAGAGTTACATAGGGCCTCATATGGGCCGAAAGACGTCATGGGCCATACATGGGCCATAAGTGAAAACGGGCTGGAATCATATTGGGTGGCCCAGATGACGCTACTGGGCCTAATTCGGATAGGGCGTAATGGGCCTTGGGTTAGCGGGCTGTAAATGGGCTATATGCGAACATGCCGTTAACAGGCTTTACATGGGCCGGCCCGCCACCTTTTTACCAAGTCAAATGGGCCGGCCTTTTCACAGGAATGAGCCTCTGTTGGGCCATGCCACGTGTTGATGTATCATAGGCGCCTTCTTCCAATGAGTGGATGACATCTGTCCCAACGGTGAGCCGACACGTGTTTCCTCCAGCCAATGATGATTTTACACGTGGAAAATCCCCATTGGTCGGGGCTGTTAACGGGTTATCGGATCCAAAACCCGACCCGATAGCTTAACGGCATTTCGTTACGGTGGATGCCACGTGTCGGTCACCCTTGACGAAAGCACTTATGTGACGCGCGATTTATCGTCATGGAAGTGGACACTTCCGTGATGATAATTTTGGTAATGTCATGGAACACTTCTACGATAGCACAGGTATGACTATCTTGATTCTGTCATAAATTTGTCATGGATGTACATGCATGAAAAAAAACGCGACCTACTGTGACAAACACGTATCATCACGGAAGTGTATTTTTTTGTAGTGGGGACATGTGATTGTGGGTAGGGATAGCAGATTTTTGCCCATTAATGCATACTATCGAGTCGGGTTTGGATACATCCATGGGTACAAGATTTTATCCATGACCTACCCGCGAGCAATCGGGTCGGGTTTGGGTGCCGCCCATGGGCACAAAAGCATATCCAAACCCTATCCACTCGGGTCAGATATCCATGGGTATCCATGTCCATGGATAAAATTGCCATCCTTAAGCACCAGTAGCAATAGTAATGGTAACAGTGATAACAGTGATTTTGTAGCAGTAGCAACAGTAGTGACTTAGCAAGAACACTATAAGATAAATTCGTAGGCATTGGATCGGTGACTCATTGGATGATATTCATCATGACATAGTTATAACCTAGAGCGATACGACACTAGCTCCAATTCATAAATATAATGTAGGCATGTATTCCGTAAATAGTCATATGTGCTTATGGAAAGAACTTGCATGACATCATATGTCCTACCCTCCCGTGGTAGCGGGGTCCTATTGGAAACTAAGGGATATTAAGGCCTCCTTTTAATAGAGAACCGGAACAAAGCATTAACACACAGTGAATACATGAACTCCTCAAACTACGATCATCACCGGGAGTGGTCCCGACTGTTGTCACTCCGGGGTTGCCGGATCATAACACGTAGTAGGTGACTATAACTTGCAAGATCCGATCTAGAACATGGATATAATGGTGATAACATAAACGGTTCAGATCTGAAATCATGTCACCCGGGCCAAAAGTGACAAGCATTAAGCATGGCAAAGTCATAGCAACATCAATGTCAGAACATAGTGTATACTAGGGATCAATCCCTAACAAAACTAACTCGATTACATGATGAATTTCATCCAACTCCTCACGACCAGCGAGCCTACGAAGGAATTACTCACTCCCGGTGGGGAGCATCATGGAATTGGTGATGGAGATGTGTTGGTGATGACGAAGATCGAAGATCCCCCTCTTCGGAGCCCCAAACGGACTCCAGATATGGCCTCCCGATGAAGAACATGAGACGGCGGCTGTCGGTGTCAAAACCAGCGGATCTCGGGTAGGGGGTCCCGAACTGTGCATCTAGGCGGATGGTAATAGGAGACAAGGGACACGATGTTTTACCCAGGTTCGGGCCCTCTTGATGGAGGTAAAACCCTACGTCCTGCTTGATTGATATTGATATTGTGGATGTTTACAAGAGTGGATCTACCACGAGATCAAGGAGGCTAAACCCTAGAAGCTAGCCTATGGTATGATTGTCAGGGTTGTTGTTGTGTCCTACGGACTAGAGCCATCCGGTTTATATAGACACCGGAGAGGGCTAGGGTTACATAGAGTCGGTTACAATGGTAGGAGATCTACATATCCGTATCGCCAAGCTCGCCTTCCACGCCAAGGAAAGTCCCATCCGGACACGGGGCGAAGTCTTCAATCTTGTATCTTCATAGTCTTGGAGTCCGGTCGATGATGATAGTCCGGCCGATGATAGTCCGGCCGATGATGGTAGTCCGGCTATCCGGACACCCCCTAATCCGGGACTCCCTCAGTAGCCCCCGAACCAGGCTTCAATGACGATAAGTCCAGCATGTGTGTAGTCTTCAGCGTTGCAAGGCGGGTTCTCCTTCAAGTTCTACGTACCTGCCGAACAGTGTCCAACTTCCTCATCAATGTTGCGCGTCTCGGCTTCCACGCCCAATAATGGCCTTCTTCCACGCGTCGCGCAAACGTGAAAAGCCAGGGTGTCTTTTATGTTTTACCCCCTAGTTGTGCGAATAATCTGCCTATAAGGGAGGCAAGAATCCAGATCCAAATCACCATCTTCCTCTCGCAAATACTCATCGGAGCGCTTTCGACCAAGAATCCATTCCATCATGGACCGTCAACGCGGCTCCTCTTCTCGCGCTCCCAGCCCTTTGCCAGGAGATTGGAGGAGATGCTCTGTTCCACACAACGAGCTGGTGAAGCTCCAAGTGGGGGGATATCTCCCTCCGGCCTTCATGGTTCCGGTTCGAGCCGGGCTGGCCACCTACAAAGGCGGGAAGCAAGCGGAGGTTACCCCAAATCCCAACAAAGGGGAGCGGGTATGCTTCGTCCCCTATCTGATAAGGGGGCTCGGATTTCCTGTACATCCATTCCTCCACGGGCTCCTGGAGTTCTACAGACTCCAACTCCATCACCTCACGCCCGCCTCAATCCTGCATATTGCGGGTTACGTAGCTCTTTGCGAGCTATTCCTGGGCGTCGAGCCCCACTTCGCGTTGTGGAAGAGGTTGTTCTGCCTTGTACCCCGCTCTCACGAGGGGTCCATATATCAAGTGGGCGGCGCCGAAATATGGCGCATTGCCGGGACCGGATATCCATCCGGAACCCCTAAGAAGGTGCCCGAAGACTGGCCTTCGGAATGGTTTTATATAGAAGACGCTCCGCTGCCGGACCCTGTTCGGATCGGCCTCCCGGAGTTCAGCAATGCTCCTCTGAAGAAACGCCTTAGTTGGCGTCCGCGGAGCCCCCATCTGGAGGAAGACAAGAGCGTCCATTATTTGATGGGCCGAATAAGGTTACTGGCCCATGCCGGGTTGACCATGATTGGAGTCATGGCAACATGCATTATGCGGGGGGTGCAGCCACTACAATACAGGGGCCACCCCATGTGGGATTTCAACGGGGAGGACGATGCCACCCGTCATGGCCGCAAAGGGCCGGATTCGGCCGAAGATCTAGTGACGATCCTGTCCGGCCTGTATAAGGGGGAGAAGGAGGATTTCCTTCGGACGAACCCGTTAAACGGGTTCTCCATGAATCATCCCCGGCCTTGGGTAAGCGGACACTCTGCATGCCCGACCCGTGCCTTTTGAAACTTAAGTTTCTTATATCGTGTTCTTCTTTCGACGCAGGAACTGCGCCGGACCGTGGAGGACATGCTAAGTCCGGCTCCGCAGCCCGAGGATCCGGAGAGATCCCGGGATCAGGCCTCCGAAGAGGATCCGGACATAAAGGTGGAGCTAATCGACGGGGTGTTCCACCAGCTCAGCATGGACAATGCTTTAGTCGCCATAACGGCCGACTATCCCGGACTATATCCGGCTTCCCAGGTGATTGCGACCGAAGTCCTGACACCGTCATTCCTTCCTTGCTCATTTCTGACCACCGTATATGATGGCGCTGTGCAGGAGGCGCCCCTAGGGCGAGAAGCCAAGCCCGCGGTGGCTAACCAACAAAGGCCAGTCCGGACCAGTAGGCGGAAGAGGAGCGCGGCGCGGACTGAAACGTCACCGCAAAGGTGTAGTTCACAATTCATGATTTAGAGCAACGTCCCTAGGAAGCGTTTGAGTGCTCATGACTTTTATAGGGGAAAAAAGCGTCCGCCGGACTGCGGGCGTGGAGGTTGCCAATCCAACCTCTACCAGCCAGGCTCCCGCACCTGGTCTGGAGGGGGAGGCGAGCGCAAGGCGCGAGCCGGACGTTCCTCCGACGGAGGATGCCGACAGACTGTCCGCCACCAAGTCTGAGGTGGAGAGTGCCCTGAATCACAGGCGCCGCCGGGCAGTATTTCGTGACGCGTGCTTCTCCCCCGAGGCGTTGAATGCCTTTAACACGGGGGACGCGCACCTTCGTGCTGCTCAAGATGGTTTTACCAGAGCCACGGAGCAGTATGTAAAAGACATACGGGTAAGAGAATTTAATAGTTATATATGCCAGTAGCCCCCGAGACTTAAAGTAGTTATATTAACTGATTTAAGGATCATATGAAACGTAGGATCTTACCGAGAAGAATACCCAACTGTCTCAGGAGCTGCAAGAGTGTAAGGCCCAACTTGAGGCCGCACTCTCTGGCGCAGGAGGAAACGCAGGGACCTCTCCTGGTAACGCATTCTTTTAGAAAGATAAGTAGCGTTTGGCCTTTGCGCAAGTCTAAAAAATGACGTTGCAGGTGCTGCCGGACAAGATCCGGACAGGCGAGAACTTCTGCGCCAACTAAAGGCCGGCGAGAGGGTGCTGCATAAGGTGCAGCATGAAAGGAACAAGCTCCAGGATGCCCATGCCCAGCTTGGCGAAGAGCTGAAAGGCGTTCGGGCTGAGCTGTCGGGCTCCGTTAAGGAGAATCAGCGGCTTCGTTACGGCATATATAGTAAGTGCTTGAGCGAACTCCTTTGAAAAGAAGAGTTCGGCGAGGAAGTCAATTTGACAGAATATGTCTGTAGGTATGCTCACAGGTCGCCCTGCGGAGGAGATGCCCGTATCAACGGGTGATCAACTTCCCGAATTGTTGCAACTGATTGAACGAGTTCGGCAGGCAATGAGCGGCGTCATCCAGGCTTTATGGTCAGCCTTCTCCTTACCCGATGGTCTTGGGGAGCTTGCGGAGAAGCTGCAGGGAGTGCGGCAGCGCTTCCATTTATGGAAGATTTCGGCCTGCCGCCAAGGTGCCAGGGAGGCCTGGGCCATGGTAAAGACGCGGTACAAGAAGGCGGATCCCAACCACATGGCCGAAGTCGGACCTGTGGGGCCCGATGGGAAGGAGATCCCTGTGAGCTTAGTATACGGCCAAGTAGAGTTGGCCGCTAAATTTTCCCAACAAGACTGTAAATTAGACAACCTATTAGACGGGATTGAGGAAGAATAAAATCAGTCGATTTGACAATGTATTATAAAATGACATATAAAATGCCTTCTAGCCGGATTGTAGATCGTTTGTCTTTGCCGACCTTTTCGCTTCGACCTCGGGACCCAAGAGTCCGGAGTGTGTCCGAATACCTTCTCGGTTATGAAACAACTGGGGTATGCATGGAGACCAGGCGTAGGGGTCATCAGTGCTTTATCAGACAAGTGCCCAACTAGTTATGTTATATTACATGGGTAGTAAGAAACATCTTCCAGGGAGAATAGTTCCGTTAAGGGTTCCTTTCCTCTGGGGGTGGCATGCCCTAAAGTGCATGTCCGGACTGCGAAAAAAGCAGAAAAACATCTGGGGGCAGATAAATAAGTGGATAAAAAATCGTCTTTTAAGTCACCGACCGAATATTCCCTTAAGAACGCTAGCTTTCGGCTTCACCCAGTCTGAGGTACACATCCGGCTGACCCGGCAGTAACAATCACAGAGGTGCTCCCTTTACCTCCTAGACGAACAATCGGGAACGTAGGGGTAAGCACAGGAGCCAGGCAACCCAGCTTGGCCAAAACTTAAGTCATATCGATGCATATAATGGTGAATAAAAGGTACATGTGGAGGCTTGACACATGTGATGGGCATGAAGCCCTTATAATTAAGTTTCTGTTAAGGAAGCCCCCAGGTATAATGAGTGCGGATAGCACATCAATTGCGCGCGAACGTTGCGCAAGTAGGCCCTTTAAGGCTTGGATGAATAGGGTTGAGAAGAAAAAGAGAAACAAAAGGCAGCTGAAAGAAGAAGAAAAAATTTGGACGGGGGGAAAGGGACGAACTCTCAGTCCGGCGCTAGGCATAGAATCTTCGGAGGCGAGCTGCGTTCCATGGGTTCGGCTCGAGTCGGTTATCCGATGCATTTCGTAGACGGTATGCTCCGCCGGTCTGGACTTGATCGATGATGAAGGGGCCTTCCCATTTGGGCTTTAGCTTGTCCTTCTTCTTGTCCGGCAGGCGTAGAACCAGTTCGCCAACGTTGTAAGTCTTGGCCCGTACTTCTCTGCTGTGATATCTTCGAGCCTGCTGCTGATAGAATGCGGAACGAGCCTTGGCGACGTCGCGTTCTTCCTCCAATGCGTCCAAGCTGTCCTGCCGATCCAACTCGGCATCTCTTTCTTCGTACATGCGCACTCGAGGTGAGTCACGAATTATGACGCAGGGCAAAACTGCTTCTGCGCCGTATACCATAAAAAATGGTGTGAATCCGGTAGTACGGTTAGGCGTTGTCCGCAGCCCCCAGAGTACGGAGTCGAGCTCCTCTACCCAATGCGTGTCAGATTTCGTAAGGAACCGCACTAGTCTGGGATTGATGCCGCTCATTATTAGACCATTTGCTCGTTCCACTTGACTGTTGGTTTGAGGATGATAGACTGAAGCGTAATCGAGCTTGATGCCCATATTTTTGCACCATGATTTAACCTCGTCGGTGGTGAAGTTCGTGTCGTTATCGGTGATGATGCTGTGGGGGACACCATAACGGTGTACTACCCCGGATATAAAGTCTATCACTGGTCCGGACTCTGCCGTTTTAACTGGTTTGGCCTCTATCCATTTGGTGAATTTATCCACCATGACCAATAGGTACCTTTGCTTGTGGGTCCCCCCTTTAAGTGGTCCAACCATGTCAAGCCCCCAGACCGCGAACGACCAGGTAATGGGTATAGTTTTGAGGGCGGTGGGTGGCATATGGCTCTGATTAGCAAAGAGCTGACAACCGACGCATCTTTGGACTAAGTCCTGAGCATCTGCTCGGGCCGTCGGCCAATAAAATCCTGTACGAAATGCCTTTCCTACAAGGGCCCGAGCTGCGGCGTGGTGTCCGCCTAGTCCGGCATGAATTTCAGCCAGGACGTTTCGCCCTTCCTCTTCGGAGATACACCTTTGAAGGACTCCGGTTGTGCTTTTCTTATAAAGTTCTCCCTCATAGACCTTGTAGGCTTTAGATCGCCGGACAATGCAGCGGGCCTCATTTTGGTCTTCGGGAAGCTCCTGCCTAAGTAAGTAGGCGAGGAATGGTTTTGTCCACGGGGCAATTACTGCCATTATGTCGTGGGCGGAAGGTGTTATGTCATCGGCTGAATCGCCGGTTGGTGCGGCTTGTTCCGGTTTGTTAGTTCCGGACTCCACTTCCCATAGTACGGATGGCTTGAAGAGCCGTTCCAGGAAGATGTTAGGAGGGACAGCGTCGCGTTTTGCGCCGATGCGTGCCAGTACGTCGGCTGCTTGGTTATTATCCCAGGCTACATGATGGAATTCGAGTCCTTCGAACCGGGCTGACATCTTTAGTACAGCGTTGCGGTATGCTGCCATTTTTGGATCTTTGGCGTCAAAGTCTCCATTTATTTGGGATATTGCGAGGTTTGAATCCCCGCGCACCTCTAGGCGTTGAATGCCCATGGAGATTGCCAACCGGAGACCATGTAAAAGGGCCTCGTATTCGGCTGCGTTGTTGGAGTCCGTGTACATTATCTGAAGTACGTATTGGACTGTGTCCCCGGTCGGGGACGTCAATACGACGCCAGCCCCCAATCCGGCTAACATTTTAGAGCCGTCGAAGTGCATAATCCAATTGGAGTATGCGCCGTACTCTTTAGGGAGTTCGGCTTCAGTCCATTCAGCGACAAAGTCAGCCAAAACTTGTGACTTTATAGCTCGCCGAGGTTTGTAAGTTATATCAAATGGTAAGAGCTCAATGGCCCATTTTGCAATCCTGCCCGTCGCGTCGCGTTTGTTTATAATGTCGTTAAGTGGTACTTCAGAGGCCACTGTTATCGAACACTCTTGAAAGTAGTGTCGGAGCTTCCGGGATGCCATGAACACCGCGTATGCTATCTTCTGATAGTGCGGGTAACGGGACTTGCAGGGGGTTAACACAGTGGATACGTAGTATACTGGTTTTTGAAGAGGGAATTTATGCCCTTCTTTCTCTCGTTCAACGACGAGTACCGCGCTTACAACTTGATGCGTTGCTGCGATGTATAACAACATTGGTTCGCCCAGGTTGGGCGCGGCCAGGACCGGATTTGTTGCCAATATGTCCTTTATTTCTTCGAGTCCGGCAGTGGCGGCATCCGTCCACTCGAAGTGTTCGGTGCACCTAAGGAGGCGATAGAGGGGTAATGCCTTTTCTCCTAGATGGGAGACAAAGCGGCTTAGAGCCGCCACGCATCCAGTTAATTTTTGTATTTGCTTGAGGTCTTTTGGGATATCTAGCTGTGACAGAGCTCGGATCTTGGCTGGGTTTGCTTCAATTCCTCTACCGGATACGATGAAGCCCAGCAGCTTTCCAGCTGGTACGCCGAAAACGCATTTTTCCGGATTCAGCTTGATGTCATATGCTTTGAGGTTGTCGAATGTGAGCCTCAAGTCGTCTACTAGAGTTTCGACGTGTTTAGTTTTGACGACTACGTCGTCCACGTATGCCTCTACTGTTTTGCCGATCTGGGTAGCCAGACATGTCTGAATCATGCGCTGATATGTTGCGCCGGCGTTTTTAAGTCCGAAGGGCATCGTGTTGAAGCAGAATGGTCCATATGGAGTAATGAATGCCGTTGCGGCTTGATCCGCTTCTGCCATCTTGATTTGATGATAGCCGGAGTATGCGTCCAGGAAGCACAATGAATCGTGCCCTGCAGTGGCATCGATGATTTGGTCGATGCGGCGGAGGGGGAAGGGATCCTTTGGGCAGGCTTTATTTAGGTCTTTGAAATTGACGCATAGGCGCCAGGATTTGTCCTTCCTTGGTACCATTACCAGGTTTGCTAGCCAATCCAGATGCTTGATGTCTCTGATGAATCCGGCTTCCAATAGTTTGGCTAGCTCTTCTCCCATTGCCTGTCTTTTGGGTTCGGAAAATCGTCGAAGAGCCTGTTTAACTGGCTTGAATCCTTTTAGGATGTTTAGGCTGTGTTCTGCCAATCTGCGTGGGATTCCGGGCATATCCGAGGGGTGCCAGACAAAAATGTCCCAATTTTCCCGAAGGAATTCTCGCAGTGCGGCGTCTACATCAGGGTTCAATTGTGTCCCGATGGAGGCCGTCTTTGTAGGGTCCGTTGGGTGGACCTGGAATTTTACTATTTCATCTGCTGGTTTAAAGGAGGTGGACTTGGATCTCTTATCGAGTATCACATCGTCCCTATTCATCGTAGAGCGCAGCGCGGTGAGTTCCTCTGCCGCTAGGGCTTCGGATAGTGCCTCTAAGGCTAATGCGGCTGTCTTGTTTTCGGCGCGGAGTGCTATGTCCGGATCACTAACGAGAGTGATTATTCCGCCGGGCCCAGGAATTTTGAGCTTCATGTACCCGTAATGGGGTACGGCTTGAAAAATTGTGAATGCCTCTCGTCCTAATATAGTGTGATATCCACTGTTGATCGGGGCCACTTGGAACGTGACTTCTTCGGATCTGTAATTGTCCAGTGAGTCGAATACCACATCGAGTGTGATTTTTCCTGTGCAGCACGCCTCACGGCTAGGGATTATTCCTCTAAAGGTTGTGCTGCTTCGCTCAATGCGGCTCCAGTCTATTTCCATTTTTTGAAGGGTTTCCTCGTAGATGAGGTTTAATCCGCTGCCGCCATCCATGAGGACTTTTGTAAGTCGAAAGTCGTCTACTATTGGACTAAGTAACAGTGCGGCTGGAGCTCGGGCTGTCCGGAATTTAGGTTCGTCGCTGGCGTTGAAGGTGATGGCTGTGTCGCTCCATGGATTGGTTGTTGCTACTTGGTAGACTTCGGCGAGGCTGCGGATTGTTCGTTTCCGCATATTACTTGATGCAAAAGTCTCGAAGACTGTTGATACCGTACCGATGTTGTTGGAGTGGTTTTCCGGGGCTAGAAGCTCCTCTCCACTTTTGGCCACCTGCCGTAATATCCAACATGCTCGAAGGCTATGTGTTGGGACGGCGCCTTCTGTACTGTGAATTTTACAGGGTCCATTGAGCCACCCCTCTAGTACGGTTCCGTGCCCTTTATGGGGTTTTTGCTTTTTGGTTTTTGTATCTGGTGCCTGAGTGTAATGCACCCTTTTGTTACGGACTAGGGTTGTATTCGGGGCCGGATTGTCCCAAAACTTATTTTCGGTTGTCCGGAAACTCTCTATCGCACAGTACTTTCGTACTATGGACGCCAGGTCGGCGAAGCGTGTAATTTCACTACGGCTGACGGCGTTCAAGATTCCCTCGTCCGTGCAATTATTGCAAAAAATTGAGATTGCGTTTTCCTCTCGGCAGACCTTTATCCTGTCCATAACCAGGAGGAATCTGGCCCAGTAGTGATGTACTGTCTCAGCGGGCTCTTGTCGGATTAGAGATAGATCGCATATGTCTGGGCGGGTGGGTGGAATTAAGTCCGGAACCCTACTCATCTCAAGGCTCGAAGGCCGAGAAGTTTCCGAATTTGGAAGCTTGGATTGCTGGACGTTGTCCAACGAGTCTGGTCTGATGCCTGACTTTAAGTTCAGTGCTTGATCGAAGTCCGTCCCTCCGCGGGAATCCGGCATGGGGGGTTCGGGAGCCCGGACATGACTAGTTTTCAATACAGGAGAAGCGTCGCCGCATTGTTCCTCTACCACTGCAACATGGTGGGTGACCTGGGGAGAGTTAATCTCTCTCAGATCGGTTTTAAGCCCAATCTGATTGTAGTCTGTAGCGACTCCCAGGGCGGCGATGCGATCCAAGAGCTCTTTTACGGACGAGAGCTCTATTGGATCCAGCCGCTCGGCGAATTCGGAGCTGACGTGAAAATTGCTTTTGACGACTTGAGAGGTCATTGTCGAAGCGGTGGCCGGACAGGCGGTCATAAGAAAACCACCTAGCCGGATAGTTTGGCCGGCGGCCAAGGCTCCTTTGGCGAAAATACCGTCCTTGAAGACGGGAGGAGGCATCCTTCCTATTGGTGACGGCACAGAGGAACTCTCAATGAAAGCACCAACGTCAGTGTCAAAACCGGCGGATCTCGGGTAGGGGGTCCCGAACTGTGCGTCTAGGCGGATGGTAACAGGAGACAAGGGACACGATGTTTTACCCAGGTTCGGGCCCTCTTGATGGAGGTAAAACCCTACGTCCTGCTTGATTGATATTGATATTGTGGATGTTTACAAGAGTGGATCTACCACGAGATCAAGGAGGCTAAACCCTAGAAGCTAGCCTATGGTATGATTGTCAGGGTTGTTGTTGTGTCCTACGGACTAGAGCCATCCGATTTATATAGACACCGGAGAGGGCTAGGGTTACATAGAGTCGGTTACAATGGTAGGAGATCTACATATCCGTATCGCCAAGCTTGCCTTCCACGCCAAGGAAAGTCCCATCCGGACACGGGGCGAAGTCTTCAATCTTGTATCTTCATAGTCTTGGAGTCCGGTCGATGATGATAGTCCGGCCGATGATGGTAGTCCGGCTATCCGGACACCCCCTAATCCGGGACTCCCTCAGCTGCGGCTCCATCTCGTGAAACGCGATAATTCTTTCTCC
>LR880969.1:56614152-56647960 GCA_904067115.1 Aegilops sharonensis
CTTTATTGATATAAAAAAATCCTCGCAAAATTTCGTTCCATTCTGAGAACTTTTATTTCTACACAAAAACAACACCATGGTAGTTCTACTGAAAACAACGTGAGTCCGGGGTTAGTTTCATTCAAGTCATGCAAATTAGAGTCCAAAACAAGAGGAAAAGCGTTAGGAAAAGTAGATACCTTGAAGACGTATCAACTCCCCCAAGCTTAAACCTTTGCTTGTCCTCAAGCAATTCAGTTGATAAATTGAAAGTGAAAAATAAAAACTTTTACGAACTCTTTTGCTCTTGTTTCATAAATAAGCTTAAACAACACCCAGGTTTTCAGCAAAGATTATAACTAACCATGTCGACAATAACTCTTAAAAATTATCTTAACTCATATCAATGACATAATCAACTATAGAGCAATAATAAGATATCTCAAACAGCAACACGTTGTCCAAATGATGATGTCTACTATGCAACTTAATTCTTGTAGACACGTGTTTGGCCTCCAAGCGCAGAGTTTTGTAGGACAGTAGAAATTTTTCCTAAATTGGATGACCAAAGGTTTATCAATCCTTGAGAGGTGTAGGATGAAGATGGTCTCTCTCAAGCGACCCTGCAACCAAATACAAGAAATCTCTTGTGTCCCCAACACACCAATACAATGCAAATTGAATAGGTGCACTAGTTCGGCGAAGAGATGGTGATATGGATGGTAGAAATATATTTTTATAATCTGAACAAATAAAAACATCAAGGTAGCAAATAGTAAACGGGCACAAAAACGGTGTTGCAATGCTTAAAAATGAGGCCTAGGGTCCGTACTTTCGCTAGTGCAACCTCTCAACAATGCTAACATAGTTGGATCATATGATTATCCCTCAAAGTGCAATAAAGAATCACTCCCGAGTTCCTATTAGCGGAGAACAAAAGATAGCAATTGTTTGTAGGTCACGAAACCACCTCAAAGCTATTCTTTCCGTTCGATCTATTCAAGAGTTCGTACTAAAATAACAGAGAGCTATTTTTTCCGTTCAATCTATCCTAGAGTTCGTACTAGAATAACACCAAAGCAAATTCATATTCATAACACTACTAGGAAAAGGGCTACTAATGGCGCACCAGTTTTGCCTACTAATGGCGCATCACTGGTGCGCCATTAGTATCACGCCACTAGAATTTTTTTCTAATGGCGCACCACTGGTGCGCCATTAGTATCTGGTATACTAATGGCGCACCAGGCAGTGCACCATTAGTTTTGCCCACGGTGCGCCACTAGTGTCTGCTATACTAATGGTGCACCACACTGTAATGCGCCATTAGTAACAATTTTTTTAATTTTTTTTCTTAATCTCAGGTCACTATTTCACCTATGAGATATCCAACACATATATATACAACAAGCATCCATATAACAATCATAGCCAACACACAAGTTCCATCATATATACATACATAGCCAACACACAAGTTCCATCATATATACATACATAGCCAACACACAAGTTCCATCATTACATATTACAAAAGTTTCACATTGTTCATCCAACACCGTTATCCATCAATTCACAAAAGTTTCACATTGATACAAAATAAAAACACAAATGGAAAAGAAGCACTCCATCCATGCAAGCTTCCGTGAATTAAATCAAATCTGCAAAATGATTAACAAGAAGTTAGAAGAAGAAAAAGAAGAAGACTAGAAGAATACTAGAAGAAGAAGAACACTAGAAGAAGAATAAGAAGAATTTTGGAAAAGAAATAAGAAGAAGACTATAAGCTTATTATGTAAACTTGATCATTTTGTGCTAACATAAGTTATTTTGGAGCTAACCTATAGGAAACTAAGCATATAAGCTCTAAGTTAGTATATTAGAGCCACCTTAGGTAAAATGAAGCTAACCTATAGGAAACTAAGCATATAAGCTGTAAGTTAGTATATTAGAGCCAACTTAGGTAACATGAAGCTAACCTATGTCATTTTGGAAAAGAAGAAGAATAAGAAAAAGACTATACGCTTATTATGTAAACTTGATCATTTTGTGCTAACATAAGTTATTTTGGAGCTAACCTATAGGAAACTAAGCATATAAGCTCTAAGTTAGTATATTAGAGCCAACTTAGGTAAAATGAAGCTAACCTATGTCATTTTGGAAAAGAAGAAGAATAAGAAAAAGACTATAAGCTTATTATGTAAACTTGATCATTTTGTGCTAACATAAGTTATTTTGGAGCTAACCTATAGGAAACTAAGCATATAAGCTCTAAGTTAGCATATTAGAGCCAACTTAGGTAAAATGAAGCTAACCTATAGGAAACTAAGCATATTAGAGATAACATAGGTAACTAAGTATATATATCATTTTGGAGATCTGACATACCTGACAAAGTTCAGTTATCATGCATTGTTCTTCTCCTTCTCCTTCCTCAGTCTGATGCGTCAAGAGCGGCGAGGCAGTGGAGGCGGTGGAGGCAGTGGGATGTAGTCTTCTACCTCAATTGGCGTGGTCATGTCGCCCAGCTGTGGGATCGCCGGAGCCACCACCGGTGCGTGGTCATTGTCAGGCACCACCACCATCACGAGGACACCTTCAGGCACGACCATCACTAGGTCATCCTCAGCCACCTCCATCTCTTGCCCATGGTCAGCCACCACCATCTCTTGCCCATGGTCATCCACCACCATCTCTTGCCCTTGGTCAGCCACCACCAGCGCTAGGTCATCCTCAGCCTGATGCCCATTGTCATCCTGCAGCTCCTCATCCCCACTCTGCTCCTCTTCTCCCGCACTCCAGTCCAGATCATCCTTCTTGTTGTCTATGCTGCTGCTTTCGCTACAGCCAGAATCGCTGCTGCTTTCGCTACAGCCATGGTCGCTGCTGCTTTCGCT
Organism: Aegilops sharonensis; assembly: GCA_904067115.1. Lineage (NCBI taxonomy): Eukaryota > Viridiplantae > Streptophyta > Magnoliopsida > Poales > Poaceae > Aegilops > Aegilops sharonensis. The sequence goes on from LR880969.1 coordinate 56,617,029, forward strand.
ACAGCCATGGTCGCTGCTGCTTTCGCTGTAGCCATTGTCGCTGCTGCTGCTCCCATTACCTGTCCAAATGCAACAATGACCGTTAACAATCGATGTGAGACAAAGCCAAATGTAGAGGAATAAGAAGAGGCAGAACGTACCGGCATCATAATCTTCAGCGTAGCGCATGCGACACATAGACGCGTTGAACACCTTCACGATGAGCATGGTGGCGTCGTCGTCGTACGTGAAGAGAAGGAAGTACCCCAGCCACAGGTCGTAGGCACGGTAGAACTTCTCCCACCCATGAGACAAGTACATGTGGCCCTCCTTGATCACCAACTCCACATCCCACAGCCTGCGAAACCCGCTGCCGGCCTGTCGCACCTTCACATTATTTGGCGGATCTTCACCCATCAGCATGTTCTTAAAACTGTCAGGCAACCTCTGCAGTTTGGGAGAATGAGTGATGTAGGCAAACAACAGATATCATAATGAGATGGGTGAAGCTAGGGGAGATCTCTCATTTTATATACCTGCGTCATGGATGATACTGAAGTCCCAAGTATGATAGTGAAGAACTCGGAAGCATCCAACTCGTACTGCGGTGTCGCAGAGCAGCGGTGGCTGCTTCCCGCCATCTCTGATAATTAAGCAGCAGAAGAGACCAATTAGTACCCTTACAACAGATCATAAAACATGCATGATAACAGGCATTAGTCGCAAGTACCCCATATGTCCTATTTTTAGCAAAGTAATGCTAAAATTCATGGAAAATTTCAGCATTACCTTTGCTGAAAATAGGACATATGGAGTACCCGAATTTGTCGGAACGGAAGTTAATCGACATTCCGGCAAACTCAAGGGCCTCTCGGGGTACCTACAACATCATCACAAGTACAGCAGCAGCAGCAGTGAATACAGGCATAACAGCAGCAAAACTATATATTTTTATGCAGTAAACAAACGAACACTAAGAGTAGAATGTTCTTGCAACAAACATTATTGTGTGACATTGAAAGGCATCACTCTGCTTAAAGGGAAGGATGACTTAAGTGGCAGATGTATATGATTGCACCACTTGACCTGCACTTCTCTATATTATATGATGTACTGAAGAACTTGAGCAAAAAAAGATAAATAGGAACATATTTCTCACCTTGGAGGTGTTGCTGCTGCTGCACTGTCTGAACTTCACTTCCTTTACCTCCTCGGAAACCTGAAATATGCAGATGTTAGAAAGGTTAATGAACCAACAGATGCCCTAATGGAAGTAATAACAACATGACAGCAAACAACCAACAAACATGATGGGCTTAAGATTAATGAACCAACATCGAAAAAAAGGTAGGCCAAATATTCATGTCACTTCCATTAGGGCATCATCTTCCTACAACTACTCATCTTCAGCAGCACATGATACTACTACTGTATCTAATACAACAACATGACACTTGTTACTGTATCTAATGTTCCTACAACTACAACTACTACAACAACATAAAACTACTATGCATCATCTTCCTACTATAATTGCTACTCATCTTTAGAACCAAACACCAGCAAAAACAGAACCAAACTACTATAATTTCTACTTAATTTCACTATAATTTATAGTTCCCAAGCTATGCATGCAAATCAAAATACTAACATATCCAAACCTGATGAGCATCTAATAATGCTTATCNATCGAAAGGCATCACTCTGCTTAAAGGGAAGGATGACTTAAGTGGCAGATGTATATGATTGCACCACTTGACCTGCACTTCTCTATATTATATGATGTACTGAAGAACTTGAGCAAAAAAAGATAAATAGGAACATATTTCTCACCTTGGAGGTGTTGCTGCTGCTGCACTGTCTGAACTTCACTTCCTTTACCTCCTCGGAAACCTGAAATATGCAGATGTTAGAAAGGTTAATGAACCAACAGATGCCCTAATGGAAGTAATAACAACATGACAGCAAACAACCAACAAACATGATGGGCTTAAGATTAATGAACCAACATCGGTATGGTAAGGTAATTTATTAGCTTTGCTAATTGCTTAGCTAACCGAGCATCAAATCCTAGCACTAAAGCACTCTCTATCCATCATTTCATTATGAATATAAAAGCTAACTTGGAGTCCCATCCTCCCAATTCAAAGTCACATTTATCAGCGACAAATATAACTCAATGCTTGAGCAAATGTTGGTACTAGATTCACCACCGTGTAAAGCAAAGTGCAGTACAAAAGTTCAGTAGAACCACGGGACCGGGGCTCCACGTCTCTTTGCCGTTAGATGGCACCTCGAGATCTGCACCGTGCAGAGTCATTTGATCAAGGACCGCTAATCAAGTACAGTAATTTCTTAATCTATGGTGTAGTTTCTATATTGGCCTAGTACAACTACTGTGGCAGAAGGTTGTTAGCCGAAGCATTGTGCAGAACAACAATTTAAAATATCTGTCCCATGCGTTAAGCCATTCTAGCTAAACATAGCCTACAAATCACATGTATTGGCACACAACTCCAGGCCGTTGTTTCTGAAACCGATGGCATCTAGAGGTGGAGCCGGGGCACCATGGTTCTAAAAAAATTTGCGCACTCAATAAATTATCTGAACAAGCCAGAAAGGATTCTTCAGGGAACACATACGTCTGCAACAGAATAAGCAGCCACAAGTTCGTCCTTTCGGTTGGTAATAATAACTTAACAGAACCACAAGCATCCGTATCTAACGATCGCACACGAGTAAGCAACATGTGCAGCACAGTGTCCAAAAGTCCTACTAAAATTCCACCAACAGCTTGCAGCTACTCTCTAAATTACATTCTGAACATGACAAGAAATCCTAACCCAAATCCACGGGAACGAACTAGCATTGCCGAGGATGTGAAAGAAGATAGAGATGAGACGGACCTGTATCATGGACTTGGGAGAGGGCGAGGCCGAGGACGGCGTGGGGCTTGAGGGCCTGCGGCCTGGTGAGGCCGACGAGGTGGTCATCCCCGACGCCGGCAGAGCTAGGGTTCGGGGAGACGGCGGGCGGCGCTGAGGGGACGGGGCGGTGGAGAGGGGGTAGGGGGGAGGTCGCGGGCGCGGGCAGCGGAGGGTTCGGCCGGCTGGGCGTGCCCGCGGCGGCGGCGGCGGGGCGTGGGGGCGCGGGGGCGGGGGTCGGGGCGGCGGCGCCAGGGGACGGAGGGGGCATGGGGGCGCGGGGACGCGGCGGTGGCGTACGGTTGGGGCGGGGGGCGTACTGAGTGGGGAGGATGGGAGGGAGGGAATAAGTTTTTTTGCCAAAAAGTAAAAAAAATTACTGGCGCACTCTGTCTCCAGTGCGCCATTAGTAGTTCTAACTACTAATGGCACACTTTGCCCGGATGCGCCATTAGAATGTTTGAAAAATGAAAAAAAAATTGTTTTACTAGTGGCGCACCTTCTGCCTCGTGCGCCATTAGTGTATTCCACACTAATGGCGTATCTCCACCAGGTGCGCCATTAGTATATAGTAGTGGCGCACCACTTCTCTGGTGCGCCATTAGTGTCAATCCTATCTTTAGCCCTTTTCCTAGTAGTGTAATACGCAATCCACACAAAGAACTATAAAGAGACCCCAAAGTTTCTGTCGGAGAAAAACGTGCATCAACCCCTATGCATAGGTTACCCCAATATCACCGCGGCAATCCGCGAGTTGAATGCCATAACACATATCAAGTGAATCAGTAAGATACCTCATTGTCATCTCATGTATTCATATTGCAAGACATATATCATGTGTTCTCATCTCTAAATATTCAATCCAACTAGACAAAACTTTGAAGGGTAAAGATTCAATTCATCATAACAAGAGTATAGAGGGGAGAAACATCATATGATCCGACTATATTAACAAAGCCCATGATATAGATAACAAAAGAGAGAGAGAGAGAGAGAGAGAGAGGGAGATCAAACACATAGCTACTGGTACAAACCCTCAGCCCTGAGGGTGGACTACTCCCTCCTCATCGTGGTGGCCACCGGGATGATGAAGATGGTCACCGGAGATGATTCCTCCCTCCGGCAGGGTGCCGGAACAAGGTCTAGATTGGTTTTCGCGGATACAGAGACCTTCCGGCGTCGGAACTTCTGATCTAGGTTAGCCCTGAAGGGTTTTGGAATATTTGGGAATTTATAGTGCAAAGAAGGGTTACGGGAGGCCACCGAGGTGGGTGTCGGTGTCAAAACCGGCGGATCTCGGGTAGGGGGTCCCGAACTATGCGTCTAAGGCTAATGGTAACAGGAGGTAGGGGACACGATGTTTTACCCAGGTTCGGGCCCTCTCGATCAAGGTAATACCTTACTTCCTGCTTGATTGATCTTGATGATATGAGTAATACAAGTTTATCTACCACGAGATCGTAGAGGCTAAACCCTAGAAGCTAGCCTATGATTCTGATTGTTGTTGTCCTATGGACTAAACCCTCCGGTTTATATAGACACCGGAGGGGGCTAGGGTTTCACGGAGTCGGTTACAAAGAAGGAGATCTAACATCCGGATCGCCAAGCTTGTCTTCCACACAAAGGATAGTCCCATCCGGACACGGGACGAAGTCTTGAGTCTTGTATCTTCATAGTCCATCAGTCCGGCCAAAGTATATAGTCCGGCTGTCCGGATACCCCCTAATCCAGGACTCCCTCAGTAGCCCTTGAACCAGGCTTCAATGACGATGAGTCCGGCACGTAGATTGTCTTCGGCATTGCAAGGCGGGTTCCATCTCCGAATACTCCAAAGTAAACCTCGAACACTTAAATCGTGTCCAGCTCTGCAAGTCGATTTTCACATACCACCGTAGAGAGAACAATACCCCACAAATATAATCTGCTGACAACTTTAGATAACATGACATCACACCCCAACCAGCTACTACACATATAGCGAGGCGGTTTCCTCGGCACGTCTTGTCGAAGCAGAGAGCATGTCCCCCTTATCACGGGACTTTCATCAATACGGGTGCGGGTAGCCCAACCGTACCGCCAATCGCGGCGAGTGGGGAATGAGCAGGTTCCATCAGGCAAGTAGGGAGGCGCAAAAGTTTTTATGGCCTCTATAAAGAGATAAGGCCTCTTCTTTTTTACCCACGCCTTTTCCTTCCGCTCGTCCATTCCCCTTCGCTCGAGCCCTAGCGCCCAAGCGCTCGTCTTCTCCACCAAAAAGAGGTTCTCCGAAGATGTCCGGATCCAGAGCAGGAGGCAAATGGATGGCCTCTACCGTCCAGGAGAAGGATATCAAAAAGCTTCGAGAGGTCGGGTACCTGGCCAAGAAAATCGGCCACCGTCTCCCGACGGCGGGACAAATCGTCCCTAATCCGGAGCCTCACGAGAGGGTTGTGTTTCTTCCTCATTTCGTCCATAGGCTCGGGTTTCCCCTTCACCCATTTGTTCACGGCATCATGTATTATTATGGGATTGATTTTCACGATCTGTCCCCTAATTGTTTCCTTAACATCTCGACGTTTATCGTCGTGTGTGAGGCCTTTCTCCGTATTTCGCCACACTTCGGCTTATGGCTGAAAATCTTCAATGTGAAGCCCAAGGTGGTGAACGGCGAGCACGCCGAGTGCAGAGGCGCCATGGTGAGAAAGATGCCCAAGGTTACATGGCCGACAGGAACCTTCAATGATTTCGTCAAGGAGTGGCAGCAGTAGTGGTTCTACATCACTGAGCCGCACGGCAAAAAGTGGGCCGCTAGCTGCTCCCGAATTCAGATCCGGAGTCCCCCTGCAGCTCATGTCCTGGCCCAAGAAGGGCCTGAACTGGTCCTCATCCGATGAGCTGTCGGTGCTCCAAACACGCGTCAAGGGCGTGGTAGACAAGGGCGTCAAACTCTTCAATGTAGTCCAGGTGATGTTAGTTCGCCTGGTTCTTCCTTGCCAACACCGGGCCTATAATTTGCGGGAATACGACCCGGCCGAGCACCAGACCCTGCAGGAACTCTATGGCTCCTCACACAAGGATATCTGGAGGGTGCTCTTCAATTCTGGCAAACCGTGGCCGGACTCCACCGAGGACCGTGGGTATCAACTGTCCCGCTCCACAAGTCCGGTAAGTTATCGCTATGTTCTGTCTATCCATGTTTAGCTGACATATCCTGAGGGAGACGCTTTATCATGCTTTCCGCAATTATCCCAGGAATGGATGAAGAAGGTGCGGCAGATACATTGTCCGGCCCCGCTGCCGGAGGAACCGGCCGGACCTCTTCTGACAAAGATGCTGGTCCCAGCGCCTTACAAGGCGTCGAAGAAAGAGGCCTTCAAGGAGGCCAAGGAGACCCGGAGCGGCCTCCGTCGCTGCGTTGCTTCAGACACAAAATCCGAAGACTCCAACGCCCATCCTTCCTCCAAAGATGAAGAGGAGGAGGAAGAAGATGAGTCCTCCACGGGGGGAGGAAAGAAAAGAACGGCCTCCTCATCCTTGGAGACCGAATCGCCGAAGAGGGGAAAAAAATCCCCTTCCAGAGGCATCCACCACGGCTACCAATAACAGCCCGGAGTGGGATCCCAGGGCCCAGCCCCTGGTAAAATCGTGAGTACACAAAATCCGGACATGCCTACGGACCCAGGATTACTAAGGTTTAAAATTTTAACTTGCGCCATACTTTGTGCAGCCCGGCGAGGTCTCGCGCCGAACAGTCCTCATCGGAGGAATCGCTGAGCTCAGATGCCCTGGAGAGCAAGACGCCTCCAGAGGCCCCTTTCCCGAAGCCTGGGCGTGACAACGAGGTGTCGTCTCAGCAGGACCCAGACCAGGGAGGGAACAACTATGGGGCCGGGTACACGGGAGCAAAGGTTCCCATGAACGTCGACGGTGGGGGCGATCTTAGATTCGGCCCGTAGCCGGACATGGTCCTGGAGACCTTTGAAGCTCCAGGATCAGGCAGGCAGCTCCCCTTGACGGAAGGAGGCGAGCCTACTCCGCCAGCAACCTCTGTCCAAGCAGAGCTGCAGGGCGGCCTATCGACAGCGCTGAAGAGTGCGTTCATCGTCGATGAACATCGCGCCCTTATGGGTGCGGTGATTGAAAAGATTCAGTCCGCTGAGAGCGGACTGAATGAATCCTGCATTGGCCTTATAAAAGGCTTTGAGGTATCTTTTAGGAACCTTTGAAGATTGTCATAGTATGAACAGTAGCCCCTGATGCACTATCCGGTGAAAGAGAGAACCGGACAAGGGATCAAATTTCCGCTTCGCAGGAGACTCAGTTAATGACATATATCTCTTTGTTTGAAAACAGGCATCTGTAGCGACGACCGCCTCTCATACTGCGGAAGTGTCCGGACTAAAGTAGAGTCTGGACGGGCCGAAGAAGAACTTGGCCGAGTGAAGAAGCAGTTGGAGGACAAGCAAGGTATGTCGAAACCTTTGATAAGTTAAGCACAAATGAGTAGTTGTGCCTGATAAAATTATTTTTATTGTGTGCTCTAGGAGCAAATGCCGAAATTGAGGCGCTAAAGAAGGTTGTGGCCGAAGCCGACAAGAAGGCCGCCGCGGAGCAGGCTCTTCGCGAGAAGCACGAGGCCAGGGTCATTGAAACTGAACGAGAGCTCCAGGAGGCCGTGAAGAAAAGAGAGATCTTGGAGCAGAGTCTAGCAGGGAAAGAATCCGAGCTCGCCCAAGCTCTCCAAGCCGCAAATGATGTTCGGGAGGAAGCCCGAGGTGCTCTGAAGTACATTCAGGAGGCGAAGAGGATTGCGGTTGGTAAGGCTTTTTTACTCAAAGCGATTTTTATATAGTAACAGGAGAAATTCAAAGTGACCAATTGAATTCTTGTTTCTCCAGAGGCGTTTGCGGACCTGCCACGCAGATCTGATGCTGCTCAATTCTACCACGCCGAGGAGAATAAGTCTATGGAAAAGCATTTCTGGTCGCAGTATTTGGCGCCGAATTATCCGGTGCCCTTTGTCGATCAGCTGAAGCAGCTGGTCGAACTACACCAGGCGGCCGAACTAGCCATGAAGGACTTAGTTGTCTGGCTGTGGCCCGCTGAGCCAATTCCAAGCAGTTACTTCGGGCTCATGAAGCGGATTGTTGGTGCTTTCCCTCGGCTCGAAGTCATTAAGCGGTCGGTCTATATAGATGGTGCACGCATGGCATTTGCCCGTGCGAAAGTGCACCTGGGGAAGCTTAATGCTGGAAAGCTGATGATTGAGGGACCATCGGAGGGTAAGGAGCACCGCAAGCCCGAATTATATTATGATGGTGTCCTTAAAGGCGCCCGCCTTGTGGCGGAGCAATGTACCAAAACATTATATTTCCCTGAAGACAGTCATGCTGTCCTTTGTAATGCGGAACACTGGCACTGTTATTATTTATTGCCTGTTATATGAAAGTTTTTTCTTCCTGTGCGGTCGTTTGATATATATGAATCCTGAGAGTTGGCCAGTCGTTGGCTTCTGCCCCCACGTAGAAAGTACGGGGGTGTTCGGGTCATACCTGAACAATCTTTATCCCATTTTTGGGTCCTTGAAGGAGGTGTTCATCACAGCGAACCAGGCAATCGTACTATAGGGCTTTATCACTCTCACTTAGCCATAGGAATTCGAGTATGGTAGGCGCAGCCCCTGGTGTTCGGAAGACCGTACGAGGGGCTCTAAAAGCGCCTGATCGGAAGACCGATTCGTCGCACTCTGCATTTGTTTATGGCATTATGCGGAATAAATCCTTAAAGATTTTACAACCTCTCGAACAGCTGACCAGCTCTCGCCGTATCATGACAGTCAGTTTTCGGCTTTCTCTACTGAGGTGCTCGTCCGGAAGAACCGGGACACAAGCGCAGTAGTTCTCCCAGCGCTACCTTAGCCGATGGAGCGGAACGTAAGGTACCAAAACATGGGAGCCGGGCAAACCCAACTAATGACCCAAGACATGATTCGGAGCTGATGCATATAGTGCTATAAGTTCGGGCTGCCGAGCGACCGAGAAGGTGGCCGGACTTTGTTGCCATATTATGAGTACAATGAAGCCCCTTGCATAATGGGGCATGACACTATGTGCGGGTGCCGTTATGACGAAAAAGGCGTCAATGAGGAAAGACGGCCGGTAAGTGTCATACAGTTCTACGTGTTGTAGTGGAGTGACACGTCTATGCGTATGACTGCGGTTTATGCTATGAAATGAAGTATGCTGGCGGAACCTGTTGCGACCGGACGGGAGGAAGCTGTGTGCGGATCCGAAGTGTATCCGGACTGTCTTCTTGGGGAATACTTGTGTATTCCCTCTTTGTGTGTCTGAGCTGATTCCATCTTGCTAGTCCTGTTCTGCGCAAAATTGAGCCTGTAAAGAAAAAGGCCTAGAGGAATTTGCATGTCAGAGGGTGGTTGAACCGCGGGGCCCTTCCCCAGCTTATGCCGGAGTTCTTGATTAGAGCATGGTCGAGCCGAGCTATCATGCCGGAAAGTAGCTCGGACTCCTTTTTTGATGTCCGAGGGGTTGGTTGTCGAATCGAGGTTCGATAGAAAGGCACAACTCGCTACCTCAGCGATGGTATATTTTCCCGTGTCGGGTTGGGGTTCGGCCTTGCCCATAATTGTGACTATGTCACGTGGGTTTGGCATGGTGTGGTACCGCGTTGAATCGAGCCAACGCGGTTCGTCCCCGTAGTATATAATAGTTACTGTATAAGGGGACAATGCCGAAGACTTACTCTTCGGTATGGTGTTTGTTTGGTGATCCGAAGACAACCTCTAGGGTGGTGGGCCTGTGAAACTTGGACTTTACACCTGGAACGACATCTTAAGAAGATGTTTTTAATGGTTTTGATCCTCGAGCAATCAATACCTATCTGGTGCACTGTTTCCTGGAGCAGCAAGTTTAGGCTGTTGTTTATGCCAACAGGGGCTCGTGCGAGGTGGAACCCACCAACTATTGGGTCGATGGTAAGTGCAATTGAATTGCCATGGTTGAAATTGGCTGGACGGTCTGTGTTATCGGAGATGATCGGCCGTATTTTTGCACCGTGGGGTGACTTGTATTGTTGAGTCGGCGTCCCGAGGAGTACACGTTCGTTCCCTTGTTGGTTTGCGGAGAATTTTTCTTTTGCCCCATAATGTTTGATGGTTTGGGCTCCTCGTTGTCTTCATAGCTTTGAGACCCCTTCTTTAATGTTTCCGGCGCGCGACCGGCCGGTTTGTTTTGAAGATCCGGCATTCTCTATTGGTATGATTGGCTGCCATTCCAGGGGTACCATGAATTTGACATGGTTGGTCAAGTATGCTGCCCGGGACGGATGAGCCTGTATTGTTCTTTTTCCGCTGACCGGACTGGGAGCCGCGGAATCCGGCATCGACTGTCGTGTCTTGGGCGTCATCATTATTTTTGTGACGCTTATGTCTGTTGCGTCGAGGTTTATGGATGCTGCCTCACATTTCCTGTGTATTGCCCCGGACCGTGATGTATTGGTGTCGGGGCGTGGGCTTTGGGACCTCCTCCTCGAGTTGAGGTAGCAACTTGTGTTTTGGGTAACCTTTTGTGTGGCACTCGAGTCCATATTCCTCGGCTGCCAGGACCTCGGTCCATCTGTCTATGAGCAGATCTTGATCAGCCTGGAGCTGCTGCTGCCTCTTCTTCACGCTTCTTGCAGTGGCCATAAGCCGGCTCTTAAAGCGCTCCTGCTCTACGGGATCCTCTGGCACGCCGAATTCATCATCGCCGAGGCTCACCTCGTCTTCGGAGGGGGGAATGTAGTTATCCTCCTCCAAGTATCCGTCTGTCGCCTGTTCATCTGGGCTAACCTTCCCATCTTCCTGTTCGGCCTGCTCGAAGGCAGGCTGATCGGGGTTGTATTCATCTTCGGCACCATCCGGATTGTTTTCGTCTCCTATGCCGGTATTGCTGTGGCGGGGCTTAGAGCGGCGCCGATGACGCACATGCTTTGATTTCTTCCGTAAGAGGTTATCCTCTGTTGCCTCATCTCCATTGGTTTCTTTGGGAGTGTCCACCATATATATATTATACAAGGAGGTGGTTGTCCAGCACCCCTTGGGCGGTGGTTGCTGTTCTTCTCCTGCATCATCGTCTACACCGTCGATGTCCTCGGAGTCGAAGTCGAGCACGTCGGTCAAATCATCGATAGTGGCAATGAAGTGGGTGGTGGGTGGGCAACGAATTTCCTCGTCGCCTGCTTCCCACTCGAGCCGGACATAGTTCGGCCGAGGGTCTCCTGACAAAGAGAGAGACCTTAATGAATTCAGCATGTCGCCAAAGGGCGAGTGCTGGAAGATATCCGCAGCGGTGAACTCCATTACCGGAGCCCAGCCGGATTCGGTGGGCTCAGGGGCGTGCGGTCTGGAACCTACAGCCGGACACAAGTCCGGGGGTCCGGTGACACAGACTTCCTTGAGGTGGGGTCTATGTTCGGCTCTACCGCCGATGAGTATGCGGCCTCAGGGGCGGGGTCCATCCACCCATCCTCGACCGACACAATCTGCCCCGGATTTAGGTCCGGAGCTATTGCAGGTGCGATATCCCGAACATTGTCTGACAGCAGGTCTAAGCCATGCTCGTCGTGACTGCTCGGCGCTCCTAGCGTAGGCTTGAATCCGTCAAAGATCAAGTCTCCGCGGATATCGGCCGTGTAGTTCAAGTTTCCGAACCTGACCTGATGGCCAAGGGCGTAGCTGTCGATCTGCTCCAGATGGCCAAGCGAATTGGCCCGCAGTGCAAAGCCGCCGAACACGAAGATCTGTCCGGGGAGAAAATTCTCACCCTTGAACGCGTTGTTGTTGATGATTGAAGGATCCATCGAGCCTTGCAGCGACGACACAGAGGAACTCTCAATGAAAGCACCAATATCGGTGTCAAAACTGGCGGATCTCGGGTAGGGGGTCCTGAACTGTGCGTCTAAGGCTAATGGTAACAGGAGGCAGGGGACACGATGTTTTACCCAGGTTCGGGCCCTCTCGATGGAGGTAATACCCTACTTCCTGCTTGATTGATCTTGATGATATGAGTATTACAAGAGTTGATCTACCACGAGATCGTAGAGGCTAAACCCTAGAAGCTGGGCTATGATTCTGATTGTTGTTGTCCTATGGACTAAACCCTCCGGTTTATATAGACACCGGAGGGGGCAAGGGTTACACGGAGTCGGTTACAAAGAAGGATATCTAACATCCGAATCGCCAAGCTTGTCTTCCACGCAAAGGAGAGTCCCATCCGGACACGGTACGAAGTCTTGAGTCTTGTATCTTCACGGTCCAACAGTTCGGCCAAAGTATATAGTCCGGCTGTCTGGATACCCCCTAATCCAGGACTCCCTTAGTGGGCACAACCCACCTGGGCGCGCCAAGGGGCCCTGGCGTGCCCTGGTGGGTTGTGCCCCCCTCAGGGCACCCCCCAGGTGTAGCTTAGGCCCATTGGGTTCCTTCTGGTCAAGAAAAAATCTCCAAAAAGTTACACGGTGTTTGGACTCCGTTTGACATTGATTTCCTGTGATATAAAAAACAAGCAAAAAACAACAACTGGCACTAGGCACTGGGTCAATAGGTTAGTCCCAAAAAATGATATAAAGTTGCTATAAAATGATTGTAAAACATCCAAGAATGATAATATAATGGCATGAATACTTCATAAATTATAGATATGTTGGAGACGTATCAGCATCCCCAAGCTTAATTCCTACTCGTCCTCGAGTAGGTAAATGATAAAAGAAATAATTTATGAAGTGTGAATGCTAGCAAAGTGCAAAAGTTTGATCAATGATAATTTCAATCACTTTTCCTAGCATCATAACAACAGTTCTTTCTCATGAAATTTCTCATGTTATAGTAGCAACCAATTCACATGTTAAGGTTCAAACAATGAATTCTCTTGAAACCCAACAACCTATGTTCTCAGTCACCAAGCAATTGCAATTCAACTTATTTAACAGAGTCTAAGTAAGAGTTCCACATACTCAACCATCATATAGTCTTCTATGATTGCTAACACTCACCGCATACACATGAGCAAAACCTTTCAACCGGACACATAGAAAGATAGGGGCTTATAATTTTGCCTCCCAACGTATTCACCTTTGGGTGATGTCAACAATAGTAACTCATGCTACCCATATTCAGCAGGACATATGTGCCTAGATCTTTCCTCACCACATGATGCTTGCCAAAAGAGAAAAATAAAAAGGAATAGAGAGAAAAACATTTGACTCTTTGCATAAAAGTAAATAGTGAAAAGCAAAATATAGGCCCTTCGCAGAGGGAAGCAGAGGTTGCCATGCGCTTATTTGTTTGTATGTTCAACCCCTTAGTGCAAAAGAACGTCACATTATATTGCCCCTTATGATAGCAACCTTTATTATGCAGTCTGTCGCTTTTATCACAAGTTCGTACAATGCTCAATTTTCTCTTACACTAAATGATCTAACATTTTTAGAAGCAATTTTTATTGCCTTATTGCACCGATGACAACGTACTTGAAGGATCTTGCTCAATCCTTAGGTAGGTATGGTGGACTCTCAAAACAAGATTTGGGTTTAAGGGTTTTTGGATGCACAGGTAGTATCTCTACTTGGTGCGGAATTTTTGGCTAGCAAAGATAGGGGGGCAAGCACCACATGTTGAAGGATCTATGGCAATATAAATTCTATGTGAATATGAACAAACATAAATCATTATGTTGTCTTCCTTGTCCAACGTAAACAATTTTGGCATATAATATTTGGTGGGGGCTCACAATCACAAATGATTTCCAGCATAGTGTATTTATATGTGAAAGTTCTCTTCCTTATACTAATTATTCGTGAATTGCTAGTATGAACAATATTGTGATTGTCAAACCTCAAAATATTTCACTTTCTAAACCCAATGTGAAGCTACCACTAGGCATGATATGGTTTCAACTTCATGACATTCAATTCATTCAACAATTGACTCATAGGATATAAGTGAAGCACAAGAATAAATGACAAGCTAGTCCAAAAAGATATAGATGAAGATCATGAGAATAATATTTCTTTCTCTCAAATTAATTTAAGTGAAGCAAGAGAGAATTTCTTCAAAAAATACTAAAGCACACCACGCTCAAAAAAGATGTAAGTGAAGCACTAGAGCAATTCCATATAAAAGAGCTTCGTTGACGGGATGTGAATGCCGCTCACCCAGCCTCCTATATGAGGACTCTATTTTATTTAAAAACTTTTAGGTCTAAGTATTTTATTAAAATAGCAAGCAAAATGAAAATAAAATGACATTCTAAGAATAGCACAACTCATGTGAAGAAGCAAAAACTTAGGCTCAACCAATACTAACCGGTAATTGTTGATGAAGAAAGGTGGGATGCCTACCGGGGCATCCCCGAGCTTAGATGCTTGAGACTTATTTGAATATTAACTTTGGATGCCTTGGGAATCCCCAAGCTTGAGCTTTTGTTACTCCTTAATTCCTCTCATATCACGGTTTTCCTAAATCTCAAAAGCTTCATCCACACAAAACTCAACAAGAACTCGTGAGATAAGTTAGTATAAATAAATGCAAAACCTTATCATTCTCTACTGTAGCAAATCACTAAAATTATTATTCAACATTGCTTACTAAATGCCTCTGCATATTTAATAGTCGTATCCTCAAATAGAATCATTAAACAAGCAAACATATGCAAACAATGCAACCATAACAGCAATCTGCCAAAACAGTACAGTCTGTAAAGAATGCAAGATTCATCATACTTCCCTAACTCCAAAATTATGAAACAAACTACACACTGTACAAAATTTATCAGAGACTATTTTTCACAAAGTTTCAACAATTTATTATATTCTGACTTTTCTAGCGAATTTTTGCAACATCAATAAACTTTCTGTTTTCAAACAGCAACAAGTATACTTGCAAAATAAGCATGGCAAAGGCTATCATTGCCACTTTTATTGAAATAAAAGACGCAAAACATTATTCTAAATAACAGCAATCAAATCCTAGCAAAATAAATTGACGCTCCAAGCAAAACACATATCATGTGACGAATGAGAACATAGCTCCAAGTGAGGTTACTGATAATGTTGGAGACGAAAGAGGGGATGCCATCCGGGGCATCCCCAAGCTTAGTTGCTTGGATCTTCCTTGAATATTACCTTGGGGGTACCTTGGGAATCCCCAATCTTAGGGTCTTGTCACTCATTATTCTCCTCATATCGACATCTCACCCAGAACTTGAAAACTTCAATCACACAAAACTTAACGGAACCTTGTGAGATAGGGTAGTAGGATAAAGAGCGAACCATTTCACTTTTGGTACTGACAAAGACAAGATTCATAATTTTTTCCACACAATGCCTACTGTATCATGTCATTTCCACAATTTATATTAAGCAATATAAGCCATAGAAACAAGGAAACAAGCAAACTATGCATTGAAAACAGAATCTGTCAAAAATAGAACAGTCTGTAGTAATCTGTACTCAAGCCATACTTCTCCTACATCAAAAATTACGAAAAATTGTCTTCCCAATCATAATCATCACAACAAGTAGTAGGCATCACAAAATCATACTCAATATCATCATCCTCCATCGACATATTTGATTCACTTTCATGAGGTACAATGGTGATAGGAGCAATATTACTTGGGATAGTTACCTTTTTGCCTCTAATTTTTCTTCTTTTCTTTTTCTTCTTCACCACCTCACGTGTGGGTTTAATCATCTTTTCAGAGCATCTTCTTGAGGAGATTGATTGGATAGGAAACTCCTCCTCATTACCTGATTCATCATAAGAAACACTAGGAGGGTATTGGGAAATATTTTCCCTTTCATTAGTACTCTCTTCATATTCTATTTGTTTTCTTTTCTTTCGAGAGTTGGCAATATAAGGATTCTCAAAGAAATTTACCGCACAAAACATATAAATTTCCTCTAGATCAAAATCAAGAACTCTCTCAAGGGCAAATTCTGGAATATTCTTAGTTATAAGTTTCATTTCATCATAACCCAGAAGTAAACTAAGTTCATTGTGATGCGCAAGGGAAATCAAGTCATCAATTTTTGGACACGATTCGATCATGAAACAATTTGCATTGGGTATTTAAATGACCATGCTCATTTCAAAGTTCACAAGGATGGTTAAGAAAATTTATATTTTCAGCACAAACATCTAGCCTCTCTTGCAACCATTTAGTTTCTAAATACTTATGCCTCTTGCAAAATCTATCTTCCCTTTTTGGTGTGTGTGTACACTCCCAATTTACTCCGCAAAAATTGAAATTCTTATAGGAGACATCATTATCATGGCTAGTGCACTCATCATTAGCATTTTGGATATTCAAAGAATTCACACTAACAACATTGCAATCATGCTCATCATTCATGCCAATAATTTTATTAAATTCTTCTTCTATCAATTGAGCACAATTTTCCGAACCATCATTTTCAAGAAAGATATTATAAAGATGATCAATAATATGATGCAACCTTAATTCCATTTTTGTGTAGTTTCATTTTATATACCAAACTAGTGATAAAACAAGAAACTAAAAGATTAAATTGCAAGGTCTAAAGATATACCTTCATGCACTCACCTCCCCGGCAACGGCGCTAGAAAAGAGCTTCATTGCCGGAGTGTGAGTGCCGGTTTCCTTACCTCCTCGGCAATGGCGCCAGAAAAGAGCTTGATGTCTACTACGCAACTTTATTCTTGTCGACACGTGTTGGGCCTCCAAGCATAGATTAGGCCAGTAGCAATTTTCCCTCAAGTGGATGACCTAAGGTTTATCAATCCGTGAGAGGTGTAGGATGAAGATGGTCTCTCTCAAACGACCCTGCAACCAAATACAAGAAATCTTTTGTGTCTCCAACACAGCCAATACAATGGAAAATTGTATAGGTGCACTAGTTCGGTGAAGAGATGGTGATAAAAGTGTAATATGGATGGTAGAAATATATTTTTATAATCTGAATAAATAAAAACAGCAAGGTAGCAAATAGTAAACGGGCACAAAACGGTGTTGCAATGCTTAAAAATGAGGCCTAGGGTCCGTACTTTCGCTAGTGCGACCTCTCAACAATGCTAACATAGTTGGATCATATGATTATCCCTCAAAGTGCAATAAAGAATCACTCCCGAGTTCCTATTAGCGGAGAACAAAAGATAGGAATTGTTTGTAGGTCACGAAACCACCTCAAAGCTATTCTTTCCATTCGATCTATTCAAGAGTTCGTACTAAAATAACACAGAGCTATTTTTTCCGTTCGATCTATCCTAGAGTTCGTACCAGAATAACACCAAAGCAAATTCATATTCATATTAAGCAATCCACACAAAGAACTATAAAGAGACCCCAAAGTTTCCGTCAGAGAAAAACGTGCATCAACCCCTATGCATTGATTACCCAAATATCACCACGGCAATCCGCGAGTTGAATGCCATAACACATATCAAGTGAATCAATAAGATACCTCATTGTCACCTCATGTATTCATATTGCAAGACATATATCATGTGTTCTCATCTCTGAATATTCAATCCGACAAGACAAAACTTTGAAGGGTAAGGATTCAATTCGTCATAACAAGAGTATAGAGGGGAGAAACATCATATGATCCAACTATATTAACAAAGCCCATGATATAGATAACGAGAGAGAGAGAGAGATCAAACACATAACTACTGGTGCAAACCCTCAGCCCCGAGGGTGGACTACTCCCTCCTCATCATGGCGGTCGCCGGGATGATCAAGATGGCCACCGGAGATGATTCCCCCCTCCGGCAGGGTGCCAGAACAGGGTCTAGATTGGTTTTCGCGGATACAGACACCTTCCGGCGTCGGAACTTCCGATCTAGGTTAACCCCGAAGGGTTTCGAAATATTTGGGAATTTATAGTGCAAAGAAGGGGTACGGGAGGCCACCGAGGTGGGCACAACCCACCTGGGCGCGCCAGGAGGCCCTGGCGCGCCCTGGTGGGTTGTGCCCCCCTCAGGGCACCCCCCCAGGTGCAGCCCAGGCCTATTGGGTTCCTTCTGGTCCAGAAAAAATCTCCAAAAAGTTACGCGGTGTTTGGATTCCGTTTGACATTGATTTCCTGTGATGTAAAAAACAAGCAAAAACAGGAACTCGCACTAGGCATTGGGTCAATAGGTTAGTCCCGAAAAATGATATAAAGTTTCTATAAAAATGATTGTAAAACATCCAAGAATGATAATATAATGGCATGAATACTTCATAAATTATAGATATGTTGGAGACGTATAAGCATCCCCAAGCTTAATTCCTACTCGTCCTCGAGTAGGTAAATGATAAAGGAAATAATTTATGAAGTGTGAATGCTAGAAAAGTGCAAAACTTTGATCAATGATAATTTCAGTCACTTTTCCTAGCATCATAACAACAGTTCTTTCTCATAAATTTCTCATTTATAGTAGCAACCAATTCACATGTTAAGGTTCAAACAATGAATTCTCTTGAAACCCAACAACCTATGTTCTCAGTCACCAAGCAATTGCAATTCAACTTATTCAATAGAGTCTAAGTAAGAGCTCCACATACTCAACCATCATATAGTCTTTTATGATTACTAACACTCACCGCATACACATGAGCAAAACCTTTCAACCGGACACATAGAAAGGTAGGGGCTTATAATTTTGCCTCCCAACGTATTCACCTTTGGGTGATGTCAACAATAGTAACTCATGCTACCCATATTCAGCTGGACATATGTGCCTAGATCTTTCCTCACCACATTATGCTTGCCAAAAGAGAAAAATAAAAAGGAATAGAGAGAAAAACATTTGACTCTTTGCATAAAAGTAAATAGTGAAAAGCAAACGATAGGCCCTTCGCAGAGGGAAGCAGAGGTTGCCATGCGCTTATTTGTTTGTATGTTCAACCCCTTAGTGCAAAAGAACGTCAAATTATATTGGCCCTTATGATAGCAACCTTTATTATGCAGCCTGTCGATTTTATCACAAGTTCGTACAACACTCAGTTTTCTCTTACAATAAATGATCTAACATTTTTAGAAGCAATTTTTATTGCCTTATTGCACCGATGACAACTTACTTGAAGGATCTTGCTCAATCCTTAGGTAGGTATGATGGACTCTCAAAACAAGATTTGGGTTTAAGGGTTTTTGGATGCATAGGTAGTATCTCTACTTGGTGCGGAATTATTATTATTTTTTTGACTGTGAGGTGCGGAATTTTTGGCTAGCAAAGATAGGGGGGCAAGCACCACATGTTAAAGGATCTATGACAATATAACTTCTATGTGAATATGAACAAACATAAATCATTATGTTGTCTTCCTTGTCCAACATCAACAATTTTGGCATATAATATTTGGTGGGGGCTCACAATCACAAATGATTTCCAGGATAGTGTATTTATATGTGAAAGTTCTCTTCCTTATACTAATTATTCGTGAATTGCTTGTATGACCAATATTGTGATTGTCAAGCCTCAAAATATTTCACTTTCTAAACCCAATGTGAAGCTACCACTAGGCATGATATGGTTTCAACTTCATGACATTCAATTCATTCAACAATTGACTCATAGGATATAAGTGAAACACAAGAGTAAATGACAAGCAAGTCCAAAAAGATATAGATGAAGATCCTGAGAATAATATTTATTTCTCTCAAATTAATTTAAGTGAAGCAAGAGAGAATTTCTTCAAAAAATACTAAAGCACACCACGCTCAAAAAAGATGTAAGTGAAGCACTAGAGCAATTTCATAAAAAAGAGCTTCGTTGACGGGATGTGAATGCCGCTCACCTAGCCTCCTATTTGAGGACTATATTTTATTTAAAAACTTTTAGGTCTGAGTATTTATTTAAAACAGAAAGCAAAATTAAAATAAAATGACATTCTAAGAATAGCACAGCTCATGTGAAGAGGCAAAAACTTAGGCTACTAACCGATAATTGTTGATGAAGAAAGGTGGGATGCCTACCGAGGCATCCCCAAGCTTAGATGCTTGAGACTTATTTGAATATTAACTTTGTATGCCTTGGGCATCCCCAAGCTTGAGCTTTTGTGTCTCCTTAATTCCTCTCATATCATGGTTTTCCTAAATCTCAAAAGCTTCATCCACACAAAACTCAACAAGAACTCGTGGGATAAGTTAGTATAAATCAATGCAAAACCTTATCATTCTCTACTGTAGCAAATCACTAAAATTATTATTCAACATTGCTTACTAAATGCCTCTGCATATTTAATAGTCGCATCCTCAAATAAAATCATTAAACAAGCAAACATATTCAAACAATGCAACCATAACAGCAATCTTCCAAAACAGTACAGTCTGTAAAGAATGCAAGATTCATCATACTTCCCTAAATCCAAAAATTATGAAACAAACTACACGCTGTACAAAATTTATCAGAGCTTATTTTTCACAAAGTTTCAACAATTTATCATATTCTGAATTTTCTAGGGAATTTTTGCAACATCAATAAACTTTCTGTTTTCAAACAGCAACAAGTATACTTGCAAAATAAGCATGGCAAAGGCTATCATTGCCACTTTTATTGAAATAAAAGATGCAAAACATTATTCTAAATAACAGCAATCAAATCCTAGCAAAATAAATTGACGCTCCAAGCAAAACACATATCATGTGACGAATGAGAACATAGCTCCAAGTGAGGTTACTGATAATGTTGGAGACGAAAGAGGGGATGCCATCCGGGGCATCCCCAAGCTTAGTTGCTTGGATCTTCCTTGAATATCACCTTGGGGCTACCTTGGGCATCCCCAATCTTAGGGTCTTGTCACTCATTATTCTCCTCATATCGACATATCACCCAAAACTTGAAAACTTCAATCACACAAAACTTAACGGAACCTTGTGAGATAGGTTAGTATGATAAAGAGCAAACCATTTCACTTTTGGTACTGACAAAGACAAGATTCATAATTTTTTCCACACAGTGCCTACTGTAGCATGTCATTTCCATAATTTATATTGAGCAATATAAGCCATAGAAACAAGGAAACAAGCAAACTATGCATTGAAAACGGAATCTGTCAAAAATAGAACAGTCTGTAGTAATCTGTACTCAAACCATACTTCTGCTACATCAAAAATTATGAAAAATTGTCTTCCCAATCATAATCATCACAACAAGTAGTAGGCATCACAAAATCATACTCAATATCATCATCCTCCATCGACATATTTGATTCACTTTCATGAGGTACAATGGTGATAAGAGCAATATTACTTGGGATAGTTACCTTTTTACCTCTACTTTTTCTTCTTTTCTTTTTCTTCTTCACCACCTCACATGCGGGTTTATTCATTTTTTCCGAGCATCTTCTTGAAGAGATTGATTGGACAGGAAGCTCCTCCTCGTTACCTGATTCATCATAAGAAACACTAGGAGGGTATTGGGAAACATTTTCCCTTTCATTAGTACTCTCTTCATATTTTATTTGTTTTCTTTTCTTTAGATAGTTGGCAATATAAGGATTCTCAAAGCAATTTACCGCACAAAACATATAAATTTCCTCTAGGTCAAAATCAAGAACTCTCTCAAGGGAAAATTCTGGAATATCGTTAGTTATTCGTTTAATTTCATCATAGCCCAGAAGTAAACTAAGTTCACTGTGATGCGCAAGGGAAATCAAGTCATCAATTTTTGGACACGATTCGATCATGAAACAATTTGCATTGGGTATTTAAATGACCATGTTCATTGCAAAGTTCACAAGGATGGCTAAGAAAATTTAAATTTTCACCACAAACATCTAGCCTCTCTTGCAACCATTTAGTTTCTAAATACTTATGCCTCTTGCAAAATCTATCTTCCCTTTTTGGTGTGTGCGTGCACTCCCAATTTACTCCGCAAAAATTGACATTCTTATAGGAGACATCATTATCATGGCTAGTGCACTCATCATTAGCATTTTGGATATTCAAAGAATTCACACTAACAACATTGCAATTATGCTCATCATTCATGCCAATCGTTTTATTAAATTCTTCTTCTATCAATTGAGCACAATTTTCCGAACCATCATTTTCAAGAAAGATATTATAAAGATGATCAATAATATGATGCAACCTTAATTCCATTTTTTGTAGTTTTATTTTATATACCAAACTAGTGATAAAACAAGAAACTAAAATATTCAATTGCAAGATATAAAGATATACCTTCATGCACTCACCTCCCCGGCAACGGCGCTAGAAAAGAGCTTCATTGCCGGAGTGTGAGTGCCGGTTTCCTTACCTCCTCGGCAACGGTGCCAGAAAAGAGCTTGATGTCTACTACGCAACTTTATTTTTGTCGACACGTGTTGGGCCTCCAAGCATAGATTAGGACAGTAGTAATTTTCCCTCAAGTGGATGACCTAAGGTTTATCAATCCGTGAGAGGTGTAGGATGAAGATGGTCTCTCTCAAACGACCCTGCAACCAAATACAAGAAATCTCTTGTGTCTCCAACACACCCAATACAATGGCAAATTGTATAGGTGCACTAGTTCGGCGAAGAGATGGTGATAAAAGTGTAATATGGATGGTAGAAATATATTTTTATAATCTGAATAAATAAAAACAGCAAGGTAGCAAATAGTAAACGGGCACAAAAATGGTGTTGCAATGCTTAAAAATGAGGCCTAGGGTCCATACTTTTGCTAGTGCAACCTCTCAACAATGCTAACATAGTTGGATCATAAGATTATCCCTCAAAGTGCAATAAAGAATCACTCCCGAGTTCCTATTACCGGAGAACAAAAGATAGGAATTGTTTGTAGGTCACGAAACCACCTCAAAGCTATTATTTCCGTTCGATCTATTCAAGAGTTCGTACTAAAATAACACAAGGCTATTTTTTCCGTTCGATCTATCCTAGAGTTCGTACTAGAATAACACCAAAGCAAATTCATATTCATAATACTCAATCCACACAAAGAACTATAAAGAGACCCCAAAGTTTTCGTCGGTGAAAAACATGCATCAACCCCTATGCATAGATTACCCCAATATCACCGCAGGAATCCGCGAGTTAAATGCCATAACACATATCAAGTGAATCAATAAGATACCTCATTGTCACCTCAAGTATTGATATTGCAAGACATATATCATGTGCTCTCATCTCTGAATATTCAATTCGACAAGACAAAACTTTGAAGGGTAAAGATTAAATTCGTTATAACAAGAGTATAGAGGGGAGAAACATCATATGACTCGACTATATTTACAAAGCCCATGATATAGATCACGAGAGAGAGATAGAGAGAGAGAGATCAAACACATAGCTACTGGTACAAACCCTCAGCCCCGAGGGTGGACTACTCCCTCCTCATCGTGGTGGCCGCCGGGATGATGAAGATGGCCACCGGAGATGATACCCCTCCGGCAGGGTGTCGGAACGGGGTCTAGATTGGTTTTCGCGGATACAGAGACCTTCTGGTGGCGGAACTTCTGATCTAGGTTAACCCCGAAGGATTTCAGAATGTTTGGGAATTTATTGTGCAAAGAAGGGGTACGGGAGGGCACCGAGGTGGGCACAACTCACCTGGGTGCTCCAGGCGGCCCTGGCGCGCCCTGGTGGGTTGCGCACCCCTTGGGGCACCCCCCCCCCCCCCAGGTGCAGCTCAGCCCCATTGGGTTCCTTCTGGTCCAGAAAAAATCTCGAAAAAGTTACGCGGTGTTTGGACTCCATTTGATATTCATTTCATGCGATGTAAAAAACAAGCAAAAAACAGCAACTGGCACTAGGCGCTGGGTCAATAGGTTAGTCCCAAAATATGATATAAAGTTGCTATAAAATGATTGTAAAACATCCAAGAATGTTAATAATGGCATGAATACTTCACAAATTATAAATACGTTGGAGACGTATCAAACAACCATGATATAATATGACAATAGTGGTATCTCGCTAGCGCTTTCTGAGACCGCAAAACATAAATGCAGAGCATCGCCAAAGTTCAAGCAGCGGCTAAGCATTGTGTTCATGGTAGAAAATATCCAGTCATGATGCACCCAACATTAGCTACACACAATGCATTAGCATGACAGCAGTGCTCTTGGTTCTGGCGCTTATTTGAGAAGGTGATGACACAACATAAAAGTAAATAGATAGTCCCTTCGCAGAGGGAAGCAGTGATTTGCAGTCGTGCCAGAGCTCAAGTTTTTAAAACAGAGGTAAATGAAATTTTGAGACATGCACCCTTCTCATTTACTTCACGACCATCAGTTATCAATAGCTTCCAAGCTAAGCACGCTAGTGGCGGTTCCCAAGCAGAAATGTAAAGGTTATGACTCCATTGGGAGTTTTTGTTTGATTATCTGTAAGCTCTTTTCTTTTTGCAGTTTGGGACTGGGAATCCCTACTACCTCCCTTTTCTCATGCAATGGCGAGTGAATAAACACTCGATCTAAGAATAACTCGTTTAGCATGGAAGATACCGACTACCTCCTGTCGTTCCATGAACGATCCAGGCACACAAAAAGGATATATATTTGAAGTTTTTAGAGATGGCACCTTCAAATTTACTTAGGACGGTAGGGTAATACCGCATATAGATATGTATGGTGGACTCATATGGAATAACTTGGGTTTCAGGTTTTTGATGTACAAGCAGAGTTCCCACTTAGTACAGGCGAAGGCTAGCAAATAGGTTGAGAAGCAGCCAGCTAGAGAGCAACACCAGTCATGAACATGCATTATGCATAAGTAACATTGGATGCTAGCATGAGTAGGATATGAACACCATGAACATATATATCATAGAGGCTATGTTGGTTTTGATTCAACTACATGCATGAACATGTGCCAAGTCAAGCCACTCGAACATTCAGAGGAGGATACCATATCATCACAATCATTTTAACGCAATGTTGATATCCAAGATAAGTCATTATTCACTCCTAGCTACTTATGCATGGCATGAGGAACTATAATCTCTTATTTTCATTGCAAACATGTTTGATCATAATAGGCTGAATCCTGGATACTAGGTTAAACATATTTACAACAACAGAACAAGTCGAGTTCATACCCGTTTCTCTCTACCACGGCCAGTTCATCTAATATCGTCATTATTGCCTTTCACTTGCACGACCGAACAATTTGAAAATAATAATAATAGTGCAAGAGTGCCGTGGACTAAGCTGGAATCTGCAAACATTTTATTCAAGAGGAGAAGACAAGGTAATATAGGCTCTTTATCAGATCAATAATGCAAATGAGAGCCACTCAACATTTTAATCGTGGTCTTCTCCTTGGTATGACTCAATAAAAAGAAAAGAGATTCAGAGAAACACACTGAAATATTTTTAGAGTTTTTGGTTTTTCGTAAACGAGCAACTGAAAAGAGAAGAGCAAAAACGAGAAAAACTATTTACAAGAGAAAGCTCCCAACAAGTAAAAAAAAACAAGGAAATATTTTTGGGTTATTTTTAGCGCTACAACAATTTAAACTAGGAAGAAAAATAAAAAAGAAGAAAGAACATATTTTGGGATTTTCTCAAAGTTTTTCAAAGACACAAGAAGAAAGCGCGAAAAATAAATTAAACATGGATGATACAATGAAAAAGTGTGGACACTGACAACTGAAATAAAATGTGTGAACATGAATGTAATGTCGGTGGGAATACGTACTCCCCCAAGATTAGGCTTTTGGCCTAACTTGGTAACAGTCATTAGCCTGTGTAATGGTCGGAGTGTTAGCTCACGGAGGCTCTCGGTGCAGATGCCTCAGTCTGCCATGCAGCCACAACCGCTGCGTTATGAGCTCGGGCCTTGCTCTCAAAAACGTAATATCTTCCCCTGTTATGAACATGGAAGAGAGCAGGTGTAGGCAAATATGTGTCTACCACGGATTCCTTGTTAAACGTCAAATTATAAGTGAAATTATGAGGATCGGCCCTAAGAATCTTATGAGTTTCATAGCATCAAAGTCTAGGTACTACATGGGTAAAATAGGATCATAGGGCAAAGGTGAAACACCCAGCCCTCTTGCTAAGCGTGTGGCATAAATTCCACCATAAAAATATCCACTACCAGCGTTGTGCTGTAACCTACGTGCAACAATCACTCCAAGGTTATAACTCCTTTCACCGGTGAGAGTGGTGTGAATGAGGCTCATATCAGGAGCACAAAGTATACTCCAATCTTGTTTGCCTACAATACATTTTCCATTAAATAATGCGAAGTACTGAATTGCAGGAAAATGTATACTCTTTATTCTACCTTGCATCACTCCCCTAGTTTCACCAAAGCAAAGACTAGTGAAGAATATTTCAAACTCAGACCTAGGTGGCTCATCGACCGAACCCCAGAATGAGATTTTGCAGAGGTGAGCAAACCTTGCTAGAGAAATGGTAAATGGATTTTCATACAGCTTAAATGACACCCTAGACTAACGGGGAAAGAATTTAAATCCTTTGACCAATGATTTGGTGGGGATGAGGTGTTGGTCGCACCTATCTGAAATGTAGGGACCGAGATCGGCATTGTGAACATATTGCTCAAATTCCTCCTTAATACCCACGCTCACCATATAATCGTTGCATGGCCATAAACGTGTTTTGGTGGTGGTACTTAGAATGGAACTTTCACTTCGTTCAACATAAGACCGACGAGCGGAGCTGCTGCTGGAAGATGCCTCCGAGGATCTCCTCCTCGAAGAACTCCTTCCAAAGAAATTCATAATGTTCGCGTACAATTTTCTGGGAATTTTTTGTCACAAAAATTTGTTAACAAAACTTCATTAGAATGATAGGAACTACTCATAGGAATGTATAAAGGCCATAGCAAGCATTCAAACTACTTAGAACTCTAAGAATTCAACATGCAAGCTCATCTATAGTAGCACCAAGAGTAGCTAATTATTCAAAGTATAAACCACTAAAACAAAAACTAATTGGACAAATGGAGGAGTCACATACCAAGCAACCAATCCCTGAAATAGTTTCGGAAATGAAGCTTCGAGCAAAGAGATCGAAATCCGCAGTTTCAGGAGCAAGAACATGAGAGAGAGAGAGTGATAGTGATTTTTTTCTGGGTGAATGGAATGATATGGGAAGAAGAAGTAAGTGAGGGGGGCCACGTGGGTACCACAACCCACCAGGGCGCGTCTGGGGGTCCTGGCATGCCCAGGTGGATTGTGCCCACCTGGTGCACCTCCCTCTGATATTATTTGCACCAGAAATTCAGAAATATTCAGAAAAAAATCGTATTAAATTTTCAGAGCATTCTAAGAACTTCTATTTTTGGGTCATTTTTTTATTGTACGGAAAACTCAGAAAATAAACAACGCATGGCATTTTATTTTATTTAACTAATAAAAACAGAAAAAAAAAGGTAGGGACAGAAGGTAGTGCTTACTAAATTCATCAACTTCATACCTCTAAAAATGATCCATTAATAAGGTTGATCAAGTCTTATTAACAACCACTTTCGATTAATATGAAATCGAAGAACTTTCGTAAATCACTAAGTTACCTCAATGGGGATATGAATGTCCCCAACAATAAGAATTTCATAATTCTTTTTAACAGTAGGTAGAGGTAGTTGAAAACTTCCAATAGTGATTGTCGGAGATTTTTAATAACATTAATACGGTTCACTTGGAATTGTTTCTTCGGAAAGTGCACCGTATGCTCATTACCGTTAACATGAAAAGTTAGCTTGCTTTTATTGCAATCAATAACAGCCCCTGCAGTATTCAAGAAGGGTCTACCAAGGATAATCGACATGTTGTCATCCTCGGGCATCTCAAGTATAACAAAGTCAGTCAAAATAGTAACATTAGCAACAACAACGGGCACATCCTCACAAATACCGATAGGTATGGCAGTTGATTTGTCAGCCATTTGCAAAGATATTTCGGTAGGTGTGAGTTTATTCAAACCAAGTCTTTTATATATAGAGAAAGGCATAACACTAACACCAGCTCCCAAATCACATAAAGCAGTTTTCACATAGTTTCTTTTGATGGAGCAAGGTATAGTTGGTATTCCCGGATCTCCATGATTTTTAGGTACTCCATCTTTAAAAGTATAACTAACAAGCATAGTGGAGATTTCAGCTTCCGGTATTTTTCTCTTATTAGCGATGATGTCTTTCATGTACTTTGCATAAGGACGCATTTTTAAGATATCAGTCAAGCGAGTTAGCAAAAAGACTGGCCTCGGCATTTCAGCAAAGCGTTCAAATTCTTCATCATCTTTCTTTTTAGTTGACTTAGGTGGAAATGGCATAGGCTTTTGAACCCATGGTTCTCTTTCCTTTCCATGTTTTCTAGCAAAAATGTCTCTTTTATCATATCTTCTATTCTTAGGTTGTGGGTTATCAAGATCAATAGCTGGTTCTATCTCAACATCATTAGCTGGTTCTTTATCATTTGGTTGAGTGTCCTCATGAACCTCATCATTATCTTTTTCATTACCAGAAGGTGAGTGTTCATTACTAGATTGAGTTTCAACATCAGAGATAGAAACTTCATTATCATTGTCAGGAGGTTTTTCTATTTCAGGTTAGAGGCAGACAAAGTCCTATTATTTTTCTTCTTCTTTTTCTTTTTAGAAGGACTAGGTGCGTCAGTGTTAATTCTTTGAGAGTCTTGTTCAATTCTCTTTGGGTGCCCTCAGGATAAAGTGGTTCCTGAGTCATTTTACCTCCTCTAGTTACTACTCTAACAGCAAAGTCACTTATATTATTGTTCATTTCATCAAGTAACTCCCTTTGAGATTTAGCAACTTGTGCTAATTGAGTTTGAACCATAGAGGCATGTGATACGTCTCCAACGTATCTATAATTTTTGATTGCTCCATGCTACTTTATCTATTCTTTTGGACTATAATGGGCTTTATTTTCCACTTTTATATTACTTTTGGGACTAACCTATTAACCGGAGGCCCAGCCCAGAATTGCTATTTTTTGCCTATTTCAGTGTTTCGAAGAAACGGAATATCAAACGGAGTCCAAACGGAATGAAACCTTCGGGAACTTGATCTTCTCACCGAACGTGATCCAGGAGACTTGGACCCTACTCCAAGAAGTGCCAGAGGCAGTCACGAGGGTGGAGGGCGCGCCCCCCTGGGCGCGCCCCCTGCCTCGTGGGCCCCCTGACGCTCCACCGATGTACTCCTTCCTCCTATATATACCTATGCACCCCCAATAGATCAGAGACGGAGCCAAAAACCTAATTCCACCACTGCAACTTCCTGTATCCACGAGATCCCATCTTGGGCCTGTTCCGGAGCTCCGCCGGAGGGGGCATCCACCACGGAGGGCTTCTACATCAACACCATAGCCCCTCCGATGAAGTGTGAGTAGTTTACTTCAGACCTTCGGGTCCATAGCTAGTAGCTAGATGGCTTCTTCTCTCTTTTTGGGTCTCAATACAATGTTCTCCCCCTCTCTCGTGGAGATCTATTTGATGTAATCTTCTTTTTGCGGTGTGTTTGTTGAGACCGATGAATTGTGGGTTTATGATCCAGCTTATCTATGGAAACTATTTGATTCTTCTCTGAATTCTTTTATGTATGATTAAGTTATCTTTGCAAGTCTCTTTGAATTATCCGTTTGGTTTGGCCAACTAGATTGGTAGTTCTTGCAATGGGAGAAGTGCTTAGCTTTGGGTTCAATCTTGCGGTCTCCTTACCCAGTGACAGAAGGGGTTGCAAGGC
Organism: Aegilops sharonensis; assembly: GCA_904067115.1. Classification (NCBI taxonomy): domain Eukaryota; kingdom Viridiplantae; phylum Streptophyta; class Magnoliopsida; order Poales; family Poaceae; genus Aegilops; species Aegilops sharonensis. Next base: position 56,646,613 of record LR880969.1, read on the forward strand.
ACGTATTGTATTGTTGCCATCGAGGATAACAAGATGGGGTATTTATCATATTGCATGAATTTATTCCTCTACATCATGTCATCTTGCTTAAGGCGTTACTCTGTTTTTAGCTTAATACTCTAGATGCATGCTGGATAGCGGTCGATGAGTGGAGTAATAGTAGTAGATGCAGAATCGTTTCGGTCTACTTGTCTCGGACGTGATGCCTATATACATGATCATTGCCTAGATATACTCATAACTATGCTCAATTCTGTCAATTGCTCAACAGTAATTTGTTCACCCACCGTAGAATATCTATGCTCTTGAGAGAAGCCACTAGTGAAACCTATGGCCCCCGGGTCTATTCTCATCATATCAATCTCCATCACTTTATTTACTTGCTTTGCTTTTACTTTTCACTTTGCATCTTTATACCAAAAATACCAAAAATATTATCTCTATCAGATCTCACTCTCGTATGTTACAGTGAAGGGATTGACAACCCCTAATCGCGTTGGTTGCGAGTAGCTATCGTTTTGTGCAGGTACGAGAGACTTGCGCGTGGCCTCCTACTGGATTGATACCTTGGTTCTCAAAAACTGAGGGAAATACTTACGCTACTGTGCTGCATCATCCTCTCCTCTTCGGGGAAAACCAACGCAAGCTCAAGACGTAGCAAGAAGGATTTCTAGCGCCGTTGCCGGGGAGGTCTACGCAAAAGTCAACATACCAAGTACCCATCACAATCCCTATCTCTCGCATTACATTATTTGCCATTTGCCTCTCGTTTTCCTCTCCCCCACTTCACCCTTGCCGTTTTATTTGCCCTCTCTTTCCCAATCTCCTCCTCTTTTCCCTTTGCCTTTTGTTTGCTTGTGTGTTAGTTTGCTTGCTCGTCGCGATGGCTCAAGATGCTACCAAATTGTGTGACTCACCAATACCAATAATAATGATTTCCTTAGCACTCCCATTGCTCCTCTTGCCAATACCGAATCTTGTGAAATCAATACTGCTTTGTTGAATCTTGTTATGAAAGATCAATTCTCCGGCCTTCCTAGTGAAGATGTCGCTATTCATCTGAATAGCTTCGTTGATTTATGTGATATGCAAAAGAAAAAAGATGTCGATAATGATGTCGTTAAATTGAAGTTATTTCCTTTTTCGCTTAGATATCATGCTAAAGCGTGGTTTTCATCTTTGCCTAAAAATAGTACTGATTCTTGGAACAAGTGCAAAGATGCTTTTATCTCTAAGTATTTTCCTCCCGCTAAGATTATCTCTCTTAGGAACGATATTATGAATTTTAAGCAACTTGATCATGAACATGTTGCACAAGCTTGGGAGAGAATGAAATTAATGATACGTA
>LR880969.1:56652861-56665080 GCA_904067115.1 Aegilops sharonensis
AAATGCCCTAGGTCTTCATGAGCAAGCAAGTTGGATGCACACCCACTAGTTTTATTTTGTTGAGCATTCATAGCTCTAGTGCATCCGTTGCATGGCAATCCCTACTCCTCATGTTGACATCAATTGATGGGCATCTCCATAGCCCGTTGATTATCCTCGTCAATGTGAGACTTTCTCCTTTTTTGTCTTCTCCACACAATCCCCATCATCATATTCTATTCCACCCATAGTGCTATATCCATGGCTCACGCTCATGTATTGCGTGAAGGTTGAAAAAGTTTGAGATTATTTAAGTATGAAACAATTGCTTGGCTTGTCATCGGGGGTATAGAAGTTGGGAACATCTTTGTGTGACGAAAATGAAGCATAGCCTAACTATATGATTTTGTAGGGATGAACTTTCTTTTGCCATGCTATTTTGAGAAGACATGATTATTTTGATTAGTATGCTTGAAGTATTATTATTTTTATGTCAATATGAACTTTTCTCTTGAATCTTTCGGATCTGAATATTCATATCACAATTAAGAAGATTTACATTGAAATTATGCCAAAGTATCACTCCGCATCAAAAATTCTCTTTTTATCATTTACCTACTCGAGGACGAGCAGGAATTAAGCTTGGGGATGCCTGATACGTCTCCAATGTATCTATAATTTTTATTGCTCCATGCTACTTTATCTATTGTTTTGGACTATAAGGGCTTTATTTTCCACTTTTATATTACTTTTGGGACTAACCTATTAATCGGAGGCCCAGCCCAGAATTGCTGTTTTTTTGCCTATTTCAGTGTTTCAAAGAAACAGAATATCAAACGGAGTCCAAACGGAATGAAACCTTCGGGAACGTGATCTTCTCACCGAACGTGATCCAGGAGACTTTGACCCTACTCCAAGAAGTGCCAGAGGCGGTCACGAGGGTGGAGGGCGTGCCCCTTGGGCGCTCCCCCCCTGCCTCGTCGGCCCCCTGACGCTCCACCGACGTACTCCTTCCTCCTATATATACCTACGTACCCCCACCAGATCAGAGACGGAGCCAAAAACCTAATTCCACCGCCGCAACTTCCTGTATCCACGAGATCCCATCTTGGGGCCTGTTCCGGAGCTCCGCCGGAGGGGGCATCCACCATGGAGGGCTTCTACATCAACACCATAGCCCCTCCGATGAAGTGTGAGTAGTTTACTTCAGACCTTCGGGTCCATAGCTAGTAGCTAGATGGCTTGTTCTCTCTTTTTGGATCTCAATACAATGTTCTCCCCCTCTCTCGTGGAGATCTATTCGATGTAATCTTCTTTTTGCGGTGTGTTTGTTGAGACCGATGAATTGTGGGTTTATGATCCAGCTTATCTATGGAAAATATTTGATTCTTCTCTGAATTCTTTTATGTATTATTAAGTTATCTTTGCAAGTCTCTTCGAATTATCCTTTTGGTTTGGCCAACTAGATTGGTAGTTCTTGCAATGGGAGAAGTGCTTAGCTTTGGGTTCAATCTTGCGGTGTCCTTACCCAGTGACAGAAGGGGTTGCAAGGCACGTATTGTATTGTTGCCATCGAGGATAACAAGATGGGTTATTTATCATATTGCATGAATTTATTCCTCTACATCATGTCATCTTGCTTAAGGCGTTACTCTGTTTTTAACTTAATACTCTAGATGCATGCTGGATAGCGGTCGATGAGTGGAGTAATAGTAGTAGATGCAGAATCGTTTCGGTCTACTTGTCTCGGACGTGATGCCTACATACATGATCATTGCCTAGATATACTCATAACTATGCTCAATTCTGTCAATTGCTCAACAGTAATTTGTTCACCCATCGTAGAATATCTATGCTCTTGAGAGAAGCCACTAGTGAAACCTATGGCCCCCGGGTCTATTCTCATCATATCAATCTCCATCACTCTATTTACTTGCTTTGCTTTTACTTTTCACTTTGCATCTTTATACCAAAAATACCAAAAATATTATCTCAATCAGATCTCACTCTCGTAAGTGACCATGAAGGGATTGACAACCCCTAATCGCGTTGGTTGTGAGTAGCTATCGTTTTGTGCAGGTACGAGGGACTTGCGCGTGGCCTCCTACTGGATTGATACTTTAGTTCTCAAAAACCGAGGGAAATACTTACGCTACTGTGCTGCATCATCCTCTCCTCTTCGGGGAAAACCAACGCAAGCTCAAGACGTAGCAGCATGCTTTCCTACACCTCTAACATCATTTGAGATTCTAAATAACAAGTCACTTAAGCGAGAAATCATATCAGAGTCGTATTTCAATTGTTTGATAACATTTGCATGGAAGTGATCTTGCTTCTAATGTAATTATCAAACTAATAAAAGCATTGACTAGGACTTTTATTATGAGGATCATCACTATCATTGAGTTTCATTAAAGATTTTACCTCTACCACCTTGGGTGGTGGTGGTGCTTCAAGCCCATGTATTTCTTCGATAGGTGGTAGATTTTTAACATCCTCGGCCTTAATACCTTTTTCCTTCATAGATTTCTTTGCCTCTTGCATATCTTCAGGACTGAGATATAAGATACCCCTCTTCTTCAGAGTGGGTTTAATAGGTGTTTCAGGAGGAGTCCAATCATCATAATTTTTCAATATGTTATTCAATAATTCCTCAGCTTGCCTAATAGTTCATTCCCTGAAAACACAACCAGCACAACTATCTAGGAAGCCCCTAGAAGCATCGGTTAGTCCATTATAGAAGATATCAAGTATTTCATTTTTCTTAAGAGGATGATCAGGCAAAGCATTAAGCAATTAGAGAAGCCTCCCCCAAGCTTGTGGGAGACTCTCTTCTTCAATTTGTAAAAAGTTAAATATTTCCTGCAAAGCAACTTGTTTCTCATGAGCAGGGAAATATTTTTCAGAGAAGTAATAGATCATATCCTGGGGACTACGCACACAACCAGGAACAAGAGTATTGTACCAAGCTTTAGCATCACCCTTAATGAGAACAGAAATAACTTGAGAATATAGTAATAGCGAATCTTCTCATCATGAGCAAAAAGGGTGGCTATATCATTCCACTTAGTAAGATGTGCCACAACAGTTTCAGTTTCATAACCATGGAAAGGATCAGATTCAACCAAAGTGATTAACTATGGGTCGACATAGAATTAATAATCCTTATCATTAATAAAAATAGGTGAAGTAGCAAACTCAGGATCACATTTCATTTTAGCATTGAGAGATCTTTCCTTATACTTGCATAATAATTTCTCTAGATCATCTCTAGAGTAAGACATCATGATAATGTTGAATCTGTTGATGAACTTGAAACTGAGAATCTTGAAACACCTACTAGAACTAGCCCTCCTAGATATGAATTGCCAAAGCTACCGGAAGGTTATACTATGAGTGAGGAGGCAACTAGAGATATTGTTGCTTGTAAGGATAGACATGATCTAGAAAAATTATTATGCAAGTATAAGGAAAGATCTCTGAATGCTAAAATGAAATGTGATCCTGAGTTTGCTACTTCACCTATTTTTATTAATGATAAGGATTATTAATTCTCTGTCGACCCATAGTTAATCACTTTGGTTGAATCTGATCCTTTCCATGGTTATGAAACTGAAACTGTTGTGGCACATCTTACTAAGTTGAATGATATAGCCACCCTTTTTGCTCATGATGAGAAGATTCACTATTACTATATTCTCAAGTTATTTCCGTTCTCATTAAAGGGTGATGCTAAAGCTTGGTACAATACTCTTGTTCCTAGTTGTGTGCATAGTCCCCAGGATATGATCTATTACTTCTCTGAAAAATATTTCCATGCTCATAAGACACAAGCTGCCTTGCAGGAAATATTTAACTTTGTGCAAATTGAAGAAGAGAGTCTCCCACAAGCTTGGGGGAGGCTCCAATTGCTTAATGTTTTGCCTGATCATCCTTTTAAGAAAAATGAAATACTTGATATCTTCTTTAATGGACTAACTGATGCTTCTAGGGAATTCCTAGATAGTTGTGCTGGTTGTGTTTTCAGGGGACGAACTATTGGGCAAGCTAAGGAATTATTGAATAACATATTGAAAAATTATGATGATTGGACTCCTCCTGAAACACCTATTAAACCCACTCCGAAGAAGAGGGGTATCTTATATCTCAGTCTTGAAGATATGCAAGAGGCAAAGAAATCTATGAAGGAAAAAGGTATCAAGGCCGAGGATGTTAAAAATCTACCACCTATCGAAGAAATACATGGGCTTGAAGCACCACCACCACCCAAGGTGGTAGAGGTAAAGTCTTTAATGAAATTCAATGATAGTGATGATCCTCATAATAAACATCCTAGTCAATGCCTTTATGAGTTGGATAATTACATTAGAAAGCAAGATCACTTCAATGCAAATGTTATGAAACGATTGAAATAAAACTCTGGTATGATTGCTCGCTTAAGTGATTTGTTATTTAGAATCACAAATGATGTTGGAGGTGTAGGAAAACATGCCCCTATGGTTCAAACTCAACTAGAACAAGTTGCTAAATCTCAAAGAGAGTTACTTGATGAAATTAATAATAATATAAGTGACTTTGGTGTTAGAGTAGCAACTAGAGGAGGTAAAATGACTCAGGAACCACTTTATCCTGCGGGATACCCAAAGAGAATTGAAAAGGATTCACAAAGAAACAACACCACTACACCTAGTACTTCTAAAAAAAAAGAAGAAGAAAAATGATAACACTTTGCCTGCCTCTAGTGAACCTGAAATAAGAAAACCTCCTGATAATGATAATGAAGTATCTATCTCTGATGTTGAAACTCTATCAGGTAATGAACATTCACCTTCTGATAATGAAAAAGATAATAATGAGGTTCATGAAGATACTCAACCAAATGATAATGAACCAGATAATGATGTTGAGATAGAACCAGCTGTTGATCTTGATAACCCACAACCTAAGAATAAAAGATACGATAAAAGAGATTTTGTTGCTAGGAAAGAGAACCATGGGTTTAAAAGCCTATGCCCTTTCCACCTAAGTCAACTAAAAAGAAAGATGATGAAGAATTTGAATGCTTTGCTAAGATGATTAGGCCAGTCTTCTGCGTACTCACTTGACTGATATCTTAAAAATGCCTCCTTATGCAAAGTATATGAAAGACTTCATCACTAATAAGAGAAAAATATCGGAAGCTGAAATCTCCACTATGCTTGCTAATTACACTTTTAAAGATGGAGTACCTAAAAAACTTGGAGATCTGGGAATACCAACTATACCTTGCTCCATTAAAAGAAACTATGTGAAAACTGCTTTATGTGATTTGGGAGTTGGTGTTAGTGTTATGCCTTTCTCTTTATATAAAAGACTTGATTTGAATAAACTCACACCTACTGAAATATCTTTGCAAATGGCTGATAAGTCAACTGCCATACCTATCGGTATTTGTGAGGATGTGCCCGTTGTTGTTTCTAATGTTACTATTTTGATTGACTTTTTTGTCCGAGGATGAAAACATGTCAATTATCCTTGGTAGACCCTTCTTGAATACTGCAGGGTTGTTATTGATTGCAATAAAAGCAAAGTCACTTTTCATATCAATGGTAATGAGTGTACGTTGCACTTCCAAACAAACAATTCCAAGTGAATGGTATTAATGTTATTGAAAAATCTCCGACAATCACTATTGGAAGTTTTCAACTACCTCTACCTACTGTCAAAAAGAAATATGAAATGCTTATTGTTGGGGACATTCATATCCGCATTGAGGTAACTTAGTGATTTACAAAAGTCCGCCTGTTTCATGCTAATCGAAAGTGGCTGTTAATAAGACTTGATCAACCTTATCAATGGATCATTTTTGAGAGGTATGAAGTTGATGAATTTAGTAAGCACTACCTTCTGTCCCTACCTTTTGTTTTCCGTTTTTATTAGTTAAATAAAATAAAATGCTATGCTTTGTTAGTTTTTTTTGAGTTTTCTGTGCAATAAAAAAATGACCCAAAAATAAAAGTCCTCAGAATGCTCTGAAAATCTGATACGATTTTTTTCTTCTGAATATTTATGAATTTCTGGTGCAAATAATATCAGAGGGAGGTGCACCAGGTGGGCACAACCCACCTGGGCGCGCCAGGACCCCCAGGCGTGCCCTGGTGGGTGCTGCCCACCTGGCGGACCCCCTCACTTACTTCTTCCTCCAACACCACTCCATTCACACTGAAAAAAATCACTACCACTCTCTCTCTCTCATCACTACTAGGGAAAACCCTAGTAGTAGCGCGGGTTTTGAGGCTATCAGCAGCGCGGGCACCCACGCTACCAATAAGGTGCTACAGCTAATTGTTAGTAGTAGCGATGTCTGTGCCCGCGCTACTACTATTGACTATATCAGCAGCGCGTTTCCTGAACGCGCTGCTATTAGTTAGCTGTAGCGATTTCCTGCGCCCGCGCTGCTGTTATATCTTTCACCATTTCCCCACTCCAGCTTCAATAAACTGCAATTTCCAGATACTAGGTACTACTAGATATCAATTTCATAAAGCATTATAGGTACTAGGTAGTACTCCCTCGGTTCCAAATTACTCGTCATGGTTTTAGTTCAAATTGGAACTAAAACCACATGACGAGTAATTTGGAACCGAGGGAGTACTAGATAACAATTTCATATATACTCAACATGCATCCTCAAGCAGTACAAGGTGACATCGACGACGATCATCATATTTAGTTCTAGATGGTATCGACAACGATCATCATATGTAGTTCTACATGATATCGACGGCGATCATCATATGTAGTTCTAGATGATATAGCCACACACACATATGTAGTTCTAGATGATATCGACGACGATCATCATCCTCAAGCCTGGGCGGTGGGTGTTCCTGATAGTAATTAGGATGGCCTGTCCAACACGAAGATTCTTGCCAACGAGGAATCTCTTCCACCCAACCGAGTTTAAGTGTGTGCGACCGTCTGTGTCCATGCGGTAAGTACAGGTGGTGACGGAGCCCCTTGCGGTAAGGCGTAGTCTAGCTGAGCCTTCTTCATCAGGCTCGATACCACAACTCACAGATAGGTTCTTTGGCAATTTCTGAATAAGAAAAACATATCAATTAATAAATAGCCTCACACATATTCTTGCAAATATATTTCTATTAAGTCTAGATTCCACACAACATATCATTGGACTCTACACTAAGCATATCATCGGATAATTTGCATTTGTAAGTATAACATACCATATCATGTCGATCGACCATGGTACTTGTTAGGCGGGTCACGAATGGCACCCCGACAAAGTCAGCACGTGGTGGAATTATGTCCCATAGGTTGCACACCTCCTCCTCGCTCAGCCTCATTCTTTGAGCTACGATGGCTTCATGAAGTGGGTCCTCATTATCTTCATCATCTTCTTCATCTGCATCATCTTCGTCATCTTCATCATCTTCGTCATCTTCATCATCTCCCACCAGGTTGAGATAAATGACAGCCAGCTTGGGTCTTTCTGCTCTGAAGGAGAAGCTGATCAACTCACCACCAGTAAGACGCATGCGGCCGAGGAAACGGGCCCATCCATCTCCTCCAATCTGCGACATGTTGCGTCCTTTCTCGACCTCCGTAGTGTACGGCCCCCCAGGAGCCTCAAATGTCACAGTGTCTCCTGTCAGCTTGTTGAATGTCAACCTCACATTGCATGGGACGATCTGTGTGAGAAAAGAAAAATGACACAATGCAGTAATGCCAACACTAAAAATAAAATAGTTGTTACATTTCATCTAATTTCTTACTGCCGCATGACGAAAACTCGGCTGGAAGTAGATGCCAAACAGCTTGCCAGTTGCAAGGCTGCTGGCGCACCTTGACTTGCACAGTCGACATAGTGGTGATGGTGGTGGCGCCATTTTCCTAAAGCAATATGAGCAAAAGATTAATGATTCACTTCACAGGAAAGAAAAACAGTAGCATGTGATATTTTCCTAAAGCAATATGAGCAAAGCATCCTAAATCAACTAAATCAACTAGCATACTAAATCCAGTAGCATACTAAATCCAGTAGCATCCTAAATCAACTAAATCAACTAGCATACTAAATCCAGTAGCATACTAAATCAACTAAATCAAAATGTTCTAAATCAACTAAATCAATTAGCCTACTAAATCAACTAAATCAACTAGCCTACTAAATCAACTAAATCAACTAGCCTACTAAATCAACTGAATCAACTAGCTTACTAAATCAACTAAATCATATCAACTAAATCAGAATGTTGCATATGAACTAGCCTACTAAATCAAAATGTAGCAAGGAGGAAGGAGAAGGAGGGGCGACTCGAGGAGGGAGAAGAGAGTAGGACGGAGGAGGAAGGCGGAGCTAGGAGGGGCTGGCCGACGGCGAGTGGAGGGAGAATGGAGGAGGAATGCGGAGCGAGGAGGGGTCGGCCAGCGGCCAGTGGAGGGAGGACGGAGGAGGAGGCCGGTACCGAGTCCAGCGAGGAGGATGAGGTGACGGCGGCGCAGATCGGAGGAGGGACGACGAGGGGGAGATCGAGTGTGTGTGTGTGAGTGTGATCTAGATCGGATATGTGAGGAGATGGAACCTTAGTAGTAGCGATTATAGCGTAAATGCGCTGCTGCTACGATCCGTAGCAGTAGCGCCCTTTGTTCCAACGCGCTGCTGCTATAATTGGCCTCACCGCGGCGTCGTGGAAATTTTAGCAGTAGCGCGTCCTGTTGTGTACGCGCTACTGATAAACTTGTATCGGCAGCGCGGTTCTAAAGTGAGCGCTACTGCTAAGTAGCAGCAGCGCCTGATTTTAAAGAGCGCTGCTGGTAAGATTCTGTGTATAGGCTTTTCCCTAGTAGTGCATGTTCTTGCTCCCGAAACCGCGGATTTCGATCTCTTTGCTCGAAGCTCTGTTTCTGAAATTGTTTTGGGGATTTGTTGCTTGGTATGTGACTCCTCTATGTGTCCAATTAGTTTTTGTTTTAGTGGTTTATATTTAGAATAATTAGCTACTGTTGGTGCTGCTGTAGATGAGCTTGCATGTTGAATTCTTAGAGTTCTAAGTAGTTTGAATGCTTGCTATGGCCTCTATACATCCCTATGAGTAGTTGCTATCATTCTTGTGAAGTTTTGTTAATAAATTTTTCATGACCAAAATTTTTCAGAAAATTGTACGCGAACATTATGAGCTTCTTTGGAAGGAGTTCTTCGAGGAGGAGATCCTCGGAGGCATCCTCTAGCAGCAGCTCCGTTCGTCAGTCCTATGCTGAACCAAGCGAAAGTTCCATTCGAAGTGCCACCACCAAAACATGCTTATGGGCCATGCAACGATTACATGGTGAGAGTTGGCATTAAGGAGGAATTTGAGCAATTAGTTCACAATGCCGAGCTCGGTCCCTACATTTCAGATAAGTGCGACCAACGCCTTATCCTCACCGAATCATTTGTCAAAGAATTTAAATTCTTTCCCCGTGAGTCTAGGGTGTCTTTTAAACTTTATGATAACCCATTTACCATTTCTCTAGTAAGGTTTGCTCACCTCTGCAAAATCCCATTATGGGGTTCGCTCGATGAGCCACCCAGGTCAGAGTTTGAAGCATTCTTAACTAGTCTTTGCTTTGGTGAAACTGGGGGAGTGACACAAGGTAGAATAAAGAGCATACATTTTCCTGCAATTCAGTACTTCACATTATTTAATGGAAAATGCATAGTAGGCAAGCAAGACTGTAGTACACTTTGTGCTCCAGACTTGAGACTCATACACGCTGCCCTCACCGGTGAAAGGAGGTATAACCTTGGAGCGATTGTTGCACGCATAATGCTAACAGTGGCTATTTCTATGGCAGAATTTATGCCACGCATTTAGCACGAGGAGCTGGGTGTTTCACCTTTGCCCTTTGACCCTATCCTACTCATGCAGTATTTAGACTTTGATGCTTTAAAAAGCCATAAGATCCTCAAGGGGAAAATTCATGACTTAACTTACAATCTGTTGTTTAACCAAACTTTTGTTGTGCACACATATTTGCCTGCGCCTGCTCTTTTTGACTATCACAGCCGAGGACGATATTTTGTTCTTGAGAGCGAGGCTCGGCTCACAATGCAGCAGTGGAGGCAGCACGGTGGGCTGAGGCGTTAGCACCGAGAGCCTCCGTGAGCTACCACACCGACTACCATCTAGGCTACTGATTGATTACCAAGCTAGGCCAAAAGCCTAAGCTTGGGGAGTACGTATTCCCACCAACATTACATTCATGTTCATACATTTCATTCCAGTTGTCGGTGTCCACACTTTTTCATTGTATCATCCATGCTTAAATTATTTTTTCTCGCTTTCTTCTTGTGTATATGAAAAACTTTAAGAAAATCCCAAAAATATGTTTCTTGCTTCTTTTTGATTTTTCTTCCTAGTTTAAATTGTTGTAGCACTAAAAAGAAAACCCAACAAGATTTCCTTGTTCTTATTTTACTTGTTGAGAGCTTTCCCGTGTAAATAGTTTTTCTCGTTTTTGCTTTTCCCCTTTTCGTTTGCTTGCTTTCGAAAAACCCAGAACTCCAAAAATACTTCAGTGTGTTTCTCTGAATTTCTTTTTCTTTTATTGAGTCATACCGAGGAGAAGACCATGATGAAAATGTTGAGTGGCTCTCATTTGCATTGTTGATCTAACAAAGAGCCCATTACCTTGTCTTCTCCTCGTGAATAAAATGTTTGCAGATCCCAGCTTAGTCCATGGCACTATTGCACTATTATTATTTCAAATCATTGGGTAGTGCAAGTGAAAGGAAATAATGAAGATATTAGATGAACTGGCCTTGGCAGAGAGAAACATGTATGAATTCGACTTGTTCTGTTTTTGTAAATATGTTTAACCTAGTATCCATGCTTCAGCCTATTATGATCAAACATGTTTGCAATGAAAAATTAGAGATTATAGTTTCTCATGCCATGCATAAGTAGCTAGGAGTGAATAATGACTTATCTTGGATATCAACATTGCGTTAAAATGATCGTGATGAAGTATGATGATATGGTATCCTCCTTTGAATGTTCGAGTGGCTTGACTTGGCACATGTTCATGCATGTAGTTGAATCAAAACCAACATAGCCTCTATGATATTTATGTTCAGGGTGTTCATATCCTACTCATGATAGTATCCAATATTACTTATGCATAATGCATGTTCATGACCGTTGTTGCTGTCTAGCTGGCCGCTTCACAACCTAATTGCTAGCCTTCGCTTGTACCAAGTGGGAACTTTGCTTGTACATCCAAAATCCTGAAACCCAAGTTATTCCAGATGAGTTCACCATACCTACCTATATGCGGTATTACCCTGCCATCCTAAATAAATTCACATGTGCAACCTCTAAAAACTTCAAATAAATATCATTTTTGTGTGCCTGGATCGTTCATGGAACGATAGGAGGTAGTCGGTATCTTCCATGCTAAGCGGGTTATTATCAGGTCGAGTGTTTATTCACTCGCCATAGCAAGAGAAAAGGGCGGTAATAGGGATGCCCAGTCCCAAACTGCAAAAAGAAAAGAGCTTACAAATAATCAAACAAAAACTCTCAATGGAGTCATAACCTTTACATTTCCGCTTGGGAACCGCCACTAGTGTGCTTAGCATGGAAGATATTGATAACTGATGGTCATGAAGTGAATGAGAAGGGTGCATGTCTCAAAAATATCATTTACCTCTGTTTTAAAAACTTAGCATGGAAGAACTTGAAAGAACTAATGTCTACTACGCAATCTTCTTCTTGTAGACGTTGTTGGACCTCCAAGTGCAGAGTTTTGTAGGACAGTAGCAAATTTCCCTCAAGTGGATGACCTAAGGTTTATCAATCCGTGGGAGGCGTAGGATGAAGATGGTCTCTCTCCAACAACCCTGCAACCAAATAACAAAGAGTCTCTTGTGTCCCCAACACACCCAATATAATGGTAAATTGTATAGGTGCACTAGTTCGGCGAAGAGATGGTGATACAAGTGCAATATGGATGATAGATATAGGTTTTTTTAATCTGAAAATATAAAAACGGCAAGGTAACTAATGAAAAAGTGAGCACAAACAGTATTGCAATGCTAGGAAACAAGGCCTAGGGTTCATACTTTCACTAGTGCAAGTTCTCTCAACAATAATAACATAACTGGATCATATAACTATCCCTCAACATGCAATAAAGAGTCACTCCAAAGTCACTAATAGCGGAGAACAAACAAAGAGATTATTGTAGGGTACGAAA
>LR880969.1:56675332-56691362 GCA_904067115.1 Aegilops sharonensis
GTGCCGGACTGCAGAACTACAAGGGAAGCAGGCAAGCCGCTCACTACTAAACTGGCTTACACGGCGGTTTGGAAGACGATGCCCGCCGACGCCTTCACCTCGGCCGTCTGGAGCAACTACGCCCCGAACAAGTGCAGGCTCTTCATCTGGCTTGCCAACAAGGACCGCCTATTTACCAACGCCAGGCGCTTCCGGCGGGGTATCACCACTTCCGATGCTTGCCCCTTCTGTACGCAATGTGAAACTATCGAGCACCTCTTGTTCGAATGCAGACAGCTTCGCCCCCTGTGGGCGGAACTGGATAGCCTTTGCCCGGATGTACCGCATGGGCTCCGCAACGCCTGGGACGGAAACTTCACCAACAAGACAAGGTCAACTGTTCTCATGGCCGTTCTCTAGAACATTTGGCAGAGGAGAAACGCCAAAGTTTTCCGAGACCTCCACCTCGCTCTACACACGACTGTTGCCAACGCGGCAAATGATCTTCGCCTTTGGTCTCACCGCTGTAAAAATGCCCAGAAACAAATAGTGCTTCGCGACTGGGCCACCATGTTGTTCCACTTAGCTGCGAGATTGTAGCCTCCGGCTCTATGTAATTTTCTTTTTTTGGCTCTCTCTCCCTCCAACCCCCCTGCTATTCTGGCTCTAAATGCTCTGTAACACTTCTTGATGGTCGCAATAAAGGGTTCAGGCAGGCGTAAGCCCGCCGTTGACGCGTCAAAAAAAAAAACATCTTTGAGATGAAATATTATGATTCTCAAGATGATTTTTTTTTATCATTTGTTGAGTTTTTGTGTGGTAAAGTTCAACCGCTCAGAAATTAGTTGTTTGTTCCCGTGCTTCTGCTGAAGTTTGTTATCATATATTTTTTTAAATCTTGGTCTAACAATGTTGTCTTGCTTGCTAATCAGGTACCAACAGCTGGGACAGCTTTGAGATGCGGTTGCACAAGAGGGTGATCGACCTTGTCAGCTCCATGGACGTTCTCAAGCAGATCACCATTGAGAGGTTGAGATGACCATTAACAACGAGTAACCGTTGTGAAGGTAGCCAAGGACATGCAGTTGTTGGCGATGGGCTCTGTTAGGGTGGCCACGTAGGTGCTCAACATCACCACCGGGAAGTCCCCCTATGGCGCAAGGTGACCTGGCAGTGGTGGTGCACCGCCTTGCTTATGGCGCCAATGAGATGGCGGGGTTGTTGCCCCATGACGTCGGCGTCGGCTCCCACGACTCCATCACCAGCTACCACTACGTGGGTGAGTCCCTGGTCTCTCCTTCCTCCTCTATCTGCTCTGGCACATCTAGCCTTCGAGCTGAGTGATTTGCTGTCAAGTGATTCTTTTTCATGTTTGTTGGAATATGATAACAAACACCGATGTAAAGATGAAATATTTGTCATGTTAAATAGGTTGCTGTTACTCATCCAAAAAGGTTAGTGTTTGAGAACTTGTTACTTTGTTGGATATTGATTGTACGCCACTACACCCGCAGAAATTTCCCTGAATCTCTCAGATGAAAAAATATCGTGAATAAATACTGCAGTAGCTTATTAGAAGTAAAATATTGTGGCTTCGGCCTTGCTTTTTGTGCAATAATGTACCACATTTTTTGGACATCGGGCACTATATGTGTTCATCTCCGTATTGACCTGCTTCACATTCGTGACTGAACTAATTGTGCTCATATCTACTGATGCCCATATCTTTGTTCCAATTAGTTCAGAGGTAGAAGGTCAACATGATACCCGAAAAAAAAATGGTCAATATGATAGGCGGCAAAAGCTCTTCTTTGTCTCTTGCGATCTTTGCCTGAAGAGGTGCTTGATTAGCTTGCGAACAGTTACCCGTCAGCAGGTGCTCAAAATATCACGTATTGTTCAATTATGTCAAACAAGTGCTTTTGAACAACTAAAGGAACACGAAAACAAGACAATCATTTATCTAACTTATTAATTAGGTAACACAGTACCATTTTGCTCTAAGGCTTTTCCCATCAGTTTTCAGGTCGACATGGTGAGCTTTATTTGTGCAGAGAAATCTGCAGCATGCAGATTCTCCTGATCAACCCCATCAGTAGTTTCACCAAACAACAATGCAGACTTGAATCCAACTGTGTCAACTAAATGTGTGGTCTTATTGAACCATGTATGGCTGCCCAGAATCAGATAAAGCAGAGTACATTTCCATTGCTCTTTCTATAAAGAGGGGGAGAAGGAATGCTTGCCTAGCTCTATACTCTAGAGAAGCTAACTGACCTGAAAGTTAATTTCACCAATAAGGTTAATTTTGATTGCCTTTAGTAGGACTAGGCCTGGGAGGCATCTGAGAATGCAGGCCTTCATGATCTTCATGTGTCAGGACATCGGTGTTTGTTCATCTAGAGACAACCGTATTACAAGGTTCCCAATAGCATTCCATTTCACTTCTCTGTGAAATACGTGTAATTTCGTTCCAGTACTTCCTCTTAGAAAAATATGGTGAACAAAAATGTGTCATTTCTACTACACACCGACGATGTCCTGGAGCTGGGCGGTGCAGCCCTAGGAACTCTGGTCAAACTGGCTGAGAAAATAGGACAAATAGTAAGGTGCAGCCCAAATGAATTTTCGCAGTAAACTTGTCATCTCTTATAAATTTGAGAGAAGGGACTCATCATGCCATGTCTGGCTCTAGATTCTAGAGAAATCACGTTGACTTCGCTGGGAGAAGACATAGGAGTTACTGTATGCTATGCCATGATATCCAAAATCGACGCAAGTTAATATGAGGTTTCATTAAAAGTAACATCCAAAGTTTGCATTCATTATCTTCCAGCATATGTACTATGAACTGGGAGACTCGTAAATACAGCAGCATATATTCAAATGTTGCAACTGACTGATTGACCTTCAAGGAGGTTTCCAATTGCAAGCTACAGAGACAGAGAACTTCTATTATCATCACAATATTACTTTTTAGCTTTCTTTTTGTTACGTTACTAATACTGTGGTTTGGTTCATGAAATCAGAAACAACATCTCTTTTGTGAATGAAATAATAATTCTGTGTTGTTTAGCAGATCAATTTTTCTAGAACCTGAATAGACTGACCAGCCTGTTGGTCAAGTAATATCTACTATATAAAGGGGAACATGCTGATCTACTATATAAAGGGGAACATGCTGCAGTAAAGCCAAGAAGAATATTGCCATTTACTTTATATACTTTATTTACAATAATTAGAATTAATGTAAGTGGTAGATCCTTTAAAGGTGCCTCGACATCTTCTGTTCCCGTTGAAGCACTCACAACTCTCTGCAAAACCGAGCCACTCTTCTTGTTGAAGGGGGAGCCCCTCATCTTTTGCATCTTCTCTTTTTCTCTAGAGAAGCGCCAGAACTGTCATCAATAGGCTTTGAATATTTCTTCCATCAGTTCATGCCTCATGCCTTCCCTCTCAGCTGGCGCCTTACTAGAATTGTAGAATTCTCACAAATACAAGAGTCTATATTTAATCTCCGTGCTCTGAGAACAAGAACTTCAGCTTATTTAACCCTGCTATGGAATAAATAGCTCCAGGATCACAATTAGCCTTTTCTTTTTCTTTATATGTTCAGGGCACTTGTGCACAAGGATTCCTGGTTCCGGCTACTCGGGGCACTTGTGAACATATTGGATTACTGGTGCATTATGCAAACAACGGATGATCTGCTACTCCTATAGATGAGTAAGGTATTTATCCTGTATTTATTTCTTGCGATCAAAATCTGTACATTCAGCAGTATATATTTTAATTCATTCTTATGACCCAACTTCAGATAGACTAGTCTTCTGTACGCACTCCAGTTTTTATGCCTATGCCAATTGAGTAATCTATCTTATTTATTTTTAAAGAGAAGAAACATATGCTTTTGCTGACCTATCAGCTCCTTATGGAGATGGTGGGCCAGTTGGGGTAATCTTAGCTGAGGATCAACGTTTGTGTTAACACATGGTTATTGACTTCTCTACATTTATTACTATATGTATTTTTGAGAATGAGATGCTCCTCTGTGTTCGCGTTTTGGTACTGTAGTCCAGTTCTGTGCAATAGCAGCTCAATATGCTTTTGGTGCGTTGGGTTTGGCTTGGACACTTGGGTAACTGCTAATGCTTACCTACTCCTAGTCCATGTTATAGCTGCTCTTACCTAGTTCCGCATATGACACTTTATGTAGTTCACATTGTTATTTTAATGGTTGCATGTTCTGATTGTATGCCTTTGGTGATCTTTTTTCTGGTCTTTGGTATGAAGCTAGCTAAGCACTTCTATTATTTGTAGACTACTGTGTCAGCAGTCAACACAATTTACATGTAAATATTTTAAGATATGGTATGAAGCTAGCTAAGCGCTTCTATTATTTCTAGTAGCATCATGTGATTCACTAAACAAAAAAAGGATTGCACTGACATATGGAATGTTTGCAAATTTTAAAGAAAAAGCAAAGAAAATGCAGTTTCTGATAGTGTATTATAACTGAGACATTTCTAACTTCTGTTGGAAGCAAACAAAAGGACTGCACTCACAAGGAACCGTGAGGCCAGCGATCCGCGTCAACTGCATGTTTTAGCTTTCATTGTACAAATAACATCTCAGACTTGTATCTTTTAGCTATCTTTTTGTGAACATGATGCATGGTGTCTTGGTGGATATCTTTAGAACAGACTGAAGTATATGTATGTGACCATTAGTTAATGAAACAAAAATGTTTGGTGCACCTGATGTGAATCTGTGATGTATGGTGTCTTGGTGATTTCATTATATGTATGTGATAATCAGTACCATAAGTTAACTAAAGTTGTGGTTGGCTAAAGAAAATGTTGATGAACTGTTGGTCGGCAAAACAAAACACCATCTGATTGTTGGTCGGCAAGGGCTCATGAGAGGGCCAACAGAAAGTCGATCGGTAAAACAAACGCCGTCAGACAGTCGGTCGGGAAAAGCTGCTAACAGAAAGTTCGTTGATAAAACAAACGCCGTCAGATAGTCGGTCGGGAAAAGCTGCTAACAGAAAGTCGGTCGGCAAAAAATATTGTCAGACAGTCGGTCGGGAAAGTTTTTCAATAGCCGTCAAAATATCGGTCGGCAAAGATAAGTCGGTCGGGAAAGGGTTTTCCCGTCTGGACTTTCTCCAACAGACTGTGTCGGTCGGGAATACTATTTCCCAACCGACTGTTTGTCGGCAGAAGTTGTTTTCCTGACCAACCTGGTTGTTGGAAATGCAGTGTCATGGTGTACTGTTTATTGATTCGACACAAGGGGAGCCAAAGAATATTATTGGGTATTAGCAGTTGAGTTGTCAATTCAACCACACCTGGATAACTTAGTATCCGCAGCAAAGTATTTAGTAGCAAAGTAGTATAATAGTAATGGTAACAGTGGCAAAAGTAAAGATAATAGTTTTGTAGTAATTGTAACAGTAGCAACGGAAAAGTAAATAAGTGAATCACAAGATGTGAAAAGCTTGTAGGCATTGGATCAGTGATGGATAATTATGTCGGATGCGATTCCTCATGTAATAGCTATAACATAGGATGACAGAACTAGCTCCAGTTCATCAATGTAATGTAGGCATGTATTCCGAATATAGTCATATGTGCTTATGGAAAAGAACTTGCATGACATCTTTTGTCCTACCCTCCTGTGACAGCGGGGTCCTAGCGGAAACTAAGGGATATTAAGACCTCCTTTTAGTAGGAACCGGACCAAAGCATTAACACATAGTGAATACGTGAACTCCTCAAACTACGGTCATCACCGAGAAGTATCCTGATTATTGTCACTTCAGGGTTGTCGGATCATAACACATAATAGGTGACTATAGACTTGCAAGATAGGATCAAGAACACACATATATTCATGAAAACATAATAGGTTCAGATCTGAAATCATGGCACTCGGGCCCTAGTTGTCGGCGTTCTGGGAACGGGGGTCCCCAGACTTGCCTGCCTGCGGGCTGCGGCGTGGCTCAAAGGAGGCCCAGGACAGCCCATCTTCATCAACGCAAGCTCAAGACCCTCGCGAGGGGCCAAGCCTCGCGGGGCGGACGACAAGGAGCTTCCTCAGGCACGGCCTCGTCAGGCTGGCTCATGAGGAGGCAGAGAGTTCAAGGCAGGGTACCTCGCGAGGTACCCATGACGCAAGCCACGACGACCAAGGGCGCCAGTCGGGTGCCAGCACGCGCAGCGTCCTCCTTTCCTCTTTGGTGCAAAGGGAGCAAATGCAGGCGAGAGCATCAAGCAAAGGCATCCGTTTCGGTGCAACAAGACCAAGACCAGCCCCAACGGCTGGAAGGGAGTCATCGTGGAGCCCAAGCAGGCGTCATCACCAGAGCCTTTGGCAGGCGAGGACCAACTTTAGTCAGGATAAGTGTACCCGCTGTTCCCCTTCAAAATGGCCAATTGTTGGCGCCCTTCCCGCTCAATATTTGGGAAGAGGCCCAGGGCCTTCGCTTATAAATAGGAGTAGCCACCCACGGGGTAGAGGGATGAAAACGACCGGCATCTAGATCCGGAATCCAGAGAAAGACAGAGACCCGATCCTCAAGTTAGAGCGACGGGACACCACCTAGCAGTTCATCACACCCACCAAGAACAGACCCTCGCGAGGCTGTTCTTCCTTGTACTATTCCTCATCAGCCCCAGAGGCAATCCACCACGCCACAAACTAGAGTAGGGTATTACACCACAACGGTGGCCCGAACTAGTATAAATCTCGTGTCTCTTGTGCTGATCTGTTTAGTAGTTTAGGTCCCAGCGATTCGGCGAGGTGCGAGACGGTGGAAGGTTGGATCTCCGCGCGCACCCCAGTGTTCGAACCTCAAGGGTCTGCCGGAACCCGAAATCCAACATTTGGCGCGCCAGGTAGGGGTGCGCCGGAATCCGCCTTCTGCCACCTCGTGTCCCGTCGCATCGTCATCACCATGTCCGGCGACCAAGCGGGCAACCCAGATCCTTGGGCGGCGTGGCCCGCCCACGCAGAGCCGCTCGCCTCGGGCGACCCCGTGCCCCAGGCAGCTCGCGGTCCGCAGGGCGCTGCGGGCCGCGGGCGACGCGGACAGGCTTCGACGGCTCTCACGCCGCGGCAGGCGCGGTCGGCAGCAAGGGCCTCCAATCACGCCGCGACCACGTCACCGTACACCCGCCGGGAGCAGGCGAACTCAAGGGCCGCGCTCACAGTGGCCCGAGAGCTGCTGCAGTGCAGGCTGCTGGAGAGCGGCAGCGACGTGCTGCTGGAGCGAGTGGCGGAGCTCCTGGGCTTCGCCGCCTCGGGGGCTCACCCCTTCTGCACCCAGCTTCCATCTCAGGCCCAGGGCGGCCCGCACGGGGGCTCCACGCGTGCCCGCGGGCTCCAAAGCTACTCCAACACCGGCGAAGCTGTCAGCACCGGGCCGGCGGCAGGGTTGCCCCCGCCCCCGGTCCACGGAGAAGAAGGACTCGACGTGACCCACAGCCCAGGTGTGCCGCCACACCGCCACCCCACGGTGGGCGCATCAAGCAGAGCCGCATGGCACGCTCAGCACTACGGCGTGGCCTTCGGGATGACGGCGCCAGAAGAATACGTGCCCCACATGATGGACCAAGGGCACCCGCATGAGGGAGAACAAGGCTCGCTCCTCAACCCGAGCTGGGGGATGAGGCGCCAGAAGCCGAGCTCTTCCAGGAGCCTCGAGACGGCCCCACTGGTCACGCCGGGGGCGACGATTATCGGGTACCGCTACTTCCTCAAGAGCAAACATACACTAACCATAGGTCGCAGGAGGTACAGGTCGCCACGCCGAGCGGCTGCCCCGCTCCCGCAGTCTCCTACCCCTCGGGAGGGGGGCGCAGGGGGCTGCCGGAGAGGGGCAGAGACCCGACATCGCCACCGCGGCGTTCGGAGCAAGGCGTTCTCAGGAGGTAGGCCCTCTGCTGGGGAGGCGCCTCAGGGCCTGCCCCTGGCGGAGGACCCGTGGTCGTCGAGGGAACCGCTGGCGACCGCTCTACCCCATCGGTGGCGTCCTGGTTTTCGGTCGTCGTTGATGGCACTAGAGTGTGGCGCAAGGTGGGGCCCTCGTCTGGCGATATGAAGCAAGGCCGGTACCTGTGAAGAAGGCCCAGTGCCTGTGAAGCTCGCCGCCCCGTGACACTCTCACGTAATAATGAGTGGGGCTGTACACGCCCCGGAGTCTCAGGGGTGCCGGCCTCAGGCCCTGGGGCTCCCTCCCACGCCCAGTGGCAGCACTTAGCTCCGCGCTGGTGAGAAGACGTCCAAGACTAGACTAGGTGCCGGACGCGGCTTTTCTTCTGCTTTCTTCGCCTTTCCATTCGATTGTCGCTTTCCCCCGCTGGATTTAAGTTGGATTCGAATCTGAGATTTGCGTGTGTTCGGGGAAGGGGTTCTTAGTCTCGTTCGAGCAAATCTCTTGCGTTTCAGTTACCACTCCGCCTCAGCTGCCTCCCCTCGCGAGCCCCTCGCGAGCCGGGCCAGGCCTAGCTTGCGCGCAGCCCAGCCTGTCGCCGCCACGTCCTCTCCGGAGGGTTTTTACTGTAGATCCTATGGATTCGATCAGGAGACACTCAGGTCACCGCAGCCTCCCACATGCTATCTCAGGACTCGTAAGAAACAAAGGTAAATCAGCCAACCCGCACGTCGCTTGGCCAACCACTTGGCGCGGGCGTATGGGCGATGTAACACCTGCTAATACGATGAACACAAGTTTTACATGAGGGGCTCCCCCTCCCAAAATGCTCTCACAGCCATCAGGCCAAAACCTGAGTTCTATTCATGCAGGGTAATGGAACAGGGACAATACATAATCAGTCGGATAAATCCCCCAATGCGTCCTCAGGAGCACCTCCCGAGCCGTTGCTGGCGTCGCTGGCCTCGCCGTCACTGTCTGCGGGGTCATCGGGAGCGTCAGGGCCGTTCACCACGCCGCCCTCATCGGCGGCCACGACCACGCCGTCGTTGTCCGAAGCGAAGGCCCGGACAAGAGCATCCACATTGTCTTCCACCCAGTGCGCCAGGTCGCCCCGGACGGCCTGGGGAACTGGGGCGATGGCTGCGTCAAAGTCGAAGTGGGGGTCCATGTCCTGGAGATGGCTGAAGACACGAGAAAAGACGCGCCCAAGCAGCGCGCGTCTCCTCTCCTCCACCAACCTATTGGCCCTGACGGACCGCGCCTCCAGCCGCGCCACCAAGTCGGTGAAGAACTGAAGGTTGCCGGCGTAGTTAACCGCGTGCGGCTCGCCAACTGCCGCCTCGCAGATATTACCCAAGGCTGCGTTGGCTCTTTCCCGGAGCGTGGCGAGCATGGGGCCGTGCTCGTGCTCCAGGATTCGCCGCTGACGCATCTCGTCCGCATTCTGGCGCGCGACGGCCTCGGCCTCCTCCACCCGTTGGCGAAGAAGGAGCGCCTCGGCCTGAGAGGTGGTTGACTCCCCCTGCGCCACCTCGAGGGCGGCCCGAAGAGCATCGGCCCGCCGCGTCGCCTCCTCCAGCTTGGCCCTCAAGGCAGCAGTCCTGCCCTCAGCCTCGGCCTTGATCAACCCCAGCCTCTCCTCAAACTCGCGCTCGAGGTTCGAGCGCGCCGTCGCCACTCGGTGTCCGACCTCCTCCAGGACGCGGGCTTCCCGTGCAGCGACCTCATCCTCTGCCCGCGTCGCCAAGCGCTCCCTCGTCTCCAAGCGCTCGTACTCGCGCGTGCTTTCGGCGGCTTCAAGCGTCAACGCCTCCTCACGCTTCTGGAGCTCCGCCGGGTCGCCGAAGGCCACCTTCATCGACGCGAGGGCTGCCTCGCGCAGCTCCACTTGCTCCTCCAATGAGTGACACCGGGCCAGGAGTTCCCGTGCCCGCTCCTCCGCTGCCTCTCGCCGCCTGTTAGCTTCCCGGGCCTCCTCGACGGCCCAAGAACAGGCCTCCCGAGAGGCTGCCAGCGACGCCTTGGCCTCTTCATCATCAAGATCGCGCTGGTGGCGCGCAAGGGCGACAGCGCCCTCTAGCTCGCGCCTCTCTGCGGCCAGGCGTAGGCCCTCGGCCTCAAGGCGCGCGTCTTCATCAGCAAGCTCTTCACCAAGCAGGCTCACCGCATCAGCCGCCCTTCGAAGAAATCCTTGGCGAAGGGCGCGGCGCTCCCGGGCGCGCTCGTGCACGTCTTCCACACCATCAACCGTCCCAGGCGGGCGCCGGGAGCCACGAATCAGCACTCCCCCTCCGGGCAGGGGGCTGGGGGCTGGCACCCTCGCGACGGCCGGGCGCGCCGCGCTAGAAGCCCGACCTGGAGCCAGCCCATCCCCAGACGAAGGGCGCAGGAAGCGCCTCAGCCAATCGCCGTCCACGACCAGGCGAGAAGCCCACGGCAGGCTAGCTATGCCACGGGAAGGCTCGCGAGGAAGGGTCGCGGGGCATGCAGGGCCACGACGCGCCTCGGGACGGTTCACCTCCCCGGTCGCCCTCACCACAAGGGCTCCACTTCTTGGAGCACTCAAGGACGGGGGAGGGGGCGAAGCCGGGGGGGACGGCTCCTCACCCGTCTCCGTGAGCTCGGCAGGAAGGGGCCTGCAGGGCAAGGATCAGTACAAGCAGCAGAAGAATCAGGAGCTGGAGAAGGAGAAGGCTTACTCATCAGTGGCGAAGTACTTCCGACGCTTCAGCAGGCGACAAGGGTAATCATCGCCTAGGGCCTCCCTTCTCTTCCGGAGGGCCTCGAAGTTCACGCGGAAACGACCCAAGATTTGAGCGCAGGGGTCAGCTTGCGGCGAGGGAGAAGCATCAAGGCGACGTGCGTCAGAGGCGTCCGCCTGACGCGCGCTGCTGGTCGCCTCACCAAGAGAAGCAGCAGGGGCCTCGGGGGCTCCATCCGCAGGCGCTGCGGGCGGCTGCCTGCCGCCCTCAGTCGCGGCGGCATGAGCCTCAGGAGCTGCTCCCTCATGAGCGTCGCCCGGCGCTGTCACCCCGGCGGGGGTCCCTTCGGCCTCTGGCGGCTCGTGCCTCCCTGCTCCGCCACTTGAGGAGGAGCCGCCTGGGCCGACTGGAAGGGCTGTCACCATCACTGGATTCTCGCGAGGCCCCTGGAGACCAGCGGGGCGCGGCCCCCATTCATCGAAGATAGGCATCTGGTTCACAAAATCATCCCTGTTCTGGCAGAGGTACAACAAGGCCCCCCCATGTCGGATGCCACCGGGGTTGGGGTCGCCAGTCAGGACCAGGAGAACTTTCCTCAGCGCTTCAGGCGTCAGGTCTTCTTCCTGAAGCCTCATACGATCACCAGGCCCGCTGAAGGGCCACATCCGGTGGGAATGGCGTTGGAGAGGAGCAACGCGGCACATCAGGAACTCCTTCACCACCTTGGGCGCTGTCACAGCAAGCGACCTTAGAAACGCGAAGCGGCGCCAGACAAAGATGAGCCGAGGGCTTGAAAGCGTTTCCTGGCCCCAGCCTGAGTTGGGGACAGCAGGCGAGGTTGGCTCCGATAGCAGGGGGTTGGGCACCCCCACATCCACGTACAACCACCTCTCGCGGAACTCAGCCGCGGGCGGAGGCAGGCTGAAGTCGATCCCTGAGGCCGCTGTCTCGGGCGCGGCGACGAAGCTCACGCACGCCGAGCATTGGGTGGGGTCGACAAGGCGCAGAGAGAAGAAGTGGCGCAGCAAGGCAACCGAAGGAAGGATGCCCATCATTGCTTCACAAACGAAGGCGAAGACCGAGAGGAGAGTGATGGACTCAGGACCCAGATGCATCATGTGGATCTGATAGTGGGAAAGCACGGCATTGAAGAAATCAGAGAAGGGGGGAACCAGCCCCGCCCACAGGGCGTCAGCAAAATACCGGACCTCAGTGACTATCCTGTCGATGGAGAAGTGGGACGCGGGCCAGGCCGTCGTCCTCCCGCATTCGTTGAAGGTGGTGGCTAGAGCCGAACTAACCTTGCCCAAGCCCTCTAGATTGAGTATGATCGACGGGTCGACAGCGGAGGCCGCCGGCGGCAGCGAGCGAGGCGGAGGCACAAGTTTCTTCCCTTTCCCCTTCTTCGTCGGAGCCATGGCGATTGAAAGGGGGAGGGGGAGATTCGAGACTGGATTCAAAATGGAAGCTGGAGTTCGAGAGGGGGAAGGACAGGGGCGCACGAGCAGCAGAGAGGGGAACGGATGTGTACAACAGCGTGTCCGCCTAGCAAGGCACGAAATAAGGAGGCGTGGGGGAACAGTGCCGCCCACGTCCAATCAACCGCCACGCGGCGCCCAAGGCCGCAGGCTGTTAGGGCCCGCGACGCTTCGCACTTGCCCTTTCGCCTCTCTGCTCGGCCAAGTCCGGGCGCGTCGTGGGCCCGGGGGCTACTGTCGGCGTTCTGGGAACGGGGGTCCCCAGACTTGCCTGCCTACAGCCTGCGGCGTGGCTCAAAGGAGGCCCAGGACAGCCCATCTTCATCAACGCAAGCTCAAGACCCTCGCGAGGGGCCAAGCCTCGCGGGGCGGACGACAAGGAGCTTCCTCAGGCACGGCCTCGTCAGGCTGGCTCATGAGGAGGCAGAGAGTTCAAGGCAGGGTACCTTGCGAGGTGCCCATGACGCAAGCCATGACGACCAAGGGCGCCAGTCGGGTGCCAGCACGCGCAGCGTCCTCCTTTCCTCTTTGGTGCAAAGGGAGCAAGCGCAGGCGAGAGCATCAAGCAAAGGCATCCGTTTCGGTGCAACAAGACCAAGACCAGCCCCAACGGATGGAAGGGAGTCATCGTGGAGCCCAAGCAGGCGTCATCACCAGAGCCTTTGGCAGGCGAGGACCAACTTTAGTCAGGATAAGTGTACCCGCTGTTCCCTTCAAAATGGCCAATTGTTGGCGCCCTTCGCGCTCAATATTTGGGAAGAGGCCCATGGCCTTCGCCTATAAATAGGAGTAGCCACCCACGGGGTAGAGGGATGAAAACGATCGGCATCTAGATCCGGAATCCAGAGAAAGACAGAGACCCGATCCTCAAGTTAGAGCGACGGGACACCACCTAGCAGTTCATCACACCCACCAAGAACAGACCCTCGCGAGGCTGTTCTTCCTTGTACTATTCCTCATCAGCCCCAGAGGCAATCCACCACGCCACAAACTAGAGTAGGGTATTACACCACAACGGTGGCCCGAACTAGTATAAATCTTGTGTCTCTTGTGCTGATCTGTTTAGTAGTTTAGGTCCCAGCGATTCGGCGAGGTGCGAGACGGTGGAAGGTTGGATCTCCGCGCGCACCCCAGTGTTCGAATCTCAAGGGTCTGCCGGAACCCGAATTCCGACACTAGTGACAAGCATTAAGCATAGCAAAGTCATAGCAACATCAATCTCAGAACATAGTGGATACTAGGGATCAAACCCTAACAAAACTAACTTGATTACATGGTAAATCTCATCCAACCCATCACCGTCCAGCAAGCCTATGATGGAATTACTCACACACGATGGTGAGCATCATGAAATTGGTGATCGAGGATGGTTGATGATGACGACGGCGATGAAACCCCCTCTCCGGAGCCCCGAACGGACTCCAGATCAGCCCTCCCGAGAGAGATTAGGGCTTGGCGGCGGCTCCGTATCGTAAAACGCGATGAAACTTTCTCTCTGATTTTTTTCTCCGCGAAACGAAATATATGGAGTTGGAGTTGAGGTCGGTGCAGCGTCAGGGGGCCCACGAGACAGGGGGGCGCGCCCAGGGGGGTGGCGCGCCCCCACCCTCATGGACAGGGTGTGGGCCCCCTGGTCTTGATTCTTTCGCCAGTATTTTTTATATTTTCCAAAAAGTGCCTCCGTGGATTTTCAGGTCATTCCGAGAACTTTTGTTTTCTACACATAAAACAACATCATGGCAGTCCTGCTGAAAACAGCGTCAGTCCGGATTAGTTTCATTCAAATCATGCAAGTTAGAGTCCAAAACAAGGGCAAAAGTGTTTGGAAAAGTAGATACGTTGGAGATGTATCAACTCCCCCAAGCTTAAACCTTTGCTTGTCCTCAAGCAATTCAGTTGATAAACTGAAAGTGCTAAAGAAAAACTTTTACAAACTCTGTTTGCTCTTGTTGTTGTAAACATGCAAAGCCAGCATTCAGGTTTCAGCAAATATTATGAACTAACCATACTCACAATAACACCTCGGTCTCACAATTACTCACATCAATGGCATAATCAGCTAGCGAGCCATAATAATAAAACTTGGATGACAACACTTTCTCAAAACAATCATAACATGATATAACAAAATGGCATCTCGATAGCCCTTTCTAAGACCGCAAAACATAAATGCGGAGCACCTTTAAAGATCAAGGACTGACTAGACATTGTAATTCATGGTAAAAGAGATCCAGTCAAGTCATACCCAATATAAACCAATAATAATGAATGCAAATGACAGTGTGCTCTCCAGCGAGTGCTTTTTAATAAGAAGGGTGATGACTCAACATAAAAGTAAATAGATAGGCCCTTCACAGCGGGAAGCAGGGATTTGTAGAGGTGTCAGAGCTCGATTTTAAAATAGAGATTGAATAACATTTTGAGCGGCATACTTTCACTGTCAACGCAACACCTATGAGATGGTTGTATCTTCCATACTACTTGTATTATAGGCAGTTCCCAAACAGAATGGTAAAAGTTTATACTCCCCCACCACCAACAAGCATCAATCCATGGCTTGCTCGAAACAACGCGTGCCTCCAACTAACAACAGCCCCGGGGGAGTTTTGTTTAGTTATTTTGATTTGCTTTGATCTTTTTGGGTCATGGGACTGGGCAGCCCGGTTACCGGCCCTTTCTCGTGAATGAGGAGCGGAGTCCACTCCTCTTGAGAATAACCCACCTAGCATGGAAGATATAGGCAGCCCTAGTTGAAACATGAGCTGCTCGAGCATACAAAACAAAATTTCATTTGAAGGTTTGGAGTTTGGCACATACAAATTTACTTGGAACGACAGGTAAATACCGCATATAGGTAGGTATGGTGGACTCATATGGAACAACTTTGGGGTTTAAGGAGTTTGGATGCACAAGTAGTATTACCGCTTAGTACAGGTGAAGGCTAGCAAAAGACTAGGAAGCGACCAACTGAGAGAGCGACAACAGTCATAAACATGCATTAAAATTAATTCACACTGAGTAAAAGCATGACTAGGATATAATCTACCATGAACATAAATATCATGAAGGCTATGTTGATTTGTTTCAACTACATGCGTGAACATGTGCCAAGTCGAGTCACTCAATTCATTCAAAGGAGGATACCACTGAAGGAAATATGCCGTAGAGGCAAATAAAGTTATTATTTATTTCCTTATTTCATGATAAATGTTTATTATTCATGCTAAAATTGTATTAACCGGAAACATAATACATGTGTGAATACATAGACAAACATAGTGTCACTAGTATGCCTCTACTTGACTAGCTTGTTTATCAAAGATGGTTATGTTTCCTAGCCATGGACAAAAGAGTTGTCATTTGATTAACGGGATCACATCATTAGGAGAATGATGTGATTGACTTGACCCATTCCGTTAGCTTAGCACTTGATCGTTTAGTATGTTGCTATTGCTTTCTTCATGACTTATACATGTTCCTATGACTATGAGATTATGCAACTCCCATTCACCGGAGGAACACTTTGTGTGCTACCAAACGTCACAACGTAACTGGGTGATTATAAAGGAGCTCTACAGGTGTCTCCGAAGGTAGATGTTGGGTTGGCGTATTTCAAGATTAGGATTTGTCACTCCGATTGTCGGAGAGGTATCTCTAGGCCCTCTCGGTAATACACATCACTTAAGCCTTGCAAGCATTGCAACTAATGAGTTAGTTGCGGGATGATGTATTACGGAACGAGTAAAGAGACTTGCCGGTAACGAGATTGAACTAGGTATTGAGATACCGAAGATCGAATCTCGGGCAAGTAACATACCGATGACAAAGGGAACAACGTATGTTGTTATGCGGTCTGACCGATAAAGATCTTCGTAGAATATGTAGGAGCCAATATGAGCATCCAGGTTCCGCTATTGGTTATTGACCGG
>LR880969.1:56748474-56763011 GCA_904067115.1 Aegilops sharonensis
CGGCCCGTTCTGCTTCAACACAATGCCCTTTGGGCTCAAAAACACCGGCGCAACATATCAGCGCATGATTCAGACATGTCTGGCAAACCAGATCGGCAAAACAGTGGAAGCATATGTAGATGACGTGGTCATCAAAACCAAGCACGTCGAAACTCTAGTAGACGACTTGAGGCTCACATTCGACAATCTTCGAAAATATGACATCAAGCTCAATCCAGAAAAATGCGTCTTCGGCGTTCCAACCGGAAAGCTCCTGGGCTTTATTGTGTCCGGTAGAGGAATTGAAGCAAACCCAGCCAAGATCCGAGCTCTGTCACAATTGGACATTCCAAAATACCTCAAACAAATACAAAAATTGACGGGATGCGTAGCGGCTCTAAGCCGCTTTATTTCCCGATTGGGGGAAAAGGCGTTACCCCTTTACCGCCTCCTCCGCCACACTGAACACTTCGAGTGGAAGGATGCCGCCACGGCCGGACTCGAAGAAATAAAGGCCATTTTAGCAACAAATCCGGTCCTGGCCGCGCCCAACATGGGCGAACAAATGCTATTATATATCGCCGCAACACATCAAGTTGTCAGCGTGGTGCTCGTTGTCGAACGAGAAACGGACGGACACCGGTTCCCTGTTCAAAAACCGGTTTATTATGTGTCCACTGTTCTAACTCCATGCAAGTCCCGGTACCCACACTATCAAAAGATAGCATACGCGGTGTTCATGGCATCCCGGAAGCTGCGACACTACTTTCAAGAGTGTTCGATAACGGTAGCCTCCGAAGTACCTCTTAACGACATTATAAACAACCGCGACGTGACGGGCCGGATTGCTAAATGGGCCATAGAGCTCCTTCCATTCGATATAACTTATAAGCCACGACGAGCTATTAAGTCGCAGGTTTTGGCCGACTTCGTGGCCGAATGGACCGAAGCCGAACTCCCTAAAGAGTACGACGCATACTCCAATTAGATCATGCACTTTGACGGCTCCAAAATGTTGGCCGGCCTGGGGGCTGGCGTCGTCCAGACGTCCCCAACCGGGGACACAGTCCAATACATCCTTCAGATAATGTATACGGACTCCAACAACGCAGCCGAATACGAGGCCCTTCTGCACGGCCTCTGGATGGCAGTCTCCATGGGCATTCAACGCCTAGAGGTGCGCGGGGATTCGAACCTCGCAATATCTCAAATAAATGAAGACTTTGATGCCAAAGATCCGAAAATGGCAGCTTACTGCAATGCGGTCCTAAAAATGTCAGCACGGTTCGAAGGGCTCGAATTTCATCATATAGCCCGGGATAACAACCAGGCGGCGGATATATTGGCATGCATCGGTGCAAAACGCGATGCCGTCCCACCCAATATCTTTCTGGAACGGCTGTTCAAGCCATCCGTACTATGGGAAGGGGAGTCCGGCAATATCAATCCGGACCCAACCGCACTGCCTGACGCCGAACACTATGACACAACCGGAGGCTCTGCCCCCGAGATAACACCCTCTGCTCACAAAATAATGGCGGTTATCGCCCCGTGGACGGAACCATTCCTAGCCTACCTAACTAGGCAGGAACTCCCCGAAGACCAAAATGAGGCTCGCTGCATAGTACGACGCTCTAAAGCCTATAAAGTCCATGAGGGAGAGCTTTATAAGAAAAGCACTACCGGAGTCCTTCAAAGGTGTATCTCCGAAGAGGAAGGGCGAAACCTCCTGGCTGAAATTCATGCCGGACTGGGTGGGCACCACGCCGCAGCCCGGGCCCTTGTAGGCAAGGCCTTCCGTACATGATTTTATTGGCCGACGGCCCGGGCAGATGCGCAGGACTTAGTACAACGATGCGTCGGTTGCCAGCTTTTTGCTAACCAAAGCCACATGCCACCCACCGCCCTTAAAACAATACCCATCACCTGGCCGTTCGCGGTCTGGGGGCTTGACATGGTTGGACCCCTCAAGGGAGGAACCCACAAGCAAAAATATCTATTGGTCATGGTGGATAAATTCACCAAATGGATAGAGGCCAAGCCTGTTAAAACGGCCGAATCCGGACCAGTGATAGACTTCATATCAGGGGTAGTGCACCGTTACGGCGTCCCCCACAGTATCATCACCTGATAATGGCACAAACTTCACGGCCGATGAGGTCAAATTATGGTGCAAAAACATGGGCAGCAAGCTTGATTACGCCTCAGTCTATCACCCTCAAACCAACGGCCAAGTCGAAAGGGCAAATGGTCTAATCATGAGCGGCATTAAACCCAGACTAGTGCGGTCCCTCAAGGAATCTAACACGCACTGGGTTGAGGAGCTCGACTCCATACTCCGGGGGCTGCGGACCACGCCGAATCGTACTACCGGATTCACACCATTATTCATGGTGTACGGCGCAGAGGCAGTCTTGCCCTGCGACATAATACATGACTCACCTCGCGTGCGCATGTATGAAGAAAGAGAAGCCGAGCTTGATCGGCAGGACAGTTTGGACGCATTGGAGGAGGAACGCGACGTGGCAAAAGCTTGTTCCGCATTCTATCAACAGCAGGCTCGAAGATATCAAAGCAGGGAAGTACGGGCCAAAGCTTATAACGTTGGTGAACTAGTTCTACGCCTGCCGGACAAGAAAAAGGACAAACTCAAGCCCAAATGGGAAGGTCCCTTCATCATCGACCAGGTCCTGACCGGCGGAGCATACCGTCTACGAAACGCATCGGATAACCGACTCGAGCCGAACCCATGGAACGCAGCCCGTCTACGAAGATTTTACGCCTAAGTGCCGGACTCCAAGTTCGTCTCCTTCCTCCGTCCACATTTTCTATTTTTGCTGTCTTTTATTTCTCTCCTCCTCCCTTCTTCTTCTTGAAGCCTCTAGAGGCTCGTTTGCGCTTTTTCCGCACACACTTGACGCGCTGTCCGCGCTCATTATACCTGGGGGCTTCTTTAACAGAAGCTTATTTATACGGGCTTCATGCCCAACACATGCGTTAAACTTCCGCATGTACCTTTTATTCACCATTATATGCATCGATATGACTTAAGTTTTGGCCAAGCTGGGTTGCCTGGCTCCTATGCTTACCCCTATGTTCCCGATTGTTCGGCTAGGTGGTAAAGGGAGCACCTCTGCGATTGTTACTGCCGGGTCAGCCGGATGTGTACCTCAGACTGGGTGAAGCCGAAAGCTAGCGTTCTTAAGGGAATATTCGGTCAGTGGACTGAAAGATGATTTTTAACTATTTACCCATCTGCCCCCAGATGATTTTGTGCTTTCATAGCAGCTTTGACATGCACTTTAGGGCATGCATCCTAGCGAAAGGAACCCTTAACGGAACTATTCTCCCTGGAAGATGTTTCTTACTACCCATGTAATATAACATAACTAGTTGGGCAGTTGTCTGATACAGCAATAATGACCCCTACGGCTGGTCTCCATGCATACCCCGGTTTTTATATAACCACGAAGGTATTCGGACACACTCCGGACTATTGGGTCCTGAGGTCGAAGCGAAAAGGTCCGCTATGACAAACGATCTACAATTCGGCTAGAAGACATTTTTCTTCATGTCATATTTTTACATAGTCAACTCGACTCATTGTATTCCTCCTCAATGCCATCTAATAGGCTATCTAATTTACAATCTTGCTGGGAATACTTGGCGGCCAATTGTACTTGGCCGTACACTA
Source organism: Aegilops sharonensis (assembly GCA_904067115.1). Classification (NCBI taxonomy): domain Eukaryota; kingdom Viridiplantae; phylum Streptophyta; class Magnoliopsida; order Poales; family Poaceae; genus Aegilops; species Aegilops sharonensis. The sequence continues at coordinate 56,752,148 of LR880969.1, forward strand.
AGCTTACAGGGATCTCCATCCCATCAGGCCCCACAGGTCCGACTTCGGCCATGTGGTTTGGGTCAGCCTTCATGTACCGCGTCTTTACCATGGCCCAGGCCTCCCTGGCGCCTTGACGGCAGGCCGATATCTTCCATAGACGGAAGCGCCACCGTGCTCCCTGAAGCCGCTCTGCCAGCTCCCTAATGCTTTCGGGCAGGGAGATAGATGGCCACAAGGCCTGGCCGATGCCTTTCATCACCTGCCGGACTCGTTCGTGCAGCTGACGCAATTCGGGAAGAAGATCACCTGATGAATTGGGCATCTCCTCCTCAGGACGACCTGTGAGCAAACCTACATACATGTTTATGTTAGTCGCCTTCCTCGCCGAACTCTTTCAAAGTTCGCTCAAGCACTTATTGAAAATGCCGCGACGAAGCCGCCGATTCTCCTTTACGGAGTCAGACAACTGGGCACGAACATCTATTAGTTCCTCACCCAGCTTGTTGTTGGCATCCTGGAGGTTATTTTTCTCCTGCCGCACCCTCGTAAGCATGCTCTCGCCGGCCTTTAGCTGGCGCAAGAGCTGTTGCTTGTCCGGATCCAGTCCGGCGCCATCTGCAATGTTTTTGCCAGATTTATACACCCGCCGCACTTCATAAACGATTTATCTTTTAAAGTGTATATTACCAGTGGGGGTCTCTGCGGCTCCCCCTGTAGCGGCCAGTGCGGCCTCAAGTTGGGCCTTGCACTCTTCAAGCTCCTGGGACAATCGGGTATTCTTCTCTGTAAGATCCTGCATAACAAATGATCCTTAAATCAGTTATTCTAACTATTTTAAGTTTCGGGGGCTACTGGCATATATAACTGTCAAATTTCCTTACCCGTATGTCCTTTACATACTGCTCCGTGGCTCTGGCTAGACCATCTTGAGCGGCACGGAGGTGCGCATCTCCCGAATCGAAGGCATTCAAGGCCTCTTGGGAGAAACATGCGTCACGAAGAACTGTCCGGCGGTGCCTGTGATTCAAGACGCCCTCCACCTCGGAGTTGGCGGCGGACAACCTGTCGGCATCCTCTGTCGGAGGAGCATCCGACGCATGTCTCGTGCTCGCCTCAGCCTCCGGACCCGGCTTTGAAGCCTGGCCGGTGAAGGTTCAATTGGCAACCTCTCCGGACTCAGTCCGGCGAGCGCTCTTTTTCCTGAAAAGAGCACCAGCGTCAGTACGCCTTCCAGGAATCAATCCTGGGAGTATGGTGGCACGCCATACCGTTGCGGCGGAGTTTCGATCCAGACCGCACTTTTTTTAGCCTGCGGGGCCGCACTGCCCTTTGTTGGCCAGCCGCCGCGGGCTCGGCTTCCGGCCTCGAAGGTACCCCCTGCGAAGCACCATTGGTATACGGTGATAAAAAATAAGCATGGCTGGGTCATTATTAGGGTTTTGGGATCTCGGTCTCAGTTACCTGTGAGGCTGGAAGTATTCTGGGGTAATCAGCCGTAATGGCAACCAAAGCATTGTCGATGCTAAGTTGGTGGAATACCCCGTCGATCAACTCCACCTTTATATCCGGATCCTCTTTGGAGGTCGGATCGAGGGACCGTTCCGGGTCCTCGGGTTGTGGGGGCGGGCTGTGTATCTTCTCCACAGTCCGGCGCAGTTCCTGCGCAGAAACCACGAAATGAGATATTTAACCATGGGAACATGGATCGGACAGGTCACAAAGATGTTTGCTTACCCAGCTTCGAGGATTATTCGAAGAAAACTCCTTCAGTGGATTGACACGGAGGAAATCCTCCTCCTCCCCTTTATACATGGCAGACAAGATCTTCACCAGTTCGGTGATCGATCCTGGCCCTTTGCGGCCATGGCGGGTGGCATCGTCCTCCCCGTTGAAGTCCCACATGGAGTGGCCCCTGTATTGGAGCGGCTGCACTCCCCTCATAATGCAGATTGCCATGACTCCTATCATGGTCAGTCCGACATGAGCCAGTAACCTTATTCGGCTCATCAAATAAAGGACATCCCAGTCATATTCTCTCCGGGGGCTCCGAGGGCGCCAGCTTAGGCGCTTCTTCAGAGGAGCATTGCTGAACTCCGGAAGGCCGATCCGAACAGGATCTGGCAGCGAGACGTCCTCCATGTAAAACCATTCCGAAGGCTAGTCTTCGGACGCCTTCTTTGGGGTTCCGGATAGGTATCCGGTCCCGGCGATGCGCCATAGCTCGGCTCCGCCCACTTGATATATTGACTCCTCGTGAGAACGGGGTACTAGGCAGAATATTCTCTTCCACAACCCGAAATGAGCCTCGACGCCCAAGAATAGTTCGCAAAGGGCCATGAAGCCCGCGATATGCAAGATGGAGGCAGGAGTAAGATGGTGCAAAGGAGCCCCCGGAGAAACGGATGGATTGGAAATCCGAGTCCTCTTACTAGATAAGAGATGAAGCATACCCGCTCTCCTTTAGAGGGGTCGGGGACGCTCTCCGCTTGCTTTCCGCCCTTGTAGGTGGAAAATCCGGCTCGAACCGGGACCATGAAGGTCGGGGGAAGAAATCCCTTGGCTTGGAGTATAACTAGCTCGCTATGCGGGACTGAGCATCTCTCCCAATTTCCTGGCTGAGGGCTGGGAGCGCGAGAAGAGGAGCCGCATCGACTGTCCATGATGGAATGGGCTTTGGTCAAAGGCGCTCCGATGAAAGCTCGCAAAGGGGGGATGGTGTGACTCGGATCTAGATCCTTGCCCCTTTTATAGGCGGCTCATTTGCGCGGCTAGGGGGGTAATTGTAAAAATACCCTGGCTTTTCGCATTCATTCAAACACGTGGAAGATGGCCATTATTGGGCGTAGAAGCCGAGGAGCGCAGCATTTATCAGAAGCCGGGCACTATTCGACAAGTATATAGAATTTGGAGAAGAACTCGCCTCGCAATGCCGAAGACAATCAACGCGCCGGACTCATCGTCATTGAAGCCTGGTTTGGGGGCTACTGAGGGAGTCCCGGATTAGGGGGTGTCCGGATAGCCGAACTCTCACCATTGGCCGGACTCCTGGACTATGAAGATACAAGATTGAAGACTTCGTCCCGTGTCCGGATGGGACTTTCCTTGGCGTGGAAGGCAAGCTTGGCGATACGGATATGTAGATCTCCTACCATTGTAACCGACTCTGTGTAACCCTAACCTATCTGGTGTCTATATAAACCGGAGGGTTTTAGTCCGTAGGACGAACAACAATCATACCATAGGCTAGCTTCTAGGGTTTAGCCTCCTCGATCTCGTGGTAGATCTACTCTTGTACTACCCATATCATCAATATTAATCAAGCAGGAGTAGGGTATTACCTCCATCGAGAGGGCCCGAACCTGGGTAAAAACATCGTGTCCCTTGTCTCCTGTTACCATCTGCCTAGACGCACAGTTCGGGACCCCCTACCCGAGATCCGCCGGTTTTGACACCGACATAGGGTGACACAAAACTAGCTCCAGTTCATCAATGTAATGTACGCATGTATTCCGAATATATTCATACGTGCTTATGGAAAAGAACTTGCATGACATCTTTTGTCCTACCCTCCCGTGGCAGCGGGGTCCTAGTGGAAACTAAGGGATATTAAGGCCTCCTTTTAATAGAGAACCGGACCAAAGCATTAACACATAGTGAATACATGAACTCCTCAAACTACGGTCATCACCGAGAAGTATCCCGATTATTGTCACTTCGGGGTTGTCGGATTATAACACATAATAGGTGACTATAGACTTGCAAGATAGGATCAAGAACACACATATATTCATGAAAACATAATAGGTTCAGATCTGAAATCATGGCACTCGGGCCCTAGTGACAAGCATTAAGCGTAGCAAAGTCATAGCAACATCAATCTCAGAACATAGTGGATACTAGGGATCAAACCCTAACAAAACTAACTTGATTACATGGTAAATCTCATCCAACCCATCACCGTCCAGCATCATGAAATTGGTGATGGAGGATGGTTGATGATGACGACGGCGACGAATCCCCCTCTCCGGAGCCCCTAACGGACTCCAGATCAGCCCTCCCGAGAGAGATTAGGGCTTGGCGGCGGCTCTGTATCGTAAAATGCGATGAAACTTTCTCTCTGATTTTTTTTTCCGCGAAACGGAATATATGGAGTTGGAGTTGAGGTCGGTGGATCGTCAGGGGGCCCACGAGACAGGGGGCGCGCCCAAGGGGGTGGGCGCGCCCCCACCCTCGTGGACAGTGAGTGGGCCCCTTGGTCTCGATTCTTTCGCCAGTATTTTTTATATTTTCCAAAAAGTGCCTCCGTGGATTTTCAGGTCATTTCGAGAACTTTTGTTTTCTACACATAAAACAACATCATGGCAGTTCTGCTGAAAACAGCGTCAGTCCGGGTTAGTTTCATTCAAATCATGCAAGTTAGAGTCCAAAACAAGGGCAAAAGTGTTTGGAAAAGTAGATACGTTGGAGACGTATCAGGGATCCCGAGAGGTTTTTGGTGGCTACAGAGGCTTGAAGTGGCGGAACTCCCGATCTATTGTGCTCCCAGAAGTTTTTGGGGGTATATGGATATATATAGATGAAAGAAGTCGGTTAGGGGAGCCACGAGGGGCCCATGATGGTGGGGGGCGCAACCAGGGGGTAGGGCGCGCCCCTGACCCTCGTGGCCACCTCGAAGCTTCCCTGACATCTACTCCAAGTCTCCTGGATTGCTTCCGTTCCAAAAATAACTCTCAGGAAGGTTTCATTCCGTTTGGACTCCGTTTGATATTCCTTTTCTTCGAAACACTGAAATAGGCAAAAAAAATAGCAATTTGGGCTGGCCTCCGGTTAATAGGTTAGTCCCAAAAATGATATAAAAGTGTAGAGTAAAGCCCATAAACATCCAAAACGGGTAATATAATAGCATGGAACAATCGAAAATTATAGATACGTTGGAGACGTATCAAGCATCCCCAAGCTTAATTCCTGCTCGTCCTCGAGTAGGTAAATGATAAAAACAGAATTTTTGATGTGGAATGCTACCTAGCATATTTCTCAATGTAATTTTCTTTATTGTGGCATGGATCTTTAGATCCAAATGATTCAAGATAAAAGTTCATATTGACATGAAAACAATAATACTTCAAGCATACTAACAAAGCAATCATGTATTCTCAAAATAACATGGCTAAAGAAAGCTATCCCTACAAAATCATATAGTTTGGCTATGATCTATCTTCATCATAGAAAATATTTAAATCATGCACAACCCCGATGACAAGCCAAACAATTGTTTCATACTTTAATGTTCTCAAACTTTTTCAACTTTCACACAATACGTGAGCTTGAGCCATGGACATATCACTATATGTGGAATATAATGGTGGTTGTGGAGAAGACAAAAAAGGAGAAGATAGTCCGACATCAACTAGGCGTATCAACGGGCTATGGAGATGCCCATTAATAGATATGAATGTGAGTGAGTAGGGATTGCCATGCAATGGATGCACTAGAGCTATAAGTGTATGAAAGCTCAACAAAAGAAACTAAGTGGGTCTGCATCCAACTTGCTTGCTCACGAAGACCTAGGGCATTTTGAGGAAGCCCATCATTGGAATATACAAGAGAAGTTCTATAATGTAAAGTTCCCACTAGTATATGAAAGTGACAACATTGGAGACTCTCTATCTTGAAGATCATGGTGCTGCTTTGAAGCACAAGTGTGGAAAAGGATAGTAACATTGTCCCTTCTCTCTTTTTCTCTCTTTTTTTGGTGGGCTTCTTTGCCCCCCCCCCCTTTTTTCATAAAGTCCGGAGTCTCAACCCGACTTGTGGGGGAAACTCCATCATCCTTTCCTCACTTGGGACAATGCTCAAATAATGAAGATCATCACACTTTTATTTACTTACAACTCAAGAATTACAACTCAATACTTATAACAAAACATGACTCTATGTGAATGCCTCCGGCGGTGTACCGGGATATGCAATGAATCAAGAGTGACATGTATCAAAGAATTATGAAGGTGGCTTTGCCACAAATACAATGTCAAACTACATGATCATGCAAAAGCAATATGACAATGATGAAATGTGTCATAATAAACGGAACGGTGGAAAGTTGCATGGCAATATAGCTCGGAATGGCTATGGAAATGCCATAATAGGTAGGTATGGTGGCTGTTTTGAGGAAGGTATATGGTAGGTGTATGGTACCGGCGAAAGTTGCGCGGCACAAGAGAGGCTAGCAATGGTGGAAGGGTGAGAGTGCGTATAATCTATGGACTCAACATTAGTCATAAAGAACTCATATACTTATTGCAAAAATCTATTAGTCATCAAAATGAAGTACTACGCGCATGCTCCTAGGGGGATATATTGGTAGGAAAAGACCATCGCTCGTCCCCGACCGCCACTCACAAGGAAGGCAATCAATAAATAAATCATGCTCCAACTTCATCACATAACGGTTCACCATACGTGCATGCTACGGGAAATCACAAACTTCAACATAAGTATTCCTCAGATTCACAACTAATCCACTAGCATGATTCTAATATCACCATCTTCATATCTCAAAACAATCATCAAGCATCAAATTGATCATAGCATTCAATGCACTCTATATGATAGTTTTTATTATACCCAACTTGGTAGCCTATCATATTAGGGCCAATTTTATAACCATAGAAAATAACTTGTTGTTCTAAAAGACTCTCAAAATAATATAAGTGAAGCATGAGAGATCAATAATTTCTACAAAATAAAACCACCGTCGTGCTCTAAAAAGATATAAGTGAAGCACTAGAGCAAAATTGTCTAGCTCAAAAGATATAAGTGAAGCACAAAGAGTGTTCTAATAAATTCCGAATCATGTGTGTCTCTCCCAAAAGGTGTGTACAGCAAGGATGATTGTGGTAAACTAAAAAGCAAAGACTCATATCATACAAGACGCTCCAAGCAAAACACATATCATGTGGTGAATAAAAATATAGCTCCAAGTAAAGTTACCGATAGACGAAGACGAAAGAGAGGATGCCTTCCGGGGCATCCCCAAGCTTAGGCTTTTGGTTGTCCTTGAATATTACCTTGGGGTGCCTTGGGCATCCCCAAGCTTAGGCTCTTGCCACTCCTTATTCCATAGTCCATCGAATCTTTACCCAAAACTTGAAAACTTCACAACACAAAAATCAACAGAAAACTCGTAAGCTCCGTTAGTATGAGAAATTAAATCACCACAAAGGTACTGTTGTGAACTAATTCTAAATTCATATCGGTGTAATATCTACTGTATTCCAACTTCTCTATGGTTCATACCCTCCGATAGATTCATCAAAATAAGCAAACAACACATAGAAAACAGAATCTGTCAAAAACACAACAATCTGTAGTAATTTGTATCATTCGAGTACTTATGTAACTCCAAAAATTCTAAAATAAATTGGTGGACCTGAGGGATTTGTATATTAATTATTGGCAAAAATAATCAACCTAAAATCACTCTCCAGTAAAAAATGGCAGCTAATCTCGTGAGCGCAAAAGTTTCTGTTTTTTACAGCGAAATCGCATAGACTTCACCCAAGTCTTCCCAAAGGTTCTACTTGGCACAAACACTAATTAAAACATAAAAACACACCTAAACAGAGGCTAGATGAATTATTTATTACTAAAAAGGAACAAAAATCAAATAACAAAAATTAAATTGGGTTGCCTCCCAACAAGCGCTAACGTTTAACGCCCCTAGCTAGGCATGATGATTTCAATGATGCTCACATAAAAGATAAGAATTGAAACATAAAGAGAGCATCATGAAGCATATTACTAACACATTTAATTCTAACACACTTCCTATGCATACGGAATTTGTGAGCAAACAACTTATGGGAGCAATAATCAACTAGCATAGGAAGGCAAAACAAGAATAACTTCAAGATTTTAAGCACATAGAGAGGAAAGTTGATATTATTGTAATTACTACAAGCATATGTTCCTCCCTCATAATAATTTTGAGTAGCATCATGAATGAATTCAACAATATAACCATCACATAAAGCATTCTTTTCATGATCTACAAGCATAGATTTTTTATTACTCTCCACATAAGCAAAATTCTTCTCATTTGGGATAGTGGGAGTATAATAAGATACTCGAATACTATAAATTGTTTCCATACTAAAAGAGTAATGTTCATAAAAAGGGTAATCATAATCATGAAAAGTTTTATAAATATAATCATCACTACTTTTTATAGCATATGTTTCATCACAATAATCATCATAAGTAGCAACTTTGTTCTCATCATAATCAATTGAAACTTCTTCCAAAGTAGTGGATTCATCACTAAATAAAGTCATGACCTCTCCAAATCCACTTTCATAAATATAGTCATCATAAATAGGAGGCATTCTATCATCATAATAAATTTTCCCATCGAAACTTGGGAGGCTAAAAATATCATCTTCATTAAATGTAGCATCCCCAAGCTTGGGACAAACACTAATTGCAGCAAATATATTCTCAAACATGTCATTCTCATCAAACATAGCATCCCCAAGCTTGGGCCTTTTCATATCATAAGCATAATTACTATCATCATTATAGTATGGATAGCACCAATAGTATAGCAATTATCATCATCACAATGAGTAATAAGAGCAACATCATTTGTGAGGGGTACCTTTTTACCTTTGCTTCTACGTCTTTTCTTTTTCTTCTTCGCATCATGTGTGGGGTTAACCCTCTTTTTGGAGCTCCTTATTAATGAGATTGGTTGGATAGAAGGCTCCTCCTTGTTACCTGATTCATCATAAGAAATAATAGGAGGATATTGGGAGGTCTCTTTCCTTTCATTAGTATTCTCTTCATCTTCTTTTTGTTTTCTTTTCTTTATGAAATTGGAAATATAAGGATTTTCAATGCAATTCACCGCACAATACATAAAAATTTCTTCTAGATCAAAATCAAGAACTTTATCAAGGGAAAATTCTGGAAGATCCTTAGTTATACGTTTCATTTCTTCATAACCCACAAGCAAACTAAGTTCATTATGATGCGCAAGGGAAATCAAGTCATCACAATTTTTGAACACGATTCGATCATGAAACAATTTGCATTGGGTATTTAAATGATCACGTTCATTGCAAAGTTCACAAGGATGGCAAAGAAATTTTAAAGTTTTAGCACAAACATCTAGCCTTCCTTGCAACCATTTAGTCCCTAAATATTTATGCCTCTTGCAAAATCTATCTTCCCTATTTGGTGTGCACTTGCAAACCCTATGCACTCCACAAAAATTGACATGCTTATAAGAGACATTTTCATCCTGACTAGTGCAATCATCATTAGTACCATGGATATTCAAAGAGTACATACTAACAACATTGCAATCATGCTCCTCATTCAAAGATTTAATGCCAAACATTTTATAGACTTCTTCTTTTGGCACTTGAGCACAATTTTCCTTTCCATCATTCTCACGAAAGATATTAAAAAGATGAAGCGTACGAGGCAAACTCAATTCCATTTTTTGTGTAGTTTTATTTTATAAACTAAACTAGTGATAAAACAAGAAACTAAAAGATTCGATTGCAAGATCTAAAGATATACCTTCAAGTACTGACCTCCCCGGCAACGGCGCCAGAAAAGAGCTTGATGTCTACTATGCAACCTTCTTATTGAAGACGTTGTTGGGCCTCCAAGTGCAGAGGTTTGTAGGACAGTAGCAAATTTCCCTCAAGTGGATGACCTAAGGTTTATCAATCCGTGGGGCGTAGGATGAAGATGGTCTCTCTCAAACAACCCTGCAACCAAATAACAAAGAGTCTCTTGTGTCCCCAACACACCCAATACAATGGTAAATTGTATAGGTGCACTAGTTCGGCGAAGAGATGGTGATACAAGTGCAATATGGATGATAGATATAGGTTTTTGTAATCTGAAAATATAAAAACAGCAAGGTAACTAATTATAGAAGTGAGCACAAGCGGTATTGCAATGCTAGGAAACAAGGCCTAGGGTTCATACTTTCACTAGTGCAAGTTCTCTCAACAATAATAACATAACTGGATCGTATAACTATCCCTCAACATGCAACAAAGAGTCACTCCAAAGTCGCTAATAGCGGAGAACAAACGAAGAGATTATTGTAGGGTATGAAACCACCTCAAAGTTATTCTTTCTGATCGATCTATTCAAGAGTCCGTAGTAAAATAACATGAAGCTATTCTTTCCATTCGATCTATCATAGAGTTCGTACTAGAATAACACCTTAAGACACAAATCAACCAAAACCCTAATGTCTCCTAGATACTCCAATGTCACCTCAAGTATCCGTGGGTATGATTATATGATATGCATCACGCAATCTCAAATTCATCTATTCAACCAACACAAAGTACTTCGAAGAGTGCCACAAAGTTTCTACCGGAGAGTCAAGACGAAAACGTGTGCCAACCCCTATGCATAAGTTCATTGGACCCATGCTACCTCTTGAGCACTGCGTTGGTTTTCCTTGAAGAGGAAAGGGTGATGCAGCAAAGTAGCATAAGTATTTCCCTCAGTTTTTGAGAATCAAGGTATCAATCCAGTGGGAGGCTCCTCAAAACTCCCACGCACCTACGCAAACAAACAAGAACCTCGCAACCAACGCAATAAAGGGGTTGTTAATCGCTTCATGGTAACTTGCGAAAGTGAGATCTGATGGAGATAATATGATAAGATAAATATTTTTGGTATTTTTATGATATAGATTGGAAAGTAAAAGATGGAAATAAAAGATAGATGAAAACTTATATGATAAAAGATAGACCCGGGGGCCATAGGTTTCACTAGTGGCTTCTCTCAAGATAGCATAAGTATTACGGTGGGTGAACAAATTACTGTCGAGCAATTGATAGAAAAGCGC
>LR880969.1:56804162-56820232 GCA_904067115.1 Aegilops sharonensis
TAGCGAAGCTCCTGCGTTGGCACGCGGATAGGGAGGAGAAGAAGCGAGAAGATGACGCAAATGATCCGGAGATAGATAAAAAAGACAAGATGCTGAGTCACCCTAAGGATGCGAGCCAGTGGCAAGCGTTGAACTTCGAAGACCCAGAATTTGGGAAGGATCCAAGGAACATCGTGCTGGGCGCGAGCACCGATGGAGTCAATCCGTTTGGCAGCCAGAGAAGCACACATAGCACCTGGCCTGTGTTTGTGTGGATGTACAACCTTCCCCCCTGGTTGTGCATGAAGAGGAAGTACATTCACATGAGTATGCTAATTGAAGGGCCGAAACAACCAGGGAACGACATCAATCTGTATTCTGGGCTGCTGAAAGAGGAGCTTGACACGCTGTGGAAAACGCCAGCCAATACATGGGACGCCGCAGAGAAAGAATATTTCCCTATGAGAGCCGCACTGCTCACGACGGTGCACGACTATCTCGGTTACGGATATCTCACGGGGCAGGTAGTCCACGGATTTTCTGGATGCGTAAGGTGCATGGATGACACAACGTATCGCCAGGTAGATAGAGATCCCGGGTCTTCGAAAACCGTGTTCATGGGACATCGAAGGTGGCTTCGCGACGATGACCCGTGGAGGAAACGCAAGGATCTGTTCGATGGTGAAACCGAACCCCGAAAACTCCCGTGTACGAGGAGCGGCGAGGAAATAGACAAGCTGTTGAAAAATTGGAAAGACTGCCCACTGCCGGGAAAGAAGCAAAAGGCGCCAGAGCCGGGAAAGAAGCGAAAGGCGCCAGAGCCGCTGCTGAAGGTATGGAAAACGAGGTCTGTTTTCTGGGACTTGCTGTACTGGAAGATCCACCGTGTGCCTCACAGCCTTCATGTCATGCATATCACGAAGAACGTGTGCGAGAGTCTGCTTGGTACCCTGCTCAACATGCCAGAGAGGACCAAAGATGGGCCAAAAGCAAGGGCAGACTTGAAATCAATGTGCATCAGGCAGGAGCTTCACGCTAATGATGATGATGATGATGATGATGATGATGAGGCGAAGCAGGACACAGTAAGTCGTCGCAAAGGCAAAAAGGCCAAGAAGACCGGAAATGACTACCCTCCCGCGTGATTCACTCTAAGTCAGGAGGAGATCGAGCAGTTTTTCACCTGCCTCCTAGGAGTAAAACTTCCTTACGGTTACGCGGGGAAGATAAGCAGATACCTAGACCCAGCGAAGCAGAAGTTCAGTGGGATGAAGTCTCACAACTGTCACGTGCTGATGACGCAGATACTTCCAGTTGCAATCCGTGGGATCATGGACGCGCACGTCCGTGAAACGCTCTTTGGCCTATGCAACTTTTTCGACGTCATCTTTCGGAAGTCGATTGGCGTGAGGAAACTCAGAAGGCTACAGGAAGAGATCGTGGTGATACTATGCGAGCTTGAGATGTACTTCCCGCCCCGCATTCTTCGACGTTATGGTGCATCTGCTGGTCCATATAGTGGAGGATATCATCCAACTCGGGCCGACGTTCCTGCACAGCATGATGTCGTTCGAAAGGATGAACGGTGTCATCAAAGGATACGTTCGCAACATGTCACGTCCAGAGGGAAGTATAGCCAGGGGCTTTCTGACTGAAGAGTGCATCTCCTACTGCATGAATTATCTAGGCATCGAGAACCCCGTTGGTCTGCCCGTCAACAGGCACCTCGTCAGGCTCGCTGGATGGGGTCACCGTGAGGGTCGCCGCGAAATGCATGTCGACTTAGAGGGTCGACTCGCCGACTTTGAAAGAGCAAACCTAGTCGCGCTACAACACATAGACCTGGTCGATCCTTGGGTGGTAGAGCACAAAACCTTTATTAAGAAGACGTACAATGACCGAGGCCAACAGAGGACGGACGGATATATAATCAAAGAGCACAACTCATGTTTCACGCGTTGGTTCAAGCAGAAGCTTCTGTCGTACCCTTTACATGAGGATTCTTCCGCGGAAGAACAACTCATATTCGCCTTGTCACAGGGCGCCGAGCACAACCTGATGACCTATGAGGCGTACGATATCAACGGCTACACATTCTACACCGAGGACAAGGACATGAAGAGCGATGGTTATCAGAACTCCGGGGTAACGATGGAATCCTACACCGGTAATGACAAGGACAGATACTACGGAAGGATCGAGGAGATCTGGGAGCTGAGCTACGCTGGAGAGAAGGTCCCGATGTTCCGTGTCAGATGGGCGAAGAGCGTCCTAAAAGAAGACCGGTATTTCACCACCATGGTTATACCCGAAGCCAAATCCAAGACCGCGGGCGCAAACGTCACCGCAAAAAATGAGCCATGGGTACTGGCTTCCCAAGTTGACCAATGCTTCTTCATTACCGACCCGTCAAAGCCCAGTCGTGTTGTCGTGAGGAGAGGCAAAAGGAAGATCATCGGAATGGATGGAGTAGCCAATGAGCAAGACTTCGACAAGTACGGCGACCCAAGGATCGAACATGACGACGATGATGAAGTAGCAGCATGCACCACAAGAAGAAGCGGGACCACCCTACCTAAAGGACGCCCGTTCCACAGAAGAACTCCATTTGCGAAAAAGAAGGGCAAGAAGATTGTGAACAGATAGCTAGCTAAGATCGATTGTATTTAAATCGTAGCCTTCATTTCTCGATTGTATTTCATGGGCACTTTTTGAACTATCATGAATATTTTTAAATTTCATGGACACTCGATCTCGATCCCCCTCCATCTCGATCGCTATCCCACCTCGCCAGATACGGTCCCCCTCGCTGCCGAGCACCCCCTGGTCCACCGGCCGCCGCCGCCGACCCCCCGCACCCTCGATTCCCCTACTCAACCGCCGCCGCCGACCCCCCGCACCCCTCCCCTACACAACCGCCGCCGCCGACCCCCTGCACCCCCCGCACCCTCCCCCGCTCCACCGGCATTACTGTTTGATGATATTTAAAAAAAATTATTACTGTCTTATAAAAAAATATTACTGTTATGATTTAAACAAGTTTGAACATATTTAAACACAAATAAGTATCAAACAACATTTTAAATGCATAAAAAAAATTGTGGAGCCTGGGAATCGAACCCAGGACCTCCTGGTGTGAGAACTGGCTGCTGACCGGCCAAGCTAGTAGAGGGAACTTGATGTGGATCAGGTCAGGTGGAAGATAACCTGTTGGCTCGAGCAGAAAAAAAAATACTAATGGCGCACCAGTGTGAGGTGCGCCATTAGTATGGATGTACTTATGGCGCACCGAGGGGTGGTGCGCGATTAGTATTGTGACGCCCCCATCCATATTTCCTCCCCGACCCAAACCTATCCCCTCTCTCTCCCTCGCCCTCGCCCTCGATCCCCTTCCCCTCTCCTCTCCCGACGCCGCTGCCCCGCCGCCTCGACGCCTCGACGCCTCGACGCCTCGACGCCGCTGCCCCGCCGCCTCGACGCCGCCCCGACGCCACCGAGGAGCACGACCTGGCGCAGGCGCACGGCGTGCACGGCTACCCCACCCTCCTCTTCTTCATCGACGGCATGCCCAGGGACTACTCCGGCGAGAGGACCAAGTGAGCAATTTCTGCAGATCCCCAATTCCCTCCCTGTTCCCGCTCCGCAGCTGCTGAGAATTTTGTTTTTGCTTTGCTGCAGGGAGACCATTATCGCTTGGATCGGCAAGAAGCTGGGCCCTGCGGTGCAGAACCTCACCGCCGTCGATGAGGCCGAGAAGATCGTCACCGGCGACGACGTGGCCGTGCTCGCCTTCCTCGACCACCTCTCGGTATGCAATGCGCCTTCTCCAGTGGCAGCAAAGTCAAACAAACCCAAAATTGGTTCAGTTGCAAACCATGTTACCCACATTGACCCAAAATTGGTTGAATTGCAAACCATGTGACCCAGATTGACCCAAGAATACAATGCTTGAATTGTGGCCAAACCGAGAACATGTGGCCATGTTACCCAAAATACAGTGCACCTAGTTTTCCCAATGCCTTTATTCTTCTGCTTGCTCACTACTAGATGAAATGTCAACCTGCATTTTCCATTTCCATGTTCTGAGAACAAATCCGAGATGTGCTCGTATGTTTAGCTCTCGGTACGCAATGCACCTTCTCCAAGCACAGCAAAGTCCAGCAACCCAACCTGCTTCAACTGCATCCATTACAAGCATAGTGTTCCTTTACAAGCATAGTAGAGCATAGTATGGATTCTAATGTTCAACTCTGACTAAACAGGTTCTGCAAACGGTCTTTTACTGCACTTGACTGAAGAAGTAGGTGTCTGCTATATCCTGCACTTGAGGTGAGTTGTGTTCTCAGGTTTACATTGCAATGGGCACTCTTCTTGTAAACACAAATTCAGATTTATATACTATATGCTGGCATGACTGTTTTTATTAGGCAGGACAGTGCAGTAGTTGATGTATCTTGGGTTGATTATAAAGTTGCTTGGGTTTAATATTACCCAGCATGATGATGTATCAATGTAGCATTAGCATATGATCCAAGTGCTAGTACTGCTAGTAAATAGCTAATACAGTAAATGAAGAAGAAAAAAACTGCTAGTACAGTTAATGAAGAAGAAAAAAAACTGCTACTACTGCTAGTAAATAGCATCAGACTGAATGTCTTTTATATATGGTACTGCTAGTAAATAGCTTCTTCTATATACTAATTTGCATCAAAGTGTAGAACAAAGCATCAGACTGAATAACTAACAGTGGGTAATTAACCTAACTATTCATTTTTCCTTAGGTTAATATTAAAATGTCCAGTGTATATATATTTGAAAATGATTGCTGCTAGATGTTAATTTGCTGGTACTAGCTAGAATTTGGCACTGAAAAGCAAAAGCAAAAGCTAATTAACTGCTGGGTAATAGCACTGGTACTAGGTAGCTAAAATATGTGTTCTGAAACACTGAGAGCAGAAACACTTACTACATACATATGCTCAAGAAACACTTANAAAAAAACTGCTACTACTGCTAGTAAATAGCATCAGACTGAATGTCTTTTATATATGGCCAATACAGTCTGATGGACAATACAGTTATTGAAGAAGAAAAAAAACTGCTAGTACTGCTAGTAAATAGCATCAGACTGAATGTCTTTTATATATGGTACTGCTAGTAAATAGCTTCTTCTATATACTAATTTGCATCAAAGTGTAGAACAAAGCATCAGACTGAATAACTAACAGTGGGTAATTAACCTAACTATTCATTTTTCCTTAGGTTAATATTAAAATGTCCAGTGTATATATATTTGAAAATGATTGCTGCTAGATGTTAATTTGCTGGTACTAGCTAGAATTTGGCACTGAAAAGCAAAAGCAAAAGCTAATTAACTGCTGGGTAATAGCACTGGTACTAGGTAGCTAAAATATGTGTTCTGAAACACTGAGAGCAGAAACACTTACTACATACATATGCTCAAGAAACACTTACTAACCAGAAAAGGTTTTGACTTGAAATGTTAATAGCACAGAGAGCACCACAAGTTAAACACCTCAATCTGTTAGTATTTGTCTGCATTTTCTCACATTCTCTTGTATCTGATCCAGTATTGCTTGTAGTGGTTTGTCCAAAATGTTGAATGATACTGCTTGGAGATGCATATATTGTTTCACCTCTTCACATGCCAATGTATTTTCCATGTTGTGATGGAGGCCTTTTTTGCCTTGTCCACCCGAGAGGCCCTTGAGTTTGCTGGAATGTCGATTAACTTCCGTTCCGGCAAATTCGGGTACTCCATATGTCCTATTTTCAGCAAAGGTCATGCTGAAATTTTCCGTGAATTTTAGCATGACTTTGCTAAAAATAGGAAATATGGGGTACTTGTGACTAGTGCATGGGTGTCGACAAACCATTAATTATACAACCTTGGCTTTTAGGGTGCCTCGGTGTCGATAAAAACCGAAATGATGAGACCATGATCTTGTTCCTTGACAATAACCAACTTTTTGACCAAACTTTGTTCCTATTTAAAGGGAAACATGGCCAACAACGATGAGGCCGGGGGTTCGGGCGGCAAGGCATTCTGGGAGCTGTCCTAGGAGATGGAGGAACAACCTCACTTGTATGAGGACGCCGCCTTCCCCACCGATCCTGAGACCACTGATGGTGCCGCCGAGGATGACCCCACTGATGGTGCCGCCGAGGATGCCACCACTGATGATGGCGGCGCACGCACAGATGACAGCCAACTGAAGAGGCAACGGAAGGACCGGCGCCCGACCGTGCTCCGCACCCTCAAGGAGGAAGTTACTGAAGTGGACTCCGACGGGAATCCAACGGCGCCCGAACGAATAGTCAAGGGGTACTCGCTTCAGCTCGGGTGCATTCTCCGGAGCACCGTCTTGATCAACACCGAGAACCTGAGGCATCCTGACCGAGGGAATTTGCGCAACCTCCTCTTCACGAAGCTGCACGAACGATACAAGTTCCCCGCTGAATTTGAAAACACAAGCCTCAAAGGGAATAAAGTGAACAATGCTGCCCTCACGAAGATGAGCAAGGCCCTGTCTACTTGGAAAAGCAATGTGAAGAGAATGATCGAGAAAGGCGAGAGTTATGAGAATATCAAGGAGAAAAATTCTTCGATCACCGAAGATGACTACAACGACTTCAAGATCAATTGCTCGAGCACCGCAAACTCTGAATCAAGTCAGTGGGGGAAATAAATGCGGGAGCTGAACTTAGGGGAACACACAATCGGTCCCGGCGGTGGAACACACACTCGGTCCCGGCGGTTACAGAGTGGCATAGCCTATATGGGACAAGGAGGAGGCGGACCGTGCCGAGCAAGGCCTACCGCCCCTCTTCGATAAATACGGTGACAAGCAGACCAGGAACTTTGTCAGGGCCCGGTACAAGAAGGACCCGAAAACAAAGGAGCTTACCACGGATCCGAAGACCAGGGCGCTTGAGCTTGTTCTGGTAAGGAATACACCCTCGCGTAATTAGCTCCATATGGTTGCATTCTAATTAATGAAGCCAAATTTCTAAATGGTTCACATTCCTTCCGCAGGCGACTGAAGGCAGTAGCGCGGGGTCGACTAAGAGCAACCCTTGGAAAAACCACTCTAAATAGGGCGTTGAATGTAATGAAAAACAAGGATAAGCTCAGTAAGCCGACGTCAGCTGGTCGTGTGGCCGGCAAAAGCTTGTCGACAAAATGGCCGTCATACTGTAACACTGGTGGGCGAAGGGAGAAAAAGACCAGCTCGGAAAGCCAGGCGTGCGAGGTTCAAGAACTCAAGGCATAGGTGGCGTGAATTCTGGAGATTGTCCAAGAGCAAGTGCAACAACAACTCGGTGCGACGATCACCGCCATTGTGCCTACCTTGATCGAGGGGTTGAGTGCGTGGATTGCGGGCGGCCAACAGGGGCCGCCCCCGATTCCTAGCTTCACGGCCAGCAACTCGCAGAACGCGATGGCGGGGCCATTGGTGTCTCCGGCGGAGGCGGCATTGGTGTCTCCGACGCCGGCACGGGAGCTTAATGCACCCGGGTGTACGCCAGCCGCCACCTCTGGAGCAAGCGGCCCCTCCGTTAACTGCACGCCTGCCGTTGGCGGTGCCTCGACATTAGCCGAGCTCGACGCCATCATCACGGTAACTAATTAAGCCTCTCTCGGCCGAGGACTTCATCTCCTTGCCTTTGACTGGGCATCCCTGACGCCCTACATGTTTTCGCAGGGCGCCGCCGACGTTCCGTGCACTCTCCTGCACTTCATGAACAACGAGTTGGTCGATGTTGCCAAGGGCAAAATCGTTCAACCGGGCAACCCCTTGTTCCACGGTACCCAGATGCCACCCAACTTGTTTAGGGTTCAACTGGTTCGGGTGCTGCCAGGCTGCGACGAGTTGTTACCTCCGATTCGACCCGTCGGGGCCGACGATGATGACCCTCAGCGCCTGCCTGAGCTGGCCCCTGCTTTGGCCGAAGAGCCAGATTCATTTGGGGGCGGGGGACACCACCCCAAAGACAACACCGCCAGTCGCATCGGCGCCAAGTCGGCCCCATGGCAAGACCGTCGCAACGGTGCCAGACATCCCTATGCCACTGGATCCAAACATGCATATGGCACAGGATCAGAATGACGACGACGACGATACATTTGGCAACATCTATCAGTACTTTGCCGATCATGGGTACGGTGGCGACTTCATGGGGCCTCCTTCTCAAGAACCCAACCCAACAAAAGACGTGCGCGATCTAGCTGGTACCGCGGGGAAGCCAAGTTGCAACAGGCGTCGTCTGCCGTTCAGCTCTCAGGAGACGCCTCCAGCTGCCGACTTCACCGAGCCTCAGATAGGCGAGGTGCGAAATATTATCAGCCCCAACACACTCAAGAAGGCGGTCTGTGAGCAGAACTCGGTCCCATTACAGGAGAAGAAGAAGGCACGCAAAAGAAAGACTAACAAGGGTGCGGGCCAGCCGGCACCGAGTACGATCCGTGCTCAGGACGGGCCACCTTCACCTGAGGTTATCTCGAGGAGGGTGCATGTGGCGGGTAGGGCGATGCTACCGACAAATATGCTCAATGCTGCAACCGGTGCTATGCGGAGTCTGCATGACAGTGTTCTTTCTTTGGAGAAGCGGCGTCTCAGAGAGAAGGATGTGGCATACCCGGTTTTCGCGGCCAAGGTGCCAGAGGGCAAGGGCTTTGTGGATAACTCCATCGGGCGTACGATCGTCCTGCGGTTTGATGACATCCACACTATGTTGAACCTTCATCCGCTGCACTACACCTTCGTTCGGCTATTTTCGCTGAGTACGGAGATGCGGATCATTCGTGACAAGACCCCGGACATCGTGATAGTCGACCCCTTCTACATGCGTGCCAAGATCTTGGGCAGCGCTGGGGACCGGCAAGTCACGAGTTCTTACCTCGAAGGCGTCATTCTGGCAAACCAAGATAAGGTTAACTTCCTCGTGCCTTACTTTCCCGAGTAAGTCCTCCCCTCAACCGGCCCGTAACATATGAATTCTTAGATTTTGATCGTTTTTCTTTTAACATTCCGTGTTTTTTGCAGTGACACACATTGCACGCTCATCCTCCTAAGCCCCAAATATTCCATGGCCACGTATTTCGACCCGGACCGTCAGTCGAACGTAGACTACACAAATGCCAAGAAGGTTCTTGATGATGTTCTCCCCGGCTACGCCAAATCTGGAGGCACCTTCACCAGGCCTATTCGTAAGCACGGCAAGCACGTGTTCTCCCACAATACGATGTTCTGCTGCGTCAAGCAGCCGCCTGGCGGTCAGAAGGGTGCCTACTACGCCATCCATCACATGTGGGCGATCGTACGGGACCATCATCAACTTCTGCTACCGAGTAAACTCAAAGATTGGGCCGCGAGCGTGTCGGCAATCCAGGACACGGACATCAGACAAGAATTCTTTTGCATCTAGTCGGAGTTTGCGGAAATCATCCATCAAGATGTCCTTCGTACCTCGGGGCAGTTCTACCTCAGAAATCAACCATCCAACAGTGACATCGACACAATGCTACAAATGCAGGCTGACAACGCCTGTTATTTCATGACTCCCACGATATACGGCGGCTTCATCCACGCTCCGGTCCCTTGAGTCGAGTCGAAAGCAGTGATGCTGTGTCTAGTTCTGAAACATCGATTGGCTCATGTTGTAATTAAACTTTAATGAACTTGTAGTATGTCTCTTTGGTTTCGAGAGTCGTTCAACTTAGATGTAATCGATGCTATTAATGTCTTGCTTTTCTCTTCCGATCGTTCTGTTGCATACTTATATATTGCTTATGTATTGTCTATGAATTGGTACTAACGTTTCGCTTGGCTAGTGCATAGCGATGCCGTCGTATGTCGTGTACAAGGGTAAGGTTCCCGGAGTCTACGACGACTGGGAGGAGTGTCGGAGACAGGTTCATCGATTCAGCGGTAACAGTTACAAAGGGTACACCAGTAGGGCCGAGGCCGAATCTAGATACGCCCGCTATCTAGCGGGAGAGGGGAGGGAGCGTTGGAGGAACCGGATGAAGACGAGTTTCATCGTGATGACCGCATCTCTCTTCTATGTGATGGTAGTTTAGATGATCGATATCGACTTGTAATGTGAAGACAAACTCGCTACTCGCGGTCTCGAGACTTGTAATATAATGTTCTATCTTTGTTCGGTCTTTTCAATTCGGAGACTAATATGATGAATTGTATTCGGAGACTAATATGATGAATGGTATTCAAAGACTAATCTTCTATTGTATTCGATGAATCTGTTGTTGATGTGTGCTGTCTATATTTTGTCCAATTATACATTTTGTAACCTGTGCAAAAAACAGAAAATTAAAAAATAAAAAACCTAATATTCATACTAATGGCGCATCACATCACAGTGCGCCATTAGTATGCCAAAGGATACTAATGGCGCATCATTAGACAGTGCGCCATTAGTACGTCGAAGTTACTAATGGCGCATCTTGTTGTGCGCCATTAGTATGCCAAAGCACCTGGGTATACATGGCCCCCTGGGAGGCATACTAATGGCGCACTGTTGTATATACTAATGGCGCATCTGAGGTCCGCCATTAGTATACCAGATACTAATGGCGCACCAGTGGTGCGCCATTAGTAAAATATACTAATGGTGTGGCACTAATGGCGCACCACTAATGCACCATTAATGGCCAAATTAGGTGCGCCATTAGTAGGCCTTTTCCTAGTAGTGCCCCTAACAAAACGTAGAAGGGCAGAATGGGCATACGGAAGAAACGTATACCCACCTCGTATTGTACAGCTCTGCCGGGCATACGTTGTTGGAAATATGCCCTAGAGGCAATAATAAAATGGTTATTATTATATTTCTTTGTTCATGATAATTGTCTATTGTTCATGCTATAATTTATCTGGAAATCGTAATACATGTGTGAATACATAGACCACAACACGTCCCTAGTGAGCCTTTATTTGACTAGCTCGTTGATCAACAGATAGTCATGGTTTCCTGACTATGGACATTGGATGTCATTGATAACGGGATCACATCATTAGGAGAATGATGTGATGGACAAGACCCAATCCTAAGCATAGCACAAGATCGTGTAGTTCGTTTGCTAGAGCTTTTCCAAGTGTCAAGTATCATTTCCTTAGACCATGAGATTGTGCAACTCCCGGATACCGTAGGAGTGCTTTGGGTGTGCCAAACGTCACAATGTAACTGGGTGACTATAAAGGTGCACAACGGGTATCTCCGAAAGTGTCTGTTGGGTTGGCACGAATCGAGACTAGGATTTGTCGCTCCGTATGACGGAGATGTATCTCTGGGCCCACTCGGTAATGCATCATCATAATGAGCTCAATGTGACCAAGTGTCTGGTCACGGGATCATGCATTACGGTATGAGTAAAGTGACTTGCCGGTAACGAGATTGAACGAGGTATTGGGATACCGACGATCGAGTCTCGGGCAAGTAACGTACCGAGTGACAAAGGGAATTGTATACGGGATTGATTGAATCCTCGACATCGTGGTTCATCCAATGAGATCATCGAGGAGCATGTGGGAGCCAACATGGGTATCCAGATCCCGCTGTTGGTTATTGACCGGAGAGTCATCTCGGTCATGTCTGCATGTCTCCCGAACCCGTTGGGTCTACACACTTAAGGTTCGGTGACGCTAGGGTTGTTGAGATATTAGTATGCGGTAACCCGAAAGTTGTTCAGAGTCCCGGATGAGATCCCGGACGTCACGAGGAGTTACGGAATGGTCCGGAGGTAAATATTTATATATAGTCGGCCATCGGGAAAGTTTCGGGGGTAATCGGTATTGTACCGGGACCATCGGAAGGGTCCGGGGGTCCACCAGGTGGGGCCACCTATCCCGGAGGGCCCCATGGGCTGAAGTGGGAGGGGAACCAGCCCCTGGTGGGCTGGTGCGCCCCCCTTGCCCCCCTGCGCCTAGGATTGGAAACCCTAGGGGTGGGGGCGCCCCACTTGGCTTGGGGGGCAAGCCACCCCCTTGCCCCCCCCCTTGGAGATTGGATCTCCTAGGACCGGCGCCCCCCCATGGGGCCTATATATAGTGGGGGGAGGGAGGGCAGCCGCACCCTAGCCCCTGGCGCCTCCCTCTCCTTCCCGTAACACCTCTCCCTCTTGCTGAGCTTGGCGAAGCCCTGCCGAGATCCCCGCTACTTCCACCACCACGCCGTCATGCTGTTGGATCTCCATCAACCTCTCCTTTCCCCTTGCTGGATCAAGAAGGAGGAGATGTCTTCCCCAACCGTACGTGTTTTGAACGCGGAGGTGCCGTCCGTTCGGCACTCGGTCATCGGTGATTTAGATCACGACGAGTACAACTCCATCAACCCCATTCACTTGAACGCTTCCGCTCGTGATCTACAAGGGTATGTAGATGCACTCCTATCCCTCTCATTGCTAGAACACTCCATAGATTGATCTTGGTGATGCGTAGAAAATTTTAATTTCTGCAACGATTCCCAACAGTGGCATCATGAGCTAGGTCTATGCGTAGTTTCTATGCACGAGTAGAACACAAACTTGTTGTGGGCGTAGATGTTGTCAATTTTCTTGCCGCTACTAGTCTTATCTTGCTTCGGCGGTATCGTGGGATGAAGCGGCTCGGACCGACCTTACACGTACTCTTACGTGAGACAGGTTCCACCGACTGACATGCACTAGTTGCATAAGGTGGCTAGCGGGTGTCTGTCTCTCCCACTTTAGTTGGAGCGGATTCGATGAAAAGGGTCCTTATGAAGGGTAAATAGAAATTGGCATATCACGTAGTGGTGTTACGTAGGTAAGAAACGTTCTTGCTAGAAACCTATAGAAGCCACGTAAAAACTTGCAACAACAATTAGAGGACGTCTAACTTGCTTTTGCAGCATATGCCTTTGTGATGTGATATGGCCAAAAGGATGTGATGAATGAAACATATGTGATGTATGAGATTGATCATGTTCTTGTAATAGGAATCACGACTTGCATGTCGATGAGAATGACAACTGGCAGGAGCCATAGGAGTTGTCTTTATTTTTTGTATGACCTACGTGTCATTGAATAACGCCATGTAAATTACTTTACTTTATTGCTAAACACGTTAGACATAGAAGTAGAAATAATCGTTAGCGTGAAAACTTCATGAAGACACGATGATGGAGATCATGGTGTCATGCCGGTGACGAAGATGATCATGGCGCCCCGAAGATGGAGATCAAAGGAGCAAAATGATATTGGCCATATCATGTCACTATTTGATTGCATGTGATGTTTATCATGTTTTACATCTTATTTGCTTAGAACGACGGTAGCTTAAATAAGATGATCCCTCGGAATAATTTCAAGAAAGTGTTCCCCTAACTATGCACCGTTGCGAAGGTTCGTTGTTTCGAAGCACCACATGATGATCAGGTGTGATAGATTCTAATGTTCGAATACAACGGGCGTAAGCCAGATTTACACACGCAATACACTTAGGTTGACTTGACGAGCCTAGCATGTACAGACATGGCCTCGGAACACGGAAGACCGAAAGGTCGAGCATGAGTCGTATAGAAGATACGATCAACATGAAGATGTTCATCGACGTTGACTAGTCCGTCTCACGTGATGATCGGACACGACCTAGTTGACTCGGATCATGTTTCACTTAGATGACTAGAGGGATGTCTATCTGAGTGGGAGTTCATTGAATAATTTTATTAGATGAACTTAATTATCATGAACTTAGTCTAAAATCTTTACAATATGTCTTGTAGATCAAATGGCCCATGCTAATGTTGCCCTCAACTTCAACGCGTTCCTAGAGAAAACCAAGCTGAAAGATGATGGCAGCAACTATACGGACTGGGTCCGGAACCTGAGGATCATCCTCATAGCTGCCAAGAAAGATTATGTCCTAGAAGCACCGCTAGGTGAAGCACCCATCCCAGAGAAACAAGACGTTATGAACGCTTGGCAGTCACGTGCTAATGATTACTCCCTCGTTCAGTGCGGCATGCTTTACAGCTTAGAACCGGGGCTCCAAAAGCGTTTTGAGTAGCACGGAGCATATGAGATGTTCGAAGAGCTGAAAATGGTTTTCCAAGCTCATGCCCGGGTCGAGAGATATGAAGTCTCCAACAAGTTCTTCGGTTGTAAGATGGAGGAAAATAGTTCTGTCAGTGAGCACACACTCAAAATATCTGGGTTGCACAACCGCTTGACTCAGCTGGGAGTTAATCTCCTGGATGATGCGGTCATTGACAGGATCCTTCAGTTGCTTCCACCAAGCTACAAGAGCTTTGTGATGAACTTCAATATGCAGGTGATGGAAAAGATCATTCTTGAGGTATATTCAATGCTGAAATCAGCGGAGGTGGAGATCAAAAAGGAACATCAAGTGTTGATGGTGAATAAAACCACTAAGTTTAAGAAAGGCAAGGGTAAGAAGAACTTCAAGAAGGACGGCAAGGGAGCTGCCGCGCCCGGTAAGCCAGTTGCCGGGAAGAGGCCAAAGAATGGACCTAAGCCTGAGACCGAGTGCATTTATTGCAAGGGAAGTGGTCACTGGAAGCGGAACTGCCCCAAATACTTAGCGGACAAGAAGGCCGGCAACACTAAAGGTATATGTGATATACATGTTATTGATGTGTACCTTACCAGTACTCGTAGTAACTCCTGGGTATTTGATACCGGTGCGGTTGCTCATATTTGTAACTCAAAGCAGGAGCTGCGGAATAAGCGGAGACTGGCGAAGGACGAGGTGATGATGCACGTAGGGAATGGTTCCAAGGTCGATGTGATCGCCGTCGGCACGCTGCCTCTACATTTACCTACGGGATTAGTTTAAACCTCAATAATTGTTATCTAGTGCCAGCTTTGAGCATGAACATTGTATCAGGATCTCGTTTGATTCGAGATGGCTACTCATTTAAATCCGAGAATAATGGTTGTTCTATTTATATGAGAGATATGTTTTATGGTCATGCCCCGCTGGTGAATGGTTTATTCTTAATGAATCTCGAACATAATGTTACACATATTCATAGTGTTAAACCAAAAGATGTAAGGTTGATAATGATAGTCCCACATACTTGTGGCACTACCGCCTTGGTCACATAGGTGTCAAACGCATGAAGAAGCTCCATGCAGATGGACTTTTGGATTCTCTTGATTACGAATCATTTGACACGTGCGAACCATGCCTCATGGGTAAAATGACCAAGACTCCGTTCTCCGGAACAATGGAGCGAGCAACCAACTTATTGGAAATCATACATACTGATGTGTGCGGTCCAATGAGTGTTGAGGCTCGCGGTGGCTATCGTTATGTTCTCACTTTCACTGATGACTTGAGTAGATATGTGTATGTCTACTTAATGAAGAACAAGTCTGAGACCTTTGAAAAGTTCAAGGAATTTCAGAGTGAGGTTGAGAATCAACATGACAAGAAAATAAAGTTCTTACGATAAGATCGTGGAGGGGAATATTTGAGTCACGAATTTGGCACACACTTAAGGAAATGTGGAATAGTTTCACAACTCACGCCGCCTGGAACACCTCAGCAAAATGGTGTGTCTAAACGTCGTAATCGCACTCTATTGGATATGGTGCGATCTATGATGTCTCTTACCAATCTACCGCTTTCATTTTGGGGCTATGCTTTAGAGACTGCCGCATTCACTTTAAATTGGGCTCCGTCGAAATCCGTTGAGACGACACCGTATGAATTATGGTTTGGGAAGAAACCTAAGCTGTCGTTTCTAAAAGTTTGGGGATGCGATGCTTATGTCAAGAAACTTCAACCTGAAAAGCTCGAACCCAAGTCGGAAAAATGCGTCTCCGTAGGATACCCTAAGGAAACCATTGGGTATACCTTCTACCTCAGATCCGAAGGCAAGATCTTTGTTGCCAAGAACGGATCCTTTCTGGAGAAAGAGTTTCTCTCGAAAGAAGTAAGTGGGAGGAAAGTAGAGCTTGATGAAGTACTGCCTCTTGAAACGGAAAGTAGCGCAGCTCAGGAAGATGTTCCTGTGGTGCCTGCACCGACTAGAGAGGAAGTTAATGATGATGATCAAGGTACTTC
>LR880969.1:56857480-56872945 GCA_904067115.1 Aegilops sharonensis
CCGCGAACGGCCAGGTAATTGGTATAGTTTTGAGGGCGGTGGGTGGCATATGGCTCTGATTAGCAAAGAGCTGACAACCGACGCATCTTTGGACTAAGTCCTGGGCATCTGCTCGAGCCGTCGGCCAGTAAAATCCTGTACGGAATGCCTTTCCTACAAGGGCCCGAGCTGCGGCGTGGTGTCCGCCTAGTCCGGCATGAATTTCAGCCAGGAGGTTTCGCCCTTCCTCTTCGGAGATACACCTTTGAAGGACTCTGGTTGTGCTTTTCTTATAAAGTTCTCCCTCATAGACCTTGTAGGCTTTTGATCGCCGGATAATGCAGCGGGCCTCATTTTGGTCTTCGGGAAGCTCCTGCCTAAGCAAATAGGCGAGGAATGGTTCTGTCCACGGGGCAATTACTGCCAGTATGTCGTGGGCGGAAGGTGTTATGTCATCGGCTGGATCGCCGGTTGGTGCGGCTTGTTCCGGATTGTTAGTTCCGGACTCCTCTTCCCATAGTACGGATGGCTTGAAGAGCCGTTCCAGGAAGATGTTAGGATGGTCAGCGTCGCGTTTTGCGCCAATGCGTGCCAGTACGTCGGCCGCTTGGTTATTATCCCGGGTGACGTGATGGAATTCAAGTCCTTCGAACCGGGCTGACATTTTGAGGACAGCGTTGCAATATGCTGCCATTTTCGGATCTTTGGCGTCAAAGTCTCCGTTTATTTGGGATATTGCAAGGTTTGAGTCTCCGCGCACCTCTAGGCGTTGAATGCCCATGGAGATTGCCATCCGGAGACCGTGTAAAAGGGCCTCGTATTCGGCTGCGTTGTTAGAGCCTGTGTACATTATCTGAAGTACGTATTGGACTGTGTCTCCGGTTGGGGACGTCAATACGACGCCAGCCCCCAGTCCGGCTAACATTTTGGAGCCATCGAAGTGCATAATCCAATTGGAGTATGCGCTGTATTCTTTAGGGAGTTCGGATTCGGTCCATTCAGCGAGAAAGTCAGCCAAAACTTGAGACTTGATAGCTCGCCGAGGTTTGTAGGATATATCAAATGGTAAGAGCTCAATGGCCCATTTTGCAATCCTGCCCGTCGCGTCGCGTTTGTTTATAATGTCGTTAAGTGGTACTTCAGAGGCCACTGTTATCGAACACTCTTGAAAGTAGTGTCGGAGCTTCCGGGATGCCATGAACACCGCGTACGCTATCTTCTGATAGTGCGGGTAACGGGACTTGCAAGGGGTTAACACAGTAGATACGTAGTATACTGGTTTTTGAAGAGGGAATTTATGCCCTTCTGTTTCTCGTTCGACGACGAGTACTGCGCTTACGACTTGATGCGTAGCTGCGATGTATAACAACATTGGTTCGCCCAGGTTGGGCGCGGCTAGGACCGGATTTGTTGCCAATATGGCCTTTATTTCTTCGAGTCCGGCGGTGGCAGCATCCGTCCACTCGAAGTGTTCGGTGCGCCTGAGGAGGCGATAGAGGGGTAATGCCTTTTCTCCTAGACGGGAGATAAAGCGGCTTAGAGCCGCTATGCATCCGGTCAATTTTTGTATTTTCTTGAGGTCTTTTGGGATATCTAGCTGTGACAGAGCTCGGATCTTGGCTGGGTTTGCTTCAATTCCTCTACCGGATACGATGAAGCCCAGCAGCTTTCCAGCTGGTACGCCGAAAACACATTTTTTCGGATTCAGCTTGATGTCATATGCTCTGAGGCTGTCGAATGTGAGCCTCAGGTCGTCTACTAGAGTTTCGACGTGTTTGGTTTTGACGACTACGTCGTCCACATATGCCTCTACTGTTTTGCCGATCTGGGTAGCCAGACATGTCTGAATCATGCGCTGATATGTTGCGCCGGCATTTTTAAGTCCGAAGGGCATCGTGTTGAAGCAGAATGGTCCATATGGAGTAATGAATGCTGTTGCGGCTTGATCCGCTTCTGCCATCTTGATTTCATGATAGCCGGAGTATGCGTCCAGGAAGCACAATGAATCGTGCCCTGCGGTGGCATCGATGATTTGGTCGATGCGGGGGAGGGGGAAGGGATCCTTTGGGCAGGCCTTATTTAGGTCTTTGAAATCGACACATAGGCGCCAGGATTTGTCCTTCTTTGGTACCATCACCAAGTTTGCTAGCCAATCCGGGTGCTTGATGTCTCTGATGTATCCGGCTTCCAATAGCTTGGCTAGCTCTTCTCCCATTGCCTGTCTTTTGGGTTCGGAAAATCGTCGAAGAGCCTGTTTGACTGGCTTGAATGCTTTTAGGATGTTTAGGCTGTGTTCTGCCAATCTGCGTGGGATTCCGGGCATATCCGATGGGTGCCAGGCAAAAATGTCCCAATTTTCCCGAAGGAATTCTCGCAGTGCGGCGTCTACATCAGGGTTCAATTGTTCCCCGATGGAGGCCATCTTCGTGGGGTCCGTTGGGTGGACCTGGAATTTGACTATTTCATCCGCTGGTTTAAAAGAGGTGGACTTGGATCTTTTATCAAGTATCACATCGTCCCTGTTCACCGTGGATCGCATCACGGTGAGTTCCTTGGCCGCTAGGGCTTCGGATAGTGCCTCGAGGGCTAGTGCAGCTGTCTTGTTTTTGGCGCGGAGTGCTATGTCCGGATCACTAGCGAGAGTGATAATTCCGTTGGGACCGGGCATTTTAAGCTTCATGTACCCGTAATGGGGTATAGCTTGAAAAATTGTGAATGCCTCTCGTCCTAATAGAGCATGATATCCGCTGCTGAATGGGGCCACTTGAAACATGACCTCCTCAGACCTATAATTGTCCGGCGAGCCGAACACTACGTCCAGCGTGATTTTTCCTGTGCAGCATGCTTCCCGGCTGGGGATTATTCCTCTAAAGGTTGTGCTGCTTCGCTCAATGCGGTTTCAGTCTATTTCCATTTTTCGGAGGGTTTCCTCATAGATGAGGTTTAGTACGCTGCCGCCATCCATGAGTACCTTAGTAAGAGGAAATCCGTCTACTATTGGGCTGAGGACTAATGCGGCTGGTGCCCAGTTCGGAATTTAGGTTCGTCACTGGCATTGAAGGTAATAGCCGTGTCGCTCCATGGATTTATTGTTGCTACTTGGTAGACATCGTCAAGGCTGCGGAGTTGTCGTTTTCGCATGTTATTGGATGCGAAAGTCTCGAAGACTGTTAACACCGTGCTGGTGTTGTCGGGCTGGGATTCTGGAGCTAGAAGCTCCTCGCCACTTTTGGCCACCTGCCGTAGTATCCAACATGCTCGAAGGCTATGAGTTGGAGTGGCGCCCTCTGTGCTATGAATTTTGCAGGGTCTGTTTAGCCAGCCCTCCAATACGGTTCCGTACCCTTTAGGGGGTTTTGGTTTTTTGGTATTCAGCCCAGGTGCTTGATAATGATGCACCCTTTGGTTCCAGACTAGGGATGTATTCGGGACCGGATTATCCCAAAATTTACTTTCGGTTTTCCAGGCGCTCTCCATCACACAGTACTTTTGTACGATGGTCTCCAAGTCAGCGAAGCGCGTGATGTCGCGGCGACTTATGGCGTTTAGGATTCCCTTGTCCGTGCAATTATTGCAGAAGACTGAGATTGCGTTTTCCTCTCGGCAGTCCTTTATCCTGTCCATAACCAGGAGGAATCTGGCCCAGTAGTGATGTACTGTCTCGGCGGGCTCTTGCCGAATTAGAGTTAGATCGCATATGTCTGGGCGGGTGGGTGGAACTAAGTCCAGAACCCTACCCATCTCAGGGCTCGAAGGCCGAGAAGTTTCCAATTTTGGAAGCTTGGATTTCTGGACGTTATCCAATGAGTCTGGTCCGATGCCTGACTTTTAGTTCAGTGTTTGATCGAAGCCCGTCCCTCCGCGGGAATCCGGCATGAGGGGTACGGGGATCCGGACATGACTAGTTTTCAATACAGGAGAAGTGTTGCCGCATTGTTCCTCTACGACTGCAACGTGGTGGGTGACCTGGGGAGAGTTAATTTCTCTCAGATCGGGTTTAAGCCCAATCTGATCGTAGTCTGTAGCGACTCCCAGGGCGGCGATGCGATCCAAGAGCTCGTTTACGGACGAGAGCTCTATTGGATCCAGCCGCTCGGCAAATTCCGAGCTGACGTGAAGATTGCTTTTGACGACTTGAGAGATCGTTGTCGAAGCGATGGCCGGACAGGCGGTCATAAGAAAGCCACCTAGCCGGATGGTTTGGCCGGCGTCCAAGGCTCCTTTGGCGAAGATACCGTCCTTGAAGACGGGAGGAGGCATCCTTCCTATCGGTGACGGCACAGAGGAACTCTCAATGAAAGCACCAATGTCGGTGTCAAAACCGGCGGATCTCGGGTAGGGGGTCCCGAACTGTGCGTCTAGGCGGATGGTAACAGGAGACAAGGAACACGATGTTTACCCAGGTTCGGGCCCTCTTGATGGAGGTAAAACCCTACGTCCTGCTTGATTGATATTGATATTGTGGGTGTTTACAGGAGTGGATCTACCACGAGATCAAGGAGGCTAAACCCTAGAAGCTAGCCTATGGTATGATTGTAAGGGTTGTTGTGATTGTTGTCCTACGGACTAAAGCCATCCGGTTTATATAGACACCAGAGGGGGCTAGGGTTACATAGAGTCGGTTACAATGGTAGGAGATCTACATATCCGTATCGCCAAGCTTGCCTTCCACGCCAAGGAAAGTCCCATCCGGACACGGGGGGAAGTCTTCAATCTTCTATCTTCATAGTCTTGGAGTCCGGTCGATGATGATAGTCCGGCCGATGACGGTAGTCCGGCTATCCGGACACCCCCTAATCCGGGACTCCCTCACCCGCGTTACTCCCGCGCTCTATATTTGGACCTGTCGAAGAACATACAGAAGAAAGATTACACACACATAAATTATGTTCTGGACAGAGCTATGCTGGGCTTCAGCATGCGGGGTGGCTACATCCAACACAAAAAACAAATAAGGCCGGGCTTTGTTTCAGCCACAAGACTGACTTTTGTTGCATCCAGCAACCGGCAAGAAGTGAGAATGATGGATTCTATGTCATCCATCTAATGATGGAGTACAGAAGGGATGTGCAATCACTTTACATGAAATCTTCATCCGATACCCATATCTAGAGATGGGCTGACGCCTTTGGAGCCGTGCCGGATAATCGAATTCGAAATGATTTCTACCGGATCCAACAGGATATTGCGTCCATCATGATCAAAGATTTCCTCGAAGAGAATGGATGTTCTACGCCGGCCCAATATCACAAGCTGACGTCCGTACCCGCGTTGCCCTACAGCGTCAGGACATGACGCCTTTCACTAAGCTTGAGTGCACCCTTCCGGATATGGAACGATGGGAAGAGTGCACTGCTTAAAAACAATTTGTCTGTTTAGTTACTTGTTACTTTTTGTACGACGAAACTTCGAATCTCTCAGTACGACGAAACTATTAGATGTATGGTGCCGCGCTCTAGTTAATTACTTTCAGTATGATAAAATTTGTTAACTATATTTACTATATATGTTGCTTCTATTTCATAACTGTTTTGTTGAATTCGCTTCATGGTATATATATGTGCATATCTGACAGGTATATAGATCAATGATGGCGAGGAAGTGGTATGCCGTGTATGTAGGGCATGTTCCGGGTGTGTATGATGAGTGGCCAGAGTGTCAGGCCCAAGTCTCTAGCTTCTCTGGCGGAAGCCGGAAAGGGTTTGATAGCAGAGCGGAAGCCGAAGCTAGTTACTTGAGATTCATAGCACAACAGGGGATTCAGAACCAGCGCCGCTGCAAAAACTACTACATAATACTGCTTCTGATCATCATGATCGCTGTTATCTTCTATGCGGTCATATCATAGTCGACATTGATGATGAAACATGAGTATGTGACCATGTAGTTGCATGTATTGAGAACTTGTAATGACTTGTAACGCTATTTTGAGACATGTATTCGACCATGATTGATGATGATGAGATATTTGAGACATGTCAATACTTCTAATAACTTTGGCTCATCGATGACTCACTTGATTTTCAATGAATATGCATGTTATTGTATAAATGGTGGATCTGTTTAATTGTGTACAGAGCCAAATGCAAAAAAAAATACAAAAGTTAGCAGTGGCGTGGGGGTAAAGATTACCAGTAGCACTCAAGTAACAATAGCGCTGGCTAGTTCCACGCGTTGTAGATAATTATCAGTAGCGTTGGGTGAAAGCGCGCTACAGCTAGCTTTAGATACCAGTAGCGCTGGGCCAAACAAGCGCTACTGCTAAAAATAGCTGTAGCGCTGTAGCAGTAGCGTGCCTGCCCGCGCTACTAATAGAAAGAAACCCAGTGCTACTGGTAAGGGTTTTCCTAGTAGTGACACAAGTGAGTTGTGGGCGATACAAGTCACACTGCTTACCAGCATGTCACACTTTGGTTTGACGGTATTGTTGGATGAAGCAGCCTAGACCGACATTGCGCGTACGCTTACGCGAGACTGGTTCTACTGACGTGCTTTGCACACATGTGGCTGGCGGGTGTCTGTTTCTCAAACTTTAGTTGAACCGAGTGTGGCTACGCCCGGTCCTTCTGAAGGTTAAAACAACACTAACTTGACGAAATATCATTGTGGTTTTGATGTGTAGGTAAGAACGGTTCTTGCTAAGCCCGTAGCAGCCACGTGAAACTTGCAACAACAAAGTAGAGGACGTCTAACTTGTTTTTGCAGGGCGTGTTGTGATGTGATATGGTCAAGCGTGATGAGATATAAGTTGTTGTATGAGATGATCATGTTTTGTTGAAGTTATCGGCAACTGGCAGAAGCCTTATGGTTGTCTCTTTATTGCATAAGATGCAAGTGCCAAATAATTGCTTCACATTATCGCTATGCGATAGCAATAGTTGCAAGAGCAATAGTTGGCGGGATGACCATGTGACGACACATTGATATAGATCAAGATGATATAGATCATAGTGTCATTCCAGTGTCGATGGAGATCATGACGATGCTTTGGAGATGGAGATCAAACGCACAAGATGATGATGGCCATATCATGTCACATATTTTGATTGCATGTGATGTTTATCTTTTATACATCTTATTTTTCTTAGTTCGACGGTAGCATTATAAGATGATCTCTCACTAAATTTCAAGGTATAAGTGTTCTCCCTCAATATGCACCATTGCCAAAGTTCGTCGTGCCAAGACACCACATGATGATCGGGTGTGATAAGCTCAACGTTCATCTACAATGGGTGCAAGCCAGTTTTGCACACGCAGAATACTCGGGTTAAACTTGACGAGCCAAGCATATGCAGATATGGCCTCGGAGCACTGAGACCGAAAGGTCGAGCGTGAATCATATAGTAGATATGATCAACATAGTGATGTTCACCATTGAAAACTACTCCATCTCACATGATGATCAGACATGGTTTAGTTGATTTGGATCACGTGTTCGCTTAGATGATTAGAGGGATGTCTATCTAAGTGGGAGTTCTTAAGTAATATGATTAATTGAACTTTAATTTATCATGAACTTAGTCCTGATAGTATTTTGCAAATAATGTTGTAGATCAATAGCTCGCGTTGTTGCTTCCCTATGTTTTATATGTGTTCCTAGAGAAAACTAAGTTGAAAGATGATAGTAGCAATGATGCGGAGTGGGTCCCTGGTCTGAGGTTTATCCTCATTGATGCACAAAAGAATTATGTCCCTGATGCGCCGCTAGGTGACAGACCTATTGCAGGAGCAGATGTAGACGTTATGAACGTTTGGCTAGCTCAATATGATGATTACTTGATAGTTTAGTGCACCATGCTTAATGACTTAGAATCGGGACTTCAAAGATGTTTTGAACGTCATGAACCATATGAGATGTTCCAAGAGTTGAAGTTAATATTACAAGCAAATACCCGAGTTGAGAGATATGAAGTCTCCAACAAGTTCTATAGCTAAAAGATGGAGGAGAATTGCTCAACTAGTGAGCATGTGCTCAGATTGTCTAGGTACTACAATCGCTTGAATCAAGTGGGAGTTAATCTTCCAGATAAGATAGCGATTGACAGAGTTCTCTAGTCACCATCACCAAGTTAGTAGAACTTCATGATGAACTATAGTATGCAAGGGATGATGAATACGATTCCCGAGCTCTTCGTGATGTTGAAATTGATGAAGGTAGAAATCAAGAAAGAGCATCAAGTGTTGATGATTGACAAGACCACTAGTTTCAAGAAAATGGCAAAGGGAAAGAAAGGGAAACTTCAAGTAGAATGGCAAGCAAGTTGTCACTCCCATGAAGAAGCCCAAAGCTGGACCAAAGCCTGAAATGGAGTGCTTCTACTGCAAAGGAAATGGTCACTGGAAGCGGAAATACCATGAATATTTGGTGGATAAGTAGGATGGCAAAGTGAACAAGGGTATATTTGATATACAGGTTATTGATGTGTACCTTACTAGTGTTTATAGTAGCCCCTGCGTATTTGATACTTGTTCGGTTGCTAAAAATTAGTAACTCGAAACAGGAGTTACAGAATAAACAGACACTAGTTGAGGGTGAAGTGACGATGTGTGTTGGAAGTGGTTCCAAGATTGATATGATCATCATTGCACATTCCCTATACTTTCGAGATTAGTGTTAAACCTAAATAAATGTTATTTGGCGTTTGCGTTGAGCATGAATATGATGTGATCATGTTTATTGCAATACGGTTATTCATTTAAAGTCAGAGAATTATTGTTGTTCTGTTTACATGAATAAAACCTTCGATGGTCATACACCCAATGAAAATAGTTTGTTGGATCTCGATTGTAGTGATACACATATTCATAATATTGATGCCAAAAGATGCAAAGTTAATAATGATAGTGCAACTTATTTGTGGCACTGCCGTTTGGGTCATATCGGTGTAAAGCGCATGAAGAAACTCCATTAAGATGGACTTTTGGAATCACTTGGTTATGAATTATTTGATGCTTGTGAACCGTGCCTTTTGGGCAACATGACTAAAACTCGATTCTCCGGAACAATGGAACGAGCTAATGACTTGATGGAAATAATACATATCGATGTATTCGGTCCAATGAGTGTTGCTCGTGGCGGGTATCGTTATTTTCGGACGTTCACAGATGACTTGAGCAGATATGAGTATATCTACTTAATGAAGCACAAGTCTGAAACATTTGAAAAGTTCAAAGAATTTCAGAGTGAAGTGGAGAATCATCGTAACAAGAAAATAAAGTTTCTACAATCTGATCGCAGAGACAAATATTTGAGTTACGAGTTTGGCCTTCATTTAAAACCAATGTGAAATAGTTTCACAGCTCACGCCAGATGGAACACCACAGCGTAATGTTGTGTCTGAATGTCGTAACCGCACTTTATTGGATATGGTGTGATCTATGATGTATCTTACTGATTTACTACTATCGTTTCGGGGTTATGCATTAGAGACAGTTGTATTCAATTTAAAAAGGGCACCATCAAAATCTGTTGAGACGACGCCTTATGAACTGTGGTTTGGCAAGAAACCAAAGTTGTTGTTTCTTAAAGTTTGGGGCTACGATGCTTATGTGAAAAAGTTTCAACCTGATAAGCTTGAACCCAAATCGGAGGAGTGCATCTTCATGGAATACCCAAAGGAAACTGTTGGGTACACCTTCTATCACAGATCCGAAGGAAAAATATTCGTTGCTAAGATGGATCCTTTCTAGAGAAGGAGTTTCTCTCGAAAGAAGTGAGTGGGAGGAAAGTAGAGCTTGATATGGTTATTGTACCTTCTCCTGAATTGGAAAGTAGTTCATCACAGAAATCAGTTCCAGTGATTGCTACACCAATTAGTGAGGAAGCTAATGATGATGATCATGAAACTTCAAATCAAGTTACTACAGAACCTCGTAGGTCTTCCAGAGTACGGTCCACACCAGTGTGGTATGGTAATCCTATTCTGGAAGTCATGTTAGTAGACCATGATAAACTTACGAACTATGAGGAAGCGATGATGAGCCCAGATTCCGCGAAAAGGCTTAAGGCTATGAAATCTGAGATAGGATCCATGTATGAGAACAAAGTGTGGACTTTGGTTGACTTTCCCGATGATCGGCAAGCCATATAAAATAAATGGATCTTCAAGAGGAAGACGGACGCTGATAGTTGTGTTACTATCTACAAAGCTTGAATTGTCAAAAAGGGTTTTCAACAAGTTCAAGGTCTTGAATACAATGAGATTTTCTCACTCGTATCGATGCTTAAAAGTCTGTGCAAATCATGGCAGCAATTGCCGCATTTTATGAAATTTGGCAAATGGATGTCAAAACTACATTCCTTAATGGATTTCTTAAAGAATAGTTGTATATGATGCAACCAGAAGGTTTTGTCAATCCGAAAGGTGCTAACAAAGTGTGCAAGCTCCAGTGATCCATCTATGGACTGGTGCAAGCATCTCGGGGTTGGAATATACGCTTTGATGAGTTGATCAAAGCATATAGTTTTATACAGACTTGCGGTGAAGCCTGTATTTACATGAAAGTGAGTGGGAGCACTACAGCCTTTCTGATAAGTATATGTGAATGACATATTGTTGATCAGAAATAATGTAGAATTTTCTGGAAAGCATAAAGGAGTGTTTGAAAGGAGTTCTTCGAAAGAAAGACCTTAGTAAAGCTACTTACATATTGAGCATCAAGATCTATTGAGATAGATCAAGACGCTTGATAAGATTTTCATTGAGTACATACCTTCACAAGATTTTGAAGTAGTTCAAAATGGAACAGTCAAAGAAAGAGTTCTTGCATGTGTTGCAAATGTGTGAAATTGAGTAAGACTCAAATCCCGACCACGGCAGAAAATAGAAAGAGAATGAAAGTCATTCCCCATGCCTCAGTCATAGGTTCTATGAAGTATGCTATGCTGTGTACCAGCCTATTGTATACCTTGCTCTGAGTTTGGCAAGGGAGTACAATTTTGATCTAAGTGTAGATCACTGGACATTGGTCAATAATATCCTTAGTGAGGACTAATGAAATATTTCTCGATTATGGAGGTGATAAAAGAGCTCGTCGTAAAGAGTTACATCGGTGCAAATTTTTACACCGATCCAGATGACTCTAAGTCTCATCTGGACACATATTGAAAGTGGGAGCAATTAGCTAGAGTAGCTCCGTGCAGAGCATTGTAGACATAGAATATTTGCAAAATACATACGACTCTGAATGTGATAGACCCGTTGACAATACTTCTCTCACGAGCAAAACATGATCATACCTTAGTACTCTTTGGGTGTTAATCACATAGCGATGTGAACTAGATTATTGACTCTAGTAAACCCTTTGGGTGTTGGTCACATGACGATGTGAACTATGGGTGTTAATCACATGCAGATGTGGATATTAGTGTTAAATCACATGGTGATGTGAACTAGATTATTGACTCTAGTGCAAGTGGGAGACTGAAGGAAATATGCCCTAGAGCCAATAATGAAGTTATTATTTATTTCCTTATTTCATGATAAATGTTTATTATTCATGCTAGAATTGTATTAACCGGAAACTTAGTACATGTGTGAATACATAGACAAACAAAGTGTCACTAGTATGCCTCTACTTGACTAGCTCGTTGAATCAAACATGTTTAAGTTTCCTAGCCATAGTCATGAGTTGTCATTTGATTAAACAGGATCACATCATTAGAGAATGATGTGATTGACTTGACCCATTCTGTTAGCTTAGCACTTGATCGTTTAGTATGTTGCTATTGCTTTCTTCATGACTTATCACTACAAAAAAAATACACTTCCGTGATGATACATGTTTGTCACAGTAGGTCGCGTTTTCTGTCATGCATGTACATCCATGACGATTTTATGACAGAATCAAGATAGTCATACCTGTGTTGTCGTAGAAGTGTTCCATGACATTACCAAAATTATCATCACGGAAGTGTCCACTTCCGTGACGATAAATCGCGCGTTATAGAAGTGCTTTCGTCAAGGGTGACCGACATGTGGCATCCACCGTAACGCAACACCGTTAAGCTATCGAGGCGGGTTTTGGATCCGGTAACCCGTTAACAGCCCCGACCAATGGGGATTTTCCACGTGTAAAATCATCATTGGCTGGAGGAAACACGTGTCGGCTCATCGCTGGGACAGATGTCATCCACTCATTGGACAGAAGGCACCTATGATACGTCGACACATGGCACGGCCCAACAGAGGCCCATTCCTATGAAAAGTCCAGCCCGTTTGACTTGGTCAAAAGGTGGCAGGCCGGCCCATGGAAAGCCTGTTAACGACATGTTCGCATATAGCCCATTTACAGCCTGCTAACCCAAGGCCCATTACGCCCTATTCGAATTAAGCCCAGTAGCGTCATCTGGGCCATCCAATATGATTCCAGCCCGTTTTCACTTCTAGCCCATGTATGGCCCATGACGTCTTTCGGCCCATATGAGGCCCTATGTAACTCTTGGCCTATTAACGGCACATGGTGAAACTGGCCCATAATGAACAGTGTATCACTTTATGCCCATTAACGGCCCGTTATTCCGTTGGGCCGTTTCCAGCCCATGTTATCTTTCGACCTTCTCAGAGCCCATTTATTCTTGGGCTCATTTCCAGCATTCGTTTACTTACGGCCCGTTACTGTCATTTTCTGCTTGTGGGCCAAATTCAGCCCGTGGTTACAGTCGGCCCGTTTGTGGTCCATTAATACGTTGGGCCGTTTTCATAGCGTCATCAAATACGGCCTATTAATGATGGCCCGTTATGGTCGGCCCATGAACGGACGATTCCAACTCTAGCCCGTTTACGGCCAGAATGCGGTCTGTTTGGCCCATGTTTGGCCAATCGATCATACGGCCCGTATAAGGCCCATTGATGATACGGCTCGTAGAAGGTCCAGTGTCACTACAGTAAATATTAGCCCATGGTTATTGTGGCCTAGTTTTTAAAAATAGGTTATTGCAGCCACTAGCAAACCGCAGAAAAAGAACTACGCTGACTACAAGCAAATAAATAAACAAGACAACAAGGAAATAAATAAGCAAGCAACTTACACTAGGCTATCACGGCTATTACACATATTACATCCACTAGGCATCAAAGTTCGCCACCAGTGCAAATATAGGGAACAGTACAGCAGCATCTAAACGCCGCAGCAAAACAAGTCCAGAACTGAAACCACTTCAGAAGAGCTCAAGAAACAATATCCTGGGTAGGTACCCATAATGCTGGCAAGATGCTTAGCAAGCTTATTAACTTTCTCTTGTTTGGTGCTTAAGTCCTCCAGTGCCTGCTGTTGCACCAGAAAGTATGCATCTGAATTCTGCAGGGACTTCCTCAGACCTTCGGCTTCCTGTCGCATAACATATGATCGATGTCCTTCAACTTGAAGTTGA
This sequence comes from Aegilops sharonensis, assembly GCA_904067115.1. Lineage (NCBI taxonomy): Eukaryota > Viridiplantae > Streptophyta > Magnoliopsida > Poales > Poaceae > Aegilops > Aegilops sharonensis. The sequence goes on from LR880969.1 coordinate 56,870,832, forward strand.
GACTCAAGAAGGCGAACTGATTCAGGCAACGAGTTCGAAGAGCTGGTGCCAGCAGTGGTAGCCAGTAACTCGAACACTACATCAAGACAGGACTTTGGAGTTGTCTCAGTGTCCTCAATATAGTTTTTATCAGCTTTCTTGGAGACCAACAGGGATGTCTCACTATCTTGAACCTTATCTGCATTACTTCCTTTACCATTGCATAACAGGGTACTCTTCTCCAATATTTTATCCGTGTTCTAAAAGAGAAACAAACAAACACATCTCAGGTTTACAATGTAGTATATGAAACTCATTTTGGAAAACCAGTTCAGTAGTAAGGTGGACAGGATAACAGCATGAAACAAACATATATCTATGTAGTATGGTCACTGTATGGTCTATATCATTGTAGTTTATGTTGCCAAATCAAGATAGATACAGTTCGAATCATATCTATTTAAGACAAAGCAGCATAGACAGAATATAAGTGTGGGAAACTACACAGCAATAACAACACTTGTAATGTGCATGGCATGAGAACATAACTATTTATTCAGTTGAAACTGAAATCAACATAGAGCAAGTTACAATAGCAAACAACCAAACACGTTGAACAAATAGGTTTAAAACATACCTGTTGCGCCATTGGAGTTTCAATTGCATCCTTCAAATTTGAAATTGGTTGGTATCAGTAAATACAATGATGCAAGAGCAAAGTAGTATGAACCATAGCTACGGAACCTGACCTGAGAACAATTCTTCTTCTGCTTTAAGCGTTGACTTCAGGTTCGGAGTGGTAGTCCTCGTGATTTGGGCACTGCAGTTGCCTTACTAACTGCTCGTGTTTGGGTGCTCTATGGTGGATACGGTGCTGTGTCAATGGGAACTGGGTGTCTATCTGCTGGGGTTGGGGTTAGAAGGGGTGTAGCTGGTTCTCTGTCCAACTGGGTAGGGGTACAGTCTGCATGAGTGTGGGTTATGTGTGGTGGGGCTTGTTCTTGGGCAAGTACAACCGTGGTTCTATCTACATCGACAGGTAGCATGATCTTTTCTGAAGACCATGTTTTTACTCCCACAGATACAGCCATCACTCCCTGCAATTGAAATGGCTGATAAACAAGAAAAGTAATTGAATGTACACACATTGTAAGATAGACAGGTGCAATGGATAGTAGGGAAGAAAACAGGGCATGAAATAATTCACATTTATGTTGTCTAAGCAAACAGAATAGCAGGACATAATTTCACATATATGATGGCTAATTAAACAGGATAGCATGACACAATTTCACATGTATGATGGCTAACTAAACAGGATAGAATGACATACTTCAAAATATGATGACTATGTAAACAGGATGACATGATATAACTATACGATGTGTCTATTAAAGTGGTTGGCATGCCATAAATCACAAACATGTCGTCGATGGAAACATGATGGCATGATATAAATTCACGGATAGAATGACATAATTTAAAATATGATGACGAAGGAAGATGACTATGTAAACAGGATGAGATGATATAACTATATTATGTCTTTAGAAAATGGGTTGGCATGCCATAATTCAGATACATGCAGTCTATGTAAACATCATGGCATGACATAATTCAAATATATGATTTATATACTAAGGAAGTGAGCAGAGGGCAATCGCATATATGATGTGCCAACTAAGGAGATGGCATTCAATATTGTGTATATGATGTAAAACTAAGCATTGCAATACAACATATGCATTATATGAGTAATATAACCCTGCCAAGTTTGAGCATACACCTCAGGGGGATAATAGGAGTGGTCACCTACCTCTGAATCCTCCTCTGAAGAGCTATCTGTAACCAGCAAGATATCTGCTTCAGCAGGTAGCATTGTCTGCTCTGAAGACCTTGTTTTTACTCCAGATTTATCCATCACCAATTCAAATGGCTGATGCACAGGAAGAGCAGTTGAATATACAAACATTGTCGACAAAAGCAACGAGAAATGCAAAAAAAGGACGGCATGATATAATTCACATATATGACGCTTGCCTAAACAGCATGGCATTGCATTATTCACATACATAATGCCTTGCAACAAGATAACATTGCATAATTCACATATATAATGTCTTGCAACAAGATGG
>LR880969.1:56882931-56897786 GCA_904067115.1 Aegilops sharonensis
TGAAAATCGACTGACCCAAAAGTCGATTCAGTCGACTGAAGTATAGCTAAATCGGAGCAGCATCGCAAGTAAGAGCAAGAGCGAGAGCAGCAGCGCGAGCAAGAGCAATAGCAAGAGCAGACCAGGCAGGGGACCGAGAGCAAGAGCAGAGCAGCAGCGCGAGCGAGAGCTAAAGCAGCAGCAGCTCCTACTGATGTGGACGTCGCCGCCGAGGGAGCAAAGCCGTGGAGGAAGTGGCCGGCGACGCTGCCATGGATGGAGCCGCGCCGTATCGGCTCGGGACCGAGCGCCGGCAGCACCGTGAGATCGAATCAAGAATAAAATGCGGCGATTAGTGTACAACCTCTTTGGTGGCGCCGATTAGGCCGCAGCTTCATCCGAGGAAACGGTGATGATGATGCTCTTCCGGTGGTGCAAGTGAAGACGGCGGTGTGGGAATGGAGGTGGCGTGAAATATGAGGGGAACATCGGGGCAACTCCTTGGAGGTGGAGCACGGGGTGGCTGAACCGGCGGGACGATGAGATTGACGACGGATCCTCATCCAGTACGGTGGATGAGGGACGTCGAGGTGTTGCTGTGGACGACGTCGTCGGGGAAGAGGCTCCGGCTGGGTGGCGGACGGAGCAGGGTGTGGGGTTTCATCGCGGGTTTTCACGGCCTCCGTGTATGAATGGGTGGGCGGATGGGATGGCAGTGGGGAACCATGGCTTAGAGACGCGCTTTTCCAAAATGTGGGGTAAGTTACGAAAGTACCCCCACCGATTTGAGGCGGTTCTTTCGGTTCAGGGGTACCACGGGCATTTCACGTGTCGAGATTTCACAGGAGGTGGGAGTTTTCGCGCGCGTTGTAATTTTGGAATAGCAAGGCGCGGGTTGAGATGGAGGGAGTTGTCGGAGCACAACGAGACAAAGATATATCTTAAATATTTCGGGCTAACAAGGCGCGGGTTGAAGATGCGGGAGTTTCGCAGCACGATAGACAGAGACGCTAGCTTGAATTTTCGGCATAACAAGGCGCGGCTTGAAATTTCAGAAGAACAAGCTTAACATGTACCAAAAAAAGACAATTTGCACCTCAACACGCACAACACACACACACACACAAACACCATTTAGACTAGAGTAAGGTACACGTGCATTGCACGCATGAGATTTGGCAACCAAATTATGAATAAATACCACATTTTAGCATGCAAGCTTTGAGTCATATATGCATGATGTAGATGTTCGTTTAATTCTTATAGTTCATTTCATTCAAAATCATCTAGTTTTTATAAGAAAGCTAATCTATTTTAAGATTCATGGAATTGTGCGTTGTAAGACATAAAGTAAAAACAAATAATGGCAAATCATGTGGAAAAAAATTTGGGCAATTCTGATACGGAAGATTCTAGAACAAATAAGAAGTGCTTGTGTTTTGATGTTTGTGCATTATGCTTAAGTTCAACCATGGAGTCTTCTAGATTATACATGTGGCAAAATCTGGTGGAATCTAGATGATATCCAACGGCCAGTAGTGCTCAAATTTGCCATCTTTGGACCATCGGATTCGCCTCATCCAACGACCATCTTTCAAAGTTAAAGTTACCCACACACAATATAAAAAAATATAAAATATGTGATGCGAAAGCCGCCCATCATCTCCAATTAGAATAGTGTGTCCATGCACGGATGCGACGTGGCCAAATGATGTCTGCCATCGGTATCTCAAATTCAAACCAGTCTGACCTTGTTCAATGTGTATACATTACAACATGCTCGTTACCAAACCACACCGCGCAGATCTCCGTTATATTCATGCATGCATGGGTTTCAAACATCAGGATCTCTTATTCAAATTTTGAATTCAACTTTACATTGATTATGACCTCACCTATTCTTTTACACACACACAGTAGTCTTCTCTTTATAATTGTACCACTAACTTTCTCTCATGCATGCATGCACACACACTACCAGTCGGCATTATCCATCGCACGCATGCAATCTTTTTCTTCAGGTCGGTCTCCCATGAAGGCACACACCCACACACATCCCCCTCTCCATCATATCGGACATTCTTTATCTCTCACGCGTGCATGCGCAACGATCGATGTTCCTCTATGTATGTGTGTATATAGCTAGGTCTTTCATAGTTTTCCACACAAACCGATCACTCGATATATCCAGTGAGGTCTCACCCTCTTTCCCACGTCCACATTGATCAATCTATACCTCTCTATATAGGATTAACATATATAGCTAATACACCCACATTAATTATATATCCAACGTCCCCCTCTCATCATCCATGCCTTCTGGTTCATCTCTCAGACGCGTGCACAATGGCGAAGACAGGTGCAGTAAGGGCCCTGCCCCCCCCTAACATCAATATATATCGAGGCTAATATGAATGCAATCATTAGAAAATTGCTGCTAAAAATGGTTTAATTTCATGAATTGACCCTCCTCGTAAAGGATTAGTAATGCTTGGCCCCCTAGCTCATTTACTTTTCATGGCTCCGCCACTGAGTGCAACAGCGCACGTGTTCGCCCCCTCTCTCTAAATATCGATCTCGCACTTGTGCATTCCTTCATAGTCTCCCTCCACTCGGCCCCTCGCACCATATTCTAGCACCCCACCGAATTTTTCCACATGTACAATCTAGCAGACTCCATGGTTGAACTTAAGCATAATGCACAAACCTCAAAACAATAGTGGTTCTCTTTTGTTCTAGAATCTTCTGTATCATAACTGCCCAAACTTTTTTTCTAGTTGAATTGCCATTATTTGTTTTTACTTTATGCTTTATAACGCACAATTCCATGAATCATAAAATATATTAAGGGCTTCTTTGATTCAAAGGATTCTCAAAGGAATTTTGGAGGATTCTAATCATTAGGAATTTTTCCTATCTTGGTTGTTTGATTCGTAGGATTGTAAACCATAGGAATTTTTCCATATGATTCATTTGCACTAGATTTCATAGGAAACATCCCATCCACTCAAACCTCTTTGAAAGAATTCTTCATTTTTTCTATGCACAATCAAACACTCGTACAATCCTGTAGGATTCAAGACGACATTCCACTATAATCCCTGTTTTTCTGATTCCCGCGTTCTTAGCTTTTTTATAAAAACTAACTGATTTTGAATGAGATGAACTATAAGTATTAAACGCAGGGCTACATCAGCCATATATGACTCAGAGCTTACATGCTATTGTGTGGTATTTATTCATAATTTGGTTGCAAAATCTGATGCGTGCAATGCACATGTACCTTACTAGTACTTCGAGTATGTGCAAAACATGTTAATTAGAATACCAATGGCACACTACACGGTGTCTCTCTTACAGTTCATGATGCCATGTGGCACATGTGGAGGCGTTGTCGCGACCTCCTTGCGTGGATTGATCACAGTGACGTGCTGCTGGTTCCAGAAGAATGTACTCGTCCTCCCTGAGCCATACTGGTGGTACATGCACGAAGCGAAGATGTGCACGCACGCCACGCACGCACTCATTCCCTCGCACGCACACGCGGGTACACGGGCGGATGCAATTTTGTACCAAGATCCACCCCATGTGATAATTTGATGCGTGTAAAGTCGTTCACTTCATTGATGGTCAATTAATATAGCGCATGCAAATTTAGTGGACGTGAGGGCGGAAGTGTCGGTGTCAAAACCGGCGGATCTCGGGTAGGGGATCCCGATCTGTGCGTCTTAGGCTGATGGTAACAGGAGGCAAGGGACACCGTGTTTTACCCAGGTTCGGGCCCTCTCGATGGAGGTAAAACCCTACTTCCTGATTGATTGATATTGATGATATGGGTATTACAAGAGTTGATCTACCACGAGATCGTAGAGGCTAAACCCTAGAAGCTAGCCTATGATGATTATGATTGTGATCGTCCCTCTAAGGACTAAACCCTCCGGTTTATATTGACACCGGAGGGGGCTAGGGTTTACATGGAGTCGGTTACAAAGAAGAAAATACAATATCCGGATCGCCAAGCTTGTCTTCCACGCAAAGGAGAGTCCCATCTGGACATGGGACGAAGTCTTGAGTCTTGTATCTTCACGGTCCAACAGTCCGGCCAAAGTATATAGTCCGGCTGTCCGGATACCCCCTAATCCAGGACTCCCTTAGTAGTCCCTGAACCAGGATTCAATGACGATGAGTCCGGCGCGCAGTTTTGTCTTTGGCATTGCAAGGCGGGTTCCATCTCCGAATTCTCCAAAGTAATTATTGAACACCTAAACCATGTCCGGATCTGCAAGATGATCTTCACGTGCCACTGTAGAGAGCATAGCACTTCATAAATCTGATCTGCTGGCAATTTTTGCACGGCGTGCTCCTGCATCTTGGCCCGGCCCAATATGAACCGGTTTTCCTTAACCTGCTTTGATACGCGTCGCGAGGCGGTATTATTGGCTCGCCCTGCCAAAGCGGAGATCGTGTTCCCCTTATCGCGGGATCTTCCATCGATACGGGCGTGCGCAGCCCCACGACGACTATTGGTATGACTTCCATGTTTTTAGGCAAGTCCTGGGCGGTTATACTGAGGACGCTTGATATTCACCCCCTTTATAAAGGAGCTGAGGCCTATCCCTCTTTTCCACCACCCTTGCGCCTTTTCGCATCTCGAGTTCTAACACTCGAGACCCAAACCCAAGCACCTCGGATCCTCAATCATGTCTGGATCTAACCCTCAAGGCCGGTGGGTGGCCTCCTCGGACACAGAGGAGGACATTGCAAAGCTTATGGAGGTCGGGTATCTGACCGCCGACATCAAGCACAGGCTTCCTGCTCCAGGGCAGGTTATCCCTACTCCCGAGCCCAACGAGAGCGTCGTATTTGTTTCCCATTTCCTCCGTGGCTTGGGCTTCACCCTTGATCCTTTTGTGAAAGGCCTCATGTTCTATTACGGGTTAGATTTTCACGATCTAGCCCCGGACGCTATCATCCATATTTCGTCGTTCATCGTTGCGTGCGAAGCTTTTCTCCATGTCATTCCACACTTCGGCCTATGGCACAAGACCTTCAATGTGAAGCCGAAGATGATTGAGGGGCGACACGCGGAGTGCGGAGGTGCTGTAATAAGCAGGAATGTTGATGCCCCATGGCCAGAGGGCTCCTTCCCAGAGGTGTCCGATCTATGGCAGCGGAGGTGATTTTACGTCACAACTCCCAGGGGCACAAAGTGGGTGGCTGCCCCCGACTTTCGTCCAGGCCCTCCTTCTCAACTGGCGTCATGGACCAATGTAGGACGGGATTGGGGATCTGCTAATGATGTGCCAACACTGCAGAGCCGTATTCAGGAGCTTCTTGAGAGGGACGTTAGCCTTGTCAGCATAATTCAGGTGATGCTAATCCGACGGATGTTGCCATGCAAACGCTGGCCTCTCCGGATGTGGGAGTTCAATCCGGAAGGTCCACGGACTATTCTGCACTTCTTCGGCCTGACGCTCGAAGGGATGTGTAAATTATTCTTCGGACCACAAGTAAAGTGTCAGGACACCACCGAGGATGCGGGCCTGAGCTGCAATCGCCCAGATACCCAAGTAAGTAACCCTGAAGCCGAACACTTCGTTTATATTTATCATAATGCTTATTCTGAAAAATCCTCCGTGGCCAGGAATGGCTCAGCAAGGCGGAGAGAATCAGGTGTCGGCGCCACTTCCCGAAGGCTCGCCTAGTCCCACCATAGCCAAGATACTTGGTCGTGTGCTAAGCAAATTGCCCTCAGGGAAATACAAAGGGAAGAACAGGGAAGCAGAACTTCACATGTTGTGCATCCAAACCAGGGGAATTGCTACCTCCCCAAAGAAGGATAGCGGGGAAGGGGAATCTAAAGCCTACTCCCCTCGCGGAAAGAAGAAGGCCGCCTCCGAAGACTTGGAGACGGAGGTGCCCAAACAGGGGAAGAAAGCTTCACCAGGGGGCCCTGCCCCGAAGGGCGTCCTCACCGTGTCATGCCCGCCAATGTGCCAGACCTCAGCCGAGCTGTAAGTTAATCGTAAACACGAAGGTACTGCTTTTATCCGAGAACAATAACCAGGATCCATTCTTTGCAGTCCGGCTAGCAGCTCTTCTCGAGAGAGTTCGTCTTCGGGGGATCTCCTTCCGGAGATGATGGAGAGTGAGACCCCACCAACCTCTCCGCCTCATGAGGCGGGCGACCCCGAGGTGTCTTCACGGAGGAGTCCGGATCTGCCAAAGCCAGAAGCTAATCCTTCGGCCGCCCTGAGCCCGGAGCGTTCAGCTCCCACGGGGGGCGATGAGAGGGGTCCGGCACAGTTCGGTGTCCGGATCGACACACTGACGGGCCTTCTGGAGCAAGCTGCTCTCTCGGAGGAGTACCGTTCATTAATGAGCACGGTGCTCGAGAAGATTCCATCCGCCACAAGCGGTTTGAATGAAGCATTTACGAGCCTGCTCAGAGGCTTTGAGGTATGTTAATGAAAAATACATAGTTTTTTGGCTGTGACGCACGCGCTAGGTGTGCTCCATATGGATAGTAGCCCCTGAGACTCTGGTTGCCAGCCGTAGGCGGCAAACAGAGGATCATATTTTTAAGTAATCATCGCCTTGTGCTTATGCGCAGGTGTCTAAGGATCCGGCAGCTGAACAGTCCGTTGAAGTTTCCGAACTGAGGAGGCAGATTGGAGTCATTGATGCCGGCATCACGCTTGTGAATGAGCGGCTTAACGAGTCACAAGGTATGTGCTTTGCTTTTCTTATTATTTATAGGAATAATTGAAAGGAGTATAATATTGATGTGATATGTTTCGACTACAGACGGTGCTGCTGCCGTGGAAGCCCTGAGGGCGGAACTTGCCCTAGCCAAGGAACAGGCCCGGGCTAGTAATGCGGCTGCCCTAAAGGCGGCTGAAGAGTTGAGAGTCGAACAGGCTGCTCGTCACCGGAGCGAAGACAAAATGGCCGAAATGGTTGTGGAACTAGAAAACGCCGCCAACCGGTATGAGCTTCTTGAAAAAGAAAATCATGCGAATAAGGTTGACCTGAAGAAGGCCCTTGATGCTGCCAAGGAGACGCGTTCCGACCTTAGGGATGCGCGGGAGGAGCTTTGACAGGCCGGAGAAATCGCGGCTGGAAATCCCTATTTGTTGCGGATGAAGTTTTTAGATCCGAAGTATGCTCCTCTGGATCGATGTTGGAGTCCTGCAGACGCCTATGCGGATTTGTCGAAGAGTGCAGCTGATGCAGCCAAGTTTTTTGAGGATCAAAAAGATGATGAAGTAGAAAAGTTGTTCTGGTCGCAACTCAGCGCTCCAACGCGCAAATTTCCTTTGAGTGAGAAGATGGCTGCTGTGGCCGAGCTCCACAGGTTGTCCGGTCTTGCAATGCGGTCTGTGCTAGACCATCTATGGCCGAAGGGGCCGAAGCCGGACAGTTATTTTGGTTTAGTGCAACAATTCCTTGGTGTCGTATCGCGGATCGATGCCGTGAAGAGGTCGGCATGGATAGAGGGTGCTCGGATGGCTCTTGCCCGTGTCAAAGCATACTGGACAGATATGGAGGCCACCGTCGTTGCGACCCAGAATCCGGCGGGGGGGCCAGGATCCGGCCGAGCACATCTTGGAGCAAGTAGCGGAAGGTGCTCGCTTAATAGAGGCTCAGTGCTCGAAGAATGTCATGTTCGAGTGACAAATCGTGTCCTTGTAAAAACAGTGTTATTTTGATTATGAGGCTATATTTATACTTTTTGCCCGAAAGTATTATTATGCCTCCTGTGCGGCCATTTTTATGTATATGTGTAATCTGAAAGTTAGCAGTCATTGGCTTCAGCCCCCACGCATACAATGCGGAGGTGTTCACGAAAAATATGCGTATGACATGATGTAGAGGGATAAACTCAAGCAATATGATATAAACTCCATCTTGTTATCCTCGATGGCAACAATACAATACGTGCCTTGCAACCCTTTCTGTCACTGGGTAAGGACACCGCAAGATTGAACCCAAAGCTAAGCACTTCTCCCATGGCAAGAAAGATCAATCTAGTAGGCCAAACCAAACTGATAATTCGAAGAGACTTGCAAAGATAACTCAATCATACATAAAAGAATTCAGAGAAGATTCAAATATTATTCATAGATAAACTTGATCATAAACCCACAATTCATCGGATCTCGACAAACACACCGCAAAAAGAGTTTACATTGAATAGATCTCCACAAGAGAGGGGGAGAACATTGTATTGAGATCCAAAAAGAGAGAAGAAGCCATCTAGCTAATAACTATGGACCCGTAGGTCTGTGGTAAACTACTCACAACTCATCGGAGGGGCAAGGATGTTGATGTAGAAGCCCTCCGTGGTCGATTCCCCCTCCGGCAGAGTGCCGGCGAAGGCTCCAAGGTGAGATCTCGCGGATACAGAAGGTTACGGTGGTGGAAATTGTGTTTCATCCGCCTCCTGGATGTTTTCGGGGTATGTAGGTATATATAGGAGGAAGAAGTACGTCGGTGGCCGCCCGAGGGGCCCACGAGACAGGGGGCGCGCCCTCCTATCTCGTGGGAGCCTCGGCAGCTTCTTGACTTGCACTCCAAGTCCTCTAGATCACGTTCGTTCCAAAAATCACGCTCCCGAAGGTTTCATTCCGTTTGGACTCCGTTTGATATTCCTTTTCTTCGAAATACTGAAATAGGCAAAAAAACAGCAATACGGGCTGGGCCTCCGGTTAGTAGGTTAGTCCCAAAAATGATATAAATGTGTAAAATAAAGCCCATAAACATTCAAAAGGGGTAATATAATAGCATGGAACAATAAAAAATTATAGATACGCTGGAGACGTATCAAGCATCCCCAAGCTTAATTCCTGCTCGTCCTCGAGTATGTAAATGATAAAAAAGAAATTTTTGATGTGGAATGCTACCTAGCATAATTATCAATGTAATTTTCTTTATTGTGGCATGAATGTTAAGATCCAAATGATACAAAATAAAAGTTCATATTGACATAAGAAATAATAATACTTCAAGCATACTAATCAAAGTAATCATGTCTTCTCAAAATAACATGGCCAAAGAAAGTTATCCCTACAAAATCATATAGTCTGGCTGTTGCTCTATCTTCATCACACAAAGTATTTAATCATACACAACCCCGATGACAAGCCAAGCAATTGTTTCATACTTTAATAATCTCAAACTCTTTCAACTTTCACGCAATACATGAGCATGAGCCATGGACATAGCACTATATGTGGAATAGAATGGTGGTTGTGGAGAAGACAAAAAAGGAGAAGATAGTCTCACATCAACTAGGCATATCAATGGGCTATGGAGATGCCCATTAATAGATATCAATGTGAGTGAGTAGGGAACGCCATGCAACGGATGCACTAGAGCTATAAATATATGAAAGCTCAACAAAAGAAACTAAGTGGGTGTGCATCCAACTCGCTTGCTCACGAAGACCTAGGGCACTTTGAGGAAGCCCATCATTGGAATATACAAGCCAAGTTCTATAATGAAAAATTCCCACTAGTATATGAAAGTGACAACATATGAGACTCTCTATCATGAAGATCATGGTGCTATTTTGAAGCACAAGTGTGGAAAAAGAGATAGTAGCATTGTCCCTTCTCTCTTTTTCTCTCATTTTTTTCTTTCTTTTTCTTTTTTTTCTTTGGCCTTCTCTTTTTTTGGCCTTTCTCCCTTTTTTTTTCTTTTTTTTTCTTTTTTTAAAGTTCGAAGTCTCATCCCGACTTGTGGGGGAATCATAGTCTTCATCATCCTTTCCTCACTAGGATAATGCTCTAATAATGAAGATCATCACACTTTTATGGATTTACAACTCAAAGCTAGAACAAGATATGACTCTATATGAATGCCTCCGGCGGCGTACCGGGATATGCAATGAATCAAGAGCGACATGTATGAAAATTATGATGGTGGCCTTGCCACAAATACAATGTCAACTACATGATCATGCAAAGAGCAATATGACAAAAGTAATGTGTGTCATATGAACGGAACGGTGGAAAGTTGCATGGCAATATATCTCGGAATGGCTATGGAAATGCCATAATAGGTAGGTATGGTGGCTGTTTTGAGGAAGGTAAATGGTGGGTGTATGGTGACCGGCGAAACTTGCGCGGCACAAGAGAGGCCAGCAATGATGGAAAGGTGAAAGGGTGCGTATAATCCATGGACTCAACATTAGTCAAAAGAACTCATATACTTGTTGCAAAAATTTAGAAGTCATCAAAAACCAAAGCACTACGTGCACGCTCCTAGGGGGGTAGATTGGTAGGAAAAGACCATCGCTCGTCCCCGACCACCACTCATAAGGAAGACACTCAATAAATAAAATTGTGCTCCAACTTCATCACAAAGCGGTTCACCATATGTGCATGCTACGGGAATCACAAACTTCAACACAAGCATTCTTTAAATTCATAATCACCAAACTAGCATGACTTTAATGTCACTACCTCCATATCTCAAAACAATCATCAAGCATCAAATTGATCATAGCATCCAATTCACTCTCTATGATAGTTTTTATTATACCCAACTTGGATGCTCATCATTCTAGGACCAAATTTGTAACCATAGAAAATACCATGTTGTTCTAAAAGACTCTCAAAATAATATAAGTGAAGCATGAGAGACTAATAATTTCTTCAAAATTAAGACACCACCGTGCTCTAAAAGATATAATGAAGCACTAGAGCAAAAACTATCAAGCTCAAAAGATATAAGTGAAGCACATAGAGTATTCTAGCAAATTCTAATCAAATTGGCTTCTCCCAAAAGGTGTGTACAGCAAGGATGATTGTGGTAAACTAAAAAGCAAAGACTAATATAATACACGACGCTCCAAGCAAAACACATATCATGTGCCGAATAAAAATATAGCTCCAAGTAAAGTTACCAATGAACGAAGACGAAAGAGGGGATGCCTTCCCGGGGCATCTCTAAGCTTAGACTTTTGGCTATACTTGAATATCTTGGGGTGCCTTGGGCATCCCCAAGCTTAGGCTCTTGCCACTCCTTATTCCATAGTCCATAAAAGCTTTACCCAAAACTTGAAAACTTCACAACACAAAACTCAACAGGAAATCTTATAAGCTCCGTTAGTGAAAGAAAACAAAAACACCACATAAGGTACTGTAATGAACTCATTCTTTATTTATATTAGTGTTAAACCTACTGTATTCCAACTTCATTATGGTTTATAAACTAATTTACTAGCCATAGATGCATTGAAATAAACAAACAACACACGAAAAATAGAATCTGTCAAAAACGGAACAGTCTGTAGCCAGCTGTAACTAACGCAAACTTCTCGAACTCTAAAAATCCTACCAAAATAGGAAGTCCTGAAAATTTTGCTTATTGATCAGCAGAAAAAAGAATCAACACAAAATCACGTTCCCGTGATTAAAAAAAATTATATTCATGCGTGCAAAGTTTCTGTTTTTCAGCAGAATCAAATCAACTATCATCATAGGTTATCCTATAGGTTCTACTTGGCACAAACACTAATTAAAGATAAAAACACATCTAAACAGAAGGTAGATGCAAGATTTATTACAAAACAGGAGCAAAAGCAAAAAAACATAAATAAAATTGGGTTGCCTCCCAACTAGCGCTATCGTTTAACACCCCTAGCTAGGCATAAAAGCAAAGATAGATCTAACGAGTGCCATATTTGGCACTATATTCATAAGTAGCCCGCATGATAGATTCATAAGGTAATTTGACTTTCTTTCTTGGAAAGTGCTCCATGCCTTTATTTAATGGAAATTGGAATCTAATCTTCCCTTCCTTCATATCAATAATCGCGCCAATCGTTCTAAGGAAAGGTCTACCAAGAAAAATAGGGCAAGAAAGATTGCAATCTATATCAAGAATGATAAAATCTACGGGCGCCAAATTTCTATTTGCAACAATAAGAACATCATTGATCCTTCCCATTGGCTTTTTAATGGTGGAATCCGCAAGGTGCAAATTTAAAGAGCAATCATCAAGATCATGGAAACCTAGAATATCACATAAAGTTTTCGGAATCGTGGAAACACTAGCACCCAAATCACACAAAGCAAAACACTCATGATCTTTAATTCTAATCTTTATAGTAGGTTCTCACTCATCATTAAGTTTTCTAGGTATAGAAACTGCCAAATTAAGTTTTTCATCATAAGACTGCATCAAGGCATCAACAATATGTTTGGTAAAACCTTTATTTTGACTATAAGCATGAGGAGAATTAACAACGGATTGCAACAAGGAAATACAACCTTTTAAAGAACAATTATCATAATCAAATTCCTTGAAATCCGAGATAGTGGGTTCAATGTCATTTGAAGTTGTGACCTCTCCAATCTCACTTTTACCAAATTTAACATCAAGATCTAAAGACTCCGAATTCTTGGGACGCCTTCTAGGAAAATTTGATTCATCATCGGTCCCATAATCATCAAAATTCATATTGCAAAACATAGATCTAATAGGAGACGCATCAATAACTTTAAGATCCTCATCATTATTTTCATGGAAACTAGAAGAACACGCTTTTATAAGGCTATCTTATTTAGCACGCAATCTAGAGGTTCTTTCCTTGCACTCGTCAATGGAAATTCTCATTACTTTGAGAGACTCATTGATATCATGCTTAGGAGGAGAAGATCTAAGTTTAAGAGAATCATCATCAAGCAAAAGTCTATCAACGTTCCTAGCCAAATCATCAACTTTGAGCATTTTTTCTTCAAGCAAAGCATTAAAATTCTTTTGAGAAATCATAAAATCTTTCACACTATTCTAAAAATCAGAGGGCATCTTATTAAAATTACCATAAGAATTATTGTAGGAATTTCCATAATTATTAGAGGAATTACTAGGGAACGGTCTAGCATTAAAGTTTCCTCTATAAGCGTTGTTTCCAAAACTATTCCTACCAACAAAATTCACATCCAAAGATTCATTATTATTCTCAATCAAAGAATACAAAGGCATATCATTGGGATCAATAGGAGTATTTTTAGTAGCAAACATCTTCATAAGTTCATCCATATTTCCACTCAAAACATTGTTTTCTTCTATAGCATGCACTTTTTTACTAGAAGATCTTTCGGTGTGCCATTGAGAATAATTAGCCATAATATAATCAAGAAGTTTTGTAGCATCTCCTAACGTGATTTCCATAAACGTGCCTCCCGCGGCCGAATCTAAGAGATTTCTAGAAGCAAAGTTCAAACCGGCATAAAAAATTTGTATGATCATCCATAAATTCAAACCATGAGTAGGGCAATTGCGAAGCATCAATTTCATTCGTTCCCAAGATTGGGGAACATGCTCATGATCAATTTGTTTAGAATTCATAATATCATTCCTAAGAGTGATAATCTTAGCGGGAGGAAAATACTTAGAGATAAAAGCATCTTTGCACTTGTTCCAAGAATCAATACTATTTTTAGGCAAAGACGAAAACCAAACTTTAGCACGATCTCTAAGTGAAAACGGAAATAACTTCAATTTGACAATATTCTTATCCGTATCTTTCTTCTTTTGCATATCACACAAATCAACAAAGTTGTTTAGATGAGTAGCGGCATCTTCACTAGGAAGGCCGGCGAATTGATCTTTCATAACAAGATTCAGCAAAGCGGTATTGATTTCACAAGACTCAACATCATTAAGAGGAGCAATCGGAGTACTAAGGAAATCATTATTATTGGTATTCGAGAAATCACACAATTTGGTATTATCTTGCGCCATGGAAACAAGTAATCCAACACACAAGCAAACAGAAAAAGGCAAGCGAAAAGAGAGGAGGAGATTGGGAAAGAGAGGGCGAATAAAACGGCAAGGGTGAAGTGGGGGAGAGGAAAACGAGAGGCAAATGGCAAATAATGTAAATGCGAGGGAGATGAGTTTGTGATGGGTACTTGGTATGTCTTGACTTGAGCGAAGAACTCCCCGGCAACGGCGCCAGAAATCCTTCTTGCTACGTCTTGAGCTTGCGTTGGTTTTCCTCGAAGAGGAGAGGGTGATGCAGCAATAGTAGCGTAAGTATTTCCCTCAGTTTTTGAGAACCAAGGTATCAATCTAGTAGGAGGCTTCTCAAAAGTCCCACGCACGTACACAAACAAACAAAGAACTCGCAACCAACGCAATAAAGGGGTTGTCAATCCCTTCACGGCCACTTGCGAAAGTGAGATCTAATAAAGATAGTAAGATAAGATAAATATATTTTTGGATTTTATAATATAGATGCAAAAAGTAAAGATGCAAATAAAAGTAGATTGGAAGAAAATACGATAAGAGATAGACCCGGGGGCCATAGGTTTCAGTAGTGGCTTCTCTCAAGATAGCATAAGTATTACGGTGGGTGAACAAATTACTGTCGAGCGATTGATAGAAAAGCGAATAGTTATGAGATTATCTAGGCATGATCATGTATATAGGCATCACGTCCGTAACAAGTAGACCGACTCCTGCCTGCATCTACTACTATTACTCCACACATTGACCGACTCCTGCCTGCATCTATAGTATTAAGTTCATAAGAACAGAGTAACGCATTAAGCAAGATGACATGATGTAGAGGGATAAACTCAAGCAATATGATATAAACCCCATCTTGTTATCCTCGATGGCAACAATACAATACGTGCCTTGCAACCCTTTCTGTCACTGGGTAAGGACACCGCAAGATTGAACCTAAAGCTAAGCACTTCTCCCATGGCAAGAAAGATCAATCTAGTAGGCCAAACCAAACTGATAATTCGAAGAGACTTGCAAAGATAACTCAATCATACATAAAAGAATTCAGAGAAGATTCAAATATTATTCATAGATAAACTTGATCATAAACCCACAATTCATCGGATCTT
>LR880969.1:56897993-56911337 GCA_904067115.1 Aegilops sharonensis
ACCCCATCTTGTTATCCTCGATGGCAACAATACAATACGTGCCTTGCAACCCTTTCTGTCACTGGGTAAGGACACCGCAAGATTGAACCTAAAGCTAAGCACTTCTCCCATGGCAAGAAAGATCAATCTAGTAGGCCAAACCAAACTGATAATTCGAAGAGACTTGCAAAGATAACTCAATCATACATAAAAGAATTCAGAGAAGATTCAAATATTATTCATAGATAAACTTGATCATAAACCCACAATTCATCGGATCTTGACAAACACATCGCAAAAAGAGTTTACATTGAATAGATCTCCACAAGAGAGGGGGAGAACATTGTATTGAGATCCAAAAAGAGAGAAGAAGCCATCTAGCTAATAACTATGGACCCGTAGATCTGTGGTAAACTACTCACAACTCATCGGAGGGGCAAGGATGTTGATGTAGAAGCCCTCCATGGTCGATTCCCCCTCCGGCAGAGTGCCGGCGAAGGCTCCAAGATGAGATCTCGCGGATACAGAAGGTTACGATGGTGGAAATTGTGTTTCATCCACCTCCTGGATGTTTTCGGGGTACGTAGGTATATATAGGAGGAAGAAGTACGTCGGTGGCCGCCCGAGGGGCCCACGAGACAGGGGGGCCGCGCCCTCCTATCTCGTGGGAGCCTCGGCGGCTTCTTGACTTGCACTCCAAGTCCTCTGGATCACGTTCGTTCTGAAAATCACTCTCCCGAAGGTTTAATTCCGTTTGGACTCCGTTTGATATTCCCTTTCTTCGAAATACTGAAATAGGCAAAAAAATAAACAGCAATACGGCCTGGGCCTCCAGTTAGTAGGTTAGTCCCAAAAATGATATAAATGCGTAAAATAAAGCCCATAAACATCCAAAAGGGGTAATATAATAGCATGGAGCAAACAAAAATTATAGATACGTTGGAGACGTATCACCGACCAGTGGTTAAGTTTGGGTACGACGGGCTCTATAGCATATGCGTCTCTGAGCGCGCATTCGTGCCCTCTCGTGGATGTGTGAGTCGCGTGGATCATGTTTACTGTTTTTACCTCTGGTGGGAATTTTTTCTGTCCCCCAGTGTTCGGCTGGCGAGGCTCGTCCTCGTCTTCACTTGGTGCTTCCCTTCCCTTGTGTTCGGCATTTAATTTGCCGGCCTGCTTGAAGACCCAGCATTCTCTGTGAGTGTGGTTCACAGGTTTCTCGGGGGTGCCATGAATTTGGCACGGTCTGTCCAGGACTTTGTTCAGGCCGGACGGTCCCTCTATGCTGCCTTTAAATGGCTTCTTTTGTTGACCGGGTCGAGAGCCCCTGAATCTGGCGTTGACCGTTGTGTTGTCCGGACTCTCTTCCTTGTTTTGACGTTTGTTTTTATTGCGCCGTGGCTTCCCGTTGCCATCCCTAATTTCGGATGTACTTGGGCCGCTGGTGCCTTTACGGGCCAACCAGCTATCCTCACCTGCGCAAAAACGGGTCATAAGGCTTGTTAAGGTTGCCATTGTCCTCGGCTTTTCTTGGCCGAGGTGTCTGGCGATCCACTCGTCCCAGATGCTGTGTTTGAAGGCCGCTAAGGCTTCGGCATCCGGACAATCGACAATTTGATTCTTCTTAGTGAGGAATCTGTTCCAAAGCTTGCAGGCGGACTCTTCGGGCTGTTGAATTATGTGACTTAAATCGTCCGCATCCGGAGGCCGGACATAGGTCCCTTGAAAATTGGCCCTGAAAGCATCCTTGAGTTCCTCCCAACTTCTAATTGAATTTTCGGGGAGGCTTTTCAACCAGTGTCGAGCTGGTCCCTCAACTTGAGGGGGAGGTATTTGATGGCGTGGAGGTCGTCCCCACGAGCCATGTGGATATGCAGGATAAAATCCTCGATCCAGACCCCTGGGTATGTCGTTCCGTCATATGCCTCTATGTTCACAGGTTTAAAACCCTGTGGAAATTCATGGTCCAGCACCTCTTCGGTGAAGCACAGGGGGTGAGCAGCCCCTCGTTATCTGGACGTATTCTGGCATGCTGTCGGCTGCTGTTGTGTCCGGTGCTGATTCCGAACTGGTATTCGATCGGTATGATCGTTTTGGTAACCATAGTCGTGTGTCCTTTAGATCCATAGATGGACCTAGCCGCGCTGGCTTTTATATCCAGGAGCTCGCGTAAATCGTGTGCGGCGTCGGTAGCTTCTCTATTGCGGTTACGAAGTGGTTTGTCCGGCCTCCTGGCCGTGTTGTTCTTTGGCGGAATGGCCTCATCGTCGAATTCTGGCAGCAGCTTGCGTTTCAGATAGCTCTTTGTGTGGCGATCATCGTCGTACTTTTCTTCAGTGTCTAGCACTTTATTCCATCTGCGATTGAGCGTTTCCTGTGCGGCCTTAAGCCTTTGCTTCTGCTTCTTTAGACTTCTCGCGGTGGCCATAAGCCTTCTGTGGAGGTTATCTTGTTCCAAGCGTGTTTCCGGGATGATGAATGCGTCGTCATCCGGACTGTGCTCTTGTCCCGGGGCGGTTTGATGAATTCGTCCCTCGGGATCATTGTGATCGGGCATCTGCTCCGAGCTGTGTTCGGCGTGACCTGGCTCATCCTGCTCCACTGCTGGGACCATATGGTCGTTGTTGTCTTCGGAGTTGACTGGGGTGATGATCTTTCTATCATTGTTATCGCTATTTTTACTATTGCTGGACTTGGAGCAGCGTCTGCGCCGTCGCTTTGGCTTTTGCCCGGGGGTTTTGTCCTCCGGTTTGTCGCTGTCGTCCTCCTTAGGCGTATCCACCATATATATATCGTATAACGAGGTGGCAGTCCAGCGCCCCGTTGCTTCTGAATTGTCTCCTGCGCCGACATTCATACCGTCGGTATCATCGGAGTCGAAGTCAAGCATGTCTAATACATCATCGATAGTGGCTATGAAGTGGGTGGTGGGTGGGCAACGGATTTCTTCGTCACCTTCTTCCCCCTTGAGCCAGACATAGTTCGTCCAGGAGTCTCCTGACAAAGAGAGAGACTTTAAAGAGTCCAGCATGTCGCCGAAGGGCGAGTGCTGGAAGATATCCACAGCGGTGAACTCCATTACCGGAGCCCAACCAGATTCGGCGGGCTTGGAGGCGCGCGGACTGGAACCTACAACCGGATACGAGTCCGGGGGTCCGGTGTCACAGGCTTCCTTGGTGGAGAAGCCTGTGTTCGGCTCTACCGCCGATGAGTGTGCGGCCTCTGGGGCGGGGTCCATCCACCCGTCCTCGGGCAACGCAATCTGCTCTGGATTTAGGTCCGGGGCTCCTACAGGGGCGATATCCCGAGCATTGTCCGACAGCAGGTCTAGGTCGTGCTCGTCGTGAGGCCCGAATCCGTTGAAGATCAAGTGTCCATGGATATCGATCGTGTAGTTCAAGTTTCCGAACCTGACCTGGTAGCCAGTGGCGTAGCTGTCGATCTGCTCCAGATGGCCAAGCGAATTGGCCCATAGTGCGAAGCCGCCGAACACGAAGATCTGTCCGGGGAGAAAAATCTCACCCCGGACCGCTTTGTTGTTGATGGTTGAAGGAGCCATCAAGCCTTGCAGCAACGACACAAAGGAACACTCAATGAAAGCACCAATGTCGGTGTCAAAACCGGCGGATCTCGGGTAGGGGGTCCTGATCTGTGCGTCTTAGGCTGATGGTAACAGGAGGCAAGGGACACAGTGTTTTACCCAGGTTCGGGCCCTCTCGATGGAGGTAAAACCCTACTTCCTGCTTGATTGATATTGATGATATGGGTATTACAAGAGTTGATCTACCACGAGATCGTAGAGGCTAAACCCTAGAAGCTAACCTATGATGATTATGATTGTGATCGTCCCTCTAAGGACTAAACCCTCTGGTTTATATAGACACGGGAGGGGGCTAGGGTTTACATGGAGTCAGTTACAAAGAAGGAAATACAATATCCGGATCGCCAAGCTTGTCTTCCACGCAAAGGAGAGTCACATCCGGACACGGGACGAAGTCTTGAGTCATGTATCTTCACGGTCCAACAGTCCGGCCAAAGTATATAGTCCGGCTGTCCGGATACCCCCTAATCCAGGACTCCCTCAGGAAGAAAGACATTATTACTCTTCAATCGTGGGTTGCTAGTAGTACTTCCATTGGTCTCCTTCGTATTTTGTGCCAATTTTTGACAGTAACATAATATTTACGCATTTGAGCAGTGTAGTACTTGAAATTTATGTTCCGCTAAACTCATCGGGAGCCGTTTCGGGCCTCGAAACCAAAACCATCAATTAATCTTTACCTTGTTCCCATCACATTCGAAAGCCTGCTCACACCTACTAGTACGTACCAAACCTGAACATGTTCCCACTATGCAGGTATTAGTACTAGTGCTAGTACTTAGGTTATAAAAAGGGGAACTACCTAACCGAAAATTACTCTACCTTTCCTCCTCATAAATGCTTCTTCTTCGTCTGTCGTTGCCATGGCCGGTGCGCAGAGCTCTAGGTCGAGAACTACTCGTAACAAGGGAGCGGCAACCAAGGCCGCGGAAAAAAAAGAGAGGGCTCGCCGCCACGCGGAGACCTCGAAAGATCTCTCATGGGAAGGCGATGGCTCCCAGGAGCGCCCTAGCCGCGGAGGCGAACATGCCGAGCCAGTGGAGCTGGAGTCGTTATCCCTCGACGGCATGCCCGATCAGCTCAATAAGAACCTCAATAAGAAGAAGGAGTTCATCCAAGGCTTGATGGAGTTGCTGAAGGAGAGCCTCGACGAAAATGGCCGCTGAGCTCAATCAGCAGGGGGAGTTGACCGCCGGCTTGGTGATGCTGCTGAAGAAGAGCATTGCCTCGGAGAAGAAGGCGACCGGCGAAATCCTGCGACTTCAGGAGGACAAGGCGAAGCTCTGCCACGAGATCGACCTATTGAAGGAGAAGAACGTCGGCTGGAAGAAGCTGCATGAGAATAGTAGTTCCTCGATGAAGATGCTGCATGCCCTCGTCATGGAACAGAAGGAGGAGTTGGCGAAGCTCCGCATCGAGCACCCGGCTTCTGTCAAGGTACGTAATGCGGCCGTGGAACAGATGATGAAGGCTCGCGTCGAGAAATCCCGCGTCATGAATAGAATGAAGAAGATGGCGAAGGAGACGCGCAAGGAGATGGAGGTCGTGGAGGCGATGAAGAAGCAGTTACGACTCTGCGGCGAATTAGATCATTTGGGGTGATAATCTTCCTTCTTCTTTTGTTGTTGTGTTTCATCTTTTGTTTCGGGTGTTTCGCCGCACGTGTCATGTTCTCTGCGAGGCATGAATAGAACAATGGTTTTTTTAGGGAATGAATAGAACAATGCTAACAATGAGATGACTAGCAAATTAGATCATTTTTTATCGCCATATGGCACTGGGCTGCCATGTTTCGTGCTCCTCCGTCGCAGTACTACTCCAGTGGAAAATTTGAGTATACTGCACGGTTCTTTGTTCCTCCTCGATCAGGTCGTTGGTGCATTTATACGAGCAGTCAAATCACAAGGCCCCGCCTTCCAGCAGTAATGAGCCGTCAAATCACAAAGGCCCTCGCCTCTCGTCAAACCGACCAAGCTAGACTGCCCCGCTGTCGGTGTCAAAACTGGCGGATCTCGGGTAGGGGGTCCTGAACTGTGCATCTAGGCAGATGGTAACAGGAGACAAGGGACACGATGTTTTTACCCAGGTTCGGGCCCTCTCGATGGAGGTAAAACCCTACTCCTGCTTGATTAATATTGATGATATGGGTAGTACAAGAGTAGATCTACCACGAGATCAGAGAGGCTAAACCCTAGAAGCTAGCCTATGGTATGATTGTTGTTCGTCCTACGGACTAAAACCCTCCAGTTTATATAGGCATCGAAGAGGCTTAGGGTTACACAGAGTCGGTTACAATGGTAGGAGATCTACATATCCGTAACGCCATGCTTGCCTTCCACACCAAGGAAAGTCCCATCCGGACACGAGACGAAGTCTTCAATCTTGTATCTTCATAGTCCAGGAGTCCGGCCAAAGGTCATAGTCCGGCTATCCGGACACCCCCTAATCCGGGACTCCCTCAGTAGCCCCCGAACCAGGCTTCAATGACAACGAGTCCGGCGCGTAGATTGTCTTCGGCATTGCAAGGCAGGTTCTTCTCCAAATCCTATGTACCTGTTTGAATAGTGTCCGGCTTCTTGTAAATATCGCGCTCCTTGGCTTCCACGCCCAATAATGGCCATCTTCCACGTGTTGAACGAATGCGAAAAGCCAGGGTATTTTTACATTTACCCCCCTAGCTGCGCAAATGAGCTGCCTATATAAGAGACGAGGATCTAGATCCGAATCACACCATCTTCCCTTCGTGAGCTTTCATCGGAGAGCATCTGACAGAAACCTATTCCATCATGGACAGTCGACGCGGCTCCTCCTCTCGCCCTCCCAGTCCTCAGCCTGGAGATTGGGAGAGATGCTCCGTCCCGCACAGCGAGCTAGTGCCGCTCCAAACCAAGGGGTTTCTTCCCCCAGCCTTCATGGTTCCTGTTCGAGCCGGACTCGCCACCTATAAGGGCGGAAAACAAGCGGAGAGTGCCCCCAGTCCCTCCCAAGGAGAGCGGGTATGCCTTGCCCCTTATTTGATAAGAGGGCTCGGATTTCCAATTCATCCGTTTCTCCGGGGGCTCCTGGAGTTCTATGGCCTCCAGTTGCACAACCTTACGCCTGCCTCCATTCAGCATATTGTGGGCTTCGTGGCCCTTTGCGAGCTGTTTTTGGGCATCGAAGCTCATTTCGCGCTGTGGAAAAGGTTGTTCTGCCTCGTACCCCGTTCTCAAGAGGGGTCGATATATCAAGTGGGCGGAGCCGAACTATGGTGCATCGCCGGGACCGGATATCTATACGGAACCCCGAAGAAGGCGTCTGAAGACTGGCCTTCGGAATGGTTTTATATAAAAGATGTCCCCCTGCCGGACCCTGTTCGGATCGGCCTCCCGGAGTTCAGTAATGCTCCTTTGAAGAAACGCCTAAGCTGGCGTCCACGGAGCCCTCAGAGGGAAAATGACAGGGACGTCCTTTACCTGATGAGCCGAATAAGGTTGTTGGCTCATTCCGGACTGACCACGATCGGGGTCATGGCCACATGCATTATGCGGGGGGTGCAGCCGCTCCAGTATAGAGGCCACCCCATGTGGGATTTCAACGGGGAGGATGATGCCACCCGCCATGGCCGTAAGGGGCCAAGATCGGTCGCCGATCTGATGAAGACCTTGTCTGCATTGTACAAGGGAGAAGAGGAGGAATTTCTTCGCGTCAAACCACAGGACGGGTTTTCTATGAACAATCCTCCAAGCTGGGTAAGCGGACATTTCTTTTTGTCCATCCGATCCATATTCCCATAGTCAGGTATCTCATTTTTTGATTTCGACGCAGGAACTGCGCCAGGCCGTAAAGGATATAAACAGCCTGCCTCCGCAACCCGAAGATCCGGAACGGTTCCTTGATCCGGCCTCCCAAGAGGATCCGGACATATCGGTGGAGCTGATCGATGGGGTATTTCACCAGCTGAGCATTGATAATGCCCTGGTTTCCGTTACGGGCGATTACCCCGGAATACTTCCCGCCTCGCAGGTAACTGAGACCGAAGCCCCAATACTTTGAAAATGACTCATCCTTGCTTATTTTTGATCATCGTACACCAACGGTGTTTTGCAGGGGGAGCCCTTGAGGCGGAAGGCCGAGCCTGCGGCGGCTAGCCAACAAGGGGCAGCACGGCCCAGCAGGCTAAAAAGAAGTGCGGTCCGGATTGAAGCGCCGGCTCAATGGTATGGCGTGTCACCTTATTCCCAGGTTTTATTCTGGAAGGCATACTAACGCTTGTGCTCTCTTCAGGAAAAAGAGCACTCGCCGGACTATATCCGGAGAGGTTGCCAATCGAGCCTCCGCCAGCCAGGCTTCAAAGCCAGGCCCAGAAGCGGAGGCGAACACGAGGCGTGCGTCGGATGCTCCTCCGACAGAGGATGCCGACAGATTGTCCGCCACCAACTCCGAGGTGGAGAGTGCCATGAATCACAGGCGCCGTCGGACAATTCTCCGTGACACATGTTTCTCCCAAGAGGCGTTGAACGCCTTCAATTCGGGAGATGCGCACCTCCGTGCCGCTCAAGATGGTCTAGCCAGAGCCATGGAGCAGTATGTAAAAGACATACGAGTGAGGAAATTTAACAGTTATATATGCCAGTAGCCCTCGAGACTTGAAATAGTTAGAATAACTGATTTAAGGATCATATATTGTGCAGGATCTTACAGAAAAGAATACCCGACTGTCCCAGGAGCTTGAAGAGTGCAAAGCCCAACTTGAGGCTGCACAAGCCACGACAGGGGAAGCCAAAGAGACCCCCTCTGGTAATATACGCTTTTAAAAGATAAGTATGTTGTGAAGTGCGGCGTGTGTATAGATCTGACAACAACATCGCAGATGGCGCTGGGGTAGATCCGGGCAAGCAACAGCTCTTGCGCCGGTTAAAGGCCGGCGAAAACGTGCTTACGAGGGTGAGGCAGGAGAAAAATAATCTCCAAGATGCCAACACCCAGCTGGGTGAGGAACTAAAAGATGTTTGTGCCCAGCTGTCTGACTCCGTTAAGGAGAATCGACGGCTTCGACGCGGCACTTTTAGTAAGTGCTTAAACGAACTTTAAAAAAGAGTTCGGCGAGGAAGTCGACTAACAGAGTTATGTCTGTAGGTATGCTCACAGGCCGTCCTGCGGAGGAAATGCCCGGTTCTACGGGTTACCTTCTTCCCGAGCTCTTACAACTGCATGAACGAGTTCGGCAGGTGATGAAAGGCGTCGCCCAGGCCTTGTGGCCATCTGTCTCCCTGCCCGGAGGCCTTGGGGAGCTTGCAGAGAGGCTCCAGGGAGCGCGGCGGCGCTTCCGATTATGGAAGATATCGGCCTGCCGTCAAGGCGCCAGGGAGGCCTGGGCCATGGTGAAGACGCGGTACACGAAGGCTGACCCAAACCACATGGCCGAGGTCGGACCTGTGGGGCCTGATGGGAAGGAGATCCCTATGAGCTTGGTATACGGCCAGGTAGAATTGGCCGCAAAGTATTCCCAGCAGGACTGTAAACTAGACAGCCTGTTAGATGGCATTGAAGAGGAATACAATCAGTCAAATTGACTATGTAATTTAAGGTGACATGTAAAATGCCTTCTAGCCAGATTGTGATCGTTTGTCATAGCGGACCTTTTTGCTTCAACCTCGGGACCCAGTAGTCCGGAGTGTGTCCGAATACCCTCGCGGTTATATAAAAACCGGCGCATGCGTGGAGACCAGGCGTAGGGTTCATTAGTGCTTTATCAGACAAGTGCCCAACTAGTTATGTTATATTACATGGTTAGTAAGAAACATCTTCCAGGGAGAATAGTTCCGTTAGGGGTTCCTTTCCCTAGGAGGCATGCCCTAAAGTGCATGTCCGGACTACGAAAAAAGCAGAAAAACATCTGGGGGCAGATAAATAAATAGGTAAGAAATCTTCTTTTAGTTCACCGACCGAATATTCTCTTAAGAACGCTAGCTTTCGGCTTCACCCAGTCTGAGGTACACATCCGGCTGACCCGACAATAACAATCGCAGAGGTGCTCCCTTTACCACCTAGCCGAATAATCAGGAACGTAGGTGTAAGCACAGGAGCCAGGCAACCCAGCTTGGCCAAAACTTAAGTCATATCAATGCATATAATGGTGAATAAAAGGTACATGCGGAAGTGTGACACATGTATTGGGCATGAAGCCCTTATAATTAAGCTGTAGCGACCCGACCCGAGTGGATCAAGTCTCTGTGCTCAGGTGTCATCCCTGGATCAGTAATGCTGACACCACACAATACTTCGAAGGATTTATAATAGAGTAGCAATCACACACTTATTACATCGTTTGTCCAGAAGAGGACTTATTACAATAATCATGGCTTAAGGCCATCTAATAACGATAACAACGGAAGACTTGGAAGATAAGTGAGTCCATCAACTCCAGCGGCATCACTGAGTATAGAACCACGACCTAATACACCTTACTCGTCGTCCGAAAAGTTTGCAACATGAAAAGTTGCAGCCCGAAAACGGGTCGGCACATGGAATATGCTAGCAATGTAACACATAGAGAATAATGGATGATAAGCCTGTACTACATGCATATGTGGCTGGTGGAAAAGCTCTACGGTTACAGTTTTGCATAAAGCCAGTTTTTCCCTACTGCAAAGGAATAAATTTGTTTAACTATCATGGTGGTTGTTAAACATTGAGAATGGTTGACAGCATCCTCAATCCCAATTAAAAGTACTCATTAAAAACCCAACAATATTAATTAGAGTAACATGTTGAGATTCACATGATATTCAAGTACTAGATACTCAAGATGTCCATAACCGGGGACACGGCTAATCATGATTAGTTTGTACACTCTGCAGAGGTTTGCGCGCTTTTCCCCACAAGACTCGATCGCCTCCGTTTAGTTTCTCGCACTACATGGTGTTTGAGAGACGGATGACCGAGACATAGTCTTTCAGAAGCGCTAGCACCTTACGATGGGTGGACCGGTACACCTACATCCCCTACATCTACTAGTCCACCACTATAAGAGTTCGCACGACTTAGTCAACTATGCCAGAGCCCATAATGGCTTGTGGCTGCACACGTAAGTTACTAGTTTGAATAATATTATGATCCCTTTGAGCCTGGGTGGCGGTCCGAAAAAAAACAGGCAAGTCCTGATAGAAACCAGGTGCCTCAATCCACCCAGATGTGTGTTTAAGTTGCCACCTTAAATAAACCATTAATTTAACAATCTCACATCTGTCATGGATATCACTCACCCAATCCACGTCTACTAGCATAGCATGGCATAATAAGCAAACGTAGAAGTAACTCCCAAAGGTTTCATAAGTAAAACAGGTAATAGGTACTACCTCAATCTACTTCCCATCCCACAATTTAATTAGATCCTAATCATGCAAGTTTTTGAGGATTGATCTAATGCATACAACCTGGGTATGAGAAAGTATGATCAAAGTGTTACTTGCCTTGCTGACGATCCACGAAACCTAGAGATTCGAAGTAACAAGCGGCGCACTCCGGGTGATCTATCGCAGACAAACAACAAGCATACAATAAGTACTCATCTAATGCACAGGTAAATCTCGAATAGAAGATCTAACCAGAAAGTTCAACTTAAGAACCCTGGTTGCAAAAAGAATCGAATCCAATAAAGCAACGAAAGTCAAACAACGAAAGGAAACAACTCGGTTCTAGCAAGTTGAAACTAGGTCAAATTTTACAGTAGTAAAACTTTGTTTAAGTTGATTAGTCGGAACGGCGGTTTCGAAACGAAACTCCAGGCGCTTGAATCACCTGATTCCGATAAACGAGCGAGAAGATAGACTAGAAAGAAAATCGGATCTGAAATCGCTATCCGAAAAAATAACGGAATAAATCCGATTAGAAAGAAAACGACGAACGGTTGAACGAACGGATGTTCATTAACCGAAACAAACCGG
The DNA here is from genome assembly GCA_904067115.1 of Aegilops sharonensis. Classification (NCBI taxonomy): domain Eukaryota; kingdom Viridiplantae; phylum Streptophyta; class Magnoliopsida; order Poales; family Poaceae; genus Aegilops; species Aegilops sharonensis. The sequence continues at coordinate 56,909,502 of LR880969.1, forward strand.
TGATCACGTTCGTTAGTACGAACGGTCCGGCGAACGCTTGCTAAACAAAACCGGTAAGAAAAACCGGCGAGAAAAACCGATCTAGGGTTTCGGAAAGAAAACCGCAACGAAAAACCGATCTAGAAAACGGAACGGAAATCGGAATGGAAACCGAAAAGGTGACGCGGCGCGAGGCTAGTACCTCGAAGAGGCGAGGGGCTCCGGCGGTGGCGGCGGCGGTGAGAGGCGGCGGCGGCATAGGGCGGCGGCGCGGTGGTGGTGAGGAGAGGAGAGGAGAGGAGAGGTGTTGATTTGATGTGTTAGAGGGGGGGTGCTTGGGTATTTATATTGGGGAGGGGAGGGTTTTGCTTGGGGTAGGGGACAAGAAATAGATTAGGATTAGGAAACAAAAGGAATAGATCTAGGAATAGATACGGAATAAACGAAGTAGGAAAAGAGTCCTACTAGGACTTGGGAAAAGGAGCGGCTCCCTGGCTCCCTTGGTGCGCACGCGCGTGGAGGCCTTGGCCTTGGCCGGCCGGCGGCTAGCGGCTTGGGCCTTTGGCCCAAGGCGCTGCAGTTTTTTTTTTAAACGGTTTCTCGCGCAAAAAAATAAATAAATAAAAAATCTAAACGAACTCCAAAATTAATAAAGTAAACTTTCCCCGACTCCTAAAAATGAGTCGAACAAAATGAACTCTAACACGGGGCCAAAATAATTTTTTTGAAAACACGCATTTTTCCCTAAGGAAAATAAACTCCGAGAAAAATCCAAAATTTGATTTATTTATTAAATCTTCATTTTTCCTAAATTTTGGGAAAGTCATATTATTCCCTCTCTTATTATTTGATTGGAAAAATATTTGAAGATAAAATAAATAAATCCAATGATCCTCTTTTCATAGTTTTGAGAGAACTCAAATACGAAAATTTCGAAATCTCCAACTCTCTCCGAGGGTCCTTGAGTTGCGTGAAATTTCTAGGACCACAAAATGCAAGAAAATATGATATGCNTCTTCATTTTTCCTAAATTTTGGGAAAGTCATATTATTCCCTCTCTTATTATTTGATTGGAAAAATATTTGAAGATAAAATAAATAAATCCAATGATCCTCTTTTCATAGTTTTGAGAGAACTCAAATACGAAAATTTCGAAATCTCCAACTCTCTCCGAGGGTCCTTGAGTTGCGTGAAATTTCTAGGACCACAAAATGCAAGAAAATATGATATGCATGATGATCTAATGTATAACATTCCAAATTGAAATTTTGGGATGTTACAAACCTACCCCCCTTAAGATGAATCTCGCCCTCGAGATTCGGGTTGGCTAGAAAATAGGTGAGGGTGGTCTTTGAGCAAATCCTCTTCTCTTTCCCAGGTGGCTTCATCCTTAGTGTGGTGGCTCCACTGAACCTTGCAAAACTTGATAACCTTGCTGCGAGTAACTCTGCTGGCATAATCGAGAATCTTGACTGGTTTCTCCTCATATGTTAAATCATCCTTCAACTGAATTGCTTCGAGTGGCACTGTATCTCTGAGTGGTACTTCCGCCATCTCGGCGTGACATTTCTTCAACTGAGAAACATGGAACACGTCATGAACTCCTGACAGTCCTTCTGGTAATTCCAGCTTATAAGCGACTTCTCCCATGCGTTGCAAGATCCTATATGGTCCAACGAAACATGGCGCCAATTTTCCTTTAACTCCAAAACGCTTAACTCCTCGAAGTGGGGATACTCTAAGATAAACTATGTCTCCAACTTCATATTCTATCGCCTTGCGTTTTGAATCCGCATAGCTTTTCTGTCTGGACTGGGCTACCTTGAGCCTATCGCGAATCAACTTAACCTTCTGTTC
>LR880969.1:56958111-56975516 GCA_904067115.1 Aegilops sharonensis
AGACTCCAGGTTGGTGCACTGAAAACACTATCTATAGGCTTGGTGATTGGGGCGAATGTCCTTCCCGGAACGTGAGCTTGAATCTTCCAGCGCTCCTCTTCAGGCAGAGTGGCATTGAAAGTCCCGGTGAAACTTGGTAGTCCAATGTTCAGGTACTTGGTGACTTCCTTCAAGTGAAATCCAAAAGGTGTGCCTTCATCTGGTTGGGCGTACTTGATCTTCGCGTCCTTCATCCTAAAAGAGTAGAAAAGATGAGGAGTTAGAAAATGAGAAGAGAGTAGTGATCTATGGCTTTAACTTAGTGGTCGTGTCCTACAGTCAGCGTGTGCTCTGATACCATCTCTGTAGCGACCCGACCCGAGTGGATCAAGTCTCTGTGCTCAGGTGTCATCCCTGGATCAGTAATGCTGACACCACACAGTACTTCGAAGGATTTATAACAGAGTAGCAATCACACACTTATTACATCGTTTGTCCAGAAGAGGACTTATTACAATAATCATGGCTTAAGGCCATCTAATAACGATAACAGCGGAAGACTTGGAAGATAAGTGAGTCCATCAACTCCAGCGGCATCACTGAGTATAGAACCACGACCTAAAACACCTTACTCGTCGTCTGAAAAGTCTGCAACATGAAAAGTTGCAGCCCGAAAACGGGTCAGCACATGGAATATGCTGGCAATGTAACACATAGAGAATAATGGATGATAAGCCTATACTACATGCATATGTGGCTGGTGGAAAAGCTCTACGGTTACAGTTTTGCATAAAGCCAGTTTTTCCCTACTGCAAAGGAATAAATTTGTTTAACTATCATGGTGGTTGTTAAACATTGAGAATGGTTGACAGCATCCTCAATCCCAATTAAAAGTACTCATTAAAAACCCAACAATATTAATTAGAGTAACATGTTGAGATTCACATGATATTCAAGTACTAGATACTCAAGATGTCCATAACCGGGGACACGGCTAATCATGATTAGTTTGTACACTCTGCAGAGGTTTGCGCACTTTTCCCCACAAGACTCGATCGCCTCCGTTTAGTTTCTCGCACTACATGGTGTTTGAGAGACGGATGACCGAGACATAGTCTTTCAGAAGCGCTAGCACCTTACGATGGGTGGACCGGTACACCTACATCCCCTACATCTGCTAGTCCACCACTATAAGAGTTCGCATGACTTAGTCAACTATTCCAGAGCCCATAATGGCTTGTGGCTGCATACGTAAGTTACTAGTTTGAATAATCTTATGATCCCTTTGAGCCTGGGTGGCGGTCCGAAAAAAAAACAGGCAAGTCCTGATAGAAACCAGGTGCCTCAATCCACCCAGATGTGTGTTTAAGTTGCCACCTTAAATAAACCATTAATTTAACAATCTCACATCTGTCATGGATATCACTCACCCAATCCACGTCTACTAGCATAGCATGGCATAATAAGCAAACGTAGAAGTAACTCCCAAAGGTTTCATAAGTAAAACAGGTAATAGGTACTACCTCAATCTACTTCCCATCCCATAATTTAATTAGATCCTAATCATGCAAGTGTTTGAGGATTGATCTAATGCATAAAAACTGTGTATGAGAAAGTATGATCAGAGTGTTACTTGCCTTGCTGACGATCCGCGAAACCTAGAGATTCGAAGTAACAAGCGGCGCACTCCGGGTGATCTATCGCAGACAAACAACAAGCATACAATAAGTACTCATCTAATGCACAGGTAAATCTCGAATAGAATATCTAACCAGAAAGTTCAACTTAAGAACCCTGGTTGCAAAAAGAATCGAATCCAATAAAGCAACGAAAGTCAAACGACGAAAGGAAACAACTCGGTTCTAGCAAGTTGAAACTAGGTAAAATTTTACAGTAGTAAAACTTTGTTTAAGTTGATTAGTCGGAACGGCGGTTTCGAAACGAAACTCCAGGCGCTTGAATCACCTGATTCCGATAAACGAGCGAGAAGATAGACTAGAAAGAAATCGGATCTGAAATCGCTATCCGAAAAAATAACGGAATAAATCCGATTAGAAAGAAAACGACGAACGGTTGAACGAACGGATGTTCATTAACCGAAACAAACCGGTGATCACGTTCGTTAGGACGAACGGTCCGGCGAACGCTTGCTAAACAAAACCGGAAAGAAAAACCGGCGAGAAAACCCGATCTAGGGTTTCGGAAAGAAAACCGAAACGAAAAACCGATCTAGAAAACGGAACGGAAATCGGAACGGAAACCGAAATGGTGACGCGGCGCGGGGCTAGTACCTCGAAGAGGCGAGGGGCTCCGGCGGCGGCGGCGGCGGTGAGGGGCGGCGGCTGCGTAGGGCGGCGGCGCGGTGGTGGTGAGGAGAGGAGAGGAGAGGAGAGGTGTTGATTTGATGTGTTAGAGGGGAGGGGTGCTTGGGTATTTATATTGGGGAGGGGAGGGTTTTGCTTGGGGTAGGGGACAAGAAATAGATTAGGATTAGGAAACAAAAGGAATAGATCTAGGAATAGATACGGAATAAACGAAGTAGGAAAAGAGTCCTACTAGGACTTGGGAAAAGGAGCGGCTCCCTGGCTCCCTTGGTGCGCACGCGCGTGGAGGCCTTGGCCTTGGCCGGCCGGCGGCTAGCGGCTTGGGCCTTTGGCCCAAGGCGCTGCAGTTTTTTTTTAAACGGTTTCGCGCGCAGAAAAAAAAAATCTAAACGAACTCCAAAATTAATATAGTAAACTTTCCCCGACTCCTAAAAATGAGTCGAACAAAATGAACTTTAACACGGGGCCAAAATAAATTTTTTGAAAACACGCATTTTTCCCTAAGGAAAATAAACTCCGAGAAAAATCCAAAAATTTATTTATTTATTAAATCTTCATTTTTCCTAAATTTTGGGAAAGTCATATTATTCCCTCTCTTATTATTTGATTGGAAAAATATTTGAAGATAAAATAAATAAATCCAATGATCCTCTTTTCATAGTTTTGAGAGAACTCAAATACGAAAATTTCGAAATCCCCAACTCTCTCCGAGGGTCCTTGAGTTGCGTGAAATTTCTAGGATCACAAAATGCAAGAAAATATTATATGCATGATGATCTAATGTATAACATTCCAAATTGAAAATTTGGGATGTTACATAAGCTTCTGGGAAAGAAGCCCCCAGGTACAATGAGCGCGGATAGCGCGTCAAGTGTGTGCGAACAATGCGCTAACGAGCCTTCAAAGGCTGGAAAGAAAAAGGAGGGAGAAGGAGAAAAATAGAAGACAGCTAAAATGTAAAATATGGACAGAAGAAGGAGACGAACTCAGAATCCTGCGCTAGGCGTAGAATCTTCGGAGACGGGCTGCGTTCCATGGGTTCGGCTCGAGTCGGTTATCCGATGCATCTCGCAGACGGTACGCTCCACCGGTCAGGACTTGGTCGATGATAAAGGGACCTTCCCATTTGGGCTTTAGTTTATCCTTTTTCTTGTCCGGCAGGCGTAGAACTAGCTCGCCAACATTGTAAGTTTTGGCCCGTACTTCTCTGCTTTGATATCTTCGAGCCTGCTGTTGATAGAATGCGGAACGGGCTTTTGCTACGTCACGCTCCTCCTCCAAGGCGTCCAAACTGTCCTGCCGATCGAGCTCGGCTTCTCTTTCTTCGTACATGCGCACGCGAGGTGAGTCATGAATTATGTCGCAGGGCAGAACTGCCTCTGCGCCGTATACCATCAAGAATGGTGTGAATCCCGTCGTGCGATTCGGAGTGGTCCGCAGCCCCTAGAGTACAGAGTCGAGCTCCTCTACCCAGTGCGTGTTAGATTCCTTGAGGGACCGCACTAATCTGGGTTTGATGCCGCTCATAATTAGATCATTTGCTCGCTCAACTTGACCGTTAGTTTGAGGGTGATAGACTGAAGCGTAGTCAAGCTTAATGCCCATGTTTTTGCACCAGAGTTTGACCTCGTCGGCCGTAAAGTTCGTGCCATTATCAGTGATGATGCTATGGGGGACACCGTAACGGTGTACGACCCCTGATATGAAATCTATCACCGGTCCGGATTCGGCCGTCTTGACAGGCTTGGCCTCTATCCATTTGGTGAATTTATCCACCATGACCAGTAGGTATTTTTTCTTGTGGGTTCCCCCTTTAAGGGGTCCGACCATGTCAAGCCCCCAGACCGCGAAGGGCCAGGTGATGGGTATAGTTTTGAGGGCAGTGGGTGGCATGTGGCTTTGATTAGCAAAGAGCTGGCATCAGACGCATCGTTGGACTAAGTCCTGAGCATCTGCCCAGGCCGTCGGCCAATAAAATCCTGTACGGAAGGCCTTGCCTACAAGGGCCCGGGCTGCGGCGTGGTGCCCGCCGAGTCCGGCATGAATTTCAGCCAGAAGATTCCGCCCTTCCTCTTCGGAGATACACCTTTGAAGGACTACGGTTGTGCTTTTCTTATAAAGCTCTCCCTCATGGACTTTATAGGCTTTAGATCGCCGCACTATTCAGCGGGCCTCGTTTTGGTCCTCGGGAAGTTCCTGCCTGGTTAGGTAGGCTAGGAATGGTTCTGTCCACGGGGCAATGACTGCCATTATTATGTGGGCTGAGGGTGTTATTTCGTTGGTAGAACCACCAACTGTGTCAGAATGTTCGGTGTGGGGCAGTGCGGTTGGGTCCGGGTTGTTATTTTCCAGACTCTCCCTCCCATAATACGGATGGCTTGAACAGCCTCTCTAGGAAGATATTGGGGGGGGACAGCATCACGCTTTGCGCCGATGCGTGCCAACACGTCTGCTGCCTGGTTGTTATCCCGGGCTATATGGTGAAATTCGAGCCCCTCAAACCGCGCTGACATTTTTAGGACGGCATTGCGATAGGAAGCCAATTTTGGATCCTTGGCATCAAAGTCTCCATTTATTTTGGATATCGCGAGGTTCGAATCCCCGCGCACCTCTAGGCGTTGAATGCCCATGGAGACTGCCATCCGGAGACCATGTAGAAGGGCCTCGTATTCGGCTGCGTTGTTGGAGTCCGTATACATTATCTGGAGTACGTATTGAACTGTATCTCCTGTTGGGGACGTCAGAACGACGCCAGCTCCCAGGCCAGCCAACATTTTGGAGCCGTCGAAGTGCATTATCCAGTTGGAATATGCTCCGTACTCTTTAGGGAGTTCGGCTTCGGTCCATTCGGCAACGAAGTCGACCAATACTTGCGACTTAATAGCTCTCCGTGGCTTATAGGTTATGTCGAACGGGAGGAGCTCAATGGCCCATTTGGCAATCCGGCCCGTCGCGTCGCGGTTGTTTATAATGTCGTTAAGGGGTACTTCAGAGGCTACTGTTATTGAACACTCTTGAAAGTAGTGTCACAGCTTCCGGGATGCCATAAACACTGCGTACGCTATCTTTTGATAATGCGGGTACCGTGACTTGCATGGAGTTAGGACAGTGGACACGTAGTAAACTAGTTTTTGAAGGGGGAACTTGTGTCCGTCCTTTTCTCGTTCGACAACGAGCACCGCGCTTACAACTTGATGAGTTGCCGCGATGTATAATAGCATTGGTTTGCCCATGTTGGGCGCGGCCAGGACCGGGTTTGTTGCCAATATGGCTTTTATTTCTTCGAGTCCGGCCATGGAGGCATCCGTCCACTCGAAGTGTTTGGTGCGTCGGAGGAGGCGATAAAGGGGTAATGCCTTTTCTCCCAAACGGGAGATAAAGCGGCTTAGAGCCGCCATGCATCCAGTCAATTTTTGTATTTGTTTGAGGTCTTTTGAGATATCCATTTGTGACAGAGCTCGGATCTTGGCTGGGTTTGCTTAAATTCCTCTACCGGATACAATGAAGCCCAAGAGCTTTCCGGCTGGTACGCCGAAAACGCATTTTTCCGGGTTGAGCTTGATGTCATATGTTAGGAGATTATCGAATGTGAGCCTCAAGTCATCTACTAGAGTTTCGACATGCTTGCTTTTGACGACCACATCGTCTACGTAAGCCTCCACTGTTTTGCCGATCTGGTTCGCCAGACATGTCTGAATCATGCGCTGATATGTTGCGCCGGCGTTTTTGAGCCCGAAGGGCATTGTGTTGAAGCAGAATGGGCAGTATGGAGTGATGAATGCCGTTGCGGCTTGGTCAGGCTCTGCCATCTTAATTTGGTGGTAGCCGGAGTATGCGTCGAGGAAACACAATGAATCGTGTCCTGCGGTAGCATCGATGATTTGATCGATGCGGGGGAGGGGGAAGGGATCCTTTGGGCAAGCCTTGTTGAGTTCCTTGAAATCGACGCATAGGCGCCAGGATTTGTCCTTCTTTGGTACCATCACCAGGTTTGCTAGCCAGTCCAGATGTTTTATATCTCTGATGAATCCGGCCTCCAATAGTTTGGCTAGCTCCTCTCCCATGGCCTATCTCTTGGGTTCGGAGAAACGCTGAAGAGCCTGTTTGACTGGCTTGAACCCTTTTAGGATGTTTAGGCTGTGCTTGGCCAGCCGGCGTGGGATTCCTGGCATGTCTGAAGGGTGCCAGACAAAAATGTCCCAATTTTCGTGTAGGAATTCTCTTAGTGCGGCGTCTACATCAGGATTTAATTGTGCCCCGATGGAGGCCGTTTTTGTAGGGTCCGTTGGATGGACTTGGAATTTGACTATTTCGTCCGCTGGTTTGAAGGAGGTGGACTTGGGTCTCTTATCGAGTATCACATCGTCCCTATTCACCGTGGAGCGCAGCGCAGTGAGTTCCTCGGCCGCTAGGGCTTCCTATAGTGCCTCAAGGGCCAGTGCGGCTGTCTTATTGTCGGCGCGGAGTGCTATGTCCGGGTCACTAGCAAGAGTGATGATTCCGTTGGGCCCGGGCATTTTGAGCTTCATGTACCCATAATGGGGTATATCTTGAAAAATTGTGAATGCCTCTCGCCCTAATAGAGCGTGGTATCCGCTGCTGAACGGGGCCACTTGGAACGTGACCTCCTCGGACATGTAATTATCCGGCGTGCCGAACACCACATCCAGTGTGATTTTTCCTGTACAGCGTGCTTCCTGACTGGGGATTATTCCTCTAAAGGTTGTGCTGCTTCGCTCAATGCGGCTCCAGTCTATTTCCATTTTCGGAGGGTTTCCTCGTAAATGAGGTTCAATCCGCTGCCACCGTCCATGAGTACCTTGGTAAGGCGAAAGCCGTCCACTATCGGACTGAGGACCAATGTGGCTGGTGCTCGGGCTGTTCGGAATTTAGGTTCGTCACTGGCATTAAAGGTAATAGCCGTGTCACTCCATGGGTTTATTGTTGCTACTTGGTAGACTTCGGCAAGGCTACGGAGTGTTCGTTTCCGCATATTATTTGATGCGAAAGTATCGAAGACTGTTAATACCGTACTGGTATCCCTGGGCTGGTGCTCTAGAGCTAGAAGCTCTTCGCCACTTTTGGCCACCTGCCGTAGTATCCAACATGTTCTAAGGCTATGAGTTGGAGTGGCGCCCTCTGTACTATGAATTTTACAGGGTCCATTGAGCCATCCCTCCAGTATGGTTCCATGCCCTATAGAGGGTTTTTGCTTTTTGGTATTTAACCCAGGTGCCTGGCGATGATGCACCCTTTTATTTCGGACTGGGGTTGTATTCAAGGCCGGATTGTCCCAAAATCTTGCTTCGGTTTTCCAGGCGCTTTCCATCACACAGTACTTTCGTACTATGGACGCCAAGTCGGCAAAGCGTGTAATGTCACGGCGACTTATAGCGTTGAGGATCCCGTTGTCCGTGCAATTATTGCAGAAGAATGAGATTGTGTCCTCCTCGCGGCAATCCTTTATCCTGTCCATAACCAGGAGGAATCTGGCCCAGTAATGGTGTACTGTTTCTGCGGGCTCTTGCCGAATTTGAGATAGGTCGCTTATGTTTGGGTGGGTGGGTGGAATTAAATCCGGAACCGCGCCCAATCTGAGACTTAAGGGCCAAGGAGCTTCCGGACTTGGAAGCTTGGATTCTTGGATGTTGTCCAATGAATCTAGCCCGCTGCCTGACTTTAGGTTCAGCGCTTGCGTGACATCCTCTCCTCCACGGGAATCCGGCATGGAGGGATCGGGAATCCGGACGTAGCTAGTCCTTAAGATAGAAGAAGGGTCGTCGTATTGTTCCTCTACCACAGCAACGTGGTGGGTAACTTGGGGAGAGTTAATCTCTCTCAGATCGGGTTAAGGCCCAATCTGATCATAGTTTGTAGCGACTCCCAGGGCGGCGATGCGATCCAAGAGCTCGTTTAAGGAAGAGAGCTCCATCGGATCTAACTGCTCGGCGAGCTCCGAGTTAATGTGAAGATTGCTTTCGATGACCCCGAGAAGTCATCGTCGGCGCGGCGGCCGAACAGGCGGTCATAAGGAAACCGCCTAGCCGGAGAGTTTGGCCGACAGCCAAAGCTTCTTTAGCAACAGTGCCGTCTTTAAAGACGGGATGAGGCATCCTTCCTGACGGTGACGACACAGAGGAACTCTCAATGAAAGCACCAATGTCGGTGTCAAAACCGGCGGATCTCGGGTAGGGGGTCCCGAACTGTGCGTCTAGGCGGATGGAAACAGGAGACAAGGAACACGATGTTTTTACCCAGGTTCGGGCCCTCTCGATGGAGGTAAAACCCTACTCCTGCTTGATTAATATTGATGATATGGGTAGTACAAGAGTAGATCTACCACGAGATCAGATAGGCTAAACCCTAGAAGCTAGCCTATGGTATGATTGTTGTTCGTCCTACGGATTAAAACCCTCCGGTTTATATAGGCACCGAAGAGGGTTAGGGTTACACAGAGTCGGATACAATGGTAGGAGATCTACATATCCGTATCGCCAAGCTTGCCTTCCACACCAAGGAAAGTCCCATCTGGACACGGGATGAAGTCTTCAATCTTGTATCTTCATAGTCCAGGAGTCCGGCCAAAGGTCATAGTCCGGCTATCCGGACACCCCCTAATCCGGGACTCCCTCACCCGCCCTCTAGCCTTTTAAAAAATGTATACTTTTGTACAGCAGTAGTATCGATGGATTGCGCCATGGAGCAAAACCTGAAATTAAAAAAAAAGGTGGTACATATAGAGAGCGCTCGTCGCCAAATTATGCATATAGTACTATTAAAAAGGCTAGTCACAATAATGGTGTCCAGCACAACCCACCCCTCAAATAAAACTAAGCACCCTGGAATTCTTTGACAAAACTAAGCACCCTGAAATTCTTTGACAACTAAACTGTTGGCTATATGATGTTGGCCATATATATTGTACGTATATAATGTGAAGAAACGAGTGGTAGTACTATATCAACTAAAAGATGAAATGTAAGAAATACTAGTATGTACGTACTTAAGAGTTAAATTAACAAGAAGAAACATAACATAGTTCTGCTGGGGGCTCAGCACAACACACCCCTCAAATTAAATTAAGCACACCTGAAATTAAACTTTGCAACTATTCCGGTAGACACTGCCTTAGAACCACCATGAGCAACGACACTGCCACCTTACTCGCAGTCCTCGTCCACGTCCTCGACTTCGTCCTTGTCCCTCTTCCTCTTGGCCCATACTTCTTTGCTTGAACCGCCAACTTGGTTGTTGCTCTTCGTCCAACCCTTGTAGATATTGAAACAAAGGTAGCCATCCATTGCAGTGTAGTGGGTGTGGTCTATATTTAGTACATTCCGCTGCCATGCATGACGATGAAACGTGTATGGAGGTTTCTCCAGTTTACCGTACGAAGGATGAACCATGGCTCCTACCAGGGTCAGTATTGAAGGCTGACGAGAGGACACCAGCAGATTCTTCTGGAGGTCGAAGGTGTTGCCTACAACGAGGCCTATCCGACGCACGACTTCTTTGTCGTTACCAAAGTCTACAGTAATGAATTTGACTAGGTTGCTCTTCAGGAAGTCCTTAAAATCCTGGCACTCAACGTCGGCATGGCATATGTGGTAGACCAAGCATAAGTCATGCACGCAAACCTGGATCACGGCGGGCTTCTTCCTCTCTTCGTCCTTTAGATCCTTCTCTCGTCCCAGGACTATGGTGTACTCAACATCTAGCCCAGCGACCCACTCATCATCTGAGTCTTCGAACATGCGTCTAAAGTGAGAAAGGCATCCTTTCACCGTCGCGGAAGAACGGGTGTAGATGACGTCGAACTCATCGCCGGTGATGGTTCTAACATTGTACTCACTGCCGATCGAGGAGATTTGGGACGCCATGGATTTGGGAGGAGGGTTTGGATTACTGGAACTGCCATAATGTGAAAGGACGGGATGACTAGGAGCGAACCGCCATAGTATTAAAGGAGGTGCGGGGACGAGTAGGAGCGAACTGCCAGCGTGCGAATGGCAGGGTAGTGGCTTTCCATTCTCCCATTATACGGGCTTCCGAGAGCCCTTGGATCTGAGATCGAACGGTTGCATGGCGTGATTCTAGACCTATGGGTGAATATCCTATCCTAGAGGGTTATTCTGCAAATTTTCAACAACTTAGCATGCGACCGTTTGATCTCAGATCCAAGGGCTGCCCGCAGCCCGTATCATGGTCGCGCCTACCACGACCGTCGCGTCGCTCGTGCGGTCGCGCCCTTGGAGATTTAACACGGTGCGTTAGGCTATCTGATGTTGGCATGTCATACATAGTCATCACTTTGTCACTCATACTACAACAAGGTTTTGGCTATAAGGTTGGCTATAAGTGTATTTATTTATTTTACTTCTCTCTATCTCTTTGTTCGTACTCCCTCCCTCCCATAATATAAGAACGTCTTTGACACTAGTGTAGTGACAAAAACTTTCTTATATTATGGGACACAGGGAGTACTAGTATTTATTGCATTTGCCAAGGAGTGACCTCTTCCAATGAAATGGTGTTGCTAAGTTTGCTTCATTTAATTAGCTATAGACTCAAAATTGTGTTTTCACCTAGGTACACGAGCTTAGAGCATCTCCAGTGTTTGGAGGCAACCTTGCCTCTAAACTGGGACCCACGGGTCTGCCTCTAACCATAGATGAAAACTCCGAAGCGTGCAGCCTCTAGCGTTAGAGACAAAGTCGTGCCCAAAATTAAATAAAATATGATTCATTTGTCAACCAACTCATCGGTCCCTCCAGCACCTAAATGACTGACAATGGGGACATCAGAATATTTTATTCACCACAAAGCATTGGAGGCCGGCGCTTAGCATAGAGGCATCTCCAAGAATTTTTAGCCTAGAGGCGGGTGATGCAGTGTATAGAGGCCGTGTTCATGGGTCTAGAGGCAGCCTTAGTGGCGCCAAATACTCACATTGTGGATGCCCTTAGCATCGTTTCTTCCTTGGGTCACCAAACTAGTCTCTCTCTTCTTGATTAACTTGCCACATCAGACTGTATGCCTATGTGGCAAGCTTAAGCACCTATAGGAGCAAGTAAGTACAATAGTGTGCTTTACATGGCATTTTTGCATATGTGGAGGAAAGAGAGGCAAGGAAAAAGTGGAGAAGTGGGCTCTCATGCAAGAGCCAGCCTCTACTACATGGTGGAGCATTGGGAGAGGCACCTGTATGGAGGTGGTCAGGAATCGGGAGACTCACGCCGGTCGTAGCGCCGTAGTTAAAATGATAATGGCAAGTCAAATCATGGGGCCCCACCTGTCCAGCAGTAACTTGCTGTCAAATCACACAGCCCTACATTTGCAGCAGCCTACTCCCTCGTCTTCTTGCGTCTCTGTCGAATCGACTAGGCGGAATTGCCCCGCCGCCTACCACGCAGGAAAAGCCCCGCCCTCGACTTTTAAATAGTTTACAGTATACTTATTTTGTATCCATGGATTGCGCCCGCGCCATGGAGCAAAGCGTCTAGAAAACGGCGGTACACATGTACGGAGTATACAGCACGCCCGTCGCGTTCGCGTCGCACCCCAGACGGTCGGTCGGTCTGGCACGCTGCTCTCCGAATGGAACGTGCGTCATATTGCGTTCGCACACACATGTGGGATGGCAATTGAGAACCGACCATAGGCACACTCCCCGGCCCCGCAAGTCGGGTGACTTAATAGAAGAGGGAGACGAGCGATAGTACTAGAGAAGTGTTGTACTACGTTGGTGCCTGGACGATCCCTGCAAGACACGGAAGATCAGTTCGTCCATGCATGTGACCAGACTCCAGCAGACATGCCTGGATTGGCTATCGTCTATGTATCGTGCAGGCTGTGTTGTACATGGCTGTAGTTGTGGTGAGAAATCTAAAAAAAGGTTTCTTGTCATCTTGCAAAATTAGGTGTCATGTGCTTCGGATCACTGCGAGGGTTAAACAGCGACAAATGAGTTGGGCTAGTCATTGGGGGCACATGCACGAACAGTGACTACTCGGCTGCCATCTAGGTCAAGCAGGCTATGTCAATTAGGACATCTATCGACGGACCCCTTTTCTATGAGTTTATCTTTAATTTGAGCTTTGTTCCTCCTCTAGTTTGTCTGTTGGGATTCATGTTGTCTCCTTTGGGCAGTGAGGTTATGATTTCTTGTCATGTGGCATTTTTCGTGTTATATGTTATAATCCGGCGCTTCAGATCAAAATGACGACAACTGCGCCTCTGGGCCATGTTCATGAAGACTTCTCGACAGTCATTGACGAGGTCAAGCCGGCTCCGGTAGACAAAAGAAAACTAGTACTACTCCACTATATAGGAAGGAGCCTCCGCGCTTGCTTGCTACTGTTGCTCTCTTCACACTGTCTCGGCCTCTCCAGATCTAAACACGACAGCGGTGGCCACACACTCTCTCTCTCTCTCTCTCTCTCTCTCTCTGCTCACCGCTGGTCACAGATCCAGCCAGATCCTCTCCGCTGGGGAAGGTGAGAAGGTGCAACGTTCACACGGTCGTCCTCCACGACGGCTCTTACCCACTGTTGGGCGCGTCCCGATCAGCCTGCCTCGCCGTTCTCTGCCAAGCACCGCTGGCGAGGGAGGGCCTCCGACCCCTTCTTCCTCGCTGTCGTAGTGTGGGCAGATCCGGCCTCCCGCCGCCCACCTAGCGACATCCCGGCGACCATCAGGTATAACTTCGTTTGAAACCAGCCTTGCTCTACTTCCCGAGCTCCTGACATCGATGCATTTGTAACTTTTACTATTTCTCAGGCCCCCTCGTAGATAGGATCGATCGGCTGTTCGAAAACCACCTATTTTTTTTATGTTTAAGAGGTAAAACTAGTTCATGCACTCGAATCTAGTACTAATTGGTTCAAACAAGGAAGAAAGGGGTGGGGTGGTGGAGGATTTGTTACCTGAATCTAGGACTTGGTCGAAAGAGGAAATAATGGGGGCGAAAAGTAGCAGAGACTGGCTATCCAACTGGTCTCTAGGTCTAATAGGGAAATAAAGGGAAACGCAGTACAAACTCAATATAAACCCGATCTATTGGTTGAAAAAGGAAAGAAAGTGGGGACTGGGGGACAAGTCAACAGAGTAAGTCCAGCACTAGATTTGCTAGCCTCACACAGTATAAGGTGGCTATACCGAACAAAAATGGGACCAACCCAGATATCCTGTTCTGATGTTTGTTGCCCGAGCCACTCTTATGTAATGCCACTGGTAAAATGTAGCAGTCGCACTGTTAAAAGTAAGGACACGTTAAACCAATGTTGTTTCCAGTAATATGAATCAATGGCACTTCTTTACATGTCCTGCTAAAATTTCCCATTAAGATAAGTTAGTTCTTTCCGTTACAAATGCAACTGTCCTGGTCTTCCTACTCTCCCGTGCCCAAAGTAATGTCGTATTTAACAGTTGTCATAGTTAATCCTAATGCCCACACTAATATCTAGCAATGCCACTGCTTTAGAAATTGCTACTGTCCTTGTAGGATTGCCATTCAGGTAAGGAACATGCTTCTTTTCATTTGATGCATGTTTCATCACTTGTTAGTCACCCTCCTTTCCACCTTTTTGTGCAAACAGAGATATACATTTCACGCTCGATCTTAGTTGAACTACATAAATGATATCCAAATTATAGTTGAGCATTCCAGGAGCTTCACAACCAACCTTGATGTTGCTCAATTTTATTGCAACTAATGAAGAAGAAGCTCTATGGGTTTCGTTTTCTGATGGAAATGGAACCGGGGCTGGAGCCCTTTTCTTAAAAAAAAATTGAAGAAGAAGCTGCTAGCTCACGGGACATTGCTTCATTTTAGGTGAACTGCACCAAAAGGTCCCATGAATTGAATCATCCATGTTGGTGACTGAAAGAGCCAGCTTCAGCATCCCAGTCTAAGCACCCCCGGCCTCCATCCTTGCGACGCACGGTACACCTCGTTCGCCACTTGCTCGACCCTAGTGTCACTGATAAAATGAAGTAATAATACAGTTAAAATAGAGAGAGTGTCATCTCTATCATTTCATTTCCAATGTAGATAAAGAAAGTGCTTCTCTTTGTTAATGTATGTTTCATCAACTAGTCCATTGTTAATGTTTAAGCGTTTCTGCAAACTGGGGTGCTTAATTTTAGTTGATATGTACAAAAATAGAGATTTGAATGTCTCAAGGCACCTCCTTGTACTACCGTTGTACACTGATGTTCATCACTGGCAGAAGGTGTATCTGGGAGACTTGGGACGATGTCCAGTATGAGGCGTACCATATGAGGCGTCGCAGGGCCCATCTCGCCCTCGCAGCATGGCATACTATGATACTATCGCAATATTTTCTTCTATTTATTTTGTGTGTTTCATCAACTAGTTCCACTATAATGTAATCACGCTTTTTCATTATCTGTGCGAACAGGGTTATTCAACTGCATTTTTGTGGAACTGCACAAATGTACGTATGGAACCGGCATATATGCAGAGTGCAAGGTGTGCCAAGTAAAAATTACCGACACCAACCATGTTGCATGCACGCATTGGCATCCACCACCACCAGTGGGATGTGTGGCGCTCTCTGTAGACGGATCTTTCTCGGCAGCAAATCCTCTAACCAAATACTAGTAGCTTATATTGGCAGTTTTTGTTGGGAACGTAGTAATTTCAAAAAATTTCCTACGCACACGCAAGATCATGGTGATGCATAGCAACGAGAGGGGAGAGTGTTGTCTACGTACCCTCGTAGACCGAAAGCGGAAGCGTTATGACAACGCGGTTGATGTAGTCGTACGTCTTCACGATCCGACTGATCCAAGTACCGAACGTACGGCACCTCCGAGTTCAGCACACGTTCAGCTCGATGACGATCCCCGGACTCCGATCCAGCAAAGTGTCGGGGATGAGTTCCGTCAGCACGACGGCGTGGTGACGATGATGATGTTCTACCGGCGCAGGGCTTCGCCTAAACTCCGCAACGATATTACCGAGGTGGAATATGGTGGAGGGGGGCACCGCACACGGCTAAGGAACGATCACGTAGATCAACTTGTGTCTTCTGGGATGCCCCCCTGCCCCCGTATATAAAGGAGCAAGGGAGGGGCGGCCGGCCTAGGAGGGGGCGCACCAAGGAGGAGTCCTACTCCCACCGGGAGTAGGATTCCCCCCCATCCAAGTAGTAGGAGTAGGAGTCAAGGAAAGGGGGAAGAGAAGAGAAGGAAGGAGGGGGCGCAGCCCCTCCCCCTAGTCCAATTCGGACTAGGCCTTGGGGGGCGCCCAACCTCTCCTCTCTCTTTCCCCTAAAGCCGAATAAGGCCCATATACTCCCCGGCGAATTCCCGTAACTCTCCGGTACTCCAAAAAATACCCGAATCACTCGGAACCTTTCCGAACTCCAAATATAGTCGTCCAATATATCGATCTTTACGTCTCGACCATTTAAAGACTCCTCGTCATGTCCCCGATCTCATCCGGGACTCCGAACTCCTTCGGTACATCAAAACTCATAAACTCATAATATAACTGTCATCGAAACCTTAAGCGTGTGGACCCTACGGGTTCGAGAACTATGTAGACATGACCTAGAACTATTCTTGGTCAATAACCAATAGCGGAACCTGGATGCTCATATTGGCTCCTACATACTCTACGAAGATCTTTATCGGTCAAACCGCATAACAACATATGTTGTTCCCTTTGTCATCGGTATGTTACTTGCCCGAGATTCGATCGTCGGTATCCAATACCTAGTTCAATCTCGTTACCGGCAAGTCTCTTTACTCATTATGTAATGCATCATTCCGTAACTAACTCATTAGCTACATTGCTTGCAAGTCTTATAGTGATGTGCATTACCGAGAGGGCCCAGAGATACCTCTCCGACAATCGGAGTGACAAATCCTAATCTCGAAATACGCCAACCCAACATGTACCTTTGGAGACACCTGTAGAGCACCTTTATAATCACCCAGTTACGTTGTGACGTTTGGTAGCACACAAAGTGTTCCTCCGGCAAACGGGAGTTGCATAATCTCATAGTCATAGGAACATGTATAAGTCATGAAGAAAGCAATAGCAACATACTAAACGATCGGGTGCTAAGCTAACGGATTGGGTCATGTCAATCACATCATTCTCCCAATGATGTGATCCCGTTAATCAAATAACAACTCTTTGTCCATGGTTAGGAAACATAACCATCTTTGATTAACGAGCTAGTCAAGTAGAGGCATACTAGTGACACTCTGTTTGTCTATGTATTCACACATGTATTATGTTTCCGGTTAATACAATTCTAGCATGAATAATAAACATTTATCATGATATAAGGAAATAAATAATAACTTTATTATTGCCTCTAGGGCATATTTCCTTCAGTCCCCCACTTGCACTAGAGTCAATAATCTAGATCACATCACCATGTGATTAACATCGGTAGTTCACATCATCATGTGATTAACACCCATAGTTCACATTGCCATGTGACCAACACCCGAAGGGTTTACTAGATTCAGTAATCTAGTTCACATCGCTATGTGATTAACACCCAAAGAGTACTAAGGTGTGATCATGTTTTTCTTGTGAGAGAATCTTAGTCAACGGGCCTTTCACATTCAGATCCGTTATGTATTTTGCAATTTTCTATGTCTACAATGCTCTGGACGGAGCTACTCTAGCTAATTGCTCCCACTTTCAATATGCATCTAGACCGAGACTTAGAGTCATCTAGATTAGTGTCAAAACTTGCATCGACGTAACCCTTTACGACGAACCTTTTGTCACCTCCATAATCGAGAAACATATCCTTATTCCACTAAGGATAATTTTGACCGCTGTCCAGTGATCTACTCCTAGATCACTTTTTTTCTCCCTTGCTAAACACAGTGTAGGGTATACAATAGATCTGGTACACAGCATGGCATACTTTATAGAACCTATGACTGAAGCATAGGGAATGACTTTCATTCTCTTTTTATCTTCTGCCTTGGTCGGGCTTTGAGTCTTACTCAATTTCACACCTTGTAACACAGGCAAGAACTCTTTCTTTGACTGTTCCATTTTGAACTATTTCAAAATCTTGTCAAGGTATGTACTCATTGAAACAA
>LR880969.1:56980787-56993234 GCA_904067115.1 Aegilops sharonensis
CCCATCAGTATGGAGTTTCTTTATGCGCTTTACACCAATATGACCTAAACGGCAGTGCCACAAATAAGTTGCACTATCATTATTAACTTTGCATCTTTTGGTTTCAATATTATGAATATGTGTATCACTACTATCGAGATCCAACAAATCATTTTTGTTGGTGTGTAACCATATAAGGTTTTATTCATGTAAACAGAACAACAATTTATTCTCTTACTTAAATGAATAACCGTATTGCAATAAACATGATCAAATCATATTCATGCTCAACACCAAATAACACTTATTTAGGTTCCACACTAATCCCGAAAGTATAGGGAGTGTGCGATGATGATCATATCAATCTTGGAACCACTTCCAACTCTCATCGTCACTTCACCTTAACTAGTCTCTGCTCATTCTGCAACTCTTGTTTCGAGTTACTAATCTTAGCAACTGAACTAGTACCAAATACTGAGGGGTTGCTATGAACACTAGTAAAGTACACGTCAATAACATGTATATAAAATATACTTATGCTCACTTTGCCATCCTTCTTATCCACCAATCACTTGGGGTAGTTCCGCTTCCAGTGACCAGTCCCTTTGCAGTAGAAGCACTTAGTCTCAGGCTTAGGACCAGACTTGGGCTTCTTCACTTTGAGCAGCAACTTGCTTGCTGTTCTTCTTGAAGTTTCCTTTTTTTTCCTTTGCCCTTTTCTTGAAACTAGTGATCTTGTCAACCATCAACACTTGATGCTCTTTCTTGATTTCTACCTTCATCGATTTCATCATCATGAAAAGCTCGGGAGTCGTTTTCGTCATCCCTTGCATACTATAGTTCATCACAAAGTTCTACTAACTTGGTGATGGTGACGAGAGAATTCTGTCAATCACTATCTTATCTGGAAGATTAACTCCCACTTGATTCAAGCGATTGTAGTACCCAGACAATCTGAGCACATGCTCACTAGTTGAGCGATTCTCCTCCATGTTTTAGCTATAGAACTTGTTGGAGACTTCATATCTCTCAACTCGGGTATTTGCTTGAAATATTAACTTCAACTCCTTGAGCATCTCATATAGTCCATGACGTTCAAAACGTCTTTGAAGTCCCGATTCTAAGCCGTTAAGCATGGTGCACTAAACTATCAAGTAGTCATCATATTGAGCTAGCCAGACGTTCATAACGTCTGCATCTGCTTCTGCAATAGGTCTGTCACCTAGCGGTGCATCAAGGACATAATTCTTCTGTGCAGCAATGAGGATAAACCTCAGATCGCGGATCCAATCCGCATCATTGCTACTAACATCTTTCAACACAATTTTCTCTAGGAACATATCAAAATAAACACAGAGGAAGCAACAACGCGAGCTATTGATCTACAACATAATTTGCAAAATACTATCAGGACTAAGTTCATGATAAATTTAAGTTCAATTAATCATATTACTTAAGAACTCCCACTTAGACAGACATCTCTCTAGTCATCTAAGTGATCACGCGATCCAAATCAACTAAACCATAACCGATCATCACGTGAGATGGAGTAGTTTTCAATGGTGAACATCACTATGTTGATCATATCTACTATATGATTCACGCTCGACCTTTCGGTCTCCGTGTTCCGAGGCCATATCTGTATATGCTAGGCTCGTCAAGTTTAACCTGAGTATTCCGCGTGTGCAAAACTGGCTTGCACCCGTTGTAGATGGACGTAGAGCTTATCACACCCGATCATCATGTGATGTCTGGGCACGACGAACTTTGGCAATGGTGCATACTCAGGGAGAACACTTCTTGATAATTTTTAGTGAGAGATCATCTTAAAATGCTACCGTCAATCAAAGCAAGATAAGATGCATAAAGGATAAACATCACATGCAATCAATATAAGTGATATGATATGGCCATCATCATCTTGTGCTTGTGATCTCCATCTCCGAAGCACCGTCGTGATCACCATCGTCACCGGCGCGACACCTTGATCTACATCGTAGCATCGTTGTCGTTACGCCATCTATTGCTTCTACGACTATCGCTACCGCTTAGTGATAAAGTAAAGCAATTACAGGGCGTTTGCATTTCATATAATAAAGGGACAACCATATGGCTCCTGCCAGTTGCCGATAACTTCGGTTACAAAACATGATCATCTCATACAATAAAATATAGCATCACTTCTTGACCATATCACATCACAACATGCCCTGCAAAAACAAGTTAGACGTCCTCTACTTTGTTGTTGCAAGTTTTTACGTGGCTGCTACGGGCTGAGCAAGAACCGTTCTTACCTACGCATCAAAACCACAACGATTGTTCGTCAAGTTAGTGTTGTTTTAACCTTCGCAAGGACCGGGCGTAGCCACACTCGGTTCAACTAAAGTGAGAGAAACAGACACCCGCCAGTCACCTTTAAGCACGAGTGCTCGCAACGGTGAAACCAGTCTCGCGTAAGCGTACGCGTAATGTCGGTCCGGGCCGCTTCATCTCACAATACCGCCGAACCAAAGTATGACATGATGGTAAGTAGTATGACTTGTATCGCCCACAACTCACTTGTGTTCTACTCGTGCATATGACATCTACACATAAAACCAGGCTCGGATGCCACTGTTGGGAACGTAGTAATTTCAAAAAATTTCCAACGCACACGCAAGATCATGGTGATGATAGCAACGAGAGAGGAGAGTGTTGTCTACGTACCCTCGTAGACCGCAAGCGGAAGCGTTATGACAACGCGGTTGATGTAGTCGTACGTCTTCACGATCCGACCGATCCAAGTACCGAACGTACAGCACCTCCGAGTTTAGCACACGTTCAGCTCGATGACGATCCCCGGACTCCGATCCAGCAAAGTGTCGGGGATGAGTTCCGTCAGCACGACGGCGTGGTGACGATGATGATGTTCTACCGGCGCAGGGCTTCGCCTAAACTCCGCAACGATATGACCGAGGTGCAATATGGTGGAGGGGGGCACCGCACACGGCTAAGAAACGATCACGTAGATCAACTTGTGTCTTCTGGGGTGCCCCCCTGCCCCCGTATATAAAGGAGCAAGGGAGGGGCGGCCGGCCTAGGAGGGGGCGCACCAAGGAGGAGTCCTACTCCCACCGGGAGTAGGATTCCCCCCCTTCCAAGTAGTAGGAGTAGGAGTCAAGGAAAGGGGGAAGAGAAGAGAAGGAAGGAGGGGGCGCAGCCCCTCCCCCTAGTCCAATTCGGACTAGGCCTTGGGGGGCGCCCAACCTCTCCTCTATCTTTCCCCTAAAGCCCAATAAGGCCCATATACTCCCCGGCGAATTCCCGTAACTCTCCGGTACTCCGAAAAATACCCGAATCACTCGGAACCTTTCCGAACTCCGAATATAGTCGTCCAATATATCGATCTTTACGTCTAGACCATTTCGAGACTCCTCGTCATGTCCCCGATCTCATCCGGGACTCCGAACTCCTTCGGTACATCAAAACTCGTAAACTCATAATATAACTGTCATCGAAACCTTAAGCGTGCGGACCCTACGGGTTCGAGAACTATGTAGACATGACCTAGAACTATTCTTGGTCAATAACCAATAGCGGAACCTGGATGCTCATATTGGCTCCTACATACTCTATGAAGATCTTTATTGGTCAAACCGCATAACAACATACGTTGTTCCCTTTGTCATCGGTATGTTACTTGCCCGAGATTCGATCGTCGGTATCCAATACCTAGTTCAATCTCGTTACCGGCAAGTCTTTACTCGTTACGTAATGCATCATTCCGTAACTAACTTATTAGCTACATTGCTTGCGAGGCTTATAGTGATGTGCATTACCGAGAGGGCCCAGAGATACCTCTGCGACAATCGGAGTGACAAATCCTAATCTCGAAATACGCCAACCCAACATGTACCTTTGGAGACACCTGTAGAGCACCTTTATAATCACCCAGTTACGTTGTGACGTTTGGTAGCACACAAAGTGTTCCTCCGGCAAACGGGAGTTGCATAATCTCATAGTCATAGGAACATGTATAAGTCATGAAGAAAGCAATAGCAACATACTAAACGATCGGGTGCTAAGCTAACGGATTGGGTCATGTCAATCACATCATTCTCCTAATGATGTGATCCCGTTAATCAAATAACAACTCTTTGTCCATGGTTAGGAAACATAACCATCTTTGATTAACGAGCTAGTCAAGTAGAGGCATACTAGTGACACTCTGTTTGTCTATGTATTCACACATGTATTATGTTTCCAGTTAATACAATTCTAGCATGAATAATAAACATTTATCATGATATAAGGAAATAAATAATAACTTTATTATTGCCTCTAGGGCATATTTCCTTCAGTTTTCTAGGGAGTACTCTTTTCTGAAAGAAGCACCAATCTATTTTTCTTTATTTGTACACTGTGTCACAACTTTTACCCAAAGGTCCAGAGCTATTTTAGGGTGATTGGCGTAGTACTTGGAGACTGATTGTAAGCATGATTTTCATTAGCTGTAACACTGATTGTAAGCATGAGCAGGTGGAAGATTAGGTTAGTGCGAAGCTTACCTTAAACCCTAGCGCCGCCGTTGAAACGAGGCGAGCGTCGAGGGAACCGTGGAGAACGGCGGGGAAGCGACGTCGCGCCATTCGGCTTCCTCTTGTGGTGGGAGAACGAATACTCTTGTGGCTCTGGCTGGCTCTGCACCCTCACGAACGGCACACCATAGTCGATCGATTTGTTATCCTCTGGGTGCTCGACCTTCGACCTGTACGCCCACCACCTCCGCCTGACTGTCGCCTCGGGCGAATCTGTCTGCTCCATCGCCCATAGGAGATACTCGATGAACTCGGAGGACTGGGGCGTGACTGCCGCCGAGGAGTACATGTACATCGCCGCCCTCATCGCCGCCATCTCGCTCTTTCGCATACATTGCCACATGGCCTGCACCGTCCTCGAAATCTCTCACTCATTGTCAAACCAACTAAGGATCTCCTTCAACCTGGCTAACTTTGCCTGGTCGCGCCGGCGATCTGCCTGATTCGCTGCTGCACCCTCTCCATAGATGTCCTTCTGAGTGGTCCGGTGCTAGCTTTGGAAGATGGGAGGAGAGACGGTGGTCTTGCAGTAGAGAAGAGGGAGAGGCGAGACGGTGGTTTTGGAATGGAGATGATGGAGAGGAGAGGAGGTGGTTTTGCAATGGAGAAGATCAAAAGAGGGAGAGGCGAGACGGTGGTTTTGGAATGGAGATGATGGAGAGGAGAGGAGCTGGTTTTGCAATGGAGAAGATCAGAAGAGGGAGAGGCGAGACGGTGGTTTTGGAATGGAGATGATGGAGAGGAGAGGTGGTGGTTTTGCAATGGAGAAGAGGGAGAGGAGAGGAGGTGGTTTTGCAATGGAGAAGAGGGAAAGGAGCGTGCAACAGCGATTTAGGATTGGACGAGAGGGCCGGCGCGCTATGACTGGATCAAAATCAAAATCAATTTACCCTTCAATTAAGAAAGCGACACTACTAGGGAAAAGCTTATACACAGACGCTTACTAGCAGCGCGGGTTTATACCCCTCGCTACTGCTACTCACTAGTAGCGCGGGTTTTTAACCCTCGCTACTACTAAGTTGATAGCAGTAGCGCTGGTTTTTAACCCTCGCTACTACTAAGCGGTCTCTACCGTGCCCCTCGGGACATGCCATAGTAGTAGCGCGGGTTTTTAACCCTCGCTACTACTAAGTTGATAGCAGTGGCGCTGGTTTTTAACCCTCGCTACTAAGCGGTCTCTACCGTGCCCCTGGGCCATGCCATAGTAGTAGCGAGGGTCATAAACCCGCGCTACTACTAAGTTTTTACCCCTCACTACTACTAAGAGGCCTCAACTGTGCCCCTCCGGGACATGTCATAGTAGTAGCGAGGGGTAAAAACCCTCGCTACTACTAAAGGTCCCATTTTGAAACTCTACCCCCCCCCCTGTGGATCGCCTTTTCAGTTTTGTAAAAAGCAAAAGAAAATGATAAAAACTTCAAAAATTAAAATCCTTCAAGATGTATTTATGGTACTACATCTACTAGTTAGGAAAATTTAAAAACTTAAATTTGGACATGTTTTGCAAAAAGTGTAGGGAAAATGTAAAACGGCTATAACTTTTGCATACGATGTCAGAAAAAAACGTATAATATATCAAAATGTTCAGCATGAAAATCCGCATCCGATTTTGAAGGCCTATGGCCTGTTTGCAAATTTTTAGTATCCTCAAATTCTAAAAGGAAAAAAAGTTATGCTCAAATTTCAGTTTTTTTAATTTTGGTCAAACTGTGGTCAAACTACTTATTCAAGAAGTATTAGTGTTACTAAATAATTATTCAAGAATATTAGTGTTACTAAATAATTATTTCAGTTTTTTGGAATTTTGGTCAAATCTGGTCAAACTATGGTCAAACTATGGTCAAAATGTGGTCAAACTACTTATTCAAGAAATATTAGTGTTACTAAATAATTATTGTTTTTTAGAACAATAGTTTTAAACTCAAACAGTGAAATGTGTGACTTCATGCTCAAGCTAAACTCCTGAGGGTTAAAAGGATTGACATCTTACTATTGTCAGGAAAACAACAAGTGCAGACTTGGAATCGAGGGAGAATAGAGCCCGGAAGTTAAGCGTGCTCAGGCTGGAGTAGTGAGAGGATGGGTGGCCGTCCGGGAAGTTAGATGATTTGGAATGATGAGGGTGATTAGAGATTAAATTGAGCAGCGATGAGGGGTGATTAGAGATTATAGGTTAAAATAATTCAGAAATTTGAAAATTCGAAAAAAAATCAATTTTTTTAAAAGCATGGGTTAGTAGTAGCGCGGGTGGTACCCGCGCTACTACTACCTATTAGTTGTAGCGTCGTATCAGTAGCGCGAGCACCCGCGCTACTAATATACCTAAAACCCGTGCTACTGCTAGGCTTTTCCCTAGTAGTGCGACCCCACATTAACTAGTCTCCCTTTTATTCTGGGTCATAATTGACCATGATTTTCGCACATAAAATATATGTTATACGTTGCAAAAATAATATAATTTGAAAGTACATTCAGATACGAACCAAACGATACAATTTTTGGTGACATGCAGTCACATTTTGCTTGTCAAATACACTACGTGGTCAAACTTTGACCCAAAATACGCAAAACAACAAAAAAATACTTCCAAGACCAGCGCCGATCTTCCGCTCTTCTCCTCTTAAACAACCGCCGCTCCTCTCCTGTTCCAATCTAAATCCAGCACCGCTCCTCTGCTCTTCCATTTCAAAACCACCGCCCCTCCTCTCCTGTTCCAGTCCAAAACCAGCGTCGCTCCTCTCCCGTTCTAATCCAAAACCAGCGCTGCTCCTCTCCTCTTCCATTCAAAAACCATCGCCGGCGAGTGAAGGTGCTGTGGAGAAGTAGATCAATGGAGGAGTACAACCGATACGTGAGGATCACAAAAAGCGACCCTGTGAAGCTAGCTAGGATGTTGGAGATACAGTCTTGGTTTGACAACAAGGACCAACTAGCGGCGACGGCGACATCCATGGCCAAATATCTGCAACAGAGCGTAAAGGAGGCGATACTCCCGGAGGGAGTCGCGCTGGAGTACATAGAGCTGCTCCTCTGGGCCATGGAGCAAATAGATTCACCGAATGCGATCGTGAGGGAGCGGTGGTGGGAGTATCGATCCCAGATGGAGCATCCACCAGAGATTGAAGGATCGAGCATCTACTGGGTGTCGTTTGTGAGGGTGTCCTGCCAGAGCGAGCCGGTGGAGTCTTCGTCGACCGAACCCAACTGCAAGAGGAGAAAAGCAGTTGGCCCGACGATGCTTCCCCGCCATCGTCTCCCTCGCCGTTCACATCGTCTCACAGGGCAGCTGTCTGCTGCCGAGGAATAGGACGGGGCTGCCCCCCTCCCCCCAGCCCAATAGTCAGGCAGGTTGTGAATTGTCTGGAGGAGCTTAGGGTTGTCAATATTTGCAGGTTGTGAATTGTGTTTTGTGTTGTGTATTTTGAGAGTACTTTCAGATATGAATGTCTTTTGAATTTCAGATTTGCAGTATTGAGCATATGAAGTATTTTATGAATTCTAGAGATCTATTTTTAGCACTTCAAAAAATGTAGTTTCATAGGAGTATAAAAGTGCAGACAATGTGATTCTTAGAGAAGAAACTGCAAGTTTCAGTTTCAGATAAGAAACTACAAGTTCAGTTTCAGATAAAAAACTGCAAGTTCAGTTTCAGATAAGAAACTGCAACTTTCAAAGGCAGAGCATTCATATTAACACGGCCTTTTCAAACAGGGTTAACATCATGTTGGAAGTTTTATTCATGGTCGAAAATGGAACTACCAGCCAGTTAACATCATGCTGATCAACATTCCTGGATAGCACATCTTCATATGATGCACAGTCAAAATGCCCACACAATGTTGAGTGTGCGAAACACAGAGAAAACGAGGGACGAAGTTTTGGCAAGCGTTGGACGTGGTTTTGGGCTGCCTCGTCTAGGCTTTCATTTTTAACATGCGCAGCCCACGACCTCGGATGGGAGATCCATAGGTCTGTTTGTATTTTCTTAGGGCCGTCATGTATCGACCGGCCTATGGACCCCCCATCCGAGGTTTTATTTTTGGCAGACCAATTTATGTATTTTTTTGAAGAAAATGAGAGGTCTGTTCTATTTTTCTATATAAGAATAAGAACGCCAGGTCCAACTTATGTTTCCCTTCTAACTATATTATATATATTTAAATTATTTTATATGTTATTATATATTATTTTTATTGTCTTCATATATTTAACAGATACTTACATATGTAAGAAAACAATATCCCACATCTTATTAACTTATAAAAATAATTTCTTAACAAATAAAATCCTGGATTGTTTTGGCACGAAAATCCTAGTGATTGTGTACAAAAGCTTGGTAAGATTTAAGGATGAATGTATAATATCACTTATTATTTAAATATATTTATAACAAAATGCTCAACCCCTTTTTATTTTTTGATAACATTGCTGGCCCAACCCAATATTATAATTAGAATCAACCCAGCAAAATCGTGTATTTCGAGAAAGTGCAAATGGCCTGTAATTTTTTAAGAAATAAAATAAATGGGCCGCACGCTACATTATTTGTTCACCCAGCCCAGGTAATGGCTGTAATTCAAAAAAAAGATCAAATTGACTGTAAATTCTACCAAGCAAAAAAAAAGACTGTAAATTCTGAAAAAATGGGTTGATACGTGCCACATTTTTGGAGGCTGAAATGTGGGCCAATAGGTCAAAGCCAATGCAAGTCGTTGTCAATTTAGTCAACAAATGATTCTGACATGTTAGCCGTTGGATTTACATCCAACGACCGGCATCCATCTTCAATCTCTCATCTTCTTCCTCCAGCGCTGTCGGGACCATCGCCCGCCTCCTGCTGCTAGCAGCTCTGCTTAGCACGCTTCGCTATGAAGCGCTACTCCACCGTTGGCCAAGCCATCCCTCCACCCCTCCACACCTCCTGTTCTTCTCCACCGACTATCGAACCACACCGCACTAGAACCAGCTATCCCTCGTACACCTCTCCGTCTGCGACTCTACTCCCGAGTCTTCCCATCTCCGGCTCGTTGCTGTCCGGGGCCTCGTCGTCGTCCACCACCTTGGATGCGCTCGGCGCGGCGTGGTCAACGTGGTCAATGAACGACACCATCGGAAGTAGATTGTGCGTGGAGAGGCTGACAGCTGGGTCCATGGCCGCACACAAGGAAATGCCTCCTTATTACGCGCAAAATAATGATTCCTCCACCTGACATCTGGGACCCACCGGAAGGGCCTCTGTATTTCACGAAAAAAGTGTGCCCCCCGCTGACATGTCGGACCCACCAACTATCTTCGCACGCAAGGAAGTGCCTCCTTATTACGCACAAAAAATGAATACTCCCCCTGCCAGCTGGAACCCAGCATAGTGGGAGGCTGACTTATGGGCCTACCAAGTTGACTGGGACGGAGGGCTTTGTCAACTTAGTCAATATGAACGATTCTAGCTCCTGTTACTGTACGATGTTCATCCAACGGCCGTAGTGCTTCTTCAACCTCTCGTCTTCTTGCTCCAGCCGCCCAAACCAGCGCCGGTCGTGCCGCGTGCTCCTGCCTCCCATGGTCGGCTGTGATGCCGCGGAGACCTCACCGCCCCCTACTACTCCCATCGCTGGCCAGGCCATCCCTCTACTCACCCACACCCCCTGTTATTCTGCGGCGACAGCAGCCTCACACCGCAGTCGAACCAGTGAACCCTCGTACTCTGATACATCTCCAACGTATCTACTTTTCCAAACAATTTTGCCCTTGTTTTGGACTCTAACTTGCATGATTTGAATGAAACTAACCCGGACTAACACTGTTTTCAGCAGAACTACCATGATGTTGTTTTATGTGTAGAAAAGAAAAGTTCTCGGAATGTCATGGAAATCCACAGAGGCACTTTTTGGAATTTATAAGAATTATTGGGCGAAAGAAATACACCAGGGGGGCCAGGACCTATCCACGAGACATGGGGGCGCCCCCCCTATAGGGGGCGCCCCCACATCTCGTGGGCCCCCTGGACCTCCTCCGACCTCAACTCCAACTCCATATATTCCGTCTCGGGGAGAAAAAAATCAGAGAGAAAGTTCCATCGCGTTTCACGACACAGAGCCGCCGCCAAGCCCTAATCTCTCTCGGGAGAGCTGATCTGGAGTCCGTTCGGGGCTCCGGAGAGGGGGATTCGTCGCCGTCGTCGTCATCAACCATCCTCCATCACCAATTTCATGATGCTCACCGCCGTGGGTGAGTAATTCCATCGTAGGATTGTTGGACGGTGATGGGTTGGATGAGATTTACCATGTAATCAAGTTAGTTTCGTTGGGGTTTG
Source organism: Aegilops sharonensis (assembly GCA_904067115.1). Taxonomy (NCBI): domain Eukaryota; kingdom Viridiplantae; phylum Streptophyta; class Magnoliopsida; order Poales; family Poaceae; genus Aegilops; species Aegilops sharonensis. The sequence continues at coordinate 56,991,654 of LR880969.1, forward strand.
ATCCCTAGTATCCACTATGTTCTGAGATTGATGTTGCTATGACTTTGCTATGCTTAATGCTTGTCACTAGGGCCCGAGTGCCATGATTTCAGATCTGAACCTATTATGTTTTCATGAATATATGTGTGTTCTTGATCCTATCTTGCAAGTCTATAGTCACCTATTATGTGTTATGATCCGACAACCCCGAAGTGACAATAATTGGGATACTTCTCGGTGATGACCGTAGTTTGAGGAGTTCATGTATTCACTATGTGTTAATGCTTTGTTCCGGTTCTCTATTAAAAGGAGGTCTTAATATCCCTTAGTTTTCGTAAGGACCCCGCTGCAATGGGAGGGTAGGACAAAAGATGTCATACAAGTTCTTTTCCATAAACACATATGACTATTTTTGGAATACATGCCTACATTACATTGATGAATTGGAGCTAGTTCTATATCACCCTATGTTATAGCTATTGCATGAGGAATCGCATCCGGCATAATTATCCATCACTGATCCATTGCCTACGAGCTTTTCATATCTTGTTCTTCGCTTATTTACTTTTCCGTTGTTACTATTACAACTACTACAAAAACCCAAAAATATTTATCTTTACTTTTGCTACCGTTACCTTTATTATCATACCACTTTTGCTACTAAACACTTTGCTGCAGATACTAAGTTATCCAGGTGTGGTTGAATTGACAACTCAACTGCTAATACTCAAGAATATTCTTTGGATCCCCTTGTGTCGAATCAATAAATTTGGGTTGAATACTCTACCCTCGAAAGCTGTTGTGATCCCCTATACTTGTGGGTTATCAAGACTAATTTCTGGCGCCGTTGCCGGGAAGCATAGCTCTATTCTCTGAGTCACTTGGGGTTTATATCTGTTGATCACTATGAAGAACTTGAAAGACGCTAAGACCAAGATTTTGCCCTCAACTACGAGGGGAGGTAAGGAACAGCCATCTAGCTCTGCATTAGATCCTCCTTCCGTTATTAGTAAGCTCACGACACCTAAACCTGCTACTGCTATGAATTCTGATATGTCCCATGTTATTGATGGTGCCACTTCTGTTATGCATGATGAAACTACTTCTGTGTGTGATACTACTTTGCCATTAGGTGAATTTCTAGATGAACAACTTGCTAGAGTTAGAGGGGATGAAAATATTGAAGAACCTATTATAGATGATAGTGATGATGAAGGTTCCCCCAATGATTATGTATTACCTATTGTTCCTAAGGGTTATGTTATGAATGAAAAAGCTGCTATGGAAATCCCTGCTTGCAATGATAGAAATGATCTTAATTATTAGCTAAATGGAAGCAGCAGTCTTTTAATGCTAGAATGAAACCCGATCCTGCTTTTGCTACTTCACCTATCTGTGTTACTGATAAGGATTATGAATTCTCTGTTGATCCTGATATTATTACTTTAGTCGAATCTGATCCTTTTTATGGCCTTGAATCTGAAACTGTTGTGGCACATCTTACCAAGTTGAATGATATAGCCACCCTATTTACTCATGATGAGAAGTCTCGCTATTTATATATCCTTAAGATATTTCCGTTCTCATTAAAGGGTGATGCTA
>LR880969.1:57034239-57045527 GCA_904067115.1 Aegilops sharonensis
AATGCTTGCAAGGCTTATGTGATGTGTATTACCGAGAAGGCCCAGAGATACCTCCCCGACAATCGGAGTGACAAAACCTAATCTTGAAATACGCCAACCCAACATGTACCTTCGGAGACACCTGTAGAGCACCTTTATAATCACCCAGTTACATTGTGACGTTTGGTAGCACATAAAGTGTTCCTCCGGTAAACTGGAGTTGCATAATCTCATAGTTGTAGGAACTTTGTATAAGTCGTAAAAAAGCAATAGCAACATACTAAACGATCAAGTGCTAGGCTAACGGAATGGGTCAAGTCAATCACATCATTCTCCTAATGATGTGATCCTGTTAATCAAATGAGAACACATGTCTATGGTTAGGAAACATAACCATCTTTGATTAATGAGCTAGTCAAGTAGAGCCATACTAGTGACACTCAGTTTGTCTATGTATTCACACATGTATCATGTTTCCGGTTGATACAATTCTAGCATGAATAATAAACATTTATCATGATATAAGGAAATAAATAATAACTTTATTATTGCCTCTAGGGCATATTTCCTTCAGGAACAACGTATGTTGTTATGCGGTTTGACCGATAAAGATCTTCGTAGAATATGTGGTAGCCAATATGAGCATCCAGGTTCCGCTATTGGTTATTGACCGGATATGTGTCTCGGTCATGTCTACATAATTCTCGAACCCGTAGGGTCCGCACGCTTAACGTTCGGTGACGGTTTATATTATGAGTTATGTGTTTTGATGTACCGAAGGTAGTTCGAAATCCCGGATGAGATCTGGGACATGATGAGGAGTCTCGAAATGGTCGAGACGTAAAGATCGATATATTAGACGACTATATTCGGACATCGGAAAGGTTCCGAGTGATTCGGGTATTTATCGGAGTACCGGAGAGTTACGGGAATTCGCCGGGGAGTTTATGGGCCTTATTGGGCTTTAGGGGAAAGAGAGAGGGGAGGCTGCGCCCCCCCCCCCCCAAGGCCTAGTCCGAATTGGACTAGGGGGAGGGGCTGCGCCCCCTCCTTCCTTCTCTTCTCTTTTCCCTTTCCTTGACTCCTACTCCTACTACTTGGAAGGGGGGAATCCTACTCCCGGTGCGAGTAGTACTCCTCCAGGGCGCGCCATAGGAGGGCCGGCCCTCCCCCCTCCTCCACTCCTTTATATACGGGGGCAGAGGGGCACCTCTAGACACACAAGTTGATCTTTTGATCTCTCCCAGCCGTGTGCAGTGCCCCCCTCCACCATATTCCACGTCGGTCATATCATAGCGGTGCTTAGGCGAAGCCATGCGTCGGTAGCAACATCATCACCGTCATCATGCCGTCGTGCTTACGGAACTCTCCCGTGAAGCTCTGGAGGATCGGAATTCGCGGGACGTCATCGAGTTGAACGTGTGCTGAACTCGGAGGTGTCGTACGTTCGGTACTTGGATCGGTCGGATCGTGAAGACGTACGACTACATCAACCGCGTTGTGCTAACGCTTCCGCTTTTGGCCTACGAGGGTACGTCGACGACACTCTCCCCTCTCGTTGCTATGCATCACCATGATCTTGCGTGTGCGTAGGATTTTTTTTTGAAATTACTACGTTCCCCAACACCTCCTCCCCGCTCATCCCCCGACACGGGGGTACTAATTTCCCCAGTTAGGATGCCTAATGTACCTCCAGCATGAAGTCCGCTTTTGGCTTTCCCATTCCTCTCCTTGTCCTCCCCTGATGGCACTTGATAAGGTGCGCGAGCCAGCATCCTGGTTAGTACAGGATCTGGCGAATCTTCGGGAAGAGGGGCTGAACACCTGATCCTCTTCGCCTTTCTTATCCAGTCCTTGCCGAGGGTGGTTTTTCAGAATAATGTTGTGACAAGTATAATGACAATATGTTCGGTCGCGGAGTTACTTACCTGGGTGTCTGGACGGTTGCAGTTGAGGCGTGCATCCTCTGTTGTGTTCGGACACTTTATTCGTGATCCTAAGAATAATTGATACATCCCTTCGAGCATCACGCCGAAGAAGTGCTGAACAGTTCACGGTACTTCCGGGTTGAACTCCCACATACAGAGAGGTCGACGTTGGCATGGCAGGACCCGACGAACTAACATTACTTGGATTACCTTGACAAGATTGGTGTCCTTTCTGATGAGATCCTGAATGCGGCTTTGCAATGTCCGCACGTCATCAACCGATCCCCAGTCCAGCCCCTTGTTGACCCATGATGAAAACTATGGCGGAGGAGCGGAGCGGAAGGCTGGGGCGGCCGCCCACTTTCTACCTCGGGGTGCTGTGATGTAAAACCACTCCCGTTGCCATAGGTTGGAAACTTCTGGGAAGGAACCCTTAAGCCATAAAGCATCGACACCTTTGCTTATTATAGCGCCTCCGCATGACGCCCGTCGATCATCTTCGGCTTCACATTGAAGGTCTTAAGTCATAAGCCGAAGTGCGGAGTAGTGCGGAGGAAGGCCTCACACACAATGATGAACGTGGTGATGTGAAGGAAAGAGTCTGGAGCTAGATCATGAAAATATAGCCCATAATAGAACATGAGCCCTCTAACAAAGGGGTGAATACCGAAGCCTAGCCCTCGGAGGAAGGGGGAGATGAATACGGCGCTTTCATTGGGTTTGGGAGTAGGAATAACCTGCCCTTGAGCAGGAAGCCTGTGAAGGATTTCGGCGGTCAGATACCTAGCCTCCCTAAGCTTCTTGATGTCCTCCTCTGTGACGGAAGAGGCCATCCACCAGCCTTGAAGGTTGGGTCCGGACATGGTTGAAGGTCCGGAGCGCTTGGACTAAATCTTGTGCTGGAACTTGAGGTGGGAGAAGGGAAGGATCAGGCGTGGAAAGAAAAGGACAGGTCTTGACCTCTTTATAAAGAGGATGAATGTCCAGGGTCCTCCGCGCGGCCGTTTGGAACTTGCCTAAACCAAGGAATCATTTTAATGGAGCGGTTGGGTTACCCATGCCCGTATTGATGAAAATCCCGTGATAAGGGGGACACGATCTCTGCTTCGACAAGACGTGCCTATAAAACCGCCTCGCAAGACATGTAGTGGCGGGTTGGAAAAACGGTTTGAATAAATAACCAGGCCGCGGCGTGATGTCACGCTAGGTAAAAGTTGTCAGCAGATTAGACTCGTGGAATATTGTACTCTCTGCGGTGCTATGTGGAATTTGTTTTGCAGAGCCGGACACGATTCTTGTGTTCAAGATCCACTTTGGAGTATTCGGAGAAGGAAACCGCCTTGCAATGCCGAAGACAATCAGCGCACCGGACTCATCGTCATTGAAGCCTGCTTCAGGGGCTACTGAGGGAGTCCTGGATTAGGGGGGCCCTCGGACAGCCGGACTATATGCTTATGCCGGACTGTTGGACTATGAAGATAAAAGATTGAAGACTTCGTGTGGCACCCCGGCTCAGAGAAACCGGAACGCCCCGTATTCCAGCCCAGAGATCGAGGAGAAGTCTCCTGGAATACGACATTGCTTACCATAGAACAAACCAGCTCTCTATTATAACACGAATATGAATACAAGGTCTTCGATATTACAATGAATAACATCGGCACGGCGACACTACGCCATCCTCAGTTGCTCTATGCAAGCAGCAGAACAACTCGAAGCAGCGGAATAACTCTAGCAGCGGAACAACGGCGACGGTGGTGAACTCCACTCCGCAGGTACTCTGGCTGGAACGCTTATACTAGCTCGCACGAACGGAAACCATGACAAGCAAGCAATCAAATCCGGCATGACCTGCAAGCTGGCATGACACGCCAGGTTAGTACATTGAATGTACTTGCAAGCTCACAAGTAACCAGAAGCATTCAAGACAAACAACAGCATGGCAATTACAGGTTAAACAGGAATTATCATGATATCCTCAGAACAATATAACATGACCAACATAAACATGATACAGCTAACTCAACCTGAACATAGCATGAACATATTAATCTGACGATACTATCATGCAACATGATGTCACTACATGCACCATTTATTCTGCTCGGGTTACCTCGTAACCAACATATGCATCACTTACCAACCTCGGACATCACACGATCATCTCAGGATCAAATCAAGCTTGGTATAAACAATACCGTATTAATCAATAAATGACCACAAGGAGCTTGACCTTTACCCACGACTCTCGTACAACATCACGAATATACAACAACTCAGTATCCTCGATACCATTGTGATCCTTACGGCGATTACCACCCGACCAACACTTGGCCCTTGATCCTTACGGTGATCACAACCCGACCACTACATGGCCCGTCATCCTTACGGCGATCACCACCCGACCAACACATGGCCCGCCTCGTTGTTATTAAACACATTATTCTTATTTCTGTTGACTCATGGTGTGACCTTCTCTCGACCTGGGCCCTTATCCGCGGGCGCGGCTATCGATAGATTTAATATACACTCTGCAGAGGTTAGTACACTGTACCCACACTACGAAACCCATGGCCTCGCACTTCCATTCGGGTGGACCAACGGTGTTCCGACAACACCGTCCTACTGCCATGACACTCTCCCGTCCACTCCGACTCACTCCTCACTGAGCTAAGTCATGGGTGGCCCCGTGCCTACCTCCAGACACAATGACCACCATCGTGGCCCGTCCCACTCTGGGACCCGGATCAGAAACTAACTCAACAACGGGCACACAAGGCTTATGTCCGCCTACCTGATCGGGGTAGCGCGCGCCCATAACCTTCCCTCGTTGGAGGCACCGGCGAGAGGCACAACAATAGACCCAGTTAGGACCGTCCCATACCGATAAGCGTGGTTGCATTGGTCAGCATCGATTCAGCGGCACCATGGCTCAGCCAACAGTTGTTCAAGTTCAATTTAATCCGGTTAACTTGAATGCAAATATGATGAGCCATGATAAAATACATGAACATGATATCAACATAATCATGAGAGTATCACATAACCATCCACCATATCAACAATAAATCATATCCACTGAGCATCGCATACTGACTAGCATGACCATCTCCAACATCAACATGTACTACTAACAAGCATAATTATATGAAAGGTAATACTAGCAGGTATAACATGATCACAGAGTACAAAACAACATAGCACAAAAGTGAACATGCAAATCTAGACATCACCGAAACAACGATAACCATCTTTTCAACAAGCAAATTTTCAATAAGGATTCAAGTTGAAACCATGGCTACTGCATGACTATCATGCAAGTGGGTATTGTGGCTTGCCTGGGGATGAAGAAGGCACCGGGGAGAAGTGCGGTGAAGCCGCGGAAAGATTCACCGGAAATCGTTCTCTCTCGGAGGGGGCTAAATAAGGGCAAGGGCATAATGGTCATTTTCACAGTATCAAACCATAGTGAAAGTGTGACCAACAGAACGGGCTCGACGAAAAGAAGAAGTGGGCTTTGGATTCACCTCAAACGGAGTTACGGATAAAAAGATATGGAAGTTTTTCTGCCAGGGACCCGTCTGTAATGAAAATAATTTCAACCAGGGGCCTAAACAGAAAAAATGAAAGCGCATTCAGGGAAATACGTCTCCACTTACGCTGACGTGGCGTGGACTGGTCAAAAGGGCAGAGGCGGGGCCGGCTTGTGTGGCTGACAGGTGGGTCCCACCTTATCCACTCTTCTCTCTCCTCTCTTCTCTTCTTCCTCTCTCCCTCTCCCGACGGCGCCCGCAGAGCAGAGGAGGCAGCAGCGAGGCCGGCGCCGTCCCGACGCCACCGGCCACCTCCGGCGACGCTTCGGCAACCGGCGGGATCAGAACGGGACGCCGCACCTGACTGGCCACTGCACGAGCACCGAGGAGGGATGGAGGGACGGCGACGGGTGGCCACCGAAGAAGACAGAGGCGGGCGGGGCTGTGGTGGTCCGGCCACCATTCGGAGCGCCCGAACCACCGGCGTGAACAAGGGAACGGGGTGGTCTCGTTCAGATAGGTCTAGGCCACCGAAGAGCGCGGGAGAGGGCGGAGCTTTGGCCGCGGCGGACGATGGCTTCGGGCGAACTTGGGCACGCGGCCACGGCGGCTCCGGCGGCAAAAGGAGGGGTGGGGGAGGCTTGAGGTGGATCAGGGAGGTCTCTGGTGGTGGTGGAAAGGATAATGGGGCTCGGCCTTGCTCGGATTTAGGAGGGCAGGGGCGGCGGCCATGGCGATGGTGAGGGGCACAGAGAGCTCCTCGAGCTCAGGGAAGAAGCTATACGGGGCAATAGGAGAGCGGGGAGGCTGCTGGTGAGCTCGGGAGGGCTCGGGGATGGCTTAAATAGCCGCGGGGCGAGGGAGGCCGAGCTGGCACCGCCCGCGACGCGTGTCCGGCGCCGCGGACGCGTGTGCTCACGCATGGGCTCGGGGGAAGGCGAAGGCGACGCACAGGGAGGAGCTCACGGGGCAGAGGAGGCCAAGGGGCGCAGGGAGGAAGAGGACGGCGACGAATGGATCCAGAACGCCACTGTGCTCTCGTGTTCACGCGGCGGCGAGCGTCGGTGAGAAGACGTACGGAGGGGGAGCGGGGTCCAGGAGAACCGCGACGACGCGGGGAACACGCTGGACATGATCACGGGCTCTAAGACGAAGAGAGCAGGAGGGGGTCCAGCACAAACAGTGCTCTGGACACGGCCACTGCACGCAGAGCGCGCCAACAGGCATGCCATCTGCGTGGTCACCACAAGACATGGAAAATTAAATGCTCTACAGCACCCAAAACGGTGTCTAGTAGTAATTCCTTCGAATTTTGGTTTCAACTGAGGTGGTAACTAGGCGAAAGAGGCTCGGGATAAACATTTAGAGAGCTCTGAAGTTTACTGCAGTAAACTTTACCAGCTCAATGAGATCAACTGGGAATTACTGGAAACCAAATAAGTTGTCTGGGGTGTTTAGTATAGGAAGGACTATGATACTGGTGGTTGTGAGGGTAAAAGGATCAAGATTTACTGCAGTTGCTTCACAACTGCATACTTGGTCCAGAAATGAAGATCAGCAAGATGCACTCATATGGAGTGTCCACTTGATCTAAAAATGAGCAAGGATTAGTCATTATGTCATATCAAGATTCTGTAAAAAGCTCATGCCAAATGGACAAACCAAAATGGCACTTGCTTCACAAACGTCTCTGCTGACCAGAAACTTGGAATACTTATGGTGGTCAAATGGATCAATGAAATGATTCCAAAATGGGTGGATAGATGTTTTATGGGTATAAGAATGATATGGTAATTTATCAGGATTTTTTAAGCCATATAAAATACACTTGCTTCACAACCTGAAAATATTGCCAGAAACAAAGATTTGCTCCTGTGATCACATAGATGATTGTATGGGGCTGAAAATGGGTGTAAGGGGTTAATATGAGCACATTAAGGAGTGTGAAAAATTTCAACTCATTTGGGTACTCCTAGCTAGTACTTCCTTCACAAAGCTTTCTGTTTGACAGAAACTTTGAAAATTCACTGAGGAAGATTGGATAGGAAAATAAAGTTGAACTTGTGCATGAGGCAATTATTTGGACATATAAACATTCCCAAAAAGGTTGGGAGTCAATAGGATAAATATAAATGACACTTCCTTCACAAAGTGCCATTTAGGGCAGAATAGGAAATGAATTATTGGAGGATTATTTTTGAACATGGCAATGAAAAGTTTTGCCATATTTGATCAAGATATGACCCAAACAATTTATGAGAATTATTTGGAAATTTAGGAGTGAGGGAAATATAGGTTGCTTCACAATCTAGGGCAATCTGAGTTATTCCTTTAATAGCAAAGAAGAGGGCATCTTCTTCAGTTTCCAGACCACAAAGCCACGAAAAAAAAAAACTCAGGCAAAAACCTCGGAAAAACAAAAGAAAAAGAAAGGGCCAAAAATCAGGCTGTCACACTTCGTACCGTGTCCGGGTGGGACTCTCCTTTGCGTGGAAGGCAAGCTTAGCAATTCGGATATGTAGATTCCCTTCTCTGTAACCGACTCTGTGTAACCCTAGCCCCCTCTGTTGTCTATATAAACTGGAGGGTTTAGTCCATAGGACAAGAACAATCATAATCATAGGCTAGGGTTTAGCCTCTATGATCTCGTGGTAGATCAACTCTTGTAATACTCATATTATCAAGATCAATCAAGCAGGAAGTAGGGTATTACCTCCATAGAGAGGGCCCGAACCTGGGTAAACATTGTGTCCCCTGCCTCCTGTTACCATTAGCCTTAGACGCACAGTTCAGGACCCCCTACCCGAGATGCGCCGGTTTTGACACCGACAATCATCATCGCCACGCTATTGTGCTGACGGAACTCTCCCTCGTCCTCAACTGGATCAAGAGCTCGAGGGACGTCATCGTGTTGAACGTGTGCTGAACACGGAGGTGCCGTAGGTTCGGTACTTGGATCGGTTGGATTATGAAGACGTTCGACTACATCAACCGCGTTACTAAACGCTTCCGCTTTCGGTCTATGAGGGTACGTGGACACACTCTCCCGTCTCGTTGCTATGCATCTCCTAGATAGATCTTGCGTGATCGTAGGGATTTTTTAAAATTACTACGTTCCCCAACAGTGTCATCCGAGCCAGGTCTATGCGTAGATGTTATATGCACGAGTAGAACACAAAGAGTTGTCGGCAATAATAATCATACTGCTTGCCACCAATGTCTTACTTTGATTCGGCGGTATTGTTGGATGAAGCGGCCCGGACCGACATTACATGACCGCGGTCATGAGACTGGTTCTACCGACGTGCTTTGCACATATGTGGCTGGTGGGTGTCTGTTTCTCCAACTTTAGTTGAATCAAGTTTGGCTACGACCGGTCCTTATTGAAGGTTAAAATAGCACACTTGACGAAAAATCGTTGTGGTTTTAATGCGTAGGTAAGAACGGTTGTTGCTAGAAGCCCGTAGCAGCCACGTAAAACTTGCAACGACAAAGTAGAGGATGTCTAACTTGTTTTTGCAGGGCTTGTTGTGATGTGATATGGTCAAGACATGATGTGATATAAATTGTTGTATGAGATGATCATGTTTTATAACAGAGTTATCGGCAACTGACAGGAGCCATATGGTTGTCGCTTTATTGTATGAAATGCAATCGCCATGTAATTGTTTTACTTTATCACTAAGCGGTAGCGATAGTCGTAGTAGCAATAGTTGGCGAGACGACAACGATGCTACCATGGAGATCAAGGTGTCAAGCCGGTGACGATGGAGATCATGACGATGCTTCGGTGATGGAGATCATGAGCACAAGATGATGATGGCCATATCATGTCACATATTTTGATTGCATTTGATGTTTATCTTTTATGCATCTTATTTTGCTTAGTACGGCGGTAGCATTATAAGATGATCCCTTACTAAATTTCAAGGTATAAGTGTTGTCCCTGAGTATGCACCGTTGCTACAGTTTGTCATGCCGAGACACCACGTGATGATCGGGTGTGATAAGCTCTACGTTCACATACAACGGGTGCAAGCCAATTTTGCACGTGCAGAATACTCGTGTTAACTTGACGAGCATAGCATATGCAAATATGGCCTCGGAACACTGAGACTAAAAGGTCGAACATGAATCATATAGTAGATATGATCAACATAGTGATGTTCACCATTGAAAACTACTCCATCTCACGTGATGATTGGACGTGGTTTAGTTGATTTGGATCACGTGATCATTTAGATGACTAGAGGGATGTCTATCTAAGTGGGGGTTCCTAAGTAATATGATTAATTGAACCTTTTTTAATTTATCAGGAACTTAGTCCTGATAGTTTTTGCATGTCTATATTGTTGTAGATAAATGGCCCGTGCTACCGTTCCCTTGAATTTTAATGTGTTCCTAGAGAAAGATAAGTTGAAAGATGATGGTAGCAATTACACGGGCTGGGTCCATCACTTGAGGATTATCCTCATTGCTGCACAGAAGAATTACGTCCTAGAAGCACCGCTAGGTGCAAGGCCTGCTGCAGGAGCAACTGCGGACGTTATGATCGTCTGGCAGAGCAAAGCTGATGACTACTCGATAGTTCAGTGTGCCATGCTTTACGGCTTAGAATCAGGACTTCAAATATGTTTTGAACGTCGTGGAGCATATGAGATGTTCCAAGAGTTGAAGTTAATATTTCAAGCAAATGCCCGAGTTGAGAGATATGAAGTCTCCAACAATTTCTATAGCTGCAAGATGGAGGAGAATAGTTTTGTCAGTGAACACATACTCAAAATGTCTGGGTACCATAACCACTTGACTCAGCTGGGAGTTAATCTTCCTGATGATAGTGTCATTGATAGAGTTCTTCAATCACTTCCACCAAGCTATAAAGGTTCGTGATGAACTATAATATGCAAGGGATGACGAAAATGATTCCCGAGCTCTTCGCAATGCTAAAGGTTGCGGAGGTAGAAATCAAGAAGGAGCATCAAGTGTTGATGGTTAACAAGACCACTAGTTTCAAGAAAAAGGGCAAAGGGAAGAAGGGGAACTTCAATAAGAATAGCAAGCAAGTTGCTACTCCCGGGAAGAAGCCCAAGTCTGGACCTAAGCCTGAAACTGAGTGCTTCTACTGCAAAGGGACTGGTCACTAGAAGAGTATGTGTTTTGAATTATAAATTTGTAAAATATAGTATGTCATTTTCAAATTCGCGTCAACTTTGGTTATTATGGTATATACCGAAACCATACCGAAATAATTTGGTATATACCGAAACCGAACCGTATTTTAATTTCATACCGTATAAACCAAAGTATTAATACTATACAAAGCGGAAAACCGTATAAACTGAACTATGCAAACCGAATAAATCGAACGCACAGAGTGAGCCTCCATACAAAAAGAAACAAAGCCCAAAAACAGAATTACGTTTCTCACTTTTGGGCAGACAGGTTGTACTTCTCGCATAAGCAAAGTTGTGCTTCTCACGGAAGCACATGTTTAGTTTTCTTTCTTTTTCGGTGGAAGCACAATTGTGCTTCTACCTATACCTTTCAAAAAGCACATATGTAAAAGCACAACTATGCTTGTCGTGGAAGCACATGATGTGTTTTCCCTTTTTTGGTGGAATCACAGTTGTGCTTTTCCCTTTCGGGTAGCACATGATGTGCTTCTTGTGTAAGCACAGGTCGTGCTACCGACAAAAGTAAGGTTGTTCTTCTCTGGCCGTGCTTTTTCCTTCTTTTGAAAAGAACAAATGTGCTTCTCATGGAAGCACATATTGTACTTCTCAAATAAAAGTGTTGCTTCCCGATTTTTGTTTTTACCAAAACCTAGGAAAAATCAAGAAAAACCAGA
>LR880969.1:57045951-57067298 GCA_904067115.1 Aegilops sharonensis
AAAAACCAAATAAATTCCAAAATACATGCATACATAAAAGAAAAAATTTCGGGTATATGCCTAGAGAGCAACATGTGGCAGCGGCTGGACGCACAACTTGGCATGCTCTCAAGCCAAAAAAGTAACCTTTGGAGCCCTTCAAAAGGTAACCTCATTAGTTGTTCCCCATCCTGGCTCTCCTTTTTTTGAGGGGTCACCACCACACTTTATTTAACTCTCAATAATGTTTGGTACAAATAAAACATTAGGAGTGGTAGATAACCAAATATGCCGTCCAGCGGCAAGAGAGGCCGAAGCTTTAGCCAGATCATGGGCTTCGAAATTCAATTCCTTTCCTACATGCACAACTTCAGGTTTGCCGAACATCAGCATCCTATTCAAGATATCCCTGATAATAGTGGCAGAAGTACCCATAAACTCTCCCTGTAAATGATTCACGGTGGCTACACAGTCCGTTGCTACTTTAATCCTCTGGATGTGATTGGTGGTGATTTTAACATTCTTCAAGAAAGTTGTGATTAGAACAAAGACTTGCACCGATCTCTACACATGGATAGATTTAACTCTATCATTCAGAATCTTAACCTTAGAGAGATTCATATGGGGGGAGGAAGATATACCTGGACTAATAAACAGAGACACCTACCCTTGAAAAGTTAGACAGGATCCTAATGAGCCCTGAGTGGGAAGATTTTTTCCCCTTGGTCACGGTTCGTAAGCTTGCGAGAGACGTGTCTGACCACAACCCCTTGTTGCTTTCATCCAATCCGGTTGAGAAAAAACCTCTTCATGGGAGAGAGTTCAGATTTGAGTTGAGTTGGTTAAAAAATGAGGAGTTTTATCATAAAGCTAAAGAGATCTTGGAACAACCTATGTACTCGGTGGACCCTATTAATATTTTGAATATCAAGCTGAAACGTGCTAAAAATACTTTAAAGGCTGGGGGTCTCATGCCTTTGGGCATGCTAGGAAGATAAAAAAGTGGATTAAACAAGAATTGGAGAAGATGGAGAAAGAAGAAGAAAGTGTCCCCCTGGATCCAGAAACGATGAGAGGAGGACCATCTTTCATGCTAAGCTTTATGAGATACTTGCTGATGAGGAGTTGTTTTGGTTACAACACTCAAATGAGAGGTGGCTCCTGAAAGGAGACCAGAACACCGCTTATTTTCATCGGATTGCCAATGGCAGAAAGAGAAAAAACACCATTCACTCCTTAGATTATGGGGGGAACATCATAGAAGGGACCAAGAACCTGCTAGATCATGCAACAGCTTTTTATAAAACCCTGTTTGGCCCTGTGAGGGGGAATCTGTTCCATATGTCGCCTGATGCTTGGTCTAGTAATGAAAAACTCACAAAGGAGGACAATGATATTCTCACTGATGTTTTTACTAAGGAGGAGGTGAAAAAAGCCTTGTTTAGTATGGAAAGTAATAGAGCCCCGGGCCAGCATTGCTGGGTCTTTGTAAAAAAAAGACATTATGCGGCTGTTTGAAGCATTCTATGATAACACCTTAGAGGTGGCTCGGCTGAATTATGGTATTATCACTCTAATACCAAAAATGAGCGGGGCGAGGAAGATTCAGCAGTACCGCACCATTTGTCTCCTTAGATGCCCATACACGCTGATCATTAAGGTTTTGGATAACAGATTGGCTATCTTTGCTGACAAGTTGATTAGCAAACATCAAAATGCCTTCATAAAACACAGAAACATTATGGATGGAATCCTTACTCTCAATGAAGTGTTGCACCATACCCATCATAAGAAAAAGGTGGGGATTGTACTTAAGCTGGATTTCGAAAAAGCCTATGATAAGATAAATTGGGAATTCCTCCTTGAATGTCATCAGAATCGGGGCTTTGGGCCGACTTGGTGCGGCTGGGTAGAGAAGATTCTTCAGAATGGCACCCTGAGCATTAAGCTTAATAATGAAACAGGGCCTTACTTCCAGAGCCACAAAGGGGTTCCTCAAGGCGACCCCTACTCCCCCTTTCTGTTTAACCTTGCTGTGGAAACCCTCTCAAAGATGGTTACCAACGCACAAAAAGAAAAGATGTTAACTGGCCTCGCGCCGGATCTGATCGAGGGAGGTGTTGCAATCTTGTAGTACGCTGATGATACGGTAATATGTTTTGAGCATAATAACGAGGTTGCTGTCAACCTGAAGCTGTTACTTTACATGTTTGAGCTTATGTCAGGGCTAAAGATCAATTTTATGAAAAGTGAGATCCTATGTGTTGGGGGAGATGATGAGATTATATCTTTCTATGCAGATTTGTTCAATTGTAGTATCGGCCACTTCCCAATGAAATGCCTTGGGGTGCCGGTTAGTTTCTCGAACCTCCGTATTCTAGACTGGGATTTTATGGACAAAAGATTCCTCAAATGTTGTGAATCGTGGATTGGCAATGCAGCCTCTTGGGGTGGGCGTCTTACCCTTCTTAACTCATCCTTAACTAGCATTGTGTATTACTACATGTCCATGTTCCTGCTACCTAAAGGGGTGCTTGGTAAGCTGGATAAACACCGCAAGCGTTTTTTCTGGCAAGAACATGAGGGGCGTAAACGTTACCATCTGGTTAGGTGGCCCAGAATTTGTCGATCAAAAGAGAAAGGGGGCCTGGGGGTTAAAAATTTGCATAAACAGAACATTAGCTTGCTCACCGAATGGTGGTGGAAGCTGGAGACCCAACAAGGGCTTGGCAGGAGGTGATTCGGGAAAAATACTTCAAAAAAGATACGGTGGCATCCATTAAAACCAGATTTGGTGATTCCCCTATCTGGAAAGCTATCATGAAGGTCAAGGAGTATTATATGATTGGCAGAAAAGTAATTTTGAATTCTAGCAATCTTGTCAGGATGTGGTTGGATCCTTGTGGCGACGAGCACCTGTTGTGTGTCCAGTTCCCTGTGTTATTCAATGTGTGCAATGATCAAGAGATAACTGTTGCTAAGTTCAGGGAGAATGTGGATGTGAACTTCTTTAGAAGAAGACTCAACCCTACTCGCCTTGACCAATGGAGAGGGGTGCAAACCAGGGTGAGGACTTGGCCCCTTTCTAGTGATCCTGATCAGGTCGTCTGGTCCCTGGGGAAGAAGAAGAAATTCACTACCAAGTCTTTTTATGATCACTTGGAGAGGACCATTACAGGATGCAATTTCAAATGGATTTGGAGAGCAAAAATCCCCCTTAAGATTCAATTTTTTTTGTGGCAGTTGTTTCAGGATTATGTCCTGACCAGGGATGTCATGAGTAGACGTGGGCGGCTGGGAAGGCCGGTGTGTGCCTTCTGTAATGAGAGAGAAACCTCTAATCATCTCTTCTTTACCTGCCCGGTTGCTAGAGTCATGTGGAGGACAGTGGGGTGTGTTTTGGGTACGGATAGATGCCCAAATAACCTGTGGCAATATTATGCTTGGTGTTATTGCTACCTTCCTGATGGGGAGAGGTTTTATACCTTTGGCCTGGCCGCGCTATGATGGGCGATGTGGAACTGTCGTAATAAAAAAAATTGAGTTCAAAGAGTTGAAATCCCCTTTTGATGTGATATACTCTGCTTGTGGATATATCTCTTATTGGGCAGGTTTGTTGTCAAGCGAAGATCGGGAGGCAATGGAGCGTGGATCTAAGATGCTGAAGGTGAATGCCTCGAACATGATGAGAATCTGTGCAGCACCGAGAGATGCGACGCGGAACGGGTGAAGGAGGAGATTGCGAGCAGATGGCCCATGGATGCGACTTCTTCCATCTTCGCACTCTTCTGGCTCCCCTGTGTCCTTACTTGCCGCTTGAAGTTTATGTTGCGTTTGAACTGGTTTGGTTGTCTGTAAGTCTCTTGCTCCTGTGTGAGCTTTTGGGTGTGGCCTATCTGATCAGGCTTGTAAAAGCTGAAACTTCTTAGAGTGTTTGGAGTTGTTCAGGTGCCACTGGGTTTTCGCCCCATAGTGAACTGCTCGATGACGGATGTTCACCGTGGGTTTCCCAGTGGTGCGTTGAACCCGCTTCCCCTTTCTAGGTTTCTTTGTTGGTCGTGTTGAACTGTTGTTATTTCCGTTATGAAAGTAATGGAAAGGGGTACTGCCCAGTTCAAAAAGAAAAGGAGAATGCTTCAGGGCAAGCATGAGCTTCTAAAACTTCTGGATCCGTGGGGCCATCAAACACTGTAATGGAAGCACCCAAATAGTTCCCCTAGTCATCGCGGCATAAAGCCGCACTTGCTCCTCTGTCATTGTTTCTGGACAGTGCCGCGTCCACGTCGATTTTTGCTACACCCACTTCACTCTTCAGCCAATGTTTAGCAGCTACGTTGCCTGATTTCCCTTGTTGTTTCTTCTCCTTACCAAGCAGTAAATCAAGGTCAGCAAGGAACCTCTGAATAAAAGCAAAAGTGGTCAGTGGGCTTCGAAATATTTCCTCATGTTTCGCCTTTCGTCTCGCCCATCAAATAGCCCACAAGGTAACTAGGATCTTTGCAAATTCCTTCTCAGATAACGAATTCTGCATTGTTGATAGCCACAACCTTGCGTCATGAAATGTACAGGCGATCACGTGTTCAACCAGCTCATTATCAATCAATGCCCAAACACACTTTGACAACTGACAGTCAATTAGTGTGTGACGGCAAGAATCCGATTCAGCATTGCACGATGTTTAAGAAGCTCGCCCGTCGGAACAGAATTATTTGCCAGCCTCCATGCAAAAATTTTGACCTTTCCCGGTACCTTGGCCTTTCGGAGTTTCAGCCACTGAATTTGAGTTTGCACGAGTATCCGACGTACTCGCTCGTTGCTCTAGCCAGTCCTCCCTTCTTCTCTTCGTATCAACTAATATGCGATACGATGATCGGACCAAGAAAGACCCAGAAAGCTCGTAGCGCCAAGCCCACCAATCACCCGAAGCTTTTTTTTAGAGAAAAGACATACGCCTGATTTTATAAATAAAGCCAACAGGCAGAGTCACGACACAACCATATAAACAACACAGAAGTAGAGCAGCAGTTAAGAAGTACGAATACGTGGCACCCAAGCCAATCATGGCACGCAGGCCAGCCTTGAAACCAAAAGAACAGTATACTAAGCCATCGCCCTAGATCGCCGCAGCAGGGAAGAAGCCGTAGACCTCATCTTAGATAGCATGTCGTTGAACGCTTCAAGGTCCACTTCCTTAGTCAATAATCTTCACTGTTGCAAAAATACATTGGCTTTAAATAAGCAGCTCACAGGGTTAGCCGGAAAGATGTGTTCAATAGTAAACTTGTTCCTAGTAGTCCACAACGACCAACAGATCGTTGCCCAGCCAACCCAGAACACCCTCTTAGTCCGACCGGATAAGGAATTAAGACAACGACGCAGGTCCTCGAAGGAAGATGGGTTCCAATTAACATGAAGCCAATATCTAATACAACTCCAAAGAAATTTGGCCAGCGAGCAATGAAAAAAAATGTGCTTGGTGTTTTCAACTGTCCCACATAAAGTGCATCTATCAGAGCCCGGACCGTTCCTCTTCCTAATTTGATCAGCCGCAGGTAATTTACGACGAAAAGCTTGTCACATGAAAATTTTGATCTTAGAAGGAATGCGGGCCAACCAGATATCCTTGAATTTCACTGTATGGGCGCCAGAAATAAGTTTGGCATACGCAGACTTGACTGAAAAGCGGCCAGAGGAGGAGTGAGGCCAGACTACCGAGTCGTCTTCCTCCGAGAGCAAGGGGAAGCAGGCAGTAAGACGTTACCAATCATCCAACTCCGCAGGAGAAAGGGATCGCCGGAAGTCAAGGTCCCAATTGTTAACCGAGAGCTCAAAGATAGAGATCTCCGGAGCAGAGCAATACGAAAACAAGGTCGGGAAGGCCACCGCCGAGGGTGGTGTCTCCTACCCACCAATCTAACCAAAAGCGAGTGGATTTGCCATTCCTAACTACAAACTTAACGAGGGATTGAAAGATCGGGCGGACTTTAACAAGCTGACGCCAAAACTGGGAACCACCCAAGGATGAGGTGAGCATGGGGCTCGAGGAAGGGAAATATTTAGCTTTGAGAAAAGATAGCCAGAGGGGGCGCTCCTCGAGTGACATTATTTTCCCACCACCATTTTATCATAAGGCACTTGTTCATGACCACCCGGCTTCCGATCTATTCACCACTACCCGAATCCCCACCACCATCTGGACTGACGGCTCACCATTGTTGCATCCAACAATGCCCACTCTACCATTATTGTGGCCCTTCTTACCACCGGCGGAGTAGTACAAGGTCCATGTTCCCATGGTTGTCAGCAACCCTCAGCATACCATGACTAACTCTAAAGTCACCGCCGGAGGACGCGGGTTTCAACAGCCCTGCTGCCTCCGTCTTCATCGACGGGCCAAGGACGGGGCAAGTCACCCTCCCGCAACTCGTCGACGCCCATAAGGTGTTCGACCGTTTGCCCGGCCCGGCCGAGGCTCGTCCATGCCCACCGCTGTCTAGTGAGGTAAGGACTGATCACTCCAAAGGATCATGTCAAAATGTGTGATTGGACAACTCACATTCAACTTCAAAATAATTTCATTGAGCATATGTGGACTCACATAGAAAACCAATAGTTGTGGCTACTCCTTTTCCCCCAATGTACTATTTGCTACCCCCTCCGTCCCATAATATAAGACGTTTTTTGACACTACACCCAGTATCAAAAAACGTCTTATATTATGGGACAGAGGGAATACACTTTGAAATTTATTTGGTTTGTAAACTACTCCCTCCGTCCCAAAATATAAAAATGTTTTTGACACTTTGCTAGTGTCAAAAACATTCTTATATTTTCGAACGAAGGGAGTATATGATTTCCATTTGTTTGTTTAATAATGTGCAATTTGATTCGTTTGTTATTTATTGTGCATGATATAATTCAAAAGACTAAATAAAAAATTCACATTCGTTTGAATCAGCGCGTTGAGGTTGGCCTTGCCAAGCAGACCGCTTGGTATTTCTGTTAGTCATGATACCAAATTATTGCGTCATCTAATAAAAAGTAAATTTGCGTTGCGAAGGTGACGAAACTCACGTTGCACGGGTCTTCGAGGTCCCGCCCTCTCGTGTTCAGAATCCGATGCTCAAAAGCCACTGTTGCCATGGCACCATCCATCGATCCGTTGCACATCTCTTCCACCACAGCTTCCGTTGTCCAGAAATTAAATATTATGCCTAATAAAACTAAAGATAACGAAGAAATCTGGACTCACGTAGCCGTTGCGGGATGCCGTCTCCATCCCCCTCACCAACGGCTCTATTGCCCCCACCGCCCGCTCCACGTTGACCGTTTCGACCATTAAAACCCTCCTTCCCTCTCGCCCTTCTCCCCACACCCCCAAATCCCCCATCACCCCCCAAACCGCCGCGCACATCCATCCATCCATCCGCTTCGTCCCCGGCCACGGCCCAAACCCTAGAGACCGACAACCGCCGCGCGAGCAGCGAGACGGAGAGGAGGAGACAGGCGCCATGAACGACCTCATGACCAAGTCCTTCATGAGCTACGTCGACCTGAAGAAGGCGGCCATGAAGGACCTCGAGGCGGGCGGCGACGAGACCGAAACCGAGCTCACCCAGGCCGGCGGCGGCGGCGCCACCGACGAGCGCCTCAAGGGCTTCTTCAAGGAGGCGGAGGCGGTGCGCGAGGAGATGGCGGCCATCCGCGACGCGCTCGCCCGCCTCCACGCCGCCAACGAGGAGGGCAAGTCGCTGCACCAGCCCGACGCGCTGCGCGCCATGCGCGTCCGCGTCAACGCCGACATCGTCGCCGTGCTCGGCCGAGCGCGCGGGATCCAGCGCGCGCTCGCGGACATGGACGCCGCCAACGCCGCGCAGCGCAGGCTCTCCGCGGGCTGCCAGGAGGGCACCACGCTCGACCGCACCCGCACCTCCGTCACCGCGGGGCTCCGGAAGAAGCTCAAGGACATCATGCTCGACTTCCAGGCGCTGCGCCAGCGGATGATGTCCGAGTACAAGGACACCGTCGAGCGCCGCTACTACACGCTCACCGGGGAGGTCCCCGAGGACGAGGTCATCGAGCGCATCATCTCCGAGGGCCGCGGCGAGGAGATCATGAGCGCCGCAGTCGCCGAGCACGGCAAGGGCGCCGTGCTCGCCGCGCTCAACGAGATCCAGGACCGCCACGACGCCGCCAGGGAGGTGGAGCGCAGCCTCCTCGAGCTCCACCAGGTGTTTCTCGACATGGCCGTCGTCGTGGAGTCGCAGGGGGAGAAGATCAACGACATCGCGCACCACGTGAGCAACGCCAGGGACTACGTCCACTCCGGCAACAAGGAGCTCGGCAAGGCCCGCGAGCACCAGCGCGGCAGCCGCAAGTGCCTCTGCATCGGCATCATCCTGCTGCTGCTCCTCATCCTCATCGTCATCGTCCCCATCGCCACCAGCCTCAAGAGGTCCTGAGCAACCACACCACACCGGAGTTTGTGACGATGATCATCTGGACACCTGCATTTGTGTCTATGTTGTTTCCATTTCGTATTCTACTGCTTCATTCGTTGATTTCTGCTCCCCCCGAATGTGTCTCTGTGTCGTCAGGATTTAGCTGATGATGAATAGTACACCGTATATCTGTTCAGTTAATTTGCAGCCCTGAAAAATCTGTTGATTGATTCTGTGCATGAGTTGAGATTTGGTGCATGGATTTGTTGCTGTTGCAGTAGCCTGCAGATTTATTGTGCTTGCATCTGGGGCCTGAGCACCCTGCAGCGTTAAATTCAGAACATA
Organism: Aegilops sharonensis; assembly: GCA_904067115.1. Lineage (NCBI taxonomy): Eukaryota > Viridiplantae > Streptophyta > Magnoliopsida > Poales > Poaceae > Aegilops > Aegilops sharonensis. Next base: position 57,054,717 of record LR880969.1, read on the forward strand.
GCACAAGATCGGCTTCCTATCATCATTTTCTTCTTTTCTCATTTGATGATCCAATTGCTGAAAGGAGTCACAAGGATATTATTATAGAACTTGATATGGTGCTTGTATGTCATGCTTGCTGCTGGGGCAGAAGCAGAGACAACAGGGCCAACAGGGATGTGATTCTGTCCAATACCAATATTTTGTTTTCTGATATCCGTATACTATCCAGATTTCTTTGTACGCTGCTTTATTTTTATTTATTTTGTGTGCTGATTTCTTATTCTCAGTTCACAAGTAATTTAGCACGAACTATGAAGATCAACTTTGGTATCTGAATTTTCAGTCCTGTTTTCTGTAATATTACAAGTAAGAATTATTGGCTATCAAGAATCTGAGGTTTCATCTGAATTACTGAATACAGATCCAGCTCTCCTGTGTCTTCACTAATTTCCTCGGTAGGTTCCTGTTTAGGGAGCAAAGAAATCCTGCTATCCTCGTCCAGAGATAGACCATTTGGCACCAACGAATCAGCTGTTGAGTACAAATAATGTGGGAAGTTCTTCTTTGGCGATCACGATGTGTCCGTACATATGGTTGAAAGGATCGCGTTGATAGTGTTTCTACCAATGCATCTGTTGAGGTAACAGCTGTCAATTAATTACAACTTGATTTCGGTGTCGATGTTTAGTGCGAGTGTAAATTACATGAGGAAGTGAGAAGCTAATGTTTTCTTACAGTTAACAGATAGTTGTCCTTGTTGATCTGATTTCTTTTGGAAGATCATGCTGTCTATGATTTGTGCTGTCTTCCCGTATTGTATCCTACTGCTGCTTCGTTATTTTTGTGCCCGAATGTCTCTGTATCGTCAGGATTTAGCTGATGATGAATACTAGTACACCGTATATCTTTTCAGTTAATTTGCAATCCTGAACTGCCGATTGATTCTTAAATCTGTGCATGAGGGGTGGCATTTGGTGTATTAAAAATGCAATATGTTGCCATTTGAGTAGTAGCAGTATACAATCTTTAATGTTGTGCTTGTACTAAGCTATGGCTATGTGTCTTCCATGTCACACTTACTGCTTGCGCAGAAACACAGGCAACAGGGAGAACAGAGATGAAATAGGTTGCTTTAGCCAAGCACCAGTGAACTTTACTGACTCAAGTAGATTCAGTCCAATACCATTATTTCATTTGTGTTATCCGTATATTTTAAGAAGTGAACTGATTTACTAAAGTTCAATATGTGCATTTGTTTGTACTTGGTAGAATTACTGCTTTCTATCATGAGTTCACAAGGAAGCCTGATTTTTGTGGGTGATCGAATAGCACCAACTTAAATCCTTAGGAAGTACAAGTATGCTATGAAGATTTATTGCCAGTTATATGTATCTAAAATTTTTAGTTCTGTTTTCTGTAATATTAATATTACAAGTAAGAATAGATATTGGCTATCAAGAATCTGAACTTTTATCTCATTTATTGAATACAGATGCCGATCTCCTCCATTTTTAGTTCAGTTAATTTGCAGCCCTGAAAAACTGCTGATTGATTCTATGCATGAGATGAGATTTGGTGTTAAGACAGATTCGGTGCATGGATTTGTTGTTCTTGCAGCAGGCTGCAGATCTGTTGTGTTTGCTGCTGGGTCCTGATTGCCCTGGAGTGTTTAAATTCAGAACATAAGTGAATGATCACCGTACCGCAGCCACCCGGCTTGGCACAAGATAGGTAAGCAGTTATCCAATTCATTTTGAATAACTGTTTGTTACATCTGCGGAAAGGAGTCACAAGGATATTAGGACTGGTGTCTTGTACTAAGCCGTTGTTGCTTTAGCCAAGAATAAAAGAACTTTCCTCACTCAAGTGGATTTAGTCCAACGCCAATATTTCTGTAGTTTGCACTACCCGTTTATTTAACAAGTGAACTGATTTACTGAAGTTGAGTATCCATATTTGGTTGCGGGATTGCTAATTTCTTATTCTCGCTATTTTTAGGAATGGGAGGAGTTTCTGGATGATTGATTTGCACCAACCAAGTTTCCCTAGATGATTGCACCTTGGAAAGTGGTATCTGCTGAATATGAAGATCACTTGTCAGTTCTGTATCTGTAATATTACAAGAATGGATATTGGCTATCAAGAGTCTCAACTTTTATCTCATTTATTGAATGCAGACGCAGCCTTCACTTCTTTCCTTGCACATTCCTGTTAAGGAAGCAAAGGTAACTCTGCTATCCTGGTATACAGACAGAATAAAAATACAATACAATATTTGACTACCAATGAAACACATAGAATTAGTTTTTTTTTAGAAATGGAGGAGGACCCCCGGCCTCTGCATCTGGACGATGCATGCAGCCACTTTATTAATTATTCACGTAAGACCTTACAGAGTCATACAACAGTAAGTCTGAAGCCACCGTCTAGGCAACAAAAGTGTCGCTACTCCTATTCAAATGATGAAGGGATGCTGATAGTCTGGGCCTAGTACCAAAGAGACCTCGCAGCCATACCTAATATCTAAGACCTGAGGTCCCAACCAGGACGCCTGCCGGGTATGGGCACCCACCAGTCCGGCGTGCTCCTCAACCAGGACGCCTGCCGGGTATGAGGTCGCCGCAGCCACCTGTCAGCAATCCATCTTCAGAGTTGTACTGCTGCATGAACCTTGCCCGGTCTAGCTACCGCCGACATCACCACGACGCCAGACAGCGTCGACCTCCTGCGCGAGTCCATCATCGCACATCAGACGCCTAATCTCCAGAGTGCCGTGCCATCGAGATCCGCCACCATCAATGTGTGCGATGAAGCACCGCTCCTCCTCTTGTCACCTCCAGCCATCACTTGCTCGAAAACGATGCCCCTATGAGGGAACGCGCTACTAAGAACGCCATCATCATCCGATCCGGGAGACCCAGATCTAGGGTTTCCCCCGGAGCATCCCGAGCCTGATGAAGCAAACTGCAACGACGATGCCTCGACAAGGGAACGACATCTAAGACGCCGCCATCGTCCGCCATGACCGTAGTCGGCGCGATTTTCATCAGCAGTTGCTCCACCAGACGTGCGCCGCCAGCATCGCTGATCCCTTCAACCGGAGTGAACTCCAAAACGATGCCCTGAAGAGGGGTTACGACGCAGAAGCACCGCCATCGCTCGATCCCAAGGAGATCTAGGGTTTCCCCCGGAGTTGTCCGTGCTGTCAAGGACCAGACAATGGAAGAATCTCTGCGGATCCGCCCAGCTGCGGACGAGCCGCACCCACCACCGCACCGACGGCAATCCAGCGACCAAGGCTCACGCCTGGACCCAGATCCGGTCGTGCAGCCGCGATGGGATCTAGTCACGCCGCCGCCGTCCCTGGCGACCGCGACGCACCAGACCATGAAGCCGCTTGTTGTGGGGGAAGAGAACCGCCGAAGCGCCGCCACCACCTGGCGTGGCGTCCGGCCCGGCGCCACGCTCCGGCCCGGGGGCGCCGGCCCGCGCCAGCCCCACACGAGCAGGAGGACCACGAGTCCCCGCCGCCGCCGGCGACGGCAAGGCTTTGCTTGGCCGTGCCCTTGGGTGGCGGCGAAGGAGGAGGAGGAGGAGAGGTGGAGTCCAGCGGCGATGGGATCTGGGAGACTCCCGGGCGCCACAACCTCCTTGTCCAAAAAATGGTGAATAAATCCACAATCCCTCTGCCAGGAGGTGCAAACTGTTGGTAGGATATAAGATAATTGCACCAAGAAAGTACTAGTATCTTATTAATATGAAGATCATTTGTCAGTTCTATGTCTGAATTATTAGTTCTGTTTTCTGTAATATTGCAAGTAGAGAATACTATACTAGCCATCACGAACCCGAACTTTTATCTCATTTATTTTTGAATGCGGTAAAATGCACTAATATTGCAAGTAAGGAGGCCTGCATCTTCACTTCTTTTTCTCGAACTGCATCTTCACTTCTTAAGCACATAGAATCAGGTGTTGAACAAATACAATATGGGATGTTCTTTGGCGATCGATCACCATGTCTGTCCTGCTAATGATTTTGAAAGGATTGCTACCAGCTGTTTTTTGAGTTAACAGTTGTACAACTCACCTTTTTGGTGGGAAGTGCTGCTAATTTTCTTAGGGCAGCTCGTAATAATTTACAGCAAGTAGTCCAACCAGCTCTAGTTCTGGTTTTGTGGAAACCAGTATCTAGACACCCGGACGATCGCAGTCCGCAGAGCCGTCCGTCCGCTTGGATCCGTGGCAGCACAGCAGGCGTGCGTCGCCGAAAAAGGCCAAGCAGCACATGACATTCACTTGATCTTGCTCACCAACTCACCGTAGTTTTGTTTTTTCTCGTGTCAGTTCATCACAGCTCAAAGCACAGCAAAGGCAGTACTGCTAGCACAAATGCACAACGCATGTGTCATGTATGGGAGTTGTTGTGTGAAACAGCACACACGACACGAAATGTTTGTTTGCACTCGTAGGACAGGCATGAAATCGCTGTGTTCCCCCACCGCTGGTGGAGTGGCGCTTTGCTCGCCGCAGCACGGCAGCCACGGTAAAAAAAGCCTTTTCTCTTCCAAAGAGAGAGAGAAGCACCGCACGGCGGTCCAGCAACGGCTCTGAGCCGTCGCCAGCAGCATGGCATGTGGCTGCCACCACAAAATATAGCCATGTTCTCGTGTCCGTGAATAATCGGGACCGGCTCGTGGTCGTGCCGAGAAAAACGTGACGGACGGCCCGTCGCGCGGCGCGGGGGGCGCGCGCGCGCGAGACGCGGGGACCACATGACCAGCACACGGGATTGGGCGGGTGCGGCACGCAGATTCCTCCGGATGGGGCGTGTGCGGCTGCCGGGGCCGCATCGTGTTCACGCCGAATTCTCTCCCCTCCCCGACTCTCCCCCCTACCTCAGCCTCACCTTATCTCCCTCGCCTGTGGCCAGCAGCAGCTACCTACTATCAGTATCACCCTACACCCCCCTGCTCCGGCCTCGCGTCCGGCACTCCTGCTTCAAAACCCCGATTCTTGTTGGCTTCTCTCGCCGACCCCAGCAGCTAGCCACCCACCCAGCCGCGGCAATGAACATCTTGAACCAGCCCATCGGCCCCGGCGGCGCCCACGCGGCCTTCCCGGCCGGCGCTGCCGCCAAGGACGGCATGCCGGCGTCGCTCCGCTTCGACGTCGGCCCCAGCACCGCCCACCGCGCCCCGAGGCGGCAGACGCAGACGCTGCTTCGGGCCAGCAGCAGCAGCTACGTCGGCGCCGGGCACGCCGACGAGGCCGCCGTCAGGAGCGCGGAGCAGCAGAAGGGGGCCGTGGTGCCGCCGTTCCAGCCGGTGACGCTCAACTTCCTGCGCTCGCTGCTGGACAGGGACAGCATGACGTCCATCGCGGAGGAGGGCGGCGAGGGCGCCGGCGTGGCGGCCGCCGCGCCCCCGCTGCACGCGCTGCGCGTGGTCGTGTCGTCCGCCGTGGCGCTGGACGCGCGCCAGACCGAGCTCATCGCGCGCAAGATGCGCCGGATCACCGGCTTCGTCAACCTCGCCATCGAGAACGTGGTGGAGCCGTCGCTCATCGCCGGCTTCGTCGTCTGCTACGGCCTCGACGACTCGCACACCATCGACCTCAGCGTCCGGGGCCGCCTCGCCGCGCTCAAGAACCGCGTCGACAGCTCCGACCTCGACGACCGCCTGCACCCGCGGACGCCCCCGCCGCTCCATTGATCCGGCCCACCCCTTCATCCACCAATTATACCCACACGCACACACATACCGCGCGCACCACCGCTTGACCAAGCTTGTCGCGAGTTCGCGTGCACAAACCAACAGCTCCGTCCGCCATGCATGATGAACTCTATGCAGACCAAGATCGGTCGACGCCGACGGCAACAGTTTTGCTATGTAACGTTGTTGTAAATTGTTCGTGAGGCACTTGACTAGCTTCTGCTATTATGTTTGTACCAAGTGTACTGTAATACTACTATGGTACTGTACAAGCTGCAGATTGTAATTCTATGCGAGGTTCAGGGTTACATACAACGCAAAGCTCTGTAATCCCAGAGCAGAGGCTGGTGTGCGTGAGAAACCTACTGCTCCCTCCGCATCCATACTAAAAGTTGCGCTAAATCTGCGTGCGACCATTAATATGGATCGGAGTGAGCAGCTAAATTTGGACGCAACTGTATCGATCCAGCAACGAATTCGAGTATGAAAGAGCTGGTACTTGCGCTGCCTATCGATTAGTAGTAACACTCTGTTGGTGCAGAGTGGTTGGTCATACCGACGGCAGGCAACGGAGGTTTATTGGTGTCTTAATTATTCCAGGTCAAGAACTGCTGATGGGGCGAGTTGCGGTACAGGAAAGAAGTAGCAGTACAAACACTGATCAGTCACTGGCACGCAGTTGTAGGATAATGAGGCAACTGTCGAAGTGGGGTTCAGCAGCTGCACGGAGATGGATCAGGGACGGCGCTGCAGGGCGTCGGAGAGGTGCTTGAGCGCCTTGTCGTAGGAGACGAAGCCCATGAACCAGAACTCGTGGTTGTCGGTGGTGGCCACCTGGATGTACCGCTCCGACGGCCTCCACATGCTGGCGGACGGGCTCACCGTCCTCACCTGGTTCAGCGGAAGCACCACCTGCAGCGCCACCGGTGAGTGAGATTGCTGAGAGTGCTAAGTGAACTGAAGCTAATGAAGGGAGGATGCTTGCCTTGTAGTACATGGGCTCTGGCGGCTGGGTGGGGGAGGGGGCGTGGTAGGAGACGGGCGAGTCGCTGCAGAAGGCGAGGCGGGCGGTGGAGAGGTAGAGCGTGCCGATGACGGGGCCGGAGGAGGTGGAGAGGTAGCAGGCGTAGGCCTTGCGGAGCTGCTCCCCCGGCACGGCGCCGAACACCTGGTGGAACACCCTCTCGTGCCCGCCCTCCGCGTACACCTTGGTCCCCTGCGCCAGTCGCGCCACCGCCGCGTCCGCCATGTTCGGCGCCGTCCGGACTGCGCGAGGCCAAACCGTAAGTGTCAGTGTGCGTGCATCATGATCCGAAGCAGGGACGAACAATACGTACGGTGGTTCCAGATGTTGCCGGTGGTGTCGGCGGCCTTGCGGGTGCCGTCCTCCAGCAGCTTGCCGTACCGCCCCAGCGCCTTCATGATGGCTGCACTTGCATGGCGGCGCCAGAGCACGCCGGCGTCAGGATCGACGGACACACGAGAGTACAGAGTAGTATTGAGGAATCGAAGGAGACGAGTTACGCACACTGGCAGGTGGAGGGGGACGCGCTGGCCGGGGTGACTTGCACGTAGGGGTTGCCGGCGCCGTTGCTGGCCGCCGTGACGGCGACGGCCGTGGACTGCGGGCGCGCGGCCTGGCCGCCGTGCGGCGGGTACCCTGACGGCGCCGGCGCGGGAGCCTGCATCGACGCCATGGCTGGAGCTGATACAGCACGCGATGAGTTAGTCTGGGTATGCCAACGGACCGGAACGCTGCCTTATGCGGATTGGCGACGGATGAGGAGGAATGATGCGGTGCGGTGCGGTGGGCGGTGGCGGGGGAGAATCAATCGGAGGTAGTGGCGATGAGGAGGCGAAGGTTCTCTGGGCCTGGCGGCTGGCGCGTTTACTTTTTGTCCGTCCGGAAAGGATCGGGGGAAAGGGGAAAGCGAGGAGTGCGGTGCAGTGCAGCTGATCGAGATACGCGAGTGGGGTCGGATTTCTGGGGCTCCGCGCCCGAGATCTCTGCTCCTCGTGCGACTGCCCCTCGTGCGCCATGCCGTGCCGTGCCTTCGCAACAAAGGAAAAGAACGGCCATGGCGGGCCGGCTGAACTGGTGCAGCACTGGATCATGGTGCACGCCATACGGAATCCGGTTCCATTTTAGAGGCTACAGATTCTGGGTTCGGCCCTGAAAGAGATAAGGGCCCAAGTACTGGTAAGTTCGTTCACACACACGGTCACCGCCAAGTTGGTTGGATCTGATCCCCATAGTTTGAGCCCGTAGGCAACAGAAAATCGAAGGGTACCCCTTAACTAATAATTTCGAAAAATGAGAGCTGCTTTTTTTTTTGAAGGGTAGAAACCCTATATGAAGCTCGTCGCGTCAAATGATGTTGAAGTTCACAGAATGACCGAGTTGAGCCAACCCAATTTGACGTTCCAAAGTTATGTATGACGGCTCAGTTTGAATCAGTTTTCTCCCCTCATCTTTTTTGTGGTCTTTTACCATTTCTTTTTTCCTTTTCTTCTCTTTTTATTTTTTTCACATATTCATAAATTTCATAATTCATTACAATGTTTAGAAAATGTTCAACATTTCAAAAAATGTTTCATTTTTCAAAAATACTCGGATTTCCAATATTTCGTTCAGGTTTCCCACAAAATGTTCTCGTTTAAAAAATGTTCATAATTTCAAAATTATTCACATTCTGAAAAAATGTTCAGAATTAAGAAAAATACTGCTCATGTTTTCAGAAAATGATTGAAATGCTGAAAGTTGTTCCCTATTTTCAAGAAATATTCTAAAATTCAGGTAAAGTGCAGGAATTTAAAAAGAAAATACCTTGAAAACATCATTGAAGTTACCAAAAAATTCAAAGAAAATGTTCATGCTTTCAAAAGCTGTAGCCACTTTAACAAAAAGTTTGAAAAATTAAAAAGTTCCCGTTTCCAAATAATGCTCACTTCACTTTTTAGCAAAAAATGTCCGCAAATTTATAAACCACAAGCTAAAGTATGGCAAAGTATGCAAGCTACAAGATATTAAAAAAAAGTCCGTGAGCTACAAGAAATATAGGGGAAAAAAGTACACGAGCTACAACATCTCACGCTGGCCTCCCGATGAGCCGGCCTAGGCGTCTAACCCCCTGTGTGTCATACGCTATTGGACACAATGAGCATCCAATGGGAGCTCCCTACTATATATATCGCTCTTGTGTGCTATAACGAGACCACTCGCCCACAACACACCTCTAAATGGATCTGGCACTGCGACGGAGCGCCCGCACGTAGTTAGCAAGAACAAACCTATTTTTTCCCTGGTCAAATGTTGTTGAAGCTCACAGAGTGACCTTGCTAAGCCAGTCCAATTTGACGTTCCAAAGTTATGTATGATGACTACGTTTGATTAAATTTTTCCCCTAGCCTTTTTTGTGGTCTTTTATCATTTATTTTTTTTGTTATTTATTTCTTTTTTCCGTTTCTTTTCTTTATATTTTTTCATATATTCATAAAAATTAAAATGTTTACAACATGTTCAAACTTTCAGCAAATGTTCCAGTTTTTAAAAAATACTCGGATTTGCAATATTTTTGTCAGGTTTCCCAAAAAATGTTCTCGTTCTAAAAATGAAATGAAAAAATGTTCAGAACTTGAAAACTGTTCACATTCTGGAAAAATGTACAGAGTTTCGAGAAATTGTTCATGTTTTCAGAAAATGATTGAAATGCTGAAAGTTGTTTCCTATTTTCAAGAAATGTTCTAAAATTCAGGTAAAGTGCAGGAATTTTAAAAGAAAATACCTTGAAAACATGATTGAAGTTACCAAAAAATTCAAAGAAAATGCTCATGCTTTCAAAATCTGTAGCCACTTTAACAAAATGTACGAAAAAGAAAAAAAAAGTTCTCATTTCCAAATAATGTTCACTTCACTTTTTAGCAAAAAATGTCCGCAAATTTATAAACCACAAGCTAAAGTATGGCAAAGTATGCAAGCTACAAGATATAAAAAAAAAGTCCGTGAGCTACAAGAAATATAGGGGAAAAAGGTAAGCGAGCTACAACATCTCACGCTGGCCTCCCGATGAGCCGGCCTAGGCGTATAACCCCCTTGCGTCATACGCTGTTGGACACAATGAGCGTCCAATGGGAGCTCCCTACTATATATATCGCTCTTGTGTGCTATAACGAGACCACTCGCCCACAACACACCTCTAAATGGGTCTGGCACTGCGACGGAGCGCCCGCACGTAATTAGCAAGAACAAACCTATTTTTTTCCCTGGTCAAATGTTGTTGAAGCTCACAGAGCGACCGAGCTAAGCCAGTCCAATTTGACGTTCCAAACTTATGTATGACGACTATGTTTGAATAAGTTTTTTCCCCTGGCCTTTTCGTGGTCTTTTATCATTTATTTTTTTATTTTTTGTTTCTTTTCTTGGTTTCTTTTCTTTTTATTTTTTCATATATTCATAAAATTTAAAATGTTTACAACATGTTCAAAATTTCAGCAAATGTTCCATTTTTTGAAAAAACACTCTGATTTGTAATATTTTCGTCAGGTTTCCCCAAAATGTTCTCGTTCTAAAAATGAAATGAAAAAATGTGCAGAACTTGAAAACTGTTCACATTCTGGAAAAATGTACAGAATTTCAAAAAAATTGTTCATGTTTTCAGAAAATGATTGAAATGCTGAAAGTTGTTCCCTATTTTCAAGAAATGTTATAAAATTCAGGTAAAGTGCAGGAATTTTAAAATAAAATACCTTGAAAACATGATTGAAGTTACCAAAAAATTCAAAGAAAATGCTCATGCTTTCAAAAGCTGTGGCCACTTTAACAAAATGTATGAAAAAAAATAAAAAGTTCCCGTTTCCAAATAATGTTCACTTCACTTTTTAGCAAAAAATGTCCGCAAATTTATAAACCACAAGCTACAAGATATCAAAAAGTATGCAAGCTACAAGATATCAAAAAAAAGTCCGTGAGCTACAAGAAATATAGGGGAAAAAGATAAGCGAGCTACAACATCTCACGCTGGCCTCCCGATGAGCCGGCCTAGGCGCCTAACCCCCTGTGCGTCATACGGTATTGGACACAATGAGTGTCCAATGAGAGCTCCCTACTATATATATCGCTCTTGTGTGCTATAACGAGACCACTCGCCCACAACACACCTCTAAATGGGTCTGGCACTGCGACGGAGCGCCCGCACGTAGTTAGCAAGAACAAACCTATTTTTTTTCCTGGTCAAATGTTGTGGAAGCTCACAGAGCGACCGAGCTAAGCCAGTCCAATTTGACGTTCCAAAGTTATGTATGATGACTACGTTTGAATAAGTTTTTTTTCCCGTCCTTTTTTGTGGTCTTTTATCAATTTTTTGTTTCTTTTTCCGTTTCTTTTCTTTTTATTTTTTCATATATTCTTAAAATTTAAAATGTTTACAACATGTTCAAAATTTCAGAAAATGTTCCATTTTTTGAAAATACTCTGATTTGCAATATTTTCGTCAGGTTTCCCAAAAAATGTTCTCGTTCTAAAAATGAAATGAAAAAATGTTCAGAACTTGAAAACTGTTTACATTCTGGAAAAATGTACAGAATTTCAAAAAATTGTTCATGTTTTCAGAAAATGATTGAAATGCTTAAAGTTGTTCCCTATTTTCAAGAAATGTTCTAAAATTCAAGTAAAGGGCAGGAATTTTAAAATAAAATACCTTGAAAACATGATTGAAGTTACCAAAATATTCAAAGAAAATGCTCATGCTTTCAAAAGCTGTAGCCACTTTAACAAAATGTACGAAAAAATAAAAATTTCTCATTTCCAAATAATGTTCACTTCACTTTTTAGCAAAAAATGTCCGCAAATTTATAAACCACAAGCTAAAGTATGGCAAAGTATGCAAGCTACAAGATATAAAAAAAAGTCCGTGAGCTACAAGAAATATAGGGGAAAAATGCACGCGGGCTACAACATCTCACGCTGGCCTCCCAATGAGCCGGCCTAGGCGTCTAACCCCCTATCCGTCATACGCTATTGGACACAATGAGCGTCCAATGGGAGCTCCCTGTTGGAAATATGCCCTAGAGGCAATAATAAATTAGTTATTATTATATTTCCTTGTTCATGACAATTGTTTATTATCCATGCTATTATTGTATTGATAGGAAACTCAGATACATGTGTGGATACATAGACACCACCATGTCCCTAGTAAGCCTCTAGTTGACTAGCTCGTTGATCAACAGATGGTTACGGTTTCCTGACCATGGACATTGGATGTCGTTGATAACGGGATCACATCATTTGGAGAATGATGTGATGGACAAGACCCAATCCTAAGCCTAGCACAAAGATCGTAGTTCATATGCTAAAGCTTTTCTAATGTCAAGTATCATTTCCTTAGACCATGAGATTGTGCAACTCCCGGATACCGTAGGAATGCTTTGGGTGTACCAAACGTCACAACGTAACTGGGTGGCTATAAAGGTGCACTACAGGTATCTCCGAAAGTGTCTGTTGGGTTGGCACAAATCGAGACTGGGATTTGTCACTCCGTGTGACGGAGAGGTATCTCTGGGCCCACTCGATAGGACATCATCATAATGTGCACAATGTGATCAAAGAGTTGACCGCGGGATGATGTGTTACGGAACGAGTAAAGAGACTTGCCGGTAACGAGATTGAACAAGGTATCGGATACCGACGATCGAATCTCGGGCAAGTACAATACCGCTAGACAAAGGGAATTGTATACGGGATTGATTGAGTCCTTGACATCGTGGTTCATCCGATGAGATCATCGTGGAACATGTGGGAGCCAACATGGGTATCCAGATCCCGCTGTTGGTTATTGACCGGAGAACGTCTCGGTCATGTCTGCATGGTTCCCGAACCCGTAGGGTCT
>LR880969.1:57077493-57098562 GCA_904067115.1 Aegilops sharonensis
CCCCCCACAAGGCCCAAGGCGCAGCTAGGTGGGGAGAGGGGAAACCCTAGGCGCAGATGGGCGTAAAGGCCCACCCTAGGGGGCGCCTCCTCTCTCCCCCTCTTGGCCGCCCCCTTCAAGCCCCATCTAGGGCTGCCGCACCCCTTGGGTGGGAACCCTAGATGGGGGCGCAGCCACCTCCCCTCCTCCTATAAATAGTGGGGGTTTTGGGGCTGCCCAACACACGAGTTCCCTCTTGGCGCAGACCTACCTCTCTCCCTTCTCCTCTCTCGCGGTGCTTGGCGAAGCCCTGCTGGATTGCCACGCTCCTCCATCATCACCACGCCGTTGTGCTGCTGCTGGATGGAGTCTTCCTCAACCTCTCCCTCTCTCCTTGCTGGATCAAGGCGTGGGAGACGTCACCGGGCTGTACGTGTGTTGAATGCGGAGGTGCCGTCCGTTCGACACTAGGATCTCCGGTGATTTGGATCACGACGAGTACGACTCCTTCAACCCCGTTCTCTTGAACGCTTCCGCTTAGCGATCTACAAGGGTATGTAGATGCACTCTCCTTCCCCTCGTTGCTGGTTTCTCCATAGATAGATCTTGGTGACACGTAGGAAAATTTTGAATTTCTGCTACGTTCCCCAACACTCCCTACTATATATATCGCTCTTGTGTGCTATAACGAGACCACTCGCCCACAACACACCTCTAAATGGATCTGGCACTGCGAGGGAGCGCCCGCACGTAGTTAGCAAGAACAAACCTATTTTTTTCCCTGGTCAAATGTTGTTGAAGCTCACAGAGCGACCGAGCTAAGCCAGTCCAACTTGACGTTCCAAAGTTATGTATGACGACTACATTTGAATAAGGTTTTTCCCCTGGCCTTTTTTGTGGTCTTTTATCATTTATCATTTATTTTTTGTTTTTGTTTCTTTTTTCCATTTCTTTTCTTTTTATTTTTTCATATATTCATAAAATTTAAAATGTTTACAACATGTTCAAAATTTTAGTGAATGTTTATTTTTTAAAAAAATACTCGGATTTGCAATATTTTCATCAGGTTTCCCCAAAGATGTTCTCGTTCTAAAAATGAAATGAAAAAATGTTCAAAACTTGAAAACTGTTCACATTCTGGAAGAATGTACAGAATTTCAAAAAATTGTTCATGTTTTCAGAAAATGATTGAAATGTTGAAAGTTGTTCCCTATTTTCAGGAAATGTTCTAAAATTCAAGTAAAGCGCTGGAATTTTAAAGGAAAATGCCTTGTAAAACATGATTGAATTACCAAAAATTTCGAAGAAAATGTTCGTGCTTTCAAAAGATGTAGCCATTTTAAGAAAATGTCCAAAAATTTTAAAACTCCCCTTTCCCAAATAGTGTTCACTTCACTTTTTAGCAAAAATGTCCGCAAATTTATAAACCACAAGCTGAAGTATGAGAAAGTACACAAGCTACAAGATATAAAAAAACTAAGCAGGCTACAAGAAAAATAGGAAAAAAAAAGGTAGGAGAGCTACAACGACACGTGCTTGCCTCCCAATAGGCCGGCCCAGGCTTGTGACCCCCTGCGTGTCACTCTGTTATTGGCCCAGGCATGTGACCCCCAGGCTTGTGAGCTATAAGCGAGACCACTCCCTGGCAACGCACCTCTAAATGGGTCTCGAACTGCGACGGAGCGACCGCACGTGCTTAGTTAGCAAGGACAAACCTATTTTTTTTCCCTGGTCAAATGATGCTGAAGCTCACGGAGTGATCGAGCTGAGCCAGCCCAATTTTTGACGTTCGAAAGTTTTGCACTGTTTTAATCAGTTTTTTTCCTGGTCTTTTACTTATTTTTCTTCCATTTCTTCTTTCCTTTACTTCTCTTTTTATTTTTTTCATATATTCAAAAAAATTAAAAAATGTTCAAAATTTCAAAAAAAGTTCTATTTCTCGAAAATACTCAGATTTCCAATATTTTGATGAGGTTTCCCAAAAATGTATTATCGTTCAAAAAATAAGATGAAAAAATGTTCAGAATTTGAAAATTGTTCACATTCTGAAAAAATGTACAAAATTTCAAAAAAATTGTTCATGCTTTCATAAAATGATTGAAATGATGAAAGTTGTTCCTTATTTTCAAGAAATGTTCTAAAATTCAAGTACAGAGCGGGAATTTTAAAAGAAAATGCCTTGTAAAACATGATTGAGGTTACCAAAAATTTCAAAGAAAATGTTTGTGCTTTCGAGAGATGTAGCCATTTTAAGAAAATGTTCAAAAAATTAAAAAAGTTCTCATTCCCAAATAATGTTCACTTCACTTTTTTTTATCAAAAATGTCCGCAAATTTATAAACCACAAGTTAAAGTATGGGAAAGTACACAAGCTACAAGATATAAAAAAAACTAAGCGAGCTACAAGAAATATAGGGAAAAAGTACACGAGCTACAACGACGCGTGCTTGCCTCCCAATAGGCCAGCCCAGGCGTCTGACCCCCTGTGCGTCACTCTGTTATTGGACACAATGAGCATCCAATGGGAGCTCCCTACTATATATATCGCTCTTATGATCTATAACGAGACCACACATGACACGGAGCGACCACACGTGCTTAGTTAGCAAGCACAAAACCTATATTATTATTGTTATTATTATTATTATTATTATTATTATTATTATTATTATTATTATTATTATTATTATTATTATTATTATTATTTTGTCCAGTCTAATTTTATTTCAAAAATATTCAGGATTATTAAAATATCAATGAATTTATACAATTCCATGATTTTTTTAAAGTTTGCTCATTTGAAAAATAATCATGCACTAAAAAAATCAAGAATCCAATAAAATGTTTCGGAATTCAAAAAAATTTTGGGGGTTGGGAAAAACATTCTGAATCCGAAAATGTTTGCAAATTCAAAAGAAGTTCATATAACAAAAAATGTTTGTGAATTCAAAATAATTTCGGCAAATAAAAATGTTCATGAATTTGAAAAACATGTTCATAAATCTGAAGAAACGTTTGTGAATTAAAAAAATGTTCGTGAATCCAAAAATGCACGTGAATTCAAAACAATATTCATGAATTTTAAAAAATATACTTGAATTCAAAAATTGTTCATGAATTTTAAAATTTATCCCAGACTTCAGAAAATGCTCATGAGTTGAAAATACTTATGAATTCAAAAATTGTCCGCAAATTTAAAAGGTGTATGCATTTAAAAATGAGAAGAAGAAACAGAAAATGTTAAACAACAAATTAGGAACCAAAATAATAATCCAAAAACAACAGAAAACCATAACAAAGGAAGGAGAAAAAAAGAAGGAAAAAACCAGCGTGGATGAGAAGCTTCGAGAAAAGTTTGCAGAAAGAACCTTCCGCACACTTAATCTCAAATGCTTGACGTTTTAATGGGTCGGCCCACATTTAAATGATGTGGGTAATTGCACCGAGATGTATCGCTTTGTGATGCATACCTTTTATGAGAGATTTCATGTATTAGTGATGGTGCAGATTTCCGCCAGTACCCTCGATGGGGTGGCATGTGTAGCTGGAAGTCACAGATTGGAGGTCGCACGGGGAATTTACCCAGGTTCGGGCTTCCATGGTGGAGTAATACCCTACATCCTACTTGTTGTATTTATTAATGTTGGAATACCTCGTGCAAGGGGTTAGGAGGATGATGATTAATATGGCTACCGAGAGTCTAGCCTACGCGAGTAGATGAAAAAGACTACCCCTAGCCCTGCCTTATATAAGTGGTAAGGGATAAGGTTTACACCAAACCTATGTGATCTCACGCCACTGCCATCTTGGCTTGCATGCCAAGATGCTCTTCTGGCATCCAACAGGGCCACTGGGCTACCTCCTGATGCCAAACCTCCTTCAAGCCTCCAGGGCCCTGAGGTCGGCCCACTGCCAGGCTTCCTAGCCAATAGGCCACCCCCTGGTGTAGTGCCCGTCGGTAGCCCCCGAGTATGTCTAGTGTTTTTTTGTCTTCGTATATTATAACCCCGATACGTCGATTTTTCATCACTATTTCTTATTATAGTTTACTGTTTTATCAATGGTATTTGCACATTAATGCATTTCTTTCTTTAATTTGCATGTATTACACGGAGAGGGTAATTCTTTTGCTAACCTTTTTCCTATACTAAGTGGAAATACTAGTGCATCTAATTCTTGAAACAAGTTTATTCCATAAAGTGTTCACCATACCTAACTACAGATGATTTTTCACCATCATTCCAAGTAAATTTTCATGTGCCACCTCTAAATATTCAAATAAACTTCGGTTTTGTGTGGTAAAAGTGTGGTAAAAGGATATAGCATTGCCCCTTCTCTCTTTTTCTCTTATTTTTTCTTTTCATAGTTTTAAGAACAATATGATGAACCTCATCCCCACTTTTTGGAGGACTCATAAGTCTCCATCATGCTTTACCTCACTAGGTCAATGCTCTAATAATGATCACCACACTTCTTTTTTACTTACAACCCGATAAACTGAAAAATATGACTCTATATGAATGCCTCTGGTGGTGTACCAGGATGTGCAATGATCTAGCGTAACATGTATTATGATGATGAATGGTGACTTCTCCACAAATATCATGTCGACTCTATATGATCATGCAAAGCAATATGATGATGAACACACAAGTCATGTGAACAGCGGTGGAAGTTGCATGGCAATATATCTTGGAATGGCTATGGACATGCCATGATACGTAGTTATGGTGGCTATTTTAAGGAAGGATATAATGATGCTTATGTGTGATAAAGCGTATCATATCACATGATTTGGATGCACCGGCAAAGTTCGCACCAATTCTCGAGGTGAAAATGGGTAATGCACGGTACCAAAGAGGATAGAAATATGTGGATAGGTGGGAGTGCCATATTAGTCCATGAATCACATTAGTCATAAAGAACTCATATACTTATTGTGAAAGTTTTATTAACCCTCCAAGCAAAGTACTACTCGCATGCCCCTAGGGAGGTGGTTGGTAGGAGTTAACCATCGCGCGCCCCTATTCGAACAACACAAAGGATTTCAGCGAGGAATAAATATGCTCCAACATCCCCATCATGCCATGACAGAAACTTAAATGGGTAATACATTACAAGCTTTAATATCGATATCTTTACGAACAAATGATTATGAACTAATACTCTTCGTATTACTAGATCAATATAATCAAATCACACGTTTCATATTCAGTGATCTACATGAAAACTTTTATTATATCACCCTTATGTACCTATTATTCTTGGACTAGTCTCATAACCCGTGCACATTACCACTTCCTATTTAGACTCTCAAAAAGATATAACTGAAGCATCAGTTCTATAAAATATGCCTACAGACTTGCTCTGAAGATATAAGTGAAGCACATGAGTAACTGGCTAACACAAAAGTATAGATGAAGCACATAGAGTTGATAACCCACAAGTATAGGGGATAGCAACAGTTTTCGAGGGTAGAGTATTCAACCCAAATTTATAGATTCGACACAAGGGGGCCAAAGAATATTTGTAGGTATTAGTAGTTGAGTTGTCAATTCAACCACACCTGGCGATTAAATATCTGCAGCAAAATGATCAGTAGCACAGTAGTATGATAGTTTGATAGTAGTGGTAACATCAATAGTAATGGTAACAGTGATAACAATGATTTTGTAGCAAGTGTAACAGTAACAGTAGCAGTAGTAACTTGGCAAGAACAATATGTAGAAAATTCGTAGGCATTGGATCCGTGATTTCGTTGGATAATATTCATCATATAACAGCCATAACCTAGGGCGATGCAAAACTAGCTCCAGTTTATAAATATAATGTAGGCATGTATTCTGTAAATAGTCATATGTGCTTATGGAAAGAACTTGTATGTCATCTTTTGTCCTACCCTCCCGTGACAACGGGGTCCATAAGGAAACTAAGGGATATTAAGGCCTCCTTTTAATAGAGAACCGAAACAAAGCATTAACACATAGTGAATACATGAATTCCTCAAACTACGGTCATCATCGGAAAGTATCCCAATTATTGTCACACTGGGGTTTACGGATCATAATATGTAATAGGTGAATATGACTTGCAAGATCGGATCTAGAATATAGATATAATGGTGAAAACATAAACGGTTCAGATCTAAAATCATGGCAGATGGGCCCAAAGTGACAAGCATTAAGCATGGCAAAGTCATAACAACATCAATCTCAGAACATAGTGGATACTAGGGATCAAGCCCTAACAAAACTAACTCGATTACGGAAGAACATAGACTTGCGGTGGCGGAATAATTATTTCGGGGCTCGCCCCATTTTTTTGGAATATTTGGGAATTTATAGCGCTGGAATTAGGTCAGAAGGAGCCACTGGGCCCATAAGAGATTCAGGGTGCGCCTACCTCCCTGGGCGCACCCTGTAGTATTTTCGTCTCCTCGTCTGGCTTCTGATCCTCCCTAGAAGCTTCTAGGGTCCCTCCCGGTCCAGAAAAAATCGTCAAAAAGTTTCATAGCATTTGGACTCCATTTGGTAGGGATTTTTGTAAAACCAAAAACAAGCACAAAACAAGAACTGGCACTGAACACTGGGTTAATAGGTTAGTTCCAAAAATTGATATAAAATTACATATAAAGTATATAAAATTGTTAATATAATAGCATGAAATAATAAAAAATTATAGATACGTCGGAGACGTATCAATGCTTGACACCAAGCTTAAAGTGTTGGGGAACGTTGCATGGAAAACAAAAAATTTCTACGCACACGCAAGATCTATCCATGCAGATGCATAGCTACGAGAGAGGGAGAGCATCTTCATACCCTTGAAGATCGCTAAGCGTAAGCGTTTATCAACGCGGTTGATGTAGTCGTACACCTTCATGATCCGTCTCAATCAAGTATCAAACGTATGACACCTCCACGTTCAGCTCGATGACGTCCTCGCCTTCTTGATCCAGCAAGAGAGGTGAAGTAGTAGATGAGTTTAGGCAGCACGACGACGTGGTGACGGTGGAGGTGAAGAACAATCTCCGCAGGGCTTCGCCAAGCCAACGGAAACTATGACGGATGATAAACTAGAGGGGGCGGGGTTGCCGGCACATGGCTTGGTGAATCTTGATGTGTATTGGGTGCTAGCCCTGCCCCTCTATTTATATCTTGAGCCCTGGGGTCGAAACTTGGAGAAAGAGCCTCCTCAAAGTCGATTTTGCCCCCGCAAGGAAGAGTCCTTCTCGGACTTCCAGGACCAGACGCCACAGTCCTTGGCATCTGGCCTAGACGCCATGGGCCTCGATGTCTGGCCCAGGGCCAGACGCCAGGGTCTCCGGCGTTTCGTCCCTGACCTCTACCAAATATCCTTTTGCACCGACCTAAAGCCCCATGGGCCTTACCCCTTGGCCTAACCATATCATCCTATATATAAATCTTTACCTTCGGACCATTTCGGAGCTCCTCGTCATGTCCGTGATCTCACCCAGGACTCCGAACAACATTCGGTCACCAACATATATAACTCATATAATACTATATCATCAACGAATGTTAAGCGTGCGGACCCTACGGGTTTGAGAATAATGTAGACATGACCAAGACGCTTCTCCGGTCAATAACCAATAGCGGGACCTGGATGCCCATATTGGTTCTACATATTCCACGAAGATCTTTATCGGTCGAACCTTTATGACAACATACATAGTTCCCTTTGTCTGTCGGTATGTTACTTGCCCGATATTTGATCATCGGTATCTTCATACATAGTTCAATCTCATTACCGGCAAGTGTCTTTACTCGTTCCGTAATACATCATCCTGTAACTAAGTCCTTAGTAACTTTTCTTGCAAGCTTCTTGTGATGCTATATTACCGAGAGGGCCCAGAGATACCTCTCCGATACACGGAGTGACAAATCCCAATCTCGATTCACGCCAACTCAACAGACACCCTCGGAGATACCTGTAGAGAATCTTTATGATCACCCAGTTACGTTGTGACATTTGATAGCACACAAAGTATTCCTCTAGTATCTAGGAGTTGCATGATCTCATGGTCGAAGGAACATGTATTTGACATTAAGAAAGCAGTAGCAATAAACTAAACGATCATATGCTAAGCTAACGGATGGGTCTTGTCCATCACATCATTCTCCTAATGATGTGATCCCGTTATCAAATGACAACTCATGTATATGGTTAGGAAACCTTAACCATCTTTGATCAACGAGCTAGTCTAGTAGAGGCTCGCTAGGGACACGGTATTTGTTTATGTATCCACGCATGTATTTAAGTTTTCTGCAATACAGTTCTAGCATGAATAATAAACCTTTATCATGATTTAGGAAATATAATAATAACCATTTTATTGTTGCCTCTAGGGCATATTTCCATCAGTCTCCCACTAATCTAGTTCACATCGCCATGTGATTAAGACCCATAGTTCACATCGCCATGTGACTAACACCCAAAGAGTTTACTAGAGTCAATAATCTAGTTCACATCACCATGTGATTAATACCCAAAGAGTGCTAAGCTGTGATTATGTTTTGCTTGTGAGAGAGGTTTAGTCAATGGTTCTATTATATTTTGATCTGCATGTATTTTGCCAATTTCTATGTCTACAATGCTCTGCACGGAGCTACTCGAGCTAATTGCTCCCACTTTCAATATGTATCCAGATTGAGACTCAGAGTCATCTGGATCGGTGTCAAAGCTTGCATCAACGTAACTCTTTACGACAAACTCATTATCACCTCCATAATTGAGAAACATTTCCTTAGTCCTCTTTATGTACCTAAGGATAATTTTGACCGCTGTCCAATGATCTACTCCCGGATCACAATTGCAACCCCCTTGCCAAACTCATGGCAAGGCACNTCGCCATGTGACTAACACCCAAAGAGTTTACTAGAGTCAATAATCTAGTTCACATCACCATGTGATTAATACCCAAAGAGTGCTAAGCTGTGATTATGTTTTGCTTGTGAGAGAGGTTTAGTCAATGGTTCTATTATATTTTGATCTGCATGTATTTTGCCAATTTCTATGTCTACAATGCTCTGCACGGAGCTACTCGAGCTAATTGCTCCCACTTTCAATATGTATCCAGATTGAGACTCAGAGTCATCTGGATCGGTGTCAAAGCTTGCATCAACGTAACTCTTTACGACAAACTCATTATCACCTCCATAATTGAGAAACATTTCCTTAGTCCTCTTTATGTACCTAAGGATAATTTTGACCGCTGTCCAATGATCTACTCCCGGATCACAATTGCAACCCCCTTGCCAAACTCATGGCAAGGCACACAACGGGCCTGGTAGACAGCATGCCATACTTTATAGAATCTATGGCTGAGGCATAGGGAATGACTTTCATTCTCTCTCCATATTCTGTCGTGGTCGGGTTTTGAGTCTTACTCAACTTCACACCTTCTTACACAGGAAAAAACCCTTTCTTTGACTGACCCATTTTTTAACTTTCTTCAAAACTTTGTCAAGGTATGTGCTTTGTGAAATTCTTATTAAGCATCTCGATCTATCCCTATAGATCTTGATGCCCAATATATAAGCAGCTTCACCGAGGTCTTTCATTGAAAAACTCTTATTCAAGTACTCCCTCCGCCCCGAAATTATTGTCCAGTGGCGTTTTTGCAGACGACACAACCCGCGCTCCTCTTCAGCTCCAATCGACAAAACATCACTCCCCGACACAGGAGCATGGACGCTGGAGCTCTCCTGTTGAGGTTCGCCACGCTGCTCCCCTGCTCTCCCACGCATTTTCCTCCGCTGCTGCAGCTGCCTCCTTCATCGCTCTCTTCTGGCTGCGCAGCTCCCCCGCCCCTCTCGCCTGCCTCCCGCAGCACCCCTCTTTCACCCTAAAAATCATTTCTTCTTCCTCCTACTGCTTGTCCTGCTCGCGTGCGGCGACGACACGTCCTCCTTGTTGCCTCCGATGCATGTCCATTTCTGGCAGGAAGCAGTGGCTCGTGCTGCGTCTGCGCGACCTCGCATGTGCGTCGGCCGCCGCGTCACAATCCACGCGCCGGTCGCTACCTCGGTTATGCGTCCGTTCGTAGAGGAGGAGGGGGGTTCCGTTCGCCGCCAATGCATCCTCGGTGGACTCCGTCGTGGTAAGTCCCTCCTCTCCCACCTGATGCGCCGTCAAGGTTTCCAATTGAAAACATGTTCAACAATTGACATAAGTTCAGAAATGTTCAGGCTTTGAATGTTCAGACTTTGCTAAGGTAATTTAGATGTCTGGGCTTGATCTTGAAGTAGAAAAACTACTGTAAATTCAGATGTTTACAAATTCAAAGAGTTCAGATGTTTACTGGATTCAGTTTGAAGTGACCCTTGTTCAGCAGCAAAAACCCAAATTTTTGTCTGACAAGTGAACTTTAGTAGTCTGAATTCAGTAAGCATTGTAATCCAAAACATCTAATGAGTAAAATGTTTTGTGATGTCCCTGTTTTGCACATCCCTGAGAATGATTTTAATTTTTCTGGAGATGTTGAATCGCAGCAGTGTGGCATCAATGTGTTGTTTTGGGCCGCTTGCATTTTATGTACTTTGGTCTGCAATGTGTTGGAGGAGTGATGATTCATTTACTACCATGATTAGCAATGGCATTTCGTTGTAGCTACTGGATAGGTTCATGATGACAAGATGACAAGATGAGAATGCCTCTCCCTTTCCTAGATCAGCCTCATTGTTACTGGATATGTTCAATTAATTTGCTTGAATTATCAAAATTACTGTCAGAACTATTGTATGCTTTGATGTTATACTGCTGTCCCATTTTGAAATTTAAAACTACACACACTGTCAAAATGAGAAGATGTTATAGTGTTGTCAAAGCTACACACACACACTGTATGCTTGAATTATTTTGTTCCTTTTTCTGAATTGTACTCCTAGCTATACTTTGTTTTGCTTAAAAAAATTGTACTCCTCCATCATACCTCATGGATGAAGCAACAAAAGTGTAAGCAATAAGGCTGCATACTCCCTGCTTGAGCAAATGGACTACGTTTTCCCTGCAAGGGTTTTGTAGATCATGGAGTACATTTTATTAGGAGATGAAAACAACATGAAGTTGCACCCCCTAAATGGTTTTGTAGCTAATTAATTCTGCTCCATTTCAGCTTTATTGGTTTCAGTCACATGTTAGGCTAGGTTCATTGTCTTCTTGACTCTTGAACCTTCCTCCGTCCCCAGCTTGTGCCTTCTTTCATTTTATCTTTTGAAGAATCCCCAACTTGTTATTGACTTGATTCTATTTCAAATGGAAATGCCCTACATTTTCTGCCCATCTGCAGAGTTCCAAACACTCCATCCATCCATAATAGAACAACAAGTCCGGGAAACTCTTCCATAACATCACAACAAGTCCAGAAATTGTGTTGTCAGTTAAGGACTGAAGAAAATGTGTTGTCAGATTTCTTCACTGTAGATCCAGTAGAACAAATTGGGTTGGAAAATTTGTTCACTGTAGATCCAGTAGAAAAAAATTGTTCACTAGACTGAAGAAATTGTGTCGGCAAATTATCCTGCCATCATTGTTGAATCACTGTGATTCACTGTAGAATAAATTGCTGCATCATTGAACTATGAACTCTGAAATTAGTATTGTCTCAGAATTCAGTTACAAGATAATTAAGGACTATTGAAAATTCAGTTACTGTCAACTGAATTTGACATTATAATTTATACTGTGAACTGAACACAAACAATTTACAGCAAATTAGGACTGCACAAACACTTTTACAGTTCTGAACACTTTTCACAAAATGAAGCTCTTGATCTTACAGTAAATATTTAAGTTAGGACTACACTTTTAAATTTCAAGATACTCCTGTAAATTAAACCTCAACTTGCAGAGTTGTTGTTTTTAGTTAACTGAAACTACAACAAAGAATTTCAGTTAAAAGATGTCCTTAAGTTTAGTCATGTTGTATTGTACCCCATTTTTACTGTCAAAACCGCATTGCTTGTACTGTAAAAAAGGTTTGGAGTACAGATTAACTGAAACCTGACATTTTAATTGAACTTCACGTTCTTCTTCCTTACTGAGAAACACGAGCTCTGGCGGCAGCACAAGGAGCAAGGGAGCTGCTACTGGAGCTCTGCTGCTGCTGACCAACATGATCACGACAAGCGAGCTGTGGATCAATTTCACTCTGCTGCTACTGCTGCCGATCAGAGCGGAGTACCAGAGGCAGAGGGTAGAGGCGGAGGCCTCGGGGGTCGGGGGCAGGGATCAGAGGGCGTCGGCCTTGCCCACCAGTAGCGGCGGCAGCAAAGGCGTCTCCCACCACCACCACCACAATCAGCCGGCGGCTGAAGTGGACCAACGCGACGATGCTGAGCGGCGGAATCGTGGGTAAAGTGGACCAGCGAGGCGGCGGTGGGTGGCGGAGGACCTGCTCATCGGCCGGCAGCGGAGGTCCTCCTCGTGGGCGGGCTCGTCGGCGTCTCATGACCTTCTCCTGGATACGGCTGGCTGCGGCAGCTGGCCGTGGCGACGCGGGCGACGGGAGGAGGAGGAAGGAAGGAGACGGGGGCTTTATTTCGAGAGCTTTGGAAGTAGAAGGACAAAAATAAAAAAAACAAATGTATTATGCCCGCGACATGAATTTCGGGATGGAGGGAGTATCCTTTTATGCTATCCGGAAATTCTATATCATTTCCAATCAGCAATATGTCATCCACATATAATATTAGAAATGCTACAGAGCTCCCACTCACTTTCTTATAAATACAGGATTCATCGTAAGTATGTATAAAACCATATGCTTTGATCACCTCATCAAAGCGTATATTCCAACTCCGTGATGCTTGCATCCGTCCATAGATGGATCGCTGGAGCTTGCACACTTTGTTAGCACCTTTAGGATCAACAAAATCTTCTGGTTGTATCATATACAACTCTTCTTTAAGAAATCCATTAAGGACTGCAGTTTTGATGTCCATTTGCCAGATTTCATAATTATAAAATGCGACAATTGCTAACATGATTTGAACCAACTCAAGCATCACTACGGATGAGAAAGTCTCATCGTAGTCAACCCCTTGAACTTGTCGAAAACATTTTGTGACAAGTCAAGCTTTGTAGATAGTGACATTACCATCAGCGTCTATCTTCTTCTTGAAGATCTATTTATTCTCAATGGCTTGCCGATCATCGGGCAAGTCCACCAAAGTCCATACTTTGTTCTCGTACATGGATCATATCTCAGACTCCATGGCCTCAAGCCATTTATCGAAATCTGGGCTCATCATAGCTTCTTCATAGTTTGTAGGTTCGCCATGGTCTAATAACATAACTTCCAGGACAGGATTATCGCACCACTCTGGTGCGGAACATGCTCTGGTCGACCTACGAGGTCTAGAAGTAACTCGATCTGAAGTTTCATGATCGTCATCTTTAGCTCCCTCTCTAGTTGGTGTAGGCATCACGGGAACGGTTTTCTCTGATGTGCTAGTTTCCAATTCAAGAGAAGGTACAATTACCTCATCAAGTTCTACTTTCCTCCCACTCGCTTCTTTTGAGAGAAAGTCCTTCTCTAGAAAGGACCCATTCTTAGCAATAAATATTTTGCCTTCGGATCTGTGGTAGAAGGTATACCCAATAGTTTCTTTCGGGTATCCTATGAAGACGCACTTCTCCGCTTTGGGTTCGAGCTTATCAGGCTGAAGCCTTTTGACATAAGCATCACATCCCCAAACTTTTAAGAAATGACAACATAGATTTCTTGCCAAACCATAGTTCATACGGTGTCATCTCAACGGATTTAGATGGTGCCCTATTTAACATGAATGCGGTTGTCTCTAATGCATAACCCTAAAACGATAGTGGCAAATCGGTAAGGGAGATCATAGAACGGACCATATCTAATAAAGTACAATTACGACGTTCAGACACACCATTACGCTTTGGTGTTCCAGGTGGCATGAGTTGTGAAACTATTCCACATTGTTTTAAATGAAGGCCAAACTCGTAACTCAAATATTCGCCTCCGCGATCAGGTCATTGAAACTTTATTTTCTTGTTACAATGATTCTCCACTTCACTATGAAATTCTTTGAGCTTTTCAAATGTTTCAGACTTGTGTTTCATCAAGTAGATATACCCATACCTACTCAAATCATCTGTGAAGGTGAGAAAACAACGATACCCACCGCGTGCTTCAACACTCATCAGACCGCATACATTGGTCTGTATTATTTCCAATAAGTCATTAGCTCGCTCCATTGTTCCGCAGAACAGAGTTTTACTCATCTTGTCTGTGAGGCATAGTTCGCAAGTATCAAATGATTCATAATCAAGTGATTCCAAAAGTCCATCTGCATGGAGTTTTTTCATGCCCTTTACACCAATATAACCTAAACAGTAGTGCCACAAGTATGTTGCACTATCATTATCAACTTTGTATCTTTTTGGCATCAATATGATGAATATGTGTATCACTACGATCGAGATTCAGTAAACCATCTACATTGGGTGTATGACCATAGAAGGTTTTATTCATGTAAACAGAACAACAATTATTCTCTAACTAAAATGAATAACCGTATTGCAATAAACATGATCTAATCATGTTCATGCTCAACGCAAACACCAAATAACATTTATTTAGGCTCAACACTAATCCCGAAGGTAGAGGGAGTGTGCGATGGTGATCATATCAATCTTGGAAACACTTCCAACACACATTGTTACCTCACCCTTAACTACTCTCCGTTTATTCCGCAACTCCTGTTTCGAGTTACTAATCTCAACAACTGAAACGGTATCAAATACCCAGGGGCTACTACGAGCACCAGTAAGGTACACATCAATAACATGTATATCAAATATACCTTTGTTTACTTTGCCATCCTTCTTATCTGCCAAGTATTTGGGACAGTTCCGCTTCTAGTGACAATTTCCTTTGCAGTAGAAGCACTCAGTTTTAGGCTTGGGTCTAGGTTTTGGCTTCTTCACGGGAGCGGCAAGCTTGCTGTTCTTCTTGAAGTTCCCTTTCTTACCCTTGCCCTTTTTCTTAAAATTGGTGTTCTTGTTAGCCATCAATACTTGATGTTCTTTCTTGATTTCTACCTCCGTCGATTTCAGCATCGCGAAGAGCTTGGGAGTTGTTTTCGCCATCCCTTGCATATTATAGTTCATCACGAAGCTCTAGTAGCTTGGTGATAGTGATTGGAGAATGATAATCCCCAAGTGCAAGGAATCATCATAGCAATTTCCAAAGGTGGAAGTGATAAGTATGGAGTGTCGAACCCACAAGGAGGTGAAGGTAAGATCAATATTCTCTCACGTCCTATCTGCCACTGATACGACTCTACATACACCGAACCTTTGCTTCCATCTATAAACGAGAAATAAAACTATGTTGTGGGTATGAAGAGGATAGCTTCGCATGACATCGAAGAACTGAAATATAAAAATAGGTGTTGTTAACATAAAGTTAGAATATATTACTATATATTATAAATAGCGAGTGTGGAATAATGATGGATCGGTATGCGGTATCCTAGGCAATTGTTAACAAGATCGGTGGTCATCATTGCAATTTTATATGAGGGAGAGGCATAAGCTAACATACTTTCTCTTCTTGGATCATATGCACTTATGATTGGAACTCTAGCAAGCATCCGCAACTACTAAAGATCATTAAGGTAAAACCCAACCATAGATTTAAAGTATCAAGCCCCCTTTATCCCATATGCAATAACTCCCTTACTCGGGTTTAAGCTTCTGTCACTCTAGCAACCCACTATAAACGAATCATGAATGTATTGCAACACCCTACAGAGGGAATCCTTCACGTGTGCGCGACACGGAAGGCACCATAGAAAAACACCAAAATAAAACATACAACTCAAACCAATATAGCTCATCAATCAACCCAAAAGACAACGAAAATCTACTCAAAACATCATAAGATGGCAACACATCATTGGATCATAATATGTGGCATAAAGCACCATGTTCAAGTAGGTGATTACAGCGGGGTGCGGGAGAGTGGACCGCCGAAAAGAGATGAGGAACGTGATGAAGATGGTGATGTTGATGAAGACGATCACCTCGGCGATGATTCCCTGGGTGGCACTCCGGTGCCACCGAGAAAGAGGGGGAGAGAGTCTCCCCCTTGTGATGGGGAGAGGTTCCCCCTCTGGTCCTTGGCCTCCATGGTGATGATGGCCCCCTCCGGGATCCTCCTCCATGGCCTTCGGTGATGATGGACCCCTCCGGCAGGATGCCAGAGAGGGCCTAGATTGATTTTTTGTGGCTACAGAGGCTTGCGGCGGCAAAACTCCCGATCTAGGTTTATTTCTGAGGTTTTTGGGATTTATAGGAGGTGTTGGTGTCGGGGACAAGTCAAGGGGGCCCGCGAGGTGATGACATGGTAGGGGGCACGCCCTAGGGGGGGCCCACCCTTGTGGTTGCCCCGAGACTCCTCTCTGGTATCTTTTTGCTCCAGTATTTTTTATATTTTCCAAAAGTATTCTCCGTAAATTTTCAGCCCATTCCGAGAACTTTTATTTCTGCACAAAAACAACACCACGGTAGTTCTGCTGAAAACAACGTTAGTCCGGGTTAGTTCTAATGAAATCATACCAAAATCATGTAGAATTGTTGTAAACATGGCATGAATACTTCACAAATTATAGATACATTGGAGACGTATCAGCATCTCCAAGCTTAATTCCTGCTCATCCTCGAGTAGGTAAATGATAAAAGAAATATTTTATGAAGTGTGAATGCTAGCATAGTGCATAGGTTTGAGCAATGATAGTTCCAAGCACTTCTTCTAGCATCATTATATATCATAAACAGTAGCTCATCTCATAAAACTTCTCATGATCAAGTAACAAGCTATTCATAGGTTAAAGTAAAGACCATAAAGTTTCTTGAAAACTAGCAAAGTATGCTTTTAGTCACCAAACAATTGCAATTCATCTTATTTTTAGGAAGGGTCTATGTAAGAGTTTTGATTTATCAAATCCCACATACTCAACTATCATATGTCTTCCATGATTGCTGACACTCAAAGCATATTTTTAGAACAATAGTATCCGTCGAACACAGAGAAAGATAGGGGCTTAATGTTTCACCTCCCAACTTATTTATCATATAGATAATTGTCAACAATAATAATTCATGATGAAATATATTTGAATGGCCATATGTGCTTGGATCTTTTCCCACCACATGATGCTTGCCAACTAAAGAATAATTGAGGTTGAAATAAGAAGGAATACTATTGACTCTTGCATAAAAGTAAATACATAAAAGTAAAAGATAGGCCCTCCGCAGAGGGAAGCAGAGGTTGCCATGCGCTTTTTAATTTTGGATGTGCAAACCCTTAATGCAAAGGAACGTCACATTGTATTGCCCTTTGTGATAGCAACCTTTTTATGCAGTCCATCGCTTTTATTTCTTTACCATCACAAGTTCGTACAATGCTTATTTTCCCCTACAATAAAAGATCACACATATTTAGGAGCAATTTTTATTGCTTTTTGCACCAATGACAACTTACTTGAAGGATCTTATTCAATCCATAGGTAGATATGGTGGACACTCATGGCATGAAACGGGGTTCAAGGGTATCTCAACCTAGTACAAAATTTGGGCTAGCAAAAGATCCTAAACAAGCACCACATGTTAGGGGATCCATAACAATATAACTTCTATACAAATATACCCAAACATAACTCATTACGTTGTCTTCCTTGTCCAGCTTCAACTAATTTGCTCAAGTTTAAAAATAATTAATGGGGCTCACAATCATAGAAGATGTCCAAGATAGTATATTTATATGTGAAATCTCTCTTCCTTCAATATTCTTTCAAGAATTGTTCAAGTGACCAATGTTGTGTTTGCTAACTTTCAATAAATTTTACCACCTATACTTCTTATATGTGAAGTCATTACTCCCCATGGGATAAGCATATGAAACATATATAATTTCAGATCTGTGATATTCAATTCATCCAACCATTTATTCATAGGATATAAGTGAAGCACGTGAGTAAATGACAAACTACTCCAAAAAGATATAAGTGAAGAACAATGAGTGGTCAAATAATTAACTAGACATGGCAGGAATCTCCCTCATTAAGGATTTCAGATCCAATGATTTTATTCAAACAGCAAGTAAAATGAAAATACGCTCCAAGCAAAACATATATCATGTGACGAATAAAAATATAGCTCCGAGTAAGGTATACCGATGGTTTTGGAGACGGAAGAGGGGGTGCCTTCCCGGGCATCCCCAAGCTTAGGCGCTTGAGTCTTCCTTGAATATTAACTTGGGGGTGCCTTGGGCATCCCCAAGCCTAGGGTCTTTCCACTCCTTATTCTCCTCATATCGATATCTCACCCAAACTTGAAAACTTCACTCACACAAAACTTAACGGAACCTCGTGAGATGGGTTAGTATGATAAAGAGTAAATCATTCACTTTGGTACTGTCAAAGACAAGATTCGTAATTGTTCTCACACAATGCCTACTGTACCATATCATTTCTACAATTTATATTGAGCAATATAAGCCATAGAAACTAGAAAACAAGCAAACTATGCATTGAAAACAGAATCTGCCAGAAATAGAACAATTTGTAATAATCTGAACAACAACGATACTTCCGCTACTTCAAAAATTCTGAAAAATTAGGAAAACCTAGGCAATTTGTATATCAATCGTGTGTAAAAAATTCAGATCAAAAGAACACATCTGTGAGTTTTGAAAATTATTTTACTGGGTGCAAAAGTTTCAGTTTTTCAACAAGATCAAATCAACAATCATCGTAAGCCATCCCAAAGGTCTTACTTGGCACTTTATTGGAACAAAATCTACAAAAAATGATCACTACAGTAGCTTATCATGTGAACACAGAAAAACAGTAAAGATAAATATTGGGTTGTCTCCCAACAAGCGCTTTTCTTTAATGCCTTTTTAGCTAGGCATGGTATTTTAATGGTACTCTTCCAAGCCCAATTCCGATGATAGTCTTATTCATACTCCAAAAGATATAAGTGAAGTTCATGGAGAATTCTACAATTAATATATATTTACCAACATCCAAGCTCAAAATATATAAGTGAAGCACACGACGCATTCTATAAAGCCATACTCAAAAGATTTAAGTGAAGCACAAAGAGCATTCTATAAAGCCATGCTCAAAATATTTAAGTGAAGCACATGAAGCATTCTATAAATCAATGAAGGACTATCTCATACTAGCATGGTGCATAAAGGAAAAGAAAAGAAAAATAAACACAAAAGACGCATGTCATCTGAACAAAACAAAAACCAAGGTATACCGATAATTGTTGAGGAATAAAGATGGGATGCCAACCGGGGCATCCCCAAGCTTAGATGCTTGAGTATCCTTGTAATATTTACCTGGGGTGCCTTGGGCATCTCCAAGCTTGAACTCTTGCCTCACCTTATTCTTCTCATATCTATAACTCCTCGATCTTCGAACACTTCATCCACACAAAACTTAACAAAAAACCTTGTGAGATCTGTTAGTATAATAAAGCAAATCACTACTTTTAGGAACTGTTGTAAACCCATTCCAATTTTATATTAGCATTATATCTATTTTATTCCAACTTCACCATGGTTCATACCCCCCGATACTGTTGGGAACGTAGCATGCAATTCCAAAAAAATCCTACGATCACGCAAGATCTATCTAGGAGATGCACAACAACGAGAGGGGGAGAGTGTGTCCACGTACCCTCATAGACCGAAAGCGGAAGCCTTAGTTTAACGCGGTTGATGTAGTTGAACGTCTTCACGATCCAACCAATCAAGCACCGAACGTACGACACCTCTGAGTTCTACACACGTTCATCTTGATGACGTCCCTCGAACTCTTGATCCAACAGAGGGTCGAGGGAGAGTTTCGTCAGCATGACGACGTGGTGACGGTGATGCTGATGTGATCCGCGCAGGGCTACGCCTAAGCACTACGTGAGTATGACTGGAGGATTAAACCATGGAGGGAGATGCCGCACACGGCTTGGAACAATTGATGTGTCTCCAAGGGGTGCCCTGCCAACGTATATAAAGGAGGGAGAGGTGGAGGCCGGCCACCAGGGGCGCGCCAAGGAGAGGGGAGTCCTACTAGGATTCCAGTACTAGTAGGATTCGGCCCCCCTTTTTTTCGTTCTCATGGAGGGGGAAAGAGGGAAGGAAGAGGGGAGAGGAGAAGGAAAGGGGGCGCGCCACCTCCCCTAGTCCAATTCGGACTCCCTATGGGAGGGGGCCGCGGCCACCCCTTGTGGGCTACCTCCCCTCTCCCCTATGGCCCATGTAGGCCCATTACTTTCCCCAGGGGGTTCCGGTAACCCCTCGGTACTCCAAAAAATACCAGAACCACTCTGAAACCATTCTGGTGTTCGAATAGCATCGTCCAATATATTAATCTTTACCTCTCAAAATTTCGAGACTCCTCGTCATGTCCGTGATCTCATCAGGGACTTCGAACAAACTTCGGTCACCAAAACACATAACTCATAATACAAATCGTCATCGAACGTTAAGCATGCGGACCCTACGGGTTCGAGAACTATGTAGACATGACCGAGACACCTCTCCGGTCAATAACCAATAGCGGAACCTGGATGCTCGTATTGGCTCCCACATATTCTACGAAGATATTTATCGGTCGAACCGTTATGACGCCATACGTTATTCCCTTTGTCATCGGGTATGTTACTTGCCCGAGATTCGATAGTCGGTATTCTCATACCTAGTTCAATCTCGTTACCGGCAAGTCTCTTTACTCGTTCCGTAATGCATCATCCCATAACTAACTCATTAGTCACTTTGCTTGCAAGGCCTATTATGACGTGCATTACCGAGAGGGCCCAGAGATACCTCTCCGATACTCGGAGTGACAAATCCTAATCTCGCTCTATGCCAACCCAACAAAACACCTTCAGAGATACTTGTAGAGCATCTTTATAATACCCATTTACGTTGTGACGTTTGATAGCACACAAGGTATTCCTCCGGTATTCAGGAGTTGCATAATCTCATAATCAAAGGAATATGTATAAGTCATGAAGAAAGCA
>LR880969.1:57103618-57116499 GCA_904067115.1 Aegilops sharonensis
CAGCCGCCGCAGAGTCCAGAACCACCAGATTCAATCTAGACACCATCTCGGATGGGGTTCACCACCTCCATTGGTGCCTCTCCGATGACGCGTGAGTAGTTCTTTGTAGACCTTTGGGTCCGTAGTTAGTAGCTAGATGGCTTTATCTCTCTCTCGTTGAATTCTCAATACAATGGTCTCTTGGAGATCCATATGATGTAACTCTTTTGCGGTGTGTTTGTTGGGATCTGATGAACTTCGAGTTTATGATTAGTTATATCTTTTTATATCCATGAAAGTTATTTAAGTTTCTTTGATCTCTTATTTGCATGATCTCTTATAGCCTCGTAATTCTTCTCCGATATTTGGGTTTTGTTTGGCGAACTTGATCTATTTATCTTGCAATGGGAAGAGGTGCCCGGTAGTGGGTTCGATCTTACGGTGCTTGATCCCAGTGACAGAAGGGGAACCGACACATATGTATCGTTGCTACTAAGGATAAAAAGACGAGATCTACATCTACCACCATATAGATAGACGGATCTTGTCTACATCATGTCATTATTCTTATTGCATTACTCCGTTTTTCCATGAACTTAATACACTAGATGCCTGCTGGATAGCGGTCGATGTTTGGAGTAATAGTAGTAGATGCAGGCAGGAGTTGGTCTACTAATCTTGGACGTGATGCCTATGTAATGATCATTTCCTAGATATCGACATGATTATTTGAAGTTCTATCAATTGCCCAACAGTAATTTGTTTACCCACCGTTTGCTATTTTTCTCGAGAGAAGCCACTAGTGAAACCTACGGCCCCCGGGTCTTCTTTCTCATATATTTGCCTTGTGATCTACTTTTCCTTTGCATTTTTATTCAGATCTATTAAACCAAAAATACAAAAAAAATACTTTGCTGCACTTTTATTTATTTACGATCTATTATTTAAATCTATTACAACTTTCTCCCGTCATCACGCAATTTCTGGCACCGTTACCCGGAAGGGATTGACAACCCCTTTAACACGTCGGGTTGCAAGGTGTTGTTGTTTGTGTGCAGGTACTGCATACATTGTGTTGTGTGGTTCTCCTACTGGTTCGATACCTTGGTTTCATAACTGAGGGAAATACCTACCGTCGCTAAGCTACATCATCACTCCCTCTCCGGGGAAATACCGACGTAGTTCCAACTGCCATCAAGGAGAATTTCTGGCGCCGTTGTCGGGGAGGATCTTCAACATAACCAGGTTCCTGATCACAAATCTCATCTCCTTGCAATTTACATTATTTTCCATTTGCCTTTTGTTTTCCTCTCCGCACTTCACAAAAATTTGTCGTTTTATTCGCCTCTCTTTTTCCCGTTCACCATTTTCTTGCCAGATCTGTTTTTGAGTGCGATCTTGTTGTGTGGTCATCATGACTCAAGAGAACACCAAATTATGTGATTTCTCAAATACCAACAACAATGATTTTGTCGGCACTCCGCTTGCTTCTCCCGCCACTAGTGCGAAGACTTGTGATATTAATACTGCTTTGCTGAACCTTGTTATGAAAGACCAATTTTCCGGTACTCCTAATGAGGATGCCACGTCCCATCTTAATACCTTCGTGGAATTATGTGATATGCAAAATAAAAAGGATGTGGTCTAGATGAAATTATTTCCGTTTTCCTTGCGTGATTCTGCAAAAATTTGGTTCTCTTCTTTGCCTCGCAATAGTATCAATTCTTGGAACAAGTGCAAAGATGCTTTTATCACCAAGTATTTTCTGGCCACAAAAATTATTTCCCTTAGAACCCAGATCATGAACTTCAAGCAACTTGAACATGAGCATGTTGCACAATCTTGGGAAAGGATTAAAATGATGCTAAGGAACTGCCCAACTAATGGGTTGAATCTTTGGATGATCATACAAAAGAATTATGCGAGGTTGAATTTTGTTTCTCGTAATCTTTTAGATTCCGCAGCGGGTGGAACTTTTATGGAAATTACTTTGGGTGAAGCCACCAAATTGCTTGATAATATCATGGCAAACTATTCACAATGGCATACCGAAAGAGCTCCTACTAGTAAAAAAGATAATTCGGTTGAAGAAATTTCTTCTTTGAGTGATAAGGTTGATGCTCTTATGAAACTGGTTGCTAGTAAAAGTGCTCCTATTGATTTTAATGATATTCCTTTGTCTACTTTGATTGAGCAAAATAGTGATGCCATTGATGTGAATTTTATCTCTCGCAATAATTTCAACAACAATGCTTATAGAGGAAATTTTAATCCTAGGCCTTTTCCTAGCAATTCCTCTAATAATTATGGTAATTCCTATGGAAATAAATATTACAATAATAATAGGAACACCTCTGATCTTTAGAATAATATTAAAGAATTTATCAACACGCAAAAAGTTTTCAACACTTCCATAGAAGAAAAGTTGAATAAGATTGATGATCTGTCTAGAAGTGTTGATAGAATTGCTCATGATGTGGAAAATCTCAAGATGAAAATTTTTGTGCCTAAAGTTGATGAATCAATTAAAGATCTTTATGTTTCTATGGATGAAAGTAAGAAAAGAACTGCTATGCTTAGAGCTAAAAGAGAATTTTTAGAAAAAGCTTTTTCTAGTGATTATTCTTGCAAAAGTGATGAAGATCTTAAAATGATTGGTGTTTCTTCTCTTGATTCCTTGTTTAGTAAAGTTAAGAATGATGAAAAAGGGACTAAGGAAGAGTCAACTTTAGGTAGAAGGCGTCCCAATATCTTGGACGGTGAAAATCTTGTAGAGAAAATTGATAAAAGTGGGTTTGGAGAGGTCAAAACTTTAACTAGTGATGCACCCACTATTCTGGATTACAAAGACTTTAATTATGATAGTTGCTCTTTGATTGATTGTATTTCTTTGTTGCAATCCATGCTAAATTCACCCCATGCTTATGAGCAAAACAAAACTTTTACTAAACATATTGTTGATGCTATGATGAAAGCTTTGGAAGAAAAATTGGAATTAGAAGTCTCAATTCCTAGAAAATTGCATGATGAGTGGGAACCTACTATCAAAGTCAAGATTAAAAATTATGAGTGTTTTGCTTTGTGTGACTTGGGTGCTAGTGTTTCTACTATTTCGAAATCTCTATGTGATGTGCTTGGTCTTACCAATCTTGAAGAATGTTCCTTGAATTTGCACTTGGCGGATTCTACTATTAAAAAGCCTATGGGAAGAATTAATGATGTTCTTATTTTTTCAAATAGGAATTATGTGCCCATAGATTTTATTGT
Source organism: Aegilops sharonensis (assembly GCA_904067115.1). Lineage (NCBI taxonomy): Eukaryota > Viridiplantae > Streptophyta > Magnoliopsida > Poales > Poaceae > Aegilops > Aegilops sharonensis. The sequence continues at coordinate 57,106,865 of LR880969.1, forward strand.
TCTTGATATTGATTGCAATCCGTCTTGTCCAATTATTCTTGGTAGACCGTTTTTACGCACTATCGGCGTCGTGATTGATATGAAAGAAGGCAATATCAAGTTCCAATTTCCTTTGAGAAAGGGTATGGAACACTTTCCTAGAACAAAAGTCAGGCCAACTTATGAATCAATCATGAGGGAATCTTATGGATCTCGAACCAAAGATGACAAAACTTAGATCCTTGCCTTACGCCTAGCTAAGGGCGTAAAACTATAGCGCTTGTTGGGAGGCAACCCAATGAATAAAATTTGTTTTTTGCTTTTTGCTTTCTGTTCTTGAGTGTTTACAAAATTATGTCTCTGGTATGATTGTGTTTTTTGTGTTTTAGTTAGTGTTTGTGCCAAGTAAAGCCTTTAGGATCTTCTTGGGTGATAGCTGTTTGATCTTGCTGAAAAACAGAAACTTTGGTGCTCACGAAAATAATTTTCATAAATCAAACGTGCTTTTACCCTGATTCTTTTTGCATAAGATCAATATACAAATTACCCTGGTCGTCCTAATTTTTAAGAATTTTTGGAGTTACAGAAGTATTCGCCAATGTCAGATTACTACAGACCGTTCTATTTTGACAGATTCTGTTTTCTTTGTGTTGTGTGCTTATTTTGATGGCTCTATGGTTTTCTTTGATGAGTTTTTTCCATAGAAAAGTTGGAATACAGCAGGTATAATACAAAAACAAAATATGAATTGGTTTGATACATCACATATAGTAGTGGTTTGCTTTCTTATACTAACGGATCTCACGAAGGTTTTGTTGAGTTTTGTGTGATTGAAGTTTTCAAGTTTTGGGTTATCTTACGATGGATTGAGGAAGGATGTAAGAGCCTAAGCTTGGGGACGCCCCGGCATCCCAAGCTATTATCCAAGAATGAGCAACCAACTAAGCTTGGGAATGCCCCCAAGTGGCATCCCCGCTTTCTTCCAACAACTATCGGTATTTTACTTGAGACTATATTTTTATTCGTCACATGATATATGTTTTGCTTGGAGCATCTTGTATGATATGTGTATTTGCTTGTTTTATTTTGTGTTTTAAGTCATCAATCCTTGCTGGACACACCTATTTGAGAGAGCCAAAATTATATCATTACTTGTTAGAATTGCTCTTTGTGCTTCACTTAAATCTTTTATGAGCTAGGACTTGCTCTAGTGCTTCACTTATATCTTTTTGAGCACGGTGTGCTTTTTTATTTTTGAAGAAATGCTCTCTTGCTTCACTTAGATTTGTTATTTCTCTCTTGCTTCACTTAGATTATTTTGAGAGAAAGAAAATTTGTTATGCTCATGATCTTCACTTATATTTGTTTTGAGAGAAAGAAAATTTGTTATGCTCATGATCTTCACTTATATTTGTTTGTGCTTATGAAAAGCAACACATGAAAAATTAGTCCCAAAGTGATAGATATCCAAGAAGGATAAAGTAAAAAAAAATGTCATGAAGTTCATTGGACAAAATAAACTTGATTCTTAGTAATAGTTTTGAGATATGATGATGTGATATGTGAGTTATGTTGATGAGTAATTGTGCTCTAGTAAGAATGTTGGTGTTAAGGTTTGTGATTCCCTATGCATACACGAAAGTCAATAATCATGCAATGAAAATTATATCCTACTTGTGGTGCATTAATCGGTGTTACTTATGCTTAATGCTTGCTTTCCGAAATTATTCGTTTCTTGGTTGGTTGCTTCTCAATCTTTTTGCTAGCCTTCATTTTGCACCAAGTATGATCTCTACTTGTGCATCCAAAACCTTTAAACCAGTTTTGCCACATGAGTCCACTATACCTACCTATATGCGGTATTCTTTTGCCGATCTAAGCAAATTTGTATGTGCCATCTCTAATTTTCAAAATAAACTTCTACTCCCTCCGTTCCAAATAATTGTCTTTCTAGCCATCTCAAATGGACTACAACATACGGATGTATGTAGACATGTTTTAGAGTGTAGATTCACCCATTTTGCTCCGTATGTAGTCACTTGTTGAAATCTCTAGAAAGACAATTATTTAGGAACGGAGGGAGTATTTTGTGTATTTGTTTCGCTCACGGAACGGTCACGGGTGGCTAATATTTTCCATGCTGGATGTGTTATTCTCACGATGAGTGTTTATTCACTTGTCATTGCACGCGAGTAAGGCAAAGGTTTTAGGGATTCCGAGTCCCGAAATGGAAAAATTAATTTACTTTATGTTGTCAAATAATAAATTCCTTGGAAAGTGCTGGTATGGAGGGCACCCGTGGATAAGTTAGCCATGGAAAAGTGAAAGTATGGTGGAAAAAGGAATAAACTTTATTTTCTGTTTGGGAACCGCCTATGGCATCTCTAGCATGGAAAGTGTTCGTAGCTCTAAGTCGTTTTCGTTGGTGGGATGGATACACCTCCCAAAATGTTTTTATCTCAATTTTTTTGCTTTGAGCTCTGGCACCTCTACAGATCCCTACTTCCCTCTGCGAAGGGCCTTTCTTTTACTTTACACAATTTTTATTTTGAGTCTCCATCTTCTCTTACAAAAGCACCAACTAAGAGGCAATATGATCGTGAGTAACTATTGGGTATATCTAGTATTCGAATGTGTTTCATGAATGGATCAATGTTTGAGCATGATGGGCTAGGGATAACTTATTTTAGCGTTGATATTTTGAAAGACATGGTTGCTTGTTGATATGCTTGAGTATCTAAATTATTATGTCAAAATTAGACTATTGCTTTGAATCACATAAATGTCCGAATGTCCATGCTATAAAGAAAAGAATATGATATGACTTGATGAACAGCAATCCACATCAAAAATTCTGTTTTTATCACTTACCTACTCGAGGACGAGCAGGAGTTAAGCTTGGGGATGCTGATATGTCTCCAATGTATTTATAATTTTTTATTGTTCCATGCTATTTCATTATCAATCTTGGATGTTTTATTATCATTTTATAGTCATTTTATATCATTTTTGGTACTAACCTATTGACATAGTGCCCAGTGCCAGTTGCTGTTTTCTGCATGTTTTTTACATTGCAGGAAATCAATATCAAACGGAGTCCAAATGCACCGAAACTTTTTAGAGATTTTTGATGGGCCAAAAGAAGGAAGATGGGCCCTGGTTGCACCTGGGGGCTGTCCCGAGGAGGGGACAACCCACCAGGAGGCCCTGGCGCGCCCTGGTGGGTTGTGCCCACCTCGGGCACCCCCGGACCGCCTCTTTGCTCTATAAATACCCCCAAAATCCACAAAACCTAGGGGAGTCGTCGAAATATTCATCCAGCCGCCGCAGAGTCCAGAACCACCAGATCCAATCTAGACACCATCTCAGATGGGGTTCACCACCTCCATTGGTGCCTCTCCGATGATGCGTGAGTAGTTCTTTGTAGACCTTCGGGTTTGTAGTTAGTAGCTAGATGGCTTTCTCTCTCTCGCTGAATTCTCAATACAAAGGTCTCTTGGAGATCCATATGATGTAACTCTTTTGCGGTGTGTTTGTTCGAGTTTATGATCAGTTATATCTTTTTATATCCATGAAAGTTATTTGAGTTTCTTTGATCTCTTATTTGCATGATCTCTTATAGCCACGTATTTCTTCTCTGATATTTGGGTTTTGTTTGGCCAACTTGATCTATTTATCTTGCAATGGGAAGAGGTGCCCGGTAGTGGGTTCGATCTTGCGGTGCTTGATCCCAGTGACAGAAGGGGAACCGACACGTATGTATCGTTGCTACTAAGGATAAAAAGACGAGATCTATATCTACCGCCATATAGATAAACGGATCTTGTCTACATCATGTCATCGTTCTTATTGCATTACTCCTTTTTTTCATGAACTTAATACACTAGATGCATGCTGGATAGCGGTCGATGTGTGGAGTAATAGTAGTACATGCAGGCAGGAGTCGGTCTACTAATCTTGGACGTTATGCCTATGTAATGATCATTGCCTGGATATCGTCATGATTATTTGAAGTTCTATCAATTACCCAACAGTAATTTGTTTACCCACCGTTTTCTATTTTTCTTGAGAGAAGCCACTAGTGAAACCTACGGCCCCCGGGTCTTCTTTCTCATATATTTGCCTTGCGATCTACTTTTACTTTGCATTTTTATTCAGATCTATTAAACCAAAAATACAAAAATACTTTACTGCACTTTTACTTATTTGCGATCTATTATATAAAATCTATTACAACTTTCTCCCGTCATCACGCAATTTCTGGCACCGTTACCCGAAAGGGATTGACAACCCCTTTAACATATCGGGTTGCGAGGTGTTGTTGTTTGTGTGCAGGTATTGCGTACATTGTGTTTCTTGGTTCTCCTACTGGTTTAATACCTTGGTTTCATAACTGAGGGAAATACCTACCCACCCTGTGCTACATCATCCCTCCCTCTCCGGGGAAATACCGACGTAGTTCCAGCTGCCGTCATAGATCTTGCGTGATCGTAGGAAAGTTTTGAAATTACTGCGTTCCCTAATAGTGGCATCCGAGCCAGGTCTATGCGTATATGTTATATGCATGAGTAGAACACAAAGAGTTGTGGGCAATAGTAGTCATACTGCTTACCAGCATGTCATACTTTGATTCGGCGGTATTGTTGGATGAAGCGGCCCAGGCCGACATTACATGACCGCGTTCATGAGAATGGGTGTCTGATACGTCTCCGTCGTATCTACTTTTCCAAACACTTTTGCCCTTGTTTTGGACTCTAACTTGCATGATTTGAATGGAACTAACCCAGACCGACGCTGTTTTCAGCAGAATTGCCATGGTGTTATTTTTGTGCAGAAATATAAGTTCTCGGAATGACCTGAAACTTCAGTGAGAATATTTTTGGAATTAATAAAAAATACTGGCGAAAGAATCAAGGCCAGGGGGCCCACACCCTGTCCACGAGGGTGGGGGCGCGCCTACCCCCCTGGGCACGCCCCCCTGCCTCGTGGGTCCCCTGGAGCTCCACCGACCTCAACTCCAACTCTATATATTCATGTTCGGGGAGAAAAAATCAGAGAGAAGGATTCATCGCGTTTTACGATACGAAGCCGCCGCCAAGCCCTAATCTCTCTCGGGAGGGCTGATCTAGAGTCCGTTCGGGGCTCCGGAGAGGGGAAACCGTCGCCATCATCATCATCAACCTTCCTCCATCACCAATTTCATGATGCTCACCGCCGTGCGTGAGTAATTCCATCGTAGGCTTGCTGGACGGTGATGGGTTGGATGAGATTTACCATGTAATTGAGTTAGTTTTGTTAGGGTTTGATCCCTAGTATCCACTATGTTCTGAGATTGATGTTGCTATGACTTTGCTATGCTTAATGCTTGTCAGTAGGGCCCGAGTGCCATGATTTCAAATCTGAACCTATTATGTTTCCATGAATATATGTGAGTTCTTGATCCTATCTTGCAAGTCTATAGTCACCTATTATGTGTTATGATCCGTTAACCCCGAAGTGACAATAATCGGGATACTTACCGGTGATGACCGTTGAGGGAGTCCTGGAATAACGGGTCCTCGGGCATCCGGCCTGTAATCCATGGGACGGACTGATGGGCTGTGAAGACATGAAGGCCGAAGACTGTACCCATGTCCGGATTGGACTCTCCTTGGCGTGGAAGGCAAGCTTGGATACCAGCTATGAAGATTCCTTCTTATGTAACCGACACTATGTAACCCTAGATCCCTCCGGTGTCTATATAAACCGGAGGGCATAGTCCGGATAAAGGATACTCATTACCATAGTCATACAGGCTAGACTTCTAGGGTTTAGCCATTAGAATCTCGTGGTAGATCAACTCTTGTAATACTCATATTCATCAAGATCAATCAAGTAGGAAGTAGGGTATTACCTCCATAGAGAGGGCCCGAACCTAGGTAAACATCGTGTCCCCTGTCTCCTGTAACCATCGACCCTAGACGGATAGTTTGGGACCCCCTACCCAAGATCCACCGGTTTTGACACCGACATTGGTGCTTTCATTGAGAGTTCCACTGTGCCGTCGACGAAAGGTTCGATGGCCCCTTCATTCGTCGATAGTGACCCCGTGCAAGAAGAAACCTTCCTCCCCGGACAGATCTTCGTTTTCGCAGCTTCGTACTGCGGGCCAACTCGCTTGGCCATCTGGAGCAGATCGATAGCTACGCCCCTGGCCATCAGGTCAGATTCGGAAGCTTGAACTACGTCGCGGACGTCCGCAGAGCCCTGATCTTTGATGGATTCGATACCGCGAGGATCACTCCCCCTCGCCCCCGATGAACATGACTTAAATCTGTCATCGGATCACATCCAGGAGATGGTTCCTGTTGCTGCAACGACCTTAGAACCGGAGCAGATCGTGCCATCCGAGGCCACAGAGTCCGCGGCGATGGAGCTGCACACGGACTCGACACCCTGCAATATTTGCATCAACGGAACTCCGGACTCGTCTCCGGCTATAAGTTCCGGACCATGTACGCCTGTGGACACCGAGCTGGATCGGTTATCGATTTTCGAATTCAGCATCGTAGACATCTTCCAACACTCACCTTTGGGTGATGTGCTAAACTCTTTAAAGAATTTGTCCTTGGAGAAGGACTCACAGCCGAACTATGTTCGTTCGAGCTAGAGGCTGATGATGGGGAATTTTGCTTCACACCCACCACCCACTTCATAGCCACTGTCGATGACTTAACCTACGTGCTTGATTATGGCTCCGAAGACATCGACAGTATGGATGACGATGCCGACATGGAGCAAGGCCAAGACCCGCCATTCACTGGACGTTGGAGGGCCACCTATTCGTACGATGTGTACATGGTTGACACACCTAAAAATGCTAGCGACGATGACAAAGAACATCCAGTTGCGAATAAACCTTCCGAGACACAGTACAAGCGCCGGCGCCCTAAATGCCGTTCTAAGCCTCGTCGCTCAAAAGATGGCAACACTGGCACCGGAGAAAATAGTACTCCGGGCGACGCCGAAAACAATGAAGACCCTATTGGAGCTGCATCCGAACAGGAGGAACAAGACAACGGGCAAGTTAACCCTGATAAACAGGCCATGCCCAATGACCCGGATGACGATAGTTATCGTCGAGTCTCCAAGGATGAGGAGAGCCTCGGCAGCGAGGATTTCGTCATGCCTGAGGCACCCCTCGAGTAGGAGCGCTTCAAGTGCCAGCTAATAGCTACTGCAAGAAGCCTGAAGAAAAAGCAGCAGCAGCTCCAAGTCGATCAAGACCTACTCATTGACAGATGGACCGATGTCCTGGCAGCCGAAGAATACGGCCTCAAGCGCCCAGCCAAGAGTTACCCAAAGCGCAGACTGCTACCTCAGTTCGATGAGGAGGCACTAGATCCCATACCCCCCTCACGTAATGAGGAACGACCACCATGTGGTCGGGATAGTGCGGTGGACCGACCACCCCGCGGTCGGGATAAAACGGCAACTCAGGCCGAACAACAGCCCGCCCCACCGCCTCATAAAAACAGGGACAGAACAGCTCGGGACCATACATACGACCTTCGCCAGGATCTGGACAGTAGAGCAGGACACACCAGATCAATCTACGGATCGCGAGGACACTTCCCGACTCGGGATGACGGCTCCCTATTTGGACGTGACAAACCTAGTCACGCCCGGGCCGATAACCACAGACGGACTTCATCGGAGGTGCGCCGTGATGCGGCCCGATATAGAGGCGCCGCACACCCTCTCTGCTTCACAGATGAAGTACTGGATCACGAATTCCCCGAGGGGTTCAAGCCCGTCAATATTGAATCATACGACGGAACAACCGACCCCACAGTGTGGATCGAAGATTTTATTCTCCACATCCAAATGGCCCGAGGAGACGATCTCCACGCCATCAAATACCTCCCACTAAAATTAAAAGGGCCAGCTAGACACTGGTTAAATAGCCTGCTTGAAAATTCTATTGACAGCTGGGAGGACTTGGAAGGAGCTTTTCTTGATAACCTCCAAGGTACTTATGTCCGGCCACCAGATGCCGATGACTTAAATCATATAGTCCAACAACCCGGAGAATCAGCCAAAAAATTCTGGACTAGGTTCCTAACAAAAAAGAACAAGATCGTTGACTGTCCGGATGCCGAAGCCCTAGCAGCCTTCAAACACAACATCCGTGACGAATGGCTCGCCCACCACCTCGGCCGAGAAAAGCCGAAATCCATGGCAGCCCTCACAGCATTCATGACCCGCTTTTGCGCGGGTGAGGACAGCTGGCTGGCTCGTAGCAAAAACACAGCCAGCAAGGCAGGCCCCTCCGAGGCCAAGAACAACACCGGCAAGCTCCGGCGCAATAGGCACAAACACCGAAGCAATGGCGATAACACCGATGACACCAAAGTTCACGCCGAATTCAGTGGTTCCAAGGCTGGCCAGCAAAAGAAACCCTAGAAAAGGAATAGCGAGGGACCATCCAGCTTGGACTGCATACTCGATCGTCCGTGCCAGATACATGGCACCCCAGGCAAACAAGCCAATCATACCAACAGAGATTGCCGGGTTTTCAAGCAAGCTAGCAAGTCAAATACCGAGAGCAAGGAAACGGGATCGCAAAGCTAGGACAACGACGAAGAGCCCCGGCAGCCGAACACTGGGCGGCAGAAGAAATTTTCCCCTCAAGTCAAAACGGTGAACATGATATATGCTACACACATAGCCAAAAGGGAGCGCAAGCACGCACTCAGGGACGTCTACGCGGCAGAGCTAGTCGCCCCAAAATTCAATCCGTGGTCGTCATTTCCGATCACCTTTGATCGTCGAGACCACCCAACTAGTATCCGTCATGGTGGATCGGCCGCACTGGTCCTTGACCCAATCATCGACGGATTTCACCTAACACGAGTCCTAATGGACGGTGGTTGCAGCCTCAACCTGCTCTACCAGGATACAGTGCGGAAGATGGGCATTAATCCCTCACGAATCAAACCCACAAGGACTACCTTTAAAGGAGTCATACCAGGCGTAGAGGCCCGTTGTACGGGCTCAGTCACACTGGAGGTGGTCTTCGGTTCTCCAGAAAACTTCCGAAGCGAGGAGTTAATCTTCGATATTGTCCCCTTCCGCAGCGGCTACCACGCACAGCTTGGACGAACCGCGTTTGCTAGATTCAATGAAGTGCCACATGATGGGAACGTAGTAATTTCAAAAAATTTCCTACGCACACGCAGGACCATGGTGATGGCATAGCAACGAGAGGGGAGAGTATCCGTCCACGTACCCTCGTAGACCGAAAGCGGAAGCGTTATATCAACGCGGTTGATGTAGTCGTACGTCTTCACGATCCGACCGATCCAAGCACCGTTACTCCGGCACCTCCGAGTTCTTAGCACACGTTCAGCTCGATGACGACCCCCGGGCTCCGATCCAGCAAAGCGTCGGGGAGGAGTTCCGTCAGCACGACGGCGTGGTGACGATCTTGATGTTCTACCGTCGCAGGGCTTCGCCTAAGCACTGCTACAATATGACCGAGGTGGAATATGGTGGAGGGGGGCACCGCACACGGCTAAGGAACGATCACGAAGATCAACTTGTGTGTCCTAGGGTGCCCCCCTGCCCCCGTATATAAAGGAGCAAGGGGGAGGGCCGGCCAGCCCTTGGGGCGC
>LR880969.1:57125981-57144386 GCA_904067115.1 Aegilops sharonensis
CCTTTATAATCACCCAGTTACGTTGTGACGTTTGGTAGCACCCAAAGTGTTCCTCCGGTAAACGGGAGTTGCATAATCTCATAGTTACAGGAACATGTATAAGTCATGAAGAAAGCAATAGCAACATACTAAACGATCAAGTGCTAGGCTAACTGAATGGGTCATGTCAATCAGATCATTCTCCTAATGATGTGATCCCGTTAATCAAATGACAACTCATGTCTATGGTTAGGAAACATAACCATCTTTGATTAACGAGCTAGTCAAGTAGAGGCATACTAGTGACACTCTGTTTGTCTATGTATTCACACATGTATTATGTTTCCGGTTAATACAATTCTAGCATGAATAATAAACATTTATCATGATATAAGGAAATAAATAATAACTTTATTATTGCCTCTAGGGCATATTTCCTTCACCACACTACGCTTATCTCAAGCTCAAGATGCCCGGTCCACGCGGCGTCATAAAAGTTAATGGAAACACAGAACGCTCCCTCCGTACTGAGGAGCACACAGCCGCCCTAGTAGCAGAGGTATAGAACAACCTTCTCAAGCAGAACTATAATCCGGCTGTCGAGCCCCCGAACATTGTTAAGAAGGTCCGGACTACACTGCAACAGGACAACTCGGCTCGTAAAGAGCTTGATTAGCAATTCGGCCTCCATCCCACGCGTACATAATTACACACCCAAAAGATATGGATGGAGGCATAGCTAGCTCGCGATCCACAGTGCGGCTCGACCGACCCCAGGATTCGCGTACCTTTTCTTTTCCATTTCAGGTCAATTCTCTCTTTTCGAAATTTCTTCTGACAACCCGTTTGTCGGACACACCAAGGAGGCAAGGAGCTTTGGCGCACAAGGGAACCCCCAGGTGGCCTCCGTTAACGATTGCTATACTTGTTTTACATACCCGCCCGTAGCTCGCACTTGGTCTTGGCATGTTAAATAGCCTTTTTTGCTCATCATATTGCACGTACAAATACGTCTCGACGTATTAATCACACTATAAAAATAAAGGGCAACGCCAGTTTTTACTTAATCTTCCCCTTTCTTCCTCTGTATTTATTACTCATTGCACGCGTACATTCTGGTACGTATTACTGCGCCAGGGGCTTCATCGCGCCCCGCATTACGGCAACAAAAGCCCGAACACTTTTACAGTACAGTTCGGCACCCCGAACTTATAGCATTATATGCATCGGCTCCGAATCATGTCTTTGGTCCATAGTTGGGTTGCTCGGCTCCTATGTTTGCTACCTTACATTCCGCTATATCGGCTAGGGTAGTAAAGGGAGAACTACTGCGATTGTGTCCCGGTTCGTCCGGACGAGCACCTCAGTAGAGAAAGCCGAAAACTGACTGTCATGATGAGGCGAGAGCTGGTCAGCTGTTCAAGAGGTCTCAGATCCCTAGAGATTTTTTCCGCTTTATGCGAGGAATCGGATTTTTTCCAATTAGGCGTCTATAACGCCCCTAGTTCAGCCTTCCGAACACCTGGGGCTTCGCCGAAATTTTCATGGTCAAACTCCTATGGCTAAGTGAGGGTAATAAAGGCCGTATTGTCTAATTGCCTTGTTTGTTGCGCTAAACACCTCCTTTAAGGACCAGAATATGGAGTAAAGAGTGTTTAGATTTATCCCGAACACCCCCGTACTATCTACGTGGGGGCAGAAGCCGACGACTGGTCAACCCTTAGATGTTAATAAACGGCCGCACAGGAGGTAAAATTTAATCACAAGCATCATATTACATACCAATCTTGTTTCATATTATAGGACAACCCAAATGTTTTCATGGGAATATCACGTCCTTCGCACATTGCTCTACCACAAGGCGGGATCCCTCCAGGACACCGTCGAAATACAGCTCGGGTCGTCGATGCTCCTTGCCCTCAGGTGGCCCTTCGGTCATCAACGTCTTGGCATCCATCTTCACCCAGTGCGTCTTGACACGCGAGAATGCCATCCGCGCACCCTCAATGCAGACCGTCCGCTTCACGACTTCAAGCCGTGGATAGGTACTCACAAGCCGATTTACAAGTCCAAAGTAGCTGCCGGGCACGGGTTCGGCAGGCCACGGCTGGACTATCAGGTCCTTCATGGGTAACTCGGCCAACTTGTGCAGCTCGACCAGCTGTTTCAACTGGTCGCTAAAGGGCACCGAATGTTCTGGTCCAAGATATTAGGACCAGAGCAGCTTCTTCGTAGACATCCCTTCTTCGGCCCGGTAGAACTCTGCGGCATCCGATACGCTACGTGGCAGATCTGTAAATGCCCCTGGAAAACACAAGTTCCGGCAAGTTCAAGGACAGCTTCCTTTGCATCCTTGCCTTGCATAGCGACAGCCTTACCCGCCGCAATCTTCTTGGCCGCCTGGATTTCCTGGAGGGCGCTCTGGGCTTCGGCTTGGGCATCTTGCGCGCTCTTGCGTGCCTTAGCAAGTTCGAATTCTTGTGCCTTAGAGTCACGCTCCAAGGACTCGTACTTTTTGACAGCGTCCTGGAGCTCTTGCTGAATCTTGCTGGCCTTGGCCTCGTGCTTCTCGCGTGCGGCATGTTCCTTGGCCGCTTTTTCCTCGGCCTCAGCCAACGCCCTTTTGAGGGCCGTCACCTCGGTCGTGGCCCCTAGTAAAGCTCATGACACTTTAGTCATCTTGAACCATTTATTCTTCAATATACACGCAGGTTACTGCATACCTTGGCTATCCTCCAGCTGCTTCTTCACGAGGCCGAGCTCTTCCTAGGCCTGCTCCAGTTTCTGCTTCAGTCTGGAGACCGAGCGGTAGCAGCCAGCAATGAGGCCTGCTTATTCACATAGACACCTTATGTTAGACTCATGCGGAAATTATTTTTGATCCTCTGTTCGGCTTTTCCTTTCCGGACACCGAACAAAGCATTAGGGGCTACTGTCTACGCTGTGATATTCTTCTTACAATTACATTACTCACCTTAAAGCCTGCAAGAAGACTAGCGCAGGCTTCTATCAGTCCGTTTTTGGCGGACTGCACCCTTTCAATCACCGTACCCATATGGGCACGGTGCTCATCCACAATGGAGGCGCCTTGTAGCGCTTCCAATAGATGGTCCGGCACCTCTGGTTGGACAACGGTCACCGGTTGCACACCCCCTGTCGGTGTCAAAACCGGCGGATCTTGGGTAGGGGGTCCCGAACTATGCGTCTAGGCGGATGGTAACAGGAGATAAGGGACACGATGTTTTTACCCAGGTTCGGGCCCTCTCGATGGAGGTAAAACCCTACTCCTGCTTGATTAATATTGATGATATGGGTAGTACAAGAGTAGATCTACCACGAGATCAGAGAGGCTAAACCCTAGAAGCTAGCCTATGGTATGATTGTTGTTCATCCTACGGACTAAAACCCTCTGGTTTATATAGACACCGGAGGGGGTTAGGGTTACATAGAGTCGGTTACAAATGGGAGGAGATCTACATATCCGTATCACCAAGCTTGCCTTCCACGCCAAGGAAAGTCCCATCCGGACACGGGACAAAGTATTCAATCTTGTATCTTCATCGTCCAGGAGTCCGGCCAAAGGTTATAGTCCGGCCATCCGGACACCCCCTAATCCAGGACTGCCTCAGTAGCCCCTGAACCAGGCTTCAATGACGACGAGTCCGGCGCACAAATTGTCTTCGGCATTGCAAGGTGGGTTCCTCCTCCGAATACTTCATAGAAGATTTTGAACACAAGGATAGTGTCCGGCTCTGCAAAATAAGTTCCACATACCATCGTAGAGAGAATAATATTTACACAAATCCAGTCTGCTGACGTATTCTGCAGCGTGACATCACACCACGGCCAAGCCTTTATTTGAATCGTTTTTACTGTCCCACCTCAGCGCACTTAGCGAGGCGGTTTCGTTGGCATGTCTTGTCGAAGCAGAGATCGTGTCCCTTTATTCCGGGATTCTCATCAATACGGGCGTGGGTAACCCAACCGTGCCATTAATTATGGCGCTTGGGAGATAAGCGAGTTTTACCAGGCTGGTGGGGGGCACATAGTTTCGTCCGCCCATATAAGGGGATAAGGATCCACCTTTCTCATCTACGCCTTCTTCCTCCTTTGCTTATCCATTTTCGCGCACTCGAGCTCCAGCGCCCAAGTCCGCACATCCCACCTCAACCTTCTCCAGCAATGTCCGGAGCGGGAGGCAAGTGGATGGTCTCCTCCGTCACGGAGGGACACATCAAGAAGCTGAGGGAGGCCGGATACTTTTCTAACGACATCGTGCACCGGCTCCCAGACAAGGGGCAGCTCATCCCCACCCCCAGGCCCCATGAGAGGGTGGTGTTCCTCACCCATTTCCTCCGCGGACTAGGTTTCCCACTTCACTCATTTTCCGAGGGCTCATGTTTTACTACGGCCTGGATTTCCACGATCTGGCCCTGAACTTCGTCCTCAATATCTCGGCGTTTATCGGCGTGTGCGAGGCCTTCCTCCGCATCAAGCCCCACTTCGGCTTATGGCTGAAGACCCTCAATGTCAAGCCGAAGGTAGTGGGCGGCCAGCAAGCGAAGTGCGGAGGCGCCATGGTGGGCAAGATGCCCAATGTTACATGGCTCGAGGGCTCCTTCGTGGAGACCATAAAGGGGTGGCAATTGGGGTGGTTCTACATCACCGAGCCGCGTGACCCTGAATGGGTAGCGGCCCCCGAATTCCGACCTGGCATCCCCACACGGCTCACCTCCTGGAAAGAGAAGGGCCTGTCGTGGGGTAATTCGGAAGAGCGAACCGGACTCCAAACCTGCGTCCATAAACTGGTGGACAAAAAGGTTAAACTCGTCAACATAGTCCAGGTCATGCTTATCCGCCGGATCCTCCCGTGTCAACGACGGGCTTCTAACTTGTGGGAGTTCAATCCGGCCCAACACCAAACTCTGACCAGGCTCTTTGACACAACGCACGAGGATGCCTGGAAGGTGCTATTCAAGGGCGCCGAGGTTCCCCCTCCCATCACCGAGGATCACGGATTCCGCGCGAAGCGCCAAGCCAGCGTAGTAAGCTTATTTTGCCCTTTACGGGATACTTGTTTTTCATAGTTTGACTCTATGCGGGATCTAAGCTCCCGTTCCTTTGACAGGAATGGCAGAAGAAGACCGGACAGATCGACTGTCCGGCTCCTTTGACTGAAGACCCAGCGGACGCCCGCTTGACGGGGCTGCTGGTTCCGGCACCTTACGTGGTGCTGGAGAAGAAGGCCAAGAAGAAGTCCACGGGAACTCGAAAGAGTTCCTGGCGCCCGGTGGTGTCGGATTCATCGTCCGATGACTCTGAGGCGCACTCCTCCCACGAAGACGAGGGGGAGGAAGAAGAGGCCTCTCCCCCTCCAGCGGGGGGAGGAACGAAAAGGAAGGCCGCCCCAACTTGGGGGGGCCGGAGGGTCCAAGAAGGGAAGGACCCTTCTTCCGGACTACTCCACTAACACCGACGACGGTGAAGAGGAGTGGCCATCCAGGGCCAAGCCTCTGGCAAAATCGTAAGTATACGGATACCAGAATAACTCATGGCGTTCCTTTGTTGCACAGTATCTTCTAACGCCGAATATAATCATGCAGTCCGCTCTGAGACTAGGTCGGCGTGTCGTCAAGCGGCTACTTAAGCTTGTCGGATGTGAATAGCACTTCACTTCCGGCCGCCTCCTCCCCTCGCGCTGCGTATGCTGCCGAGGCGGAGTCCCAAAAGGGTCCTAGCCAGGAGGAGGTGGTCCTGGAGGCGCCGCAAGGCGACCTCCCGGACTCCAGGCGCAAAGGGGACAAAACCCCCAAGGGCTCCAAGTCCGACCCTGGGCCGGACACCGCCCCGGAACCTTCAGTGGTTCCGGAGTCCGGCGGGCGCCCCCCTAGTAAGAAGGGCAAGCCTACGACGCCGGTGACCTCCGTCCAACCGGAGGCACCGGATAATCTGCTGGAGGTGCTTAACGGTGCCTCCATCGACGAGGAGCACCGCACTATTATGAGTGTGGTGATCCAGAAGGTTCAGTCCGCCAAGAGCGGGCTGACTGAAGCCTGTGCCAGCCTTCTAACAGGCTTTGAGGTATGTATTTAAGATATGTAAAAATATTACCGCATAAACAGTAGCCCCTGATGCTCAGTTTGGTGTTCGGAAAGGAAAGCCGAACTGAGGATCAAAAAGATATACGCAGGAGTCTACCATAAGTATGTCAATATGGGAATGCAGGCTGCACTGCTGACCTCTGCCGCACTGACAGCGGAGGTCGATGCATTGAAGCAGAGCCTCGAACGGTCCGAGAACGAGCTCGGCCTTGCCAAGAAGCAGCTCGAGGATAAGGAAGGTAAGTAATACCTTATGTAAGTATATAAAAAAGATGTGGTTGCAAAAAATGACAGGACCAACGTGAGTATTACAGGGGCCACAACCAAGGTGGCGACCCTAAAGAAAGCGCTGTCCAAGGCTGAAGACAATGCGGCCATGGAACACGCCGAGCGAGAAAAGCAGGAGGCGCGAGTGGCGGAGGTGAAGCAAGAGCTCTAGGATCTCGTGAAAAAACACGAGAGCTTGAAGCTTGACTCAAAGACTTGAGAGTCGGAGCTTGCCTCGGCTCTTGAGAGCGCCAAATCTGCTAAGGCCCAATCCCAAAAGGCCCTCCAGGAAAGTGAGGCGATGAAGAAGATAGCGGCGGGTAAGGCATTCTTTATGCAAAGCAAGCACGTGAAAGTGAATTACTTGTTACTTACCTGAGTCCGGAGCTCTCCAGGAGCATTCGCAGATCTGCCCCGCAGTGTGTCCGACGCTGCCGCCTACTACCGGGCCGAGGAGGGGAGCTCGACAGAGAAGGTGTTCTGGTCTTAGTATGCTGAGGCCGGACACCCGGTGCCCTTGAGCGACCAGCTGAAGCAACTGGTCGAGCTCCACAAGGTGGCCGAACAGGCCATGAAGGGCCTTATAGTCCGGCTATGGCCTGGCGAGGTCATGCCTGGGAGCTACTTTGGGCTGGTGAGGCGGCTGGCGGATGCCTGTCCACGGCTTGAAGTCATCAAGCGCTCCGTATGCATCGAAGGCGCCCGTAGGGCCCTTGCCCGTGCTAAAGTGCACTGGGGCAAGATGGATGCTGAGAAGCTGGTGACGGGTGGGCCGCCGCAGGGCAAGGAGCATTGTAAGCCCGAGATGTATTATGAGGGCGTCCTGAAGGGTGCCCGCCTTGTGGCGGATGAATGTTCCAAAGATGTAATTTTTGAGTAAACTCGCATTTGTGATCCTGTACGTTGAAAACTTGTTCATATGCGCTAAGCAATGCTTTTGAATTTAAAATATTACCTTCTCTGTGGCCGTTTATTAAATTTGAGAGATGGCGAGTCGTCGGCTTATGCCCCCGTGCCACGAGTGCTGGGGTTTTCGGGATAAACTTGAGCGCTCTTTTTCCCATTCTTGGGTCCTTCGAGGGAGGCGCTCAACACAACGAACAAGGCAATCAGACTATAATGCTTGAACACTCTCACTTAGCCATAGAATTCTATAATTTTAAATTTCGGCTAAGCCCCTAGTATTCGGAAGACCGAGTTCGGGGCGCTATCCACGCCTAGGCCGGACAAAGCCGACTCCTCGCTCTAAGCGGCATAAGTCTTTAGGGACTCGAAAACCTCTCGAACAACGACCAGCTCTCGCCCAATCATGACGGTCAGTTTTAGCTTTCTCCACTGAGGTGCTTAGCCCAGCTCAACCCGGGCACAATCGCAGTGGTTCTCCCAGCGCTACCTTAGCCGATATAACGGAACGTAAGGTACCAAAACATGGGAGCCGGGAAAACCAAACTATTGACCCAAGACATGATTCAGAGCCGATGCATATAATGCTATAAGTTCGGGGTGCCGCACTCATGAGAGTGTTCGAACTTCTCACACCATATTCTGGGGTATTTAAGCCCCTGGTGTATTGGCCGTACCAAAGTGTACGGTTGCATAATGTCATAACTGAACATATTTTTATAAAAAAGGAATACAATAATAGACAAAAGCTATGTATTGTTTATTCGAAAAGTTTGCGGTAAAAGCAGAATGATACAAATAGTGCGATAAGCAAGAGATGGGACTATTTGACATGTCCCCCTCCAGGGGCGAGCTGCGGGATGATATGTGAAACAAGTATACTGCTCGTTATAGAGACCACCTGGACACTCGATGTAGCTTTCTGCCTCCCTGGCTGTTGCATCGTGTGTTCGGCGATTGTACTGCCGGACAGGCCTTTCGTAGAGTGAAGTCCTGAAAGTAAGAAAAAGAATGACAAAACCGGGAGCCCCTAGTGTGGTTGAGCCGCATTTTGGGCATGCCGTGGTCGTGCCTCTCCCCCTATGCCCATGTTATTTCCAGAGCGTAGTTATGTACGCGTAGTACTGGTTTCACAATTTCGCGGGGGTTGGGGTTGGGGCCGCATTGCTACGCTTGCTCGGAACGTGCCAGGCGGTCTTGTTGTAGGTTACTCCGGGCGCGCTTGATGGTGTCCGGACGTTTAATAGCCGGACTGGAGAATTGCCTTGAGAGGCTGCTTTGTACTTCCGCCGCGAGGGCCGCCGTATGCTCCTCCGTTCGGTGAGAGCGTTCTGTGTTTCCATTGACCGTAATGACTCCTCGAGGGTCTGGCATCTTGAGCTTGAGGTATGCGTAGTGCGGCACTGCATTGAACTTTGCAAATGCGGTTCGTCCGAGCAGTGCATGATAGCCACTGCGGAACGGGACTATGTCGAAGATTAACTCCTCGCTTCGGAAATTATCCGGGGATCCGAAGACCACATCAAGTGTAACCGAGCCTGTACAGTTGGCCTCTACACCTGGTATGACGCCTTTAAAGGTCGTCTTTGTGGGTTTAATCCTTGAGGGATCTATGCTCATTTTTCGCACTGTATCCTGATAAAGCAGGTTCAGGCTGCTGCCGCCGTCCATAAGGACTCTAGTGAGGTGAAATCCGTCAATGATTGGGTCTAGAACCAATGCGGCGAATCCGCCATGGTAGATGCTAGTGGGGTGGTCCATTCGATCAAAAGTGATCGGGCAGGAGGACCATGGGTTGAACTTTGGGGCGACTGGCTCCAACGCATATATGTCCCTGAGTGCACGCTTCCGCTCCCTTTTGGGGATGTGGGTTGCGTATATCATGTTCACCGTCCGCACTTGTGGGGGGACGCCCTTCTGTCCACTATTGTTCGGCGGCCGGGGATCCTTCTCGTCATCGCTATGCAGCCCCTTGTCTCTGTTTTCGGCACTTAACTTGCCTGCCTGCTTGAACACCCAACAATCCCTGTTGGTGTGATTGGCTGGTTTTTCGGGGGTGCCGTGTATCTGGCACGAGCGATCGAGTATTCGGTCCAAACTGGACGGGCCCGGAGTATTTCTTTTAAATGGCTTTTTCTGCTGACCGGGTTTAGAGCCTCTGAATCTGGCATTAACTGCCGTATCCTCAGCATTGTCGCCGTTAATGCGGTGCTTGTGCTTGTTGCGACGCGACCTGCCATTGTTGTCCTTGGTATCCGAATTACCAGGGCTCTTGGTCATGTTATTACTACGAGCTAGCCAGCTGTCTTTTCCCGCGCAAAAGCAGGTCATGAGTGTTGTGAGGGCCGCCATGGATTTCGGCTTTTCCTATCCTAGGTGCCGGGCAAGCCACTCGTCACGGATGTTATGTTTGAAGGCTGCAAGGGCCTTTGCGTCCGGACAGTCGACTATTTGATTTTTCTTGGTTAGGAACCCTGTCCAGAATTGTCTGGCCGATTCCTCTGGCTGCTGAATTCTATGGCTTAGGTCATCGACGTCTGGTGGTCGCACATAGGTGCCCTGGAAATTGTCGAGGAATGCGGCTTCCAGGTCCTCCCAACAACCAATTGATTCTGCTGGTAAGCTGTTAAGCCAATGCCAAGCTGGTCCTTTAAGCTTGAGTGGGAGGTATTTGATGGCGTGTAGATCATCACCGCGGGCCATGTGGATATGAAGGAGATAATCCTCGATCCATACTGCAGGATCTGTTGTGCCATCGTATGATTCGATGTTTATGGGTTTGAAACCCTCGGGGATTTGATGATCCATTACTTCATTTGTGAAGCATAGTGGGTGTGCGGCGCCTCTGTACTGGGCTATATCACGACATAGCTCAAATGAGCTCTGTCTACTTTGTTCGGCCCGGCCGGATTTACCATACCCGGCATGACGGTTATCGTCACGTGTCGTGGGGCGCCCACGCGATCCATAGATCAATCTTGTTTGCCTTGCCTTGTCCTCCAATATATCTCGCAGGTCTGGCGCATTTCCCCGTGCCTTGGTATTCTTTGAGCAACGCCGGGGTGCGGCTTGAGTGGAGGGCCGAGAGGCCTCTTTGTCACGGCCACGAGGTGGCCGATCGGCCGCATCATGCGCTGGTGATGTAGGTCTAGGTGCTTCCTCCTCTAATCGGGGTAGCAGCCTGCGTTTTGGGTAGCTCTTGGAGGGGTGTTCGAGTTCGTACTCTTCGGCCGCAAGGACTTCAGTCCATCTATCGGCTAGCAAGTCTTGGTCAGCTCTAAGCTGTTGCTGTTTTTTCTTGAGGTTGCTCGCCGTGGCCATAAGCCTGCGTTTGAAACGCTCTTGTTCGACGGGATCCTCAGGCACAACAAATTCGTCGTCGTCAAAGCTTGCCTCGTCTTCAGAGGGAGGCATGTAATTATCGTCCTCTACCACTCTGTCTGCCGTTCTCTCATGAGGGCTGGTTTCTCCATCCTCCTGCGTTGAATCCTGCTGGAGGGGGTTGTCTTCGGCACTGTCCGGGGTGTTATTGTCTCCCGTGCCGAAATCACCGTTTTTCCTTTGGCGGGATTTAGAGCGGCGCCGCTGACGCCGACGCTTAGGCTGCTTCTTGGAGGGGTCATCCTCCGTTGTTCCATCGCTATTCCCTTCTTTTGGGGTGTCCACCATGTATATGTCATACGGCGAGGTGGCCTTCCAGTGCCCTGTAGGCGCTGGTTCTTGGTCGTCTCCTGCATCGGCATCCATACCGTCAATGTCATCGGAGTCGAAGTCGAGCATGTCGGTTAAATCATCGACAGTGGCTACGAAGTGGGTGGTGGGTGGGCTTTGAATTTCTTCGTCGTCCGCATGCCAACCTTGCTGACCATAGTCCGGCCAGGGCTCTCCTGATAAAGAGAGAGACTTTAGTGAATTCAGAATGTCGCTGAAGGGCGAGTGCTGAAAGATGTCCGCGGCGGTGAACTCCATGATCGGCGCCCAATCAGATTCGATTGGCAGGGGCGTGGAAGGTTCGGAGTCCGCAGGGGAGTCCGGCACCTTGGAGTCACAAGCTTCGCAAAGGACAAGGCTGGTGTTTGGCTCGATTGCCGTAGAGATTGCAGCCCCCGAGGCGGTGTCCAGCCACCCGTCCTCGATTGGCGCAGTCGGCTCCGGGTTGAGGGTCGGAGAGGACACGGGTGCGGCCTCTAGGGCACTGTTCGGCGGCAGAGCTAGCTCATGCCCATCGTAACAGTGTGGCACACTCGGCTGTGGCTCGAACCCGTCGAAGATCAAGTCTCCGCGGACGTCAGCCGTGTAGTTCAAACTTCCAAATCTGACCTGATGGCCAGGGGCGTAGCTTTTGATCTGCTCCAGATGGCCAAGCGAATGGGCTCGCAGTACAAAGCCGCCGAATACGAAGATCTGTCCGGGGAGAAAAGTCTCACCCTGGACCGCATCGTTGTTGATGATCGGAGGAGCCATCGGGCCTAAAGATGACGACACAAAGGAACTCTCAATGAAAGCACCAATGTTGGTGTCAAAACTGGCGGATCTCGGGTAGGGGGTCCCGAACTGTGCGTCTAGGCGGATGGTAACAGGAGACAAGGGACACGATGTTTTTACCTAGGTTCGGGCCCTCTCGATGGAGGTAAAACCCTACTCCTGCTTGATTAATATTGATGATATGGGTAGTACAAGAGTAGATCTACCACGAGATCAGAGAGGCTAAACCCTAGAAGCTAGCCTATGGTATGATTGTTGTTCATCCTACGGACTAAAACCCTCCGGTTTATATAGACACCGGAGGGGGTTAGGGTTACATAGAGTCGGTTACAAATGGGAGGAGATCTACATATCCGTATCGCCAATCTTGCCTTCCACGCCAAGGAAAGTCCCATCCGGACACGGGACGAAGTCTTCAATCTTATATCTTCATAGTCCAGGACTTCGGCCAAAGGTTATAGTCCGGCCATCCGGACACCCCCTAATCCAGGATTCCCTCACCCCCTCTTTTTGGGAAAAGCCGTTTGCCGGATTCCGGATCCGTATAGGTCTCCGGAATAGAATCCGGCTGAGGATCGAGTAGAACTCGGCCCGTACCGTCTGTCTCCGTAGGGGCTTTTCCCCCCATATATCCGGCGGCCCGGGAGTCATCCTGGGGCGCCACCCTGACGATCTCCAGAGCCCTCCCCCGGTCCGAGGAGGCCCTTTGGGACACTTCCTCGTCATCACCCTTGGTCGAAGGGGAGTAAGCAGGCGGCGGTGACATGCTGGCCTGCTCCTTGGGCTCCAGTGAACCTTCTGATGAAGATCGTGGAGAACTGTCCCGAGCCAGACTATAATAACACGATTCAAACATATCAATATTGTAAGGCGGAAAGGACGGACGTTCGGGCATGAATAAAGATTTTTGATACTTACGGTGTGGCCCGAGGCTTGGCCCGGGAAGGCTGCTCCGGACTGCTATCGACATCCCACGCGGAGTTATCCACGGGGAAGCCTTTCCCCCTCTTGGGTGCCTTCGCCTCTATATGCGTGGAGGCCGCTCTCTTCTTCCTCCCCACCTCGGATGGGGAGTCGTCTTCCTCTTCCTCCTCCTCATCATCGTCCTCGGCGGACGAAGAGCGAGTTTTGCCTTCGGACATCACATCCGGAGCACCTTTTCGGCGAGGGCCCCTCCGGGCCCCTTTGGCCGCTTTCTTGGCCGTCTTCTCCGGCACCTCATAAGATGCTGGAAACAGCATTTTCTTCAGTAATGGAAATCCGGGGTCTTCGGGCAGCGGAGCTGGATAGAAGAATACCCAAGCTAGGCCTATTTGTTTTCTCTGAATTACTGAGCTGCAAATCTTTCAAGACGAGGAGGGATGCATTCCGTCCTGGCCAAAGAGTATGGTCAATGTCTGTTAAAAGTAATATCAAAAGGGGTTGAAAATTCCAAAAAAAATATAGCAAATGAGATATTAGTTTTTTTTTGGTTTTGTTCTTCACTAATATCTTATACGTATTTCATTGGATTTAGCATGACATAGTACTAATTTATTTTTAAATTTGTTTATTATGGCTATTAATTTTTGGATTAAGAATATTTCATTCCCCAGCAAAAATTTGCGATTTTTCAAAAATTCCCACATATTTAGTTATTTTTTTGACCCTGGTACTGACCAGAAAATGGCCAGCAATTCTAAAAATGGAAAACGGGCTGCAATAAATTCCATATGAATTAGAAAATGAGTAAAAATTATAAAAATAATAGAAAATGGGCTGTACATGCCACAAATTTTGAGGCTGACTTGTTTACGCAAGGCTTTGTCAGTGAACACACGATTCTAGCAGCAGTGACTGTTGGATTTCCATCCAACGGCCGACGTGCTTCTTCAATCTCTGATCTGCCTGCTCCAGCCGCCTAAACTAGCGCCAGCAGGACTGCCTGCTCCCTCCTCTTGTGGCCTGCTGTGATGCCGCGTAGGCTTCCCTGGCCCACCCTACTCCCTCAGCTGGCTTGGCCGCACGCAATCAACTGCCTCCTTATTACGCGAAAAAAATGATTCCTCCCACTGACATCTGGGGTGCACCGGTTGGGAGGCTGACCTGTGGGCCTACTACGTTGACGCGTACGCAGGGCTTGTCAACTTAGTCAACAAACGATTCTAGCAGCAGTAACCGTTGGATTTAAATCAAACGGTCCTGCTGCTTCTTCAATCGCTGCTCTTCTTGCACCAGCCGCCCAAACCAGCGCCGGGGAGACCGCCTGCTCCTGCCTCCAGTGGCCGGCTGTGCTGCCGTTGAGGCCTCATCGCCCCCTACTACCACCACCACTAGCCAGGCCCTGCGGCGACGACAGCCTCACACCGCAGCCGAACCAGTGAACCCTCGTACTCCTCTCCGCGTGGGCATCCACTGCCGCGTCTTCCCCGGCTCCGCGTCGTCCCCTTCCTAGGCCTTGCCGTCGTCCACCGCCTTGGTGCTCTCGGCGCGGCGTGGTCAATGTGGTCAACGACATTCCATCGGAAGAGTATTGTATGTGGAGAGGCTGACAGCTGGGTCCACGGCCATAGCCCAGTTTTTTTGTGATTTTCCAAGTAAGCCGCTTTGTCAGGCCTGTTGGGCTGCAAATCTTTCAAGACGAGGAGAGCTTTCATTCGGCTGGCCGAGAAAATGGCCCATCAGTAATGAGAAATGGGTTGTACATTTTTAAAACACATCAAACCGGCAATTAGTTTCAAATATCTTTTTTTTTCATTTCAAGATTTTAAATTACATTAATTTTTATGCGTGGAGAATTTGTTGGATTTTATATTGATATACATTTATTTTTAAAATCAGTTTGAATGTGAGTCGAAATTTCAGGATTAAAAACAGTTCGAACCGCATCGAAATATGCAACATTTCGTATAAGTTTTTAACCGTGGCCACAATATGGGCTGTAATGCTAACAAAAAGAATATGGGCTCCAAAAAACCTTAAGAATTAGCAAATGGGCTGTAAATTATTAGAAATAATGGCAGATGGGTTGTATGATGTTTTCCACAGATTTGAGGCTTTCCTAAAAATAAGGTTGACGCACAAGCAGTGACTGTTGGATGGCCCTCCAACGGCCGTCATGCTTCTTCAATC
This sequence comes from Aegilops sharonensis, assembly GCA_904067115.1. Lineage (NCBI taxonomy): Eukaryota > Viridiplantae > Streptophyta > Magnoliopsida > Poales > Poaceae > Aegilops > Aegilops sharonensis. The sequence goes on from LR880969.1 coordinate 57,140,828, forward strand.
TCTGCTCTTCCTGCTCCAGCCGCTCAAACAAGCGCCGGCGGGACTGCCTGCTCCCTCCTCCCCGCGGCCGGCTCTGACAGCTCGGACCCACCATTTATATCTTCGCACGCAAGGAAGTGCCTCCTTATTACGCACAAAAAAAATGAATACTCCCCTGTTAGCTGGGACCCAGTATAGTGGCAGGCTGACTTGTGGGCCTACTAAGTTGACGGGGACGGAGGGCTTTGTCAACTTAGTCAATATGCACGATTCTAGCTCCAGTGACCGTACGATGTCCATCCAACGGTCGTAGTGCTTCTTCAACCTCTGGTCTTCTTGCTCCAGCCGCCCAAACCGCTGGCCAGGCCATCCCTCTACTCACCCACACCCCCTGTTATTCTGCGGCGATGGCAGCCTCACACCGCAGCGAACCAGTGAACCCTCATACTCCTCTACGCGTGGGCATCCACTGCCGCGTCTTCCCCGGCTCCACGTCGTCCCCTTCCGAGGCCTCGCCGTCGTCCACCGCCCTGGTGCTCTCAGCGCGGCGTGGTAAACATGGTCAAGGAACGGCTTCCATCGGACGTGGACTGCACGTGGAGAGGTTGACGGCTAGGCCACGGCCGCAGCAAGGAAGTGCCTCCTTATTACGCGCAAAATAATTATTCCTCCACCTGACAGCGGGGACCCACCGGACGGGCCACCGTATTTCATGAAAAAAACGTTTCCCCCCTGACTGTTGGGACCCACCAGCTACACCTTCGCACGCAAGGAAGTGCGTCCGGGCAAAAAAACAAAACGATTCGCCCCCCTGACTGCTGGGACCCACCAGCTACATCTTCGCACGCAAGGAAGTGCGTCCGGGCAAAAAAAATGATTCACCCCCCTGACTGTTGGGACCCACCGGCTACATCTTCGCACGCAAGGAAGTGGGTCCGGGCAAAAAAACAACACGACTCGCCCCCCTGACTGCTGGGCCCCACCAGCTACACCTTCGCACGCAAGGAAGTGGGTCCGGGCAAAAAAACAACACGACTCGCCCCCCTGACTGCTGGGCCCCACCAGCTACACCTTCGCACGCAAGGAAGTGGGTCCGGGCAAAAAAACAACACGACTCGCCCCCCTGACTGCTGGGCCCCACCAGCTACACCTTCGCACGCAAGGAAGTGGGTCCGGGCAAAAAAACAACACGACTCGCCCCCCTGACTGCTGGGCCCCACCAGCTACACCTTCGCACGCAAGGAAGTGGGTCCGGGCAAAAAAACAACACGACTCGCCCCCCTGACTGCTGGGCCCCACCAGCTACACCTTCGCACGCAAGGAAGTGCGTCCGGGCAAAAAAAAAAAAACGATTCGCCCCCCTGACTGCTGGGACCCACCAGCTACATCTTCGCACGCAAAGGAAGTGCGTCTGAAAAAAAACGATTCGCCCCTCTGACTGCTGGGACCCACCAGCTATGTTTTCGCACGAAAGGAAGTGCCTAACACTCGGGACCCACCTGGTCGAAGCGTACGTAGCGTTGTTCTTCTGGTCGCGAACGTGTACGTTCATAATGGTCGATGTAGAGGCGCACACGTGTCATAGTAGAGGCGCACACGTGTCTTAGTAGAGGCGCGCACGTAGCATGTACACATACGTACAACGGCCAGGGTGCAAGAAAGAAAATACTGCCATGTATGTGTACATACGGGCGGGGTCTCGAACGCCTACTCGCGCATACGTACGGCGAGGGCTCATGTACATGGCTGGGTCGGAACGGAGAAACAACATCGTCGTTGTGTTCATGGGGAGGCAACAGAATGCGTCGTGTTCATGGTGAGGCAACGAAATGCGTCGTGTTCATTGGGAGGCAACGAAATGCGTGGGAGCCGACCGGCTGGGTCGAAACGGAATGCGTCGTCGTGTTCATCGGGAGGGCTTGGACGGAACATGCGATGGAAACGAGGCCTGGCATACCGCACAACGGAGGAAACGGACCTCCTATGTTTGGAACGGGGTCCTGTTGATCGGGAGGGGTCTGGCGTACCGCAAAATGGAGGAAACGGACCTCCTACGGTCGAAACAGGGGTCCTGTTGATCGGGAGGGGTGTGGCGTACCGCAAAACAAACGAAACGGACCTCCTACGGTCGAAACGGGGGTCCTGTTGATCGGGAGGGGTGTGGTGTACCGCAAAACGGATGAAATGGACTTGTGTTGGAGCGCTACGATCGAAACGGGGGTCCTGTTCATCGGGATGGGTGTGGCGTACCGCAAAACGGTACTCCACGGGATACTGTTCATCTCCACCGTCGACCTCCTCCAGCCCCCACGGGCTACCGTCGACCTCCTCCAGCCTCCACGGGCTCCTGTTCATCCAGCCTCCACCGCGCGCTACTCCACCGGCTACTGTTCAACCACCCCTCCATCGTCTACTGTTCATCCAGCCCTCCACACCACGGGGTCCTGTTCAACCACCCCTCCACGGGCACCCCTCCACCGTCTACTGTTCATCCAGCCCTCCACCACACCACGGGGTCCTGTTCATCCAGAGGCAACGCCACCACTCACTGTTCATCCAAATCCCCCGCAACGCTCACTGTTCATCCAGAGGCAGCATCGATCAGCTTCAGTTAGCAGCAGTAGCGAAGGAATCGCTCGATCGGGTTTAGGTAACATCCATCGATCGATCGCTCGGGTTCAGTAACGCGTAGCCTGCAGTGCAATCGCTCGGGTTCAGTTAGAGCCCAACGCCTCGCTCGGGTTCAGTTAGAGCCAACGCCTCGCACACACGCGCGTACGTGTACGAGAGAAACACGCATCGCTCGGCCTCCGACCTCCCACTGTAACCGGGAACTCCCCGAAATTTTCCTCCCCCTCGCTTCTACCACGGTTTTTTCCATCATGGACGGCCCAAAGAATGTCATGCAACTGCGTCTCCGGCCCGCCCAGGACGAAAAGCCCATTTTCTGTCATGATTTTTTGTCATAGAAGTAGGAGCCCACCATAGCTATGATGATACCTGGTTTTTGTCAGGACCCCGATCCCAAGTCACATCGACCTAGCTGGTAACACCTCATATCACTTTGCGGCCTCACGCACGGTATTCCCACGGGTGTCGCCTTACCGTGGCCCGGGACCGTTTGCGCCTTTTGGCTCACGTATATGATAGTGTCGCTAGCATCCACATGACAAAGAACCCGGGCCGACATGGCTAGTCGTGAACCCAAAGCGGCACTAACCTATGGGGACAGGCATACATGAATCACCTCGAGCATGTCGGTCATCAACGTATGAATTCGGGCTGTAGCACTGGGCTAGCAGGACTCCGGTATCCCGGGCTGTAGCAGGCTAGGCAGGACTCCGAATATCACCGCGTGACATTTCCCCGAAGGGACAGACATAGGAACGAAATGAATCACATGCCGGCCAGTCAAGTGTCCAAGCAGTAGTGCTGGGCTAGCAGGACTCCGGTGAACCGGGCTGTAGCGGACTACTATCGCTCAGAAGCACGAGACTACATTTCCCCATATGAGAGGCTGCCAAGGATAAACAACTAGATTGTCGGATCCCACTCATACCAAGCATTTCAATCATACACG
>LR880969.1:57194381-57220384 GCA_904067115.1 Aegilops sharonensis
GTCAAGCGGAACGAGCTAATCAGGAGATCTTGAGGGGTATTAAACCCCGGCTTATGGTCCCTTTAGTGAGGACGCCGGGTTGTTGGGTCGAGGAGCTGCCATCTGTGATATGGAGTATCAATACTACACCAAACAGATCCACTGGTTACACGCCGTTCTTTATGGTCTATGGAGCGGAGGCGGTTCTTCCCTGTGATATACGTCATGACTCGCCCCGCGTGGCGGCTTATGTTGAGGCCGATAGTGAGGCAGCCCGGCAGGATGATTTGGATCGACTGGATGAGGAGCGAGATATGGCGGCTGCTCGTTCGGCGATTTATCAGCAAGATCTTCGTCGGTATCACAGCCGGCGGGTTAGAACAAGAACCTTTCAGGAAGGGGACTTGGTGCTTCGGCTCATTCAAGACCAGACAGATATGCACAAGCTATCCCCACCTTGGGAAGGGCCCTTTGTGGTTAGTAAGAATCTGTACAACGGGTCATACTATCTGATTGATGTTCGAGAGCGGAAAGACTCACGCACGTCAGAAGAGGAGACCAACAGGACGTGGAACATAGCTCATCTTCGGCCTTATTATACCTGAGCCATCGGCTCCACTTATGTACATATTAAGACAATGTATATATTATGAATAAAAGCAATAAACCGGATCCTCGGCCAAAGCGGGGTATCCGTTTTGTATAAAGTCCGGTTTGGGTACATGGAGATGTTGTCATGAAGCGGCCTCCGGTTTAACCCTTAGCCTTGATTTTCAGAAATTTTTGTCACTTGGGGGCTTGGTCGTGTCCGAACCAATGCAACACCTCTTGACAGGCGAAAGCCACCAGATCACTTGGGGACATGGTCACGTCTGAACCAGTCACGCCTCTTGGTCGGCCTAAGGCCATAGAATCACTTGGGGGCTTTGGTCGAACCCGAACCATTGCAATGCCACTTGATCGGCGTCATGCCACGATTTCAGTTGGGGACCTGGCTGACTTGAACCATCGCTACACCTTATAGGGAGCTTGGTCCTGTCCGACCATGGTAACACCATCTGATCCGGCTCAATAAAGCCTTTTCTTGCAAACGGTTTTTTATCATTGCCTTTGCTTCCATATGGTTTTTATATCAATCATTTGATTTTTGTTTGCCTTCTTAAACCGACAAACCTCTTTAAACCGGATTCAAGTTGTCCGAATTCGGTCCAGTTTTAACCCGACGATTTTGTTCCGGTTTGGTTTTTTCTGTTAACATCCCATTATGGAGTAACAGGGGGCTTATAATGCCCGACACGGTTTACACTGTAAACCGGCATTTTGAGCACATGAGTTATTTTCTCCTTTGCAGGTAATGGTTTCTAAACCTCCACCTCAAGATTGGCTAAAGCCAACTGCATGCCCGACGCTGGCAGGTATTTTTATATCATAACGTTTGATCATATACATCCCTATTTTCTTATATAAATATATGGGCGTCACAAGCCGGCTGGCGACACAAGCCGCCGTGGCGGGTTAAAGAATTTGTGATTGCAGGCAAAATAAGTTGAGGGTTCATCACTCCACAGTATCAGCACCACCATGCAAAAGGTTACAGACTGAGGTTGTAAAGGCATTGTTCAAAGCAAAGTGCTGACTATCCTATTACAAAGCCTTTTAAGGCCCGATGTTTCATGTGGTGTTATGCCTTGAAGCTTTGGAGGCGTCGCCCGGCTTGACGGATTACGCTTCTTCGCCGGGTTGACGTGAGGTAGAGGGGGCGCCTGGCGTCGGTTCAACTTATTCTTCTTCCTCACCCAAAGCCCGGAAGTCATTGGTAGACCAGTCAATCCGGGTTAAGGCCTGAAAGACAGCTTCTTCACTTATCAGCTCAGCCGGATCAACGTCAGGGGCGTAAGTGTGCTTACGGATTGGAGGAACAAGGCTCTGCACTTCAGGGATGACAAACTCCACCCGCTTGTTGTTTGCGTCATAAAAAGAGCGGTGAACCGCCAGGTTGGCTTCAGCGGCCAGTTGACTCGCCAATGGACGCATTTCCTTTGTTATCCGCTTCAGGGCGTCGTTATCAAAGGCTTCACCATTCTCTGGAGCGCTGGGGAAACCTTTGGCTATGTCAGCCGGATCAAGATCTGCTATCCACGCCTTGGCGCGAGTCAGAGCTAGTAGGGTGCCAGCCCGAGCCGCGGATCGCTTTAACTCTTCAAGCTGCACCGGAATCATGGACAGCCGGTCCAGTGTCTCTCTGATCAGGGAGGGCGCCGTGTTGTCGTATGATGTAACACATATGACTCGCTGGGCGCCGGTATACAGTTGCTCAATCAGGGTGTAAGAAGCCTTGAGCTTCTTCCGCACGTCAGAGCCCAGATGAGCAATACGCTTGCCTGCACCAGGTTCAGACAGCTCAAGTTAAACCGGCGGCAATATTAAAGCAGGTGTATTCAGTGAAAATTTTCTTACCAAAGATGGCAGAGGTCATGGCATGAACTTGGCGCTTCAGTCTGATAAGCTCTTCGGTAACCAGTTTAAGAGCTGATTCGGCATCTTCTGCCCGTTTTTTCAAACCGGTTTTCTCGGTGTCCCATTTGGCCCGCTCGGACGCATATCCTTCCTTCAGCTGTTCCATAGCGGCCAAGGCAGTTCTCAATTCATCCTTGGCCTTGGTGGTTTCGGCTTGTTGAGTTTCCAAGCTGGCACGAAGGTCCTTGAGTTGCACGGTTTGCTGGTATATCTCATTCTGATAACAAAAGAAGCATGTTAGTTGTGTTATTATAAAGTCCCACGCTCAATACAAGTATTCAACTTGGCACTTGGGGGCTAATGGCTAATTGATCTCAGTTCGGTATGGGGTACAGAAATTAAGTCCCGGTTTAACTATGACAAAGTTAAACCGACCCCTGGGGGCTACAGTACTGCAGTTCAAGGTGTATAGTTGTTTTACAAAGTTAAGTGCCGCTTTGACTATGACAAGTTAAACCGACCCTTGGGGGCGATTGTGCAGCAAAAATACAAGACATGCATAAATCCCTACCTCATAGCGGTCCTTCGTGCGATTCACTAGACCGGCTTCAAGGTCACGGCTTGTGTAGAGCCGGTTCAGAAAGCCGGAGTGAAGTTCTTGGGCAGAAAAATTGTCGTAAGCCGACAGATCAGTTTTCTCCTTGTCTTTACCCATGGTGGCAGACTCTCCCTTGGTGCTGTGTCTTGTTAAAGCGACCGGTTGGCTAGGGGCAGTATAGCCAGTGCCCGTCACAATGACATCATCATTCTTGGCCGGGCTGGCCGGATCAGCGGTCTTCTTTGGGCTTGGTGCCTTCATGCTCTGGCTCGGCGGTTCAGTAGTTACGACCGGCTCTGCGGTCGGGCTCGGTGGAGCAGGATGCGAGGTTTCCACTTGAGCCCCCGGTTCAGCTTCTGGCGGATCAGCAATATCGTCTCGGTACAACTCGCCAGAGCTATTCTTAGCGACTTCAGGATTTTCGTGGGTCTGTTCTGGGGTCTTTTCCGGATCAACATCCGCAGTAGGGTCAAGGGTTTTTGCTTTATTACTCAGGCGAGCCTTGGTGCTGCAGTATTCAGAATTGAATTAAGACAAATTGGCCAAAGCAATGGTAAACCGAATTGACGGGACAACAGTTGCGTACCCTGCAGCAACTTTGAGCGGTGGCAGTTGCGTGGTTGATGAACCGCCGGACGAGTTGGAAGAGGCCTGATAATTCGGGTCAGATGGGTTGAGAGGACATCGGAAGAAACCCTTTAAGGGATAACGCTTTTCAGGAGAACAATTCACCTCTGGACGACGCTTCCGGGTTGGTGTGTCTGGTAAACCGGATGAGGTAATCCGTTGGCCACTGTGCCGGGTTGTGCGGCGCTCTTCAGCCTGCTGCGTCTTCAAGGAAATATTTGGATTCAAGTAAGCACATGAAGGATATTTTTTCACTTTCCGGACGGAGCGACGAATTCTTTTAACCGGCGCAAGATCGGATTCGGAAGAAAGAAGGATTACCTCAACAGGGTCGGCATGACTGGCTTCAGCATCATCCTGGGAGGTGAAATTGTCAGTAAAAGGAACACAAAGCGGAAAGCCGGTTTACAACGACTCCCCCGTAAGAGAATCACATTTTACCTCAGCTTCTGATTCTTCGTCCTCCGGTGGATCAGAGGACTCGGCGGCTTTCTTCTTGCCTGCCTTCTTGGTGGCCTTGGACTTTACGCGCGGCGCCTGAACCGGTTTAGTACGTTTCCAGAAGGAGCTGTCAGCCTGAGAAGTAACAAGGATTAATGCATATCAACAAAGTATTAAGGACCCAAAAGCGGTGAGTAGAGATTTACCGCCGGCGGTTTGTTGGCAACACAGAATGGAGCCAACCCGGTTAGGCTGCAGACGGAGATCGGTTCATCAAGCATCTTCTTTACAATCTCTGTGACCTCAAGTTCAGTTATGGGCAGCTCGTGACGTCTTTGAGGGTCTTTGAGGCTGCCGGTGTACTCATGCATCAATCCGGGCCGGCGGCTTAGTGGCAAGACGCCCCAAGAAACCCAACACCGCACAAGGTCCACGCCGATTAAGCCATTGGCCATTAGAGCCCGGAGCTTGATTATTTGAGGCGCGAAGTTCTTACGTTCCGCGGCGGTTAAGCGTGAATGCAGTGGATGCTGGTTGCTGAGCCGGTGAGGACGATAACCCGGCAAGGGGTTCTCATTGGCAGGAGCAGTGTTCCGGCAGTAGAACCAGGTTTGGTTCCAATCCTTTGGATGGCTGTGGTGTTTGGCGTGAGGAAAATCCACTTCCTTCCTCTTCTGGATTGAAACGCCGCCTAGCTCTGTGTTGGGACCATCAGAAAATTCGGTACGGTGGCTCAAGTGGAAAAAGTCCCGGAACAGCTCCACAGATGGTTCTTCCTGAAGATAGACTTCGCAGAAGACTTGAAGTTGCATATGTTTGACACAGAGTTCGGGCCGATATCCTGCGGATGGAGCTTCAAACTTGCAAGGACGTCCCGGAAAATTTTTGAACCGGGCGGGCAGAATCCCCGGTCTTAGTGCTGCATAAACACAATTACTTCTCCCTCTAGTGGCTCGGGAGGAAACTCGCCATCTGGAACACGCCAGTGGAGGACATTTTTTGGAGACAAACCGCCAGTGGTGACATAGCCGTTGAGTTGCGTTTCAGTGATTTTGGACCGGACCCAATTGCAAGCTGAGAATTGAGGAGCCATTCCGGAAGACTAAGCTGTGAAAGAAAAAACGGTTCAGGCATATCATACATTGTTAAACCGGCGATTCAGCAGCCGGCTTCCAATTCCGGTTTAACTGAGGACTAATGGAGTGACGGATTAGCTATCAAAAGTTAAACCGCCGAATAAAGCAGAGCTGAAAAATCTACTAAGTGTGGACAGAAACAGTTTTCACACGCGAATGGAAGTAATCGAGATCTACCGAAGCTCTAGTAAGAAAAACTTTACGACCTATGCAAACCTTATAAAGAGCAGGAGGGTTCAGGTATTCTACATTCGAGGATCTGAACAAAAGGGAAGGTGTATAAAGAGCTAATTGGACGGCGGGGCAGCCACCTGCACAGGATGTACGGTACGGCTGAGTCGTACGGCCATGGCGGAGCAGGTATGAAGAACTGATATGAGCACCTATGAACTATGAGATGAACAGGGTTTTCAGATGGGATCTAGGGCTTGAAAGGAACCTTACCTGACGAGCAGAAACCGCGGAGGAGCGCTGAAAACTCTGGTACGATCAGGTTGATGCAGCAGCCCGGCGTTGAAGCGTCGTTCGAAGGTCGGGGGCGACGGCGGAGCTTCAAGGCCGGAGCGTCGCGAGGAAGGAGAAGAGCGGAAGAAGAAGAAGAGAAAGGCCCGACCGGTCTATTTATAAGGGACCGGAGCAATCAACGGGCGCGAGAATCGAGGAGTCAAAAGCGGCGGACGGTGCAGCGGCCGCCTCGATTTCCGGGATAGCATTAAATGAAGGGAATCTTACCGTTTGGATTTCTTTATTAAAGATGACGTCAGGGTGCCCTGACACGGAGATCGGAGGATGACGTCACGGCGGTTCAAGCGGATGGCGGTTTACAAAATATGAAAGGAGATCAAGAGTTTCCTGAAGATGTTGAAGATTAACTTGAACCAGTTCAAACCAATCTGGGGCCTAATGTTGGGGATGCAACTACTGAGTGTGAACCGCCCTGGAGGGGCCGGTTTACCCTCGTCCATGATCCGGCCCACGGAGGAGACCCGGAGCCCAGAGGCGACTTAAAGTCCATTTATGTAAACCGCCTTAGTGTTGTAACTAGCGTTGTAAGACAAGAGAGAAGAGACCGAGCCGGACACTTGTATGAGCCGGATCGGGACTCTGTAGACCGGCCGAGCGTCAACCCGTGTATATAAGGGGACGACCCGGCGACGGATTAAAGACAGAGAATTCGAGACTAAGGCAAAGCTATTGCTTCCTAGTCGCCGAAATCACATCAATCCCATCACAACTGGACGTAGGCTTTTACCTTCATCGAAGGGGCTGAACCAGTATAACTCCCGTGTCTTGTGTCCGCTTTAACCCCTCTAGGTAAACCCGTACGATGGCCCTGCGACTAAGTCCTTTCATGAGGACATCTGCCGTGACAATTCTACGACACTACCCATATCATCAATATTAATCAAGCAGGAGTAGGGTTTTACCTCCATCGAGAGGGCCAACATCGTGTCCCTTGTCTCCTGTTACCATCCGCCTAGACGCACAGTTGGGACCCCCTACCCGAGATCCGCCGGTTTTGACACCAACATTGGTGCTTTCATTGAGAGTTCCTCTGTGTCGTCACCTTCAGGCCCTATGGCTCCTTCGATCATCAATAACGACGCGGTCTAGGTAAGACTTTTATCCTCGAACAGATCTTCGTATTCGGCGACTTTGCACTGCGGGCCAATTCGCTTGGCCATCTGGAGCAGATTGAAAGCTACGCCCCTGGCCATCAGGTCAGATTTGGAAGTTTGAACTACACGGCCGACGTCCGCGGAGACTTGATCTTTGACGGGTTCGAGCGACAGCCAAGCGCGCCGCACTATTACGATGGGCATGATCTAGCTCTGCCGCCGAACAGTGTCCTTGAGGCTGCACCAGTGTCCGCTCCGACCCTTAGCTCGGAGCCGACTGCGCCTATTGAGGACGGGTGGCTGGACACCGCCTCGGGGGCTGCAATCTCTACGGCGATCGAGACGAACACCATACCTCCTTTGCGAAGCTCGTGACTCCGAGGTGCCGGACTCCTTTCCGGACTCCGAACCTTCTGCGCCCCTGCCAATCAAATCTGATTGGGCGCCGATAATGGAGTTCACCGCCGCAGACATCTTTCAACACTCTCCTTTCGGCGACATTCTGAATTCACTAAAGTCTCTCTCTTTATCAGGAGAGCCCTGGCCGGACTATGGTCAGGAAGGTTGGGATGTGGACGACGAAGAAATTCAATGCCCACCCACCACCCACTTTGTAGCCACCGTCGATGATTTAACCGACATGCTTAACTTCGACTCCGAAGACATCGACGGTATGGACGATGATGTAGGAGACGAACAGGAACCAGCGCCTATAGGCCACTGGACAACCACCCCATCTCACGATGTATACATTGTTGATACACCTAAAGGAAACGATGACGAGGAACATAGGGACGCAACGAGGGACCGTTCCCTCGAAAAGCAATCAAAGCGGCGGCGTAAGCGCCGCTCCAAACCCCACCTCGATAGAGAAAGCAGCCATACAGACCCAGCCATAGAGTAGGGCGAACCGGCGGACGACGAACATGCCATCGAGCAACCGCCCGAACAGGGCAACTTGGATAAACAACCCGTCCCCGAAGAAGACAACAGTCCGGACGACGTCACGCCAGACAAGATGATGGAGCAGAAGAACCTCCAAAAAAGGCTCATCGCCACATCGCGTAGCCTGAAAAAACAGAAGCAGAAGCTCAAAACAGCGGAAGATGCACTCAGAATTAGATGGAGCAAAGTACTCAACACCGCAGACAAATACGGCGACAGTCGCCACTCATAGAGCTATCCGAAGCGAAAATTATTGCCGAAATTTGATGATGAGGCCTTAGAGCCTCCGCAATCAAAAAATAATAATAAGGAAGCCACCCGGTCGGAAAAACGACCCCATGGCCAACACAGTGCGGCAAAGGATGCCGCACACAAGACGGCACACGATCCTCACAAGGATTCACATCAAAATGACGGCCCAGCCAGATCTATCTATGGGCCAAGAAAGCAAGCTCTGGTAAGCAATGCAACACATCAAATATCCGAACATCACGGTACGCCCAGATATAGGGGCGCCGCACACCCCCTATGCTTCACCGATGAGGTGCTGGATCATGAATTTCCAGCGGGATTCAAGCCTGTAAACATCGAGGCATACGACGAAACAACAGACCCTGGAGTCTGGATTGAGGATTACATCCTCCACATACACATGGCTAGAGGAGATGATCTCCACGCCATAAAATACTTACCCCTCAAACTCAAAGGGCCAGCCCGGCATTGGCTCAAAAGCCTTCCCGAAAACACCATCAGAAGTTGGGAAGAGCTCGAGGATGCTTTTCGGGCAAATTTTCAAGGGACTTATGTCCGACCTCCGGATGCAGATGATCTAAGTCACATAACTCAATAACCCGGAGAGTCAGCTCGGAAACTCTGGAACATATTTCTTACTAAAAAGAACCAGATAGTCGACTGTCCGGACGCCGAAGCCTTAGCAGCTTTCAAACACAGCGTCCGAGACGAATGGCTCGCCAGACACCTCGGGCAAGAAAAGCCAAGAACAATGGCCGCACTAACAAGCCTCATGACCCGCTTTTGCGCAGGAGAGGACAGCTGGTTGGCAAGATGCAGTACCAGTGACCCAAGTACATCCGAAGTTAGGGATGGAAACAGGAAACCGCGACGTAGCAAGGACCAGCGCCGGACCAAGGGAAACAGCCCGAAGAGCACGGCAGTCAACGCCGGATTCAAAAGCCCTCAGCAGAATCAGAAAAAGCTGCCCCCAAAGATAACAGGGACGAGCTAGCTAACTTAAACAAAATCTTGGACAAGATATGTCAAATACACATTACTCCCAGGAAGCCTGCAAACCATACCCACAAAGATTGTTGGGTCTTCAAGCAATCCGGCAAACCCAACGCCGAACACAAGGGGCTCGACACACCAAGCGAGGACGATGACGAACCCCACAAGCAAAGCACCGTAAAACAAAAGAACTTCCCACAAGAAGTCAAAACAGTAAATTCACTTCACGTGACAAAAAGGGAGAAAATAGTGGCGCCCATAGAGATATGCGCCACACGGCCTATCCCAGAGGAGTCCCGCCAATGGTTGTTAAAACCAATCACCTTAGACCATCAGGATTACTCTAGAAGTATCCGGAACGCAGGCTGGACTGCCTTGGTATTAGATCCGATAATTGACGGACTCCACTTGACACAAGTCCTAATGGACGGCGGCAGTGATTTAAACCTGATATATCAGGACACAATCCGCAAACTGGGGATAGACCCAACAACAATTCGCCAAAGCAACACTTCCTTTCAAGGGGTGACGCCAGGCCCAGATGTCCGTTGTACGGGCTCTCTCCTATTAGAAGTTATGTTCGGCTCACCCGACAACTTCCGCCACGAAAAGCTAACCTTCCACATCGCACCATTTACAAGCAGCTATCAAGCATTACTGGGACGCGAAGCTTTCGCCCGCTTCAACGCAATACCACATTATGCATCCCTTATACTTAAAATGCCCAGTCCACGAGGCATCATCTCATTAAAGGGAAATATCGAGTGTTCCTCGAGCATGGAAGATTGTGCGGCTGCATTAACAACCACACACTAAACCGGCCTCAGTAGGCACAACACCTAAACAGGTCGTTCAGACCCCGGACATGGCTAGACGAGTCCGGCGTAAGGGCTTACTAGCCGCATGCCCCCGTTCAAGGGGCTCCGCACATGTACAACAAGAGACAATAAAGCTCAATTTCATTCATTTTAAAAAAATGTACTTTGTTTATTTAATGTAACGTACATTTTCGCACGATCTTTTTCAACTAAGTTCCTCTTTTTTACAGATGAACACCGTGCTACACCCGTCCAGGATACGGTACAATGGAGACACAGGCGCAGACGTGCAGTAGGGACCCGTTGCAAGGATTCTTTTCAGATTAAGACCCTGCATAAACCTTTTTTACTGTCTCTTGTTGATACACATCCCCCCGGCTTTTTGCTATAACCGAGGTGGAGGCTGGCATCTTGGCATCGGCCACGTCAGAACTTTGCGCGTACTGGACACCAGGGGCTTATTAATAAGGGCGTTGTTCAGCCCGTTTTCATAAAGACCGAATACCTTAGGGAGTGTTCGGCGTCGCGAGTTTGGCCTTATATGCATCAACTCCGAATCATGTATTTGGTCAAATGTTGGGTTTGCCCGGCTCCTGTGTTTTGCTGCCTTACGTTCCGCTCTATCGGCTAAGGCGGCACCAGGAGAACTACTGCGATTGTGCCCCGGTTCGGCCGGGCGAGCACCTCAGTAGAGAAAGCCGAAAACTGACTGTCATGATGTAGCGTGAGACTGGTCAACCACTCGATGACCCATCGGAATCTTTAGGATTCCTCCGCATTAACGAAGGGCCGTTTCCCGGTCAGGCACATACGCGCCCCGAATTCGGGCGAGCGTGGTGCCCCTAGGGGCTATATAGTAGCCCCACTGTCAAACTCCTATGGCTAAGTGAAAGTGATAAAGCATTATAGTCTGGTTGCCTAGTTCGCTACGCTATCACCTCCTTTATAGGACCAAGACGTTGGATCAAGTGTGAAAATGCGCCTTTTGCGAACACCCCCGCATTATATGCGCGGGGGCTGAAGCCGAAGACTGCCATCTTTCAGGTTATATACACATATACATTAACGGCCGCACATGAGGTATTTTAATTCTTGCAGGCACAAGTATAAAAAGCTTTTATATTCCATCAAAACATTGTCTTAAAATTATACATGTTATTCGAACATGATGTCCTTCGAGCACTGCGTCTCTATTAAACGAGAGCCCTGCAGAACTTCCTGAAAATAGTGCTCGGCAGGTACTCGGCTCCCGTCCAAATCTTGGGATGCAACGTCGGTGGTCTTCATCTCCGCCCAGTATGTCTTGACACGGGCTAGAGCCATCCGCGCACCCTCTATGCATGATGACCTCTTCATTGCATTTATATGGGGCACCGCACCAAGGAACTTCTGCACCAAACCAAAATAACTCTTCGGCTCAGGCCCCTTCGGCCATAGATGACTCACGACTTCCTTCATGGCGAGTCCGGATAACCTATTCAGCTCCGCCCATTCGGCCAATCGCTCGGATAATGGAAGTGGGCGCTCTGGATTGTGGAACTGCGACCAAAAAAGTTTTTCCACTTCGTGATCCTTTTGATCTCGGAAGTGTTCGGCCGCGTCCGCGGCACTTGCCGCGAAATCCAGATAAGTATCCACCGCAATCCACAGCTGGTCCAACTGAGCATACTTAGGATCCCCGAACTTCATCCGCAGCATAAGGGCTTTCCAGCCGCGATATCTTTGGCCTGACGTAGCTCTTGCTTCATGGCTCTCATTGCAGAGCGAGCATCCTTGGCCTCGGTAGTGGCCTTCTCTAGGTCCTTTTGTTCCGCCCGATCTTCTTTTTCAAGAAGCTTGAAGCGGTCGGCAGCATCCTTCAACTCCACCGCCATCTCGGCCATTTCCTTCCTGCTTCGGCTGTGAGTAGCCTGTTCGGCTTTCAGTCTTCGGCCGCCTTCAAGGCAACCGCATCACTTTTTCTGGCCTGCTCCTTGGCTCGGGCGAGTTCCACCCGAAGGTTCTCCATGGCAGCGGCACCATCTGCATCAAGCATACATGTTGTAAGGCAAGGTTATCAAGCCCCCTTACCAGGTGTCCGCGGAGAAAATTTCATACCTTGCGACTCGTCCAACCGCCTGTTGACAAGCGCGATGTCGGCATCCGCCACGTCAAGTTGCCGCTTTAGCTCGGCAAATTCATCAGTCCGGCTAGCCACTGGACACTTCACCACCTACATAGGAAGAGCGACATGTTATACCTGGGATTATGATCCTCGGCGCGCTGTCATCTTTGACAACGCACCGAGTCTCAGGGGCTACTATCTATACAGGGCGCATCTTTTTATATGCGGAACTGTCAAAAGGTACATCATTTCGCGTACCTCAAAACCTGTCAGTAAACTATTGACGGCCTCGTGCAACCCGCTCTCCCCGGATGAAATCCTTTTAATCACCGTGCCCATCAATGCATGATGTTCTTCTGAGATAGACGCTCGCCCAAGCAGATCCTTCAAATCCTCCGACCATGCACCGGACGGTGCCAGACTCGTCTGATGGCCTTTTTCGAAGGTCGGGCACAGAGGGCTTTGGGGAGCCATATGGCTGCTTTCCGGCCCTGCTGGATTCGGAGAAACCCTCCGCGACGACACCTCAGGGTCACCCGCCTCGCAAGGCGGTACGGCAGGAGGGGGCTTTCCGCTCTCCATCATCTCCAGACGAAGATCCCCTGAAGATGAGCTCTGCTGCGAAGGGCGGAGATCCGAACTACAAGGTAAAAGTTCAGTTGTCTTTCTCAGGAATAAAATAGGGATGTCTCTTATTTGGAAACTCCCCTCTCTACTTACGGCTCGCTGGAGGGCTGATCCCCTTGAGAGCACAATGCGGCCGAGGCACTTCCCGGCGCAGGACCCTCTGACGAAGATCTCTTCCCCCGCTTTGAGACCATGGTCTCCGGGTTTTCAGAGGCGGTCCTCTTCTTTCCCTGGATGGAGGGATTCTCGATCCCTCCTTTCCGGATAGCCTCCTTCGAGGAGACGGTAGCTTCCTTGTTCCCCCCCTTCGCCTTCTTCCAAAGGCGCAACCTCCAGCGTCCTGGTTAACACGGGATCCGGCGTGGTCTCGGGGAGGGGGGCCGGACACCTGATCAGCTTTGCTTTCGCTATCCACTCCTATTTAAAGGGACAACTCCTTTAAGGGCAATTTTTATGACGAATATACGGATAGCGTGTCCGGGTACAGGGCTACTTACTTGAGTATCCGGGCGATTGCAGCTTAGCCCTGCGTCCTCGGCCAAGTCCCGACACATTGCTTGCGATCCGAAGAAGAATTTATACATCTCAATGGGCGTCATGCCCGTAAAGTGTTGGAGAGCTCGTGGTCCCTCCAGATTAAACTCCCACAGGCGTAGGGGGCGGCGTTTGCAGGGCAAAATGCGGTGAATCAACATGACCTGCGCCACTACGGCCAAGTTGATGTCTCTTTCCAGGAGATCTTGAATGCGGCCCTGCAACAAGGGCACGTCCTTGGACGGCCCCCAGTCGAGCCCTTTATTGACCCATGACGCCAGCCGTGGGGGAGGACCCGAGCGAAAGACAGGAGGTGCCACCCACTTGGTGCCCCTGGGCGCTGTGATATAAAACCACTCTCGTTGCCATAAGCTGAACTCCTCTTGAAAAGAGCCCTCGGGCCAGGGAGCGTCAGCATTCTTGCTTATAACAGCCCCTCCGCACTCCGCTTGCCGCCCCTTGATCATCTTCGGCTCTACTTTGAAGGTCTTGAGCCACAAACCGAAGTGAGGGGTAATGCGGAGGAAGGCTTCGCACACGACGATGAACGATGAGATGTGGAGGATGGACTCCGGATCCAAGTCGTGAAATTCTAACTCATAATAAAACATGAGCCCCCTCACGAAGGGGTCCGTCGGGAAGCCTAACCCCCGAAGGAAGTGAGAGGCAAACACCACACTCTCACTAGGCTTGGGAGTGGGAGTAACCTGCCCTTGAGCAGGCAGCCTATGCGAGATTTCGCCGGTTAAATACCTGGCATCTCACAGCCTTAGCACATCTTCTTCCGTGACGGAGGAAGGCATCCACCAGCCTTGAAGGTCGGAGCCGGACATCATCGGAGGTCCGAAGCGCCTAAATCTGGAGCTTTGGGTGTTGGAACTCGAGGCGGGGGGCGGATTCGATTGAGATTGAAAGAAAGGAGTAGAGCCTTGGTCTCTTTATAAAGAGGTTGAATACCAAGAGCCCTCCCCCGTGACCGTTTGGGACTCGCCTTCGATGGAGGAGACGTACCAACGAGCGCGATTGGGTTACCCACACCCGTATTGATGAGAATCCCGGAATAAGGGGACACGATCTCTGCTTTGACAAGACGTGCCAAGGAAACCGCCTCGCTAAACGCGCTGAGGTGGGATAGTAAAAACGATTCGAATAAAGGCTTGGCCATGGTGTGATGACACGCTGCGGAATACGTCAGCAGATTGGATTTGTGTAAATATTACTCTCTCTACGGTGTTATGTGGAAATTATTTTTCAGAGCCGGACACTATCCTTGTGTCCAACATCTTCTATGAAGTATTCAGAGGAGGAACCCGCCCAATGCCGGAGACAAACTGTGCGCCGGACTCGTCGTCATTGAAGCCTGGTTCAGTGGCTACTGAGGGAGTCCTGGATTAGGGGGTGTCCGGATGGCCGGACTATGACCTTTGGTCGGACTCCTGGACTATGAAGATACAAGATTGAAGACTTCGTCCCGTGTCTGGATGGGACTTTCCTTGGCGTGGAAGGCAAGCTTGGCAATACGGATATGTAGATCTCCTTCCATTGTAACCGACTCTGTGTAACCCTAACCCTCTCTGGTGTCTATATAAACCGGAGGGTTTTAGTCCGTAGGACGAACAACAATCATACCATAGGCTAGCTTCTAGGGTTTAGCCTCTCTGATCTCATGGTAGATCTACTCTTGTACTACCCATATCATCAATATTAATCAAGCAGGAGTAGGGTTTTACCTCCATCGAGAGGGCCAACATTGTGTCCCTTGTCTCCTGTTACCATCCGCCTAGACGCACAGTTCGGGACCCTCTACCCGAGATCCGCCGGTTTTGACACCGACACATACACTTATAGCTCTAGTGCATCCGTTGCATGGCAATCCCTACTCACTCACATTAATATCTATTGATGGGCATCTCCATAGCCCGTTGATACGCCTAGTTGATGTGAGACTATCTTGTCCTTTTTGTCTTCTCCACAACCACCATTCTATTCCACCTATAGTGCTATGTCCATGGCTCACGCTCATGTATTACGTGTAGATTGAAAAAGTTTGAGAACGTCAAAAGTATGAAACAATTGCTTGGCTTGTCATCGGGGTTGTGCATGATTTAAATACTTTGTGTGGTGAAGATAGAGCATAGCCAGACTATATGATTTTGTAGGGATAGCTTTCTTTGGCCATGTTATTTTGAGAAGACATGATTGCTTTGTTAGTATGCTTGAAGTATTATTATTTTTATGTCAATATTAAAATTTTGTCTTGAATCTTATGGATCTGAATATTCTTGCCACAATAAAGAAAATTACATTGAGAAATATGTTAGGTAGCATTCCACATAAAAAATTCTATTTTTATCATTTACCTACTCGAGGAAGAGCAGGAATTAAGCTTGGGGATGCTAATACGTCTCCAACGTATCTATAATTTTTGATTGTTCCATGCTATTATATTATCCATCTTGGATGTTTATGGGCTTTATTTTACACTTCTATATTATTTTTGGGGATAACCTATTGACCTAGAGCCCAGTGCCAGTTCCTATTTTTCCCTTGTTTCAGTGTTTCAAAGAAAATGAATATCAAATGGAGTCGAAACGGAATGAAACCTTCTAGAGAAGTTATTTTTGGAAGGAAAGCAACTAGGGAGACTTGGAGTCCACGTCAAGGAAGCAACGAGGAAGGCAAGGCAGGGGGCGCGCCCACCCCCTGGGCGCGCCCTCCACCCTCGTGGGTCCCTCATGGCTCCCCTGACGTACTTCTTCCGCCTATATATCTCCATATACCCTAAAACTTCGGGGAACGGAATAGATCGGGAGTTCCGCCGCCACAAGCCTCTGTAGCCACCAAAAACCAATCGGGACCCTGTTCCAGCACCCTGCCGGAGGGGGGAACCCTCACCGGTGGCCATCTTCATCATCGCGGCGCTCTCCATGACGAGGAGGGAGTAGTTCACCCTCGGGGCTGAGGGTATGTACCAGTAGCTATGTGTTTGATCTCTCTCTCTCTCTCGTGTTCTTTATTTGGCACGATCTTGATGTATCGCGAGCTTTGCTATTATAGTTGGATCTTATGTTGCTTCTCCCCCTCTACTCTCTTGTAATGGACTGAGTTTTCCCTTTGAAGTAATCTTATCGGATTGAGTCTTTAATGATTTGAGAACACTTGATGTATGTCTTGCCGTGCGTATCTGTGGTGACAATGGGATATCACGTGATTCACTTGATGTATGTTTTGGTGATCAACTTGTGGGTTCCGCCCATGAACTTATGCATAGGGGTTGGCACACGTTTTCGTCTTGATTCTTCGGTAGAAACTTTGGGGCACTCTTTGAGGTTCTATGTGTTGGTTGAATAGATGAATCTGAGATTGTGTGATGCATATCGTATAATCATACCCACGGATACTTGAGGTGACATTGGAGTATCTAGGTGACATTAGGGTTTTGGTTGATTTGTGTCTTAAGGTGTTATTCTAGTACGAACTCTAGGGCTGTTTGTGACACTTATAGGAATAGCCCAACGGATTGATTGGAAAGAATAACTTTGAGGTGGTTTCCTACCCTACCATAATCTCTTCGTTTGTTCTCCGCTATTAGCGACTTTGGAGTGACTCTTTGTTGCATGTTGAGGGATAGTTATATGATCCAATTATGTTATTATTGTTGAGAGAACTTGCACTAGTGAAAGTATGAACCCTAGGCCTTGTTTCCTAGCATTGCAATACCGTTTACGCTCACTTTTATTACTTGTTACCTTGCTGTTTTTACAATTTCAGATTACAAAAACCTATATCTACCATCCATATTGCACTTGTATCACCATCTCTTCGCCGAACTAGTGCACCTATACAATTTACCATTGTATTGGGTGTGTTGGGGACATAAGAGACTTTTTGTTATTTGGTTGCAGGGTTGTTTGAGAGAGACCATCTTCATCCTACGCCTCCCACGGATTGATAAACCTTAGGTCATCCACTTGAGGGAAATTTGCTACTGTCCTACAAACCTCTGCACTTGGAGGCCCAACAACGTCTACAAGAAGAAGGTTGCGTAGTAGACATCAAGGCGCCATGTTGGGCAAGATGCCCAATGTTACCTGGCCCGAAGGCTCCTTTGCGGAGACGGTGAAGGGGTGGCAATCGGGGTGATTCTACATCACCGAGCCGCGCAACGCTGACTGGGCGGCGGCCCCCGAATTCCGATCTGGAACCCCGATGCGGCTCACCTCCTGGCAAGAGAAGGGCCTAACCTGGGGTCCCTCGGACGAGCTGATTGGGCTCCAGACGTGCGTCCAAAACATGATAGAAAGAAAAATCAAGCTCGTCAACGTGATCCAGGTCATGTTCATTCGTCGAGTTCTTTTGTTCCAACGCCGGACTTGCTATCTGTGGGAGTATGATCCAGCCAAGCACCAGACGCTACTAGAGCTCTTCGGCATGATGCACGAAGACATCTGGAAAGTGCTCTTCAAGGCCGGCGAGACACCACCGCCCACGACCGAGGATCGCGGGCTCAGCTTAAAATGTCAGGCTAATTCAGTAAGCTGTTTCATGTTTTCAAGGCATACCCTTTACTAGCATATTTTGAGCGAAAAGCCTAAGCCTTCCTATCCATGTTTTCAGGCCTGGATCGAGGTAGCGGGGGGATTAAAAAAGAAATACTGGGCTACCTATTTTCCCAAAGAATTGGTGCATGAGTATTTAGCTTTATTTATTTATTTACTTATTTATGTTTAGGGGACCATGAGCATGTACCTGGGCCGGATTTATGTGGGAGCCTCCCTTCCAGTTAATTATGGGATTCTCTATTGGGCCTTCATCAGTGGGCTGCATGTTATCAACAAGTGGAAAATGTGTTCCGTACGAAAAATAGTATGAGCTACGTACGGTACGGGGCACTAAAGGATAGAACCATGCAATGACTTCCAAAACATTATGTTTGTCGTTCTAACAACACATTTATTCAACCAACAGACGAAATATACTACTGATTGTACATTGAAAACAGCAGCAGCAGCAACCAGGGCTGGGGGTGCAACAGAAGCAGTAAGTAGGCCAGAAGAGTGAAGACGCAGCTCTCTCTTCCAGACCAAACATCAGCTATCATTACAAAAGGGCTACCATAAAAGAACAAGTGTATGCATCAAACTAAATAAAGATCCTACTACACCAAGTGTATGCATCTAACTATCTGGCTCAGTTAGACGTTACTATTTATTAAGCTGTGGAGATTGGCTGACGGCTTGAGAAATGGCCATCCAACAGTCACTGTTTGTGCGTCAACCTTTTTTTTAGGAAAGCCTCAAATCTGTGGAAAACAGCATACAACCCATCTGCCATTATTTCTAATAATTTACAGCCCATTTGCTAATTCTTAAGGTTTTTTTGGAGCCCATATTCTTTTTGTTAGCATTACAGCCCATATTGTGGCCACGGTTAAAAAATTATACGAAATTTTGCATATTTCGGTGCGGTCCGAACTGTTTTTAATCCCGAAATTTTGACTCACATTCAAACTGATTTTAAAAATAAATGTATATCAATATAAAATCCAACAAATTCTCCACGCATAAAAATTAATGTAATTTAAAATCTCGAAATGAAAAAAAAGATATTTGAAACTAATTGCCGGTTTGATGTGTTTTAAAAATGTACAACCCATTTCTCATTACTGACGGGCCATTTTCTCGGCCAGCCGAATGAAAGCTCTCTTCGTCTTGAAAGATTTGCAGCCCAACAGGCCTGACAAAGCGACTTACTTGGCAAATCACAAAAAAACTGGGCTATGGCCGTGGACCCAGCTGTCAGCCTCTCCATGTACAGTACTCTTCCGACGGAATGTCGTTGACCACACTGACCACGTCGCGCCGAGAGCACCAAGGCGGTGGACGACGACGAGGCCTAGGAAGGGGACGACGCGGAGCCGGGGAAGACGCGAAAGTGGATGCCCACGCGGAGAGGAGTACGAGGGTTCACCGGTTCGACTGCGGTGTGAGGCTGCTGTTGCCGCAGGGCCTGGCTAGCAGTGGGAGTAGTAGGGGGCGATGAGGCCTCAACGGCAGCACAGCCGGCCACTGGAGGCAGGAGCAGGCGGTCTCCTCGGCGCTGGTTTGGGAGGCTGGTGCAAGAAGAGCGGCGGTTGAAGAAGCAGCAGGACCGTTCGATTCAAATCCAACGGTTACTACTGCTATAATCGTTTGTTGACTAAGTTGACAAGCCCTGCGTACGCGTCAACGTAGTAGGCCCACAGGTCAGCCTCCCAACCGGTGCGCCCCAGATGTCAGTGGGAGGAATCATTTTTTTCGCGTAATAAGGAGGCAGTTGATTGCGTGCGGCCAGGCCAGCGGAGGGAGTAGGGTGGGCCAGGGAAGCCTGCGCGGCATCACAGCGGGCCTCAAGAGGAGGGAGCACGCAGTCCCGCCGGCGCTAGTTTAGGCGGCTGGAGCAGGAAGATCGGAGATTGAAGAAGCACGCCGGCCGTTGGATGGACATCCAACAGTCACTACTACTAGAATCATGTGTTCACTGACAAAGCCTTGCGTAAACAAGTCAGCCTCGAAATCTGTGGCGTGTACATCCCATTTGCTATTATTTTTATAATTTTTACTCATTTTCTAATTCATATGGAATTTATTGCAGCCCGTTTTCCATTTTTAGAATTGCCGGCCATTTTCTGGTCAGTACCAGGGTAAAAAAATTAACTAAATATGTGGGAAATTTTGAAAATTCGCAAATTTTTGCTGGGGAACGAAATATTCTTAATCCAAAAATTAATAGCCATACTAAAACAAATTTAAATATATATTAGTACTATGTCATGTTAAATCCAATGAAATACGTATAAGATATCACTGAAGAAGAAAAACAAAAAAAACTAATATCCCATTTACTATTTTTTTTGGAATTTTCAACCCCTTTTGATATTACTTTTAACAGACATTGACCATACTCTTTGGCCAGGACGGAATGCATCCCTCCTCGTCTTGAAAGATTTGCAGCCCAGTAATTCAGAGAAAACAAATAGGCCTAGCTTGGGTATTCTTCAAAAAGAAATACTAGGCTACCTATTTTCCCAAAGAACTGGTGCATGAGCATTTAGCTTTATTTATTTATTTACTTATTTATGTTTAGGGGACCATGAGCATGTACCTGGGACGGATTCATGTGAGAGCCTCCCTTCCAGTTAATTATGGGCTTCTCTATTGGGCCTTCATCAGTGGGCTGCATGTTATCAACAAGTGGAAAATGTGTTCCGTACGAAAAATAGTATGAGCTACGTACGCTACGGGGCACTAAAGGATCGAACCATGCAACGACTTCCAAAACATTGGGTTTGTCATTCTAACAACACATTTATTCAACCAACAGACGAAATATACTATTGATTTGAAAACATCAGTAGCGATAACGGGCTGGGGGTGCAACAGAAGCAGTAAGCAGGCAAGAAGAGTGAAGATGCAGCTCTCTCTTCCAAACCAAACATCAGCCATCATTACAAAAGGGCTACCATAAAAGAACAAGTGTATGCATCAAACTAAATAAAGATCCTACTACACCAAGTGTACACATCTAACTAACTGGCTCAGTTAGACGTTACTATTTATTAAGCTATGGAGATTGGTTGACGGCTTGAACCAGATGGGTGCCTGATGGGGGAAACTCCAGCCAGCAGGTCGAAGTCTGATACATGCGACCCTCTCTCCTACTTTGGGCTGCAGAGCGTGGCGGCACATATTAGGGTATGGTGCATGCAGAGACGCATGGTACGCTATGTACACACAGTTTTTCCTGATGAACGAAACCGCACTGCCATCATGATCCTTGCCGTCGGTTATTTCCTGGTTAATCGGATAATTCAGTCCGACAAACAGAGAGCGTGTACCAAGGCTACTTACCAGCCTCCAGTAAAAAATTCCTGAAGACCCATAGAAGCCGGGATACTGCTCAAAGTCCTTGCAGTGACTGTGATTGTATTCCGCGAAACAACACGTCCAGTACATGCGAACGATCATCAATCTTTCACCGTCTTCTGATCGAGCCAGGAACCACCTGCAACTGCCATGCCGCTTTTCTTTGAAAGGTTCTAGGACTAGGAAGGGTAGGGACACCAGGCGGCCTACAACATCATATCAAGTTGGAGTCAAATAAAAAAGGGCTCTTAATTTAGTCAATCTTAAGAACAACATGTTATGAGCATGAATATTTTTTCAGTAAATGTTGACAGTAATATAAGCAAGCCATCATGATATCATAGGAAAGTAACATACTGCTGTAACAGCCGTTTGTAGCGATGACTGGAGTAGGCCAGCAATACGTCCAGCCATAGAAGGAGTCGACAGTGTAAATGAAGCCCTTGTGTTCAATGGCATCAGAGAACCATGGAGGATGTATGATCCTGCGATGGACGTGCAGATTTATCCACTTACCGTAGCGATCTGTCAGATAGGCGAGACCACGGCTGAAGAACGCAATTAGCCTGAAGTCTTTATAATTCGCAGATCTTGTGGGCACTTGGTAGATTACAACCTTGAGCAAATCAAACTTGGTATCGTGTTGGCTACTGTAAAATTTCCGAGTATTCTGGGCTGCGGTGCCAAAGTAGTGCAGTGTTAATCGAAGGAAGGGGGATCAATCGCCGGGTGTAGACCTCCACGAGCATCCAGCGGGGTTGATGCTCGCCACCCTATGATCGTTATGCTGCGTGACACGCCGTTTCTGAAGATCAGGCGGCATCAGCAAGCAAGGAGCTGGCTTAAAAAGCTCCGGCCTGAGGTCTTTGAGTAAATGGTACAGCCCCCACGAGCACGCGGTGAGCGGCATGGTACTGAGATTGTCCACACGCGAAACAATGAGCTTGATTACCTCTATGGGGAGCGAATTCCAGCCACTCTTTTGGCGGACGCTGCTCGGTTCTGCCATTGTTGGCGCTTGGGTTTCGGACGAGGGGGGAGGTGCCTTAGCGGGGATGGAAGCTTGGACGAGATTATGTGCGGACAAAGATGGAGAAGCGAATATGTGCTGCGGGAAGTGTACAGGTGATGATGACTACAACACACCGCTTGACTTACGAGACACATACCAGCAGTGTAGGGTCATATCGATGCCAGACAACTTGCTTGAGTAATCACAGTATTGGTACTCCCTACAGTACCTACTACAGTATTATGCCCTAACTTGCTTGAGTAGAGTAGTAGAGTAGGACTCTGATCTACTACTAGCACCAGAGGAGTAGTATATTCTAATCTAAAATAGTTACAAACTTCAATGCCCGAGCATGGAACGACTACGAATCGTGCTCAAAGACCATGTCTACGTGGTGTTTGGACTTATATGCAAAAAAATAACAAGATGCCCGTGCACACCATCATCACCAACTCGGTTTTTTCTCTACTCCTACTCCTATAGAAGACTCAGTTGGTGATGATGGAGGCGGGGAGGCGTGTTCAGCCGGGCGTGCAGTGGACGGCGCAACCCTATTCAATTTGTTATAAAAAACAAAGAAGAGTAGTAGAGATAGAGACATAGGGAGGAGCACGAGGTTGTGGGAGATAATGATGAACGAGGCAAGGCCTTATCTGTAAATGTGGAGAGAGGTGCGGGTATCTTTTGTAAAATTGTCATAGTTGGCTTTCTATCCGTCAGATATAGATCGGATGGTCTATATTACAAGATGGCAGACATACCATCATCACCAACTCGGTTTTCTATAAGAGTAGATATATATAGATATAGATAGATAGAGACTAGGGAGTACTGGTAAGGACACCATCTACTGCTTCGTGTGCTACTCCTGCTGTAACGCCCCGGATTCGATGTGCCAGGTGTCTGCCAGTTATTCGTCGTCTTTGCCATGTCATGTGCTTGCGTGTTGCACTGTGCCATGTCATCATCTGCATTTCATATCATGTTTTCATGTGCATCGCATTTGCATACGTGTTCGTCTCATGCATCCGAGCATTTTCCCTGTTGTCCGTTTTGCAATCCGGCACACCTATGTCTCCCGGCGCCCCCTTTTGCCTCTTTTCGTGTGCAGGTGTTAAACGGTCTCGGAATGGACCGAGGTTTGCCAAGAGGCCTTGGTATAGCACCGGTAGACCGCCTGTCAAGTTTCGTGCCATTTGGAGGTCGTTTGGTACTCCAACGGTTAACCGGGTAACCGTAGAAGCCTCTTTTGTGTTGCAGCCAAACACCCCTTCCAAAGTGCCCCAAAACCCAGCAAACTGCCCTCCATGCCCTCGGTCGTTCGATCACGATCGTTTGGGCGAAAACCGCACCTCATTTGGAGTCTCCTAGCTCCCTCTACCTATAAATATGCCCCTCCCCCGAAATTCGCGGATCAAATTCGCAGTTGAAACCCTAAAATTTCTCCTCTCCGTGCCGGACGTGTCCATCCGCGCCGGACGAAACCCCGCCACCGCGCCCCGTCCAATCGCCAGCCGCCACGTCGCCCGCGCCGCCCTCCATCGCCGCCGCCGCCCGGGGCCCAGATCCGGCCCGCCCCGGGGCCGAACCGGGCCTCGCCGGGCCCGCTCGCCGCCGACCGCGCCCCCGCGAGCCTCCCGTCACCGCACCTCCCGTGCCTGAGCGCCGCCCCGCGCCTTGGCTCCGGCACCAGGCCCCGCCGGCGTCCTCGCCGGAGCTGCTCGCCGGAGCAGCGGCCATCTCCACCAGCAGGCCGGCCCCTCGTGCCCTCCTCTCGTGCTGCTCTCTCTCTCTCTCTCTCTGGGACCTTGCAGGACAACCATGGCCGCCCCGATCTCCGCGTCCGTGCCGCCCCAAGCCGCCTCGTCGCCGGGAATGGATTCCCCATGCCCGGATCCACCCATCCCCGGCCTCCCCGACGCCTACCGGAGCCCCACGCCGCCCCACGGTCGCCGTTGACTTGCGCCGGAGTCATCCTGTACGAGGAACAGAGCTTCCCCGATTTGGATCCCGTTTCTCGCTAGGTATAAATCGGCAAAGTCCCAGATTCTGTAATTTTCATCCCATGTTCATCGTGCCATAACTCTCTGCATATTGCTCTGTTTCGTGCGTGTAATATGTCAAATTGTTCGCCTCGATGAGTACATCATTTCATCTCATTGCATTATTTGCATTTGAGCTCATCTTGATGCCCGAAATGCTATTAGAAGAGGGCTATGTGATGTTAGTTTCAGATTCTTATCAGAACATTCACTTTTGTAATTTTTGCCATGATTGATGTGTGCACCCTATGAACTTGAGTCCTACATGTGTTTTGTAATATGCCATGCCATCTTTACAGGGGTGTATGCCATGTATTTTTCTGACCTCTGTGGTGACTAGCACAAGCATGCAAACTAGGCTTCATGATGTTGCTGATTTCAGCCCCTGTTCTGCTGATATTTTAATGCCATGTAAACTTGATGCTACCGAGAGATCCATGCTTATTTTGAGATAGTTCAGTAAGGATGTTTTGAACATAAGGTTATTTTCTATCCATCCATGCCCTTGTTTGCAATTATGGAGTGCCATAGCTTGAGTCAATCGAGCTCTACTTTTGCTATAAAATGTTTCCTGGCAGATTGTTTACATGTTATTCAATTTTGCCAAGGTTGTTGTAGTTGATCCTTGCATTCTATGTTGTTGTTCTTACCATGTTTAGCTTCTATGCCATGTCTTATTCTGTGAGTTGCCTTGACATGCCATGTATTGCTCTGTGGTGAGTGGTTCAATCTCACCAACATGCCTACTTATTGTTGTTCCTGCCATGTATGAATCTGTAATTTAAGTTGCCATGTTTACATGGGTGCCATCATATCTTCTGATCCTTTTTGGCTCATGGTCAGTAAGGGACTTTTGTTCTATGCAATTAGTAGATTCATGCCATGCCTTTGTTTCCCATGATAAGTTCCTGTAACATGTTGTTTGATAGCTTTAAACATTGCAACCTGATGTTAATTCTGCTAAGTCAGAAACTGTTATTATTTGCAATCTTGCCATGTGTGTTTGAGCATGTTCTAGTGATTTCTGGAGATAGCTCAGTGTTCATGTTTTGTCATGCTTTACCTGTAATTCATGCCCATGCCTTTTGTTTTCCTATTGAGGTGCTGTAGCATATTGTTTTGATGCTTGCAATATGCCTACTTGCTGTCTTGGACAGATTGTTGCTATGACTTGTATTGTGTGTATGTGTTGAACCGTTGCTCCGTTTTGAGTGTGCTCTATATGAAACTTTCTTGATTTTGCATGTAGCTTCATATTATCATGTTGCATCCATGTTTTGAGGTGTTTGCTTGATGTTTGGGCGCATTTTGCATCAATGCCATGTTTAACTTGTTTTGCTCATATCTTCTAGGCCGTAGCTCCGAATCTAATGAACTTTATATGTAACTTGACTAGAATCTCGTGTAGATCATCTTTGTGCATCTTAAATTGCTGTTTAACAACTTGAACATAATGTTTATTCAGATCTGGACAAATTTCGAAATTTGCATATGAGGACTTACCGGAATTGTTATATGTTGTTTCCGGCCTCATTTAAACTTGCTTTGATGTGTTGCTCTCGTTTGCATCATCTCTTGCCATGAGTAGCCTCATCTAGATTTGTCATGCATCATGCTTGTTGTGCATCATGCCTTGTTCATGTGTGGTGTGTTTACCATGTTGTCTGCTTCTTTTTGTTAGTTCCCGTTTCATTGCGATCGTGAGGATTCGTTCGTCTACGCTTGGTTCGGCTTCATCCGTTCGTCTCCTTCATGGACTCGTTCTTCTTCCTCTCGGGATTTCAGGCAAGATGACCGCTACCCTGGATCTCATTACTATCATTGCTATGCTAGTTGCTTCGTTCTTTTGCTATGCTGCGTTACCCATCACTTGCTGCTCAAGCCTCCCAAATTGCCATGAACCTCTAACTCGTTG
>LR880969.1:57229986-57242392 GCA_904067115.1 Aegilops sharonensis
AATGCATCTATATACTTGGTAAAGGGTGGAAGGCTCGGCCTTATGCCTGGTGTTTTGTTCCACTCTTGCCGCCCTAGTTTCCGTCATATCGGTATTATGTTCCCGGATTTTGCGTCCCTAACGCGGTCGGGTGATTTATGGGACCCCCTTGACAGTTCGCTTTGAATAAGACTCCTCCAGCAAGGCCCAACATTGGTTTTACCATTTGCCTCACCTAGCCCTTTTTACCTTGGGTTTCCGGAGCCCGAGGGTCATCTTTATTTTACCCCCCCCCCCCCGGGCCAGTGCTCCTCTGAGTGTTGGTCCAAACTAGAGCATCGTGCGGGACCATTCCTTGGCAACTTGGGTTACGTTGGTTCCTGTACGCTTCGCACATCCGGTGTGCCCTGAGAACGAGATATGTGCAGCTCCTATCGGGATTTGTCGGCACATCCGGGCGGCTTTGCTGGTCTTGTTTTATTGCTGTCGAAATGTCTTGTAGCCGGGATTCTGAGACTGATCGGGTCTTCCCGGGGAGAAGGAATATCCTTCGTTGATCGCGAGAGCTTATCATGGGCTAAGTTGGGACACCCCTGCAGGGTATAAACTTTCGATAGCCGTGCCCGCGGTTATGTGGCAGATGGGAATTTGTTAATATCCGGTTGTAGTAAACTTGAAGCAAACTCTTCTAAAATACACCAACCGTGTGCGTAACCGTGAGTGTCTCTTTTCGGGGTTGATCGAGAGGAGAACACGGTTTCTGGGTTATGTCTGACGTAAGTAGGAGTTCAGGATCACTTCTTGATCATTACTAGATGACGACCGTTCCTTTGTTTCTCTTCTCGCTCTCATTTGCGTATGTTAGCCAGCATACATGCTTAGCCGCTGCTGCAACCTCACCACTTTATCCCTTCCTTTCCCATTAAGCTTTGCTAGTCTTGATACCCATGGTAATGGGATTGCTGAGTCCTCGTGGCTCACAGATTACTACACCACCAGTTGCAGGTACAGGTTTGCGTTGATCATGACGCGAGAGCGATGTTTGCTTGTGTTGGAGTTCTTCTGCTTCTTCTTCGATCAGGGGATAGGTTCCAGGTCGGCAGCCTGGGCTAGTAGGGTGGATGTTGTTTGAGTTTCTGTTTATGATTCATCCGTAGTCGGATGTTGATCTTGTATATGATGATTGATGTATTCTTGTGGCATTCGTGCCTTATGTATGTATCCCCATCTATTATGTAATGTTGATGTAATGATATCCACCTTGCAAAAGCGTTTCAATATGCGGGTCTATCCTTGGTGGGACCTTCGAGTTCCTTTTGGATAGGGTCGCATATTGGGCGTGACACCTGCGCTCCATTCGGCGGCCGCAACGTCCCCTATAGCCACTCCCTCCTGCGCTCCAATCGGCGGGCGCTGTTGAAATCTGGGGAGCGTACTCTCGCGACTGCTAGCAGCCACGACTTCACTGATGACATCTTCCCCGACCTCGGGAACCTCTTCCTCAACGACATGAGCGACAACCTCAATGCCAACGGTGCTGCTCCCATTGCACCGTATGTGTTTCTGTCCTTCCTGTTCAAAATTGTGGTAGAATTCATGTTTCTACTCTGTATCCTACTACTATGCTAGTCCACATGATTAGTTTCATCTCTGTTATAGCTGTCATGATTTATTTTGTGCTTATTCGGGATTAAATCTCGTAGTAACTTGCTCATATATTCAACTGGCGCAACGTCCCCTACAGCCACTCCCGTTTCATGGACGGCCTGGTCGATGCCTCCAAGGAGCCCTTCGTCCACTGCTATGAGTGCCCGATGCCGTTTTGTGGCTCGCCGGCGGACCTGGTGCATCACCTCACGGATGCGTGCAGCGGTCACTGCTGGCCCTTGGCGGAGAACATCAAGTACGAGACGTGCTACCGGTTCACCATGCCGGAGTCGCTGGAGGATCACCGCCGCTTGCTAGTCTCGGAGGAGGATGGCATCGTCTTCCTCTTGATCGTGGGCACCGGCGAGGCCCACGCAGGCCGCCGCCCCGTCTCTGTAATGTGCGTCAGGGGCGATGCCGCTGACGCTAACACTGACACGAGGCAGATGTACAGGTGCGTGGTCAGTGTTACTACCCCTCCGGGTCGCGTGGGCGGCGACACCGGCCTCATCAAACGGACTTGGACTCTGGGGAACTGGGACTGTCCCGCCAATGTGGACTTGGAAAACCCATGGCATCCTTTACCCGTCGACGCGGTGCACGGGGACTCCAAGGAGGTTCACCTGGACATACGCATTATCAAGTGCACTTAGAAAACATGTAGTGTGTGTGTGGGCGCTTATGGCCCGTGTCTTTGCCGCTTTTGATTCTGTAAGCTTGTCGTTAAACTTGAGTGGCTTTCGCCGCAGTCCTTCCTTTGAACTACTCCTCTCAGTGAGCTCATGTAAGACACTTTGGGTTTCATTTGATAATGGAACCGGGGAGGAGCCTCCCTGTTCTTCTAAAAAAAATACGCATTATCAAGTTAAATGTTGATCATTTGTCTTCGCTCAATGTAATCCGCTGTCTAAGCATGTGGAGACTTCCATGCAGGATCTTGCTCTATTGGAGTATCGCGCATGAATAAAAGTGTATCCGTTTATGGTTTAGTCTAGAATCTTCCATGTATGAATTTTTACTACAATACTGGTGAAAGACTTACGATGAACCATTTCTTACATCTCCTCGCCCCCCTTGCAAGTCATCCTGATTTAATCCCTCCGTCTAGGTGTATAAGGGCATGGTTAATATTACTGAATAGTATAGCCAACTGTTGACTATAAGAAAGTGCCATGTCATCTGTAGCCAACATGTATAACAATCGATACTAAAAAACTAATTCTTAAAGATCATTTCTTGCAAAGCACAATAAGTGTTATTTCTTCACAAGTTTTGGATGCAGGTTGAACAGTTGAACGCTTTTGTTTGCAAAAGATACCTTTTTATCTATTTCACCTGGATGTTTGTGAGCTCTAGAGATGAGATAATATCCGAAGAAACCTACCGATACCCGTTACACATGAGATGACCCCCACATCCTTTGTCAAAATAAACAACTCCCGATCAATGCATTTCACTCTTCGGTGCAACACAAAGGCACCTTACTACTATAGATTAGTACGACCAAAAATTGAACTAACATTATATATAGTACGATAAATACTGATGCATGTCACCTAAAATTATATCATTCAAAACTATGTTCAAATACGAATCCAACGATATAGTTTTTGTTGACATGCACTAACATTTTGTCAGTTAAATCTTCAGTCAAATTCAATGGGGGACTAATAAACCACGACCGATGTAGTACAAGTGTAGAGGGCGGCGCTGCACGGGAGTCTCACCTCTCACCCCGCTCGTGGCGCGGCAGTAAAGCCGTCATATCACAAAACCCAACCACTCCCAGTAATAAGTGGCATGGTAAAATAAACGGACAAGCAACCATCACATCCCTCCATCTTTTTTGCATTTCATCTCTCTGCATTTGCTTTCTCCGGTTCATCTCGCACACTCGATCCCTAGCTACTACTCCTAGGGCCAGTTCTTTTGGCGGCTTCCCCAGCTTTTCCCACAAGACTAGTCACAGTGGAGAGTAACAATAGGCGCCTCACTCATTTATTTGGGCTTATAAACTACTACTCCGTCCTGGTTTATTCCTCACCATTGTATTTGTGCTAAATTTTGACCAAATATTTAACTGATAAAATGTTACTCCCTCCGTCTATGTGTATAAGTCATCTTACGAAAACCAAATAATCCCAAAACACTTAGGCGCGGTGTATTAACTTCTACCTCGTTTCTTGTTTCTTGACATATCAACCAATAAGAGGTAAAGAGTGTGCATGCTTTTAATGACTTGAGATATCAAACACGACATGCAGTGGTTAGTTCATTGCATGCAATACTATTAATTAGCAAATAAACATTAACGTTTCTCGTTTTCTCCTCCTCCTTGGTCACGGTGCACAGCCTAAGATGACTTACTCACCTAGACGGAAGGAGTAGTGCATGTGACATGCACTAACATTTCATTAGTTAAATTTATGATCAAAATTTGACACAGATTACAATGGGGACTGAGGGAGTCCTGGACTAGGGGGTGTCCGGATAGCCAAACTATCATCACTGCCGGACTCCAAGACTATGAAGATACAAGATTGAAGACTTCGTCCCGTGTCCGGATGGGACTTTCCTTGGCGTGGAAGGCAAGCTTGGCGATATGGATATGTAGATCTCCTACCATTGTAACCGACTCTGTGTAACCCTAACCTATCCGATGTCTATATAAACCGGAGGGTTTTAGTCCGTAGGACGAACAACAAACATACCATAGGCTAGCTTCTAGGGTTTAGCCTCCTTGATCTCGTGGTAGATCTACTCTTGTACTACCCATATCATCAATATTAATCAAGCAGGAGTAGGGTATTACCTCCATCGAGAGGGCCCGAACCTGGGTAAAAACATCGTGTCCCTTGTCTCCTGTTACCATCGGCCTAGACGCACAGTTCGGGACCCCCTACCCGAGATCCGCCGGTTTTGACACCGACATTGGTGCTTTCATTGAGAGTTCCTCTGTGTCATCACCGATAGGCCCGATGGCTCCTTCGATCATCAACAACGACGCGGTCCAGGGTGAGACTTTTCTCCCCGGAAAGATCTTCCTGTTCGGTGGCTTTGCACTGCGGGCCAATTCGCTTGGCCATCTGGAGCAGATCGAAAGCTACGCCCCTGGCCATCAGGTCAGATTTGGAAGTTTGAACTATACGGCCGATGTCCGCGGAGACTTGATCTTCGACGGATTCGAGCCGCAGCCAAGCGTGCCGCACTGTTTCGATGGGCATGATCTAGCTCTGCAGCCGAACAGTGCCCTGGAGGCCGCGCCAGCATCCGCTCCGACCCTTAATCCGGAGCAGGATTCCCCGATCGAGGACGAGTGGTTGGACACCGCCTCGGGGGCTACGATCTCCACGGCGATTGAGCCGAACTCCATCCCTGTCCTTTGCAAAGACCTTGACTCCAGTGTGCCGGACTCCTCTCCGGACTCCGAACCCTCCGCGCCCCTACCAATCGAATCCGATTGGGCGCCGGTTATGGAGTTCACTGCCGCGGACATCTTTCAGCACTCGCCCTTTGGCGACATCCTGAATTCACTAAAGTCTCTCTCTTTATCCGGAGAGCCCTGGCCGGACTACGGACAGGAAGGTTGGGATACGGACGACGAAATTCAACGCCCACCAACCACCCACTTTGTAGCCACTGTCGATGATTTAACCGACATGCTCGACTTCGACTCCGAAGACATCGACGGTATGGACGACGACGCCGGAGACGACCAAGACCCAGCGCCTACAGGGCACTAGAAGGCCACCTCGTCATATGACATATACATGGTGGACATCCCAAAAGATGGGAACGACGATGGAACAACGGAGGATGACCCCTCCAAGAAGCAACCGAAGCACCGACGTCAGCGGCGCCGCTCTAAATCCCGCCACAATAAAAACGGTGATTCCGGCACGGGAGATAATAACACCCCGGACAGTGCCGAAGACAACCCCCTCCAGCAGGACTCAGCGCAGGAGGAGGGAGAAGCAAGTCTGCACGACATTGTGGCAGAAAGAGAGGCCGAGGACGATAATTATGCGCCTCCCTCCGAAGATGAGGCAAGCCTCGACGATGACGAATTTGTCGTGCCTGAGGATCCCGCCGAACAGGAGCGTTTCAAACGCAGGCTTATAGCCACGGCAAGCAGCCTCAAGAAAAAGCAGCAACAGCTTAGAGCTGGCCAAGACCTGCTAGCTGACAGATGGACCGAAGTCCTTGCAGCCGAAGAGTATGAACTCGAACGCCCCTCCAAAAGCTACCCCAAACGCAGGCCGTTGCCTCGATCAGAGGAGGAAGCACCCAAGTCACCAGCGCACGAGATGGCAGACCGGCCACCCCGTGGCCGCGACAGAGAAGCCTCTCGGCCCTCCGCTCAAGCCACGCCCCGACGCCGCACACCCACTATGCTTCACAGATGAAGTAATGGATCATCAAATCCCCGAGGGCTTCAAACCCGTAAACATCGAGTCATACGATGGTACCACAGATCCTGCGGTTTGGCTCGAGGACTATCTCCTCCATATCCACATGGCCCGCGGTGATGATCTACATGCCATCAAATACCTCCCACTCAAGCTTAAAGGACCAGCTCGGCATTGGCTCAACAGCTTGCCAGCAGAATCAATTGGTTGTTGGGAGGACCTGGAAGCCGCATTCCTTGATAACTTCCAGGGCACATATGTGTGACCACCAGACGCCGATGACCTTAGCCACATAATTCAGTAGCCAGAAGAATCGGCCAGACAATTCTGGACATGGTTTCTCACAAAGAAAAATCAAATCATTGACTGTCTGAATGCAGAGGCCCTTGCAGCCTTCAAACATGACATCCGCGACGAGTGGCTTGCCTGGCACCTAGGACAGGAAAAGCCGAAATCCATGGCAGACCTCACAACACTCATGACCCACTTTTGTGCGGGAGAGGACAGCTGGCTAGCTCGAAGCAACAACTTGGCCAAACACCCTGATAGTTTGGATACCAAGGACAGCAATGGCAGGTCGCGTCGCAACAAGAACAAGCGCCGCATTAACGGCTATAATGCTGAAGATACGGCCGTCAATGCCGGATTCAGAGGCTCTAAACCCCGTCAGCGGAAGAAGCCATTCAAAAGAAATACCCAGGGCCCGTCCAACTTGGACCGAATACTCGATCGCTTGTGCCAGATACATGGCACCCCCGAAAAACCAGCCAATCACACCAACAGGGATTGTTGGGTGTTCAAGCAAGCGGGCAAGTTAAGTGCCGAACTCAATGACAAGGGGCTGCATAGCGATGACGAGGAAGAGCCCCGGCCGCCAAACAATAGAGGACAGAAGGGTTTTCCCACACAAGTGTGGACGGTGAACATGATATACGCAACCCATATACCCAAAAGAGAGCGGAAGCGTGCACTAAGGGACGTATATGCGATGGAGCCAGTCGCCCCAAAGTTCAACCCATGGTCTTCCTGCCCGATCACCTTCGATCGAAGGGACCACCCCACTAGCATTCGTCACGGCGGTTTCGCCGCATTGGTTGTTGACCCAATTATTGACGGATTTCACCTCACCAGAGTCCTGATGGACGGCGGTAGCAGCCTGAACCTGCTTTATCAGGATACAGTGCGCAAAATGGGCATAGACCCCTCAAGGATTAAACCTACAAAGACGACCTTTAAAGGCGTCATACCGGGTGTAGAGGCCAATTGTACAGCCTCAGTTACACTCGAAGTGGTCTTCGGATCCCCGGATAACTTCCGAAGCGAAGAGTTAATCTTTGACGTCGTCCCATTCCGCAGCGGCTATCATGCACTGCTCGGACGAACCGCATTTGCAAAGTTCAATGTGGTGCCGCACTATGCATACCTCAAGCTCAAGATGCCAGGCCCTCGAGGAGTAATCACAGTCAACGGAAACACCGAACGCTCTCTCCGAACGGAGGAGCACACGGCGGCCCTCGCGGCGGAGGCGCAAAGCAGCCTCTCACAGCAATTCTCGAGTCCGGCCACTAAGCGTCCGGACACTGTTAAGCGCGCCCGGAGTAACCCACAACAAGACCGCCTGGTACGATTCAAGCACGCGTAGCAATCCGGCCCCAACCCCAGCCCTCGTGACATTGCGAAGCCAGTACTACGCGTACATAACTACGCTCTGGAGATACAATGGGCATAAAGGGAGGGGCACGACCACGGCACGCCCGGAATGCGGCTCAACCGCACCAGGGGCTCCCGATTGTGTCATTCTTTTTATTTTTCCCTTTTTCTTCCTTTTTCTTACTTTCAGGACTCCGTTTTCCGGAAGCCCTGTCCGGCACTAGAATCGCCGAACTCACGATGCAACAGCCAGGGAAGCAGAAAGCTACGTCGAGTGTTCAGGTGGTCTCTATTACGAACATTATACCTGTTTTACATACCATCCCGCAGCTTACCCCTGGAGGGGGACATGTTAGATAGTCCCATCCCTTGCTTATCGCACTATTTGTATCATTCTTCTTTCATTGCAGTACCTTTTTGAATAAACAATACATAGCTTTTGTTTATTATTGCACTCTTTTCTTTATCTATATATATGTTCATTTCATGACATGTTGCACCCGTACACTTTGGTACGGCCAATACACCAGAGGGCTTAAGTACCCCAAAATTATGGTGTGATAAGTCCGAATACTTTCACAAGTGCGGCACCCCGAACTTATAGCATTATATGAATTGGCTCCGAATCATGTCTTGGGTCAATAGTTGGGTTTGCCCGGCTCCCGTGTTTTGGTACCTTACGTTCCGTTATATCGGCTAAGGTAGCACCGGGAGAACCACTGCGATTATGCCCCAGTTGAGCTGGGTGGAGCACCTCAGTGGAGAAAGCTAAAACTGACCGTCATGATAGGGCGAGAGCCGGTCGCTGTTCGAGAGGTTTTTTCGGGTCCCTAAAGACTTATGCCGCTTAGAGCGAGGAACCGGAGTTGTCCGGCCAAGGCGTGGATAGCGCCCCGAACTCGGTCTTCCGAATACTAGGGGCTTCGCCGAAATTTAAAATTATAGAATTCTATGGCTAAGTGAGAGTGTTCAAGCATTATAAATCCGGTTGCCTTGTTCGTTGTGTTGAGCGCCTCCCTAGATGGACCCAAGAATGGGAACAAGAGTGCTCAAGTTTATCCCGAACACCCCAGCACTCGTGGCATGGGGGCTGAAGCCAACGACTTGCCATCTCTCAAATTTGATAAACGGCCGCACAAAAGGTAATATTTTAAATTAACAAGCGTTTCTTAGCGCATGTGAACAAGTTTTCAGCGTACAGGACAACAAATGCGAGTCTATTCAAAAATTACATCTTTGGAGCACTCATCCGCTATTCGGCGGGCACCCTTCAGGAGATCCTCATAGTACACTTCGGGCGTGCGGTGCTCCTTGCCCTTAGGTGGCCCGTCCGTCACAAGCTTCTCCGCATCTAGCTTGCCCCAGTGCACTTTAGCACAGGCAAGGGCCCGACGGACACCTTCAATGCAGATGGAGCGCTTGATGACTTCAATCCGTGGACAGGCGTCCACCAGTCGCTGCACTAAGCCGAAGTAGCTCCCAGGCATGGCTTCCAATGGCCACAGCCGAACTATAAGGCCCTTCATGGCCTGTTCGGCGACCTTGTGGAGCTCGACCAGCTGCTTCAGCTGGTCGCTTAGGGGCACCGGATGTCCGGCCTCGGCATATTGAGACCAGAACTCCTTTTCCGTCGAGCTCCCCTCCTTGGCGCGGTAGAATGCAGCAGCATCAGACACACTACGGGGCAAATCTGCGAATGCTCCTGGAGAGCTCCGAATCCGGGTAAGTAATAGGTAATTCGCTTTCACATGCTTGCTTTGCATAAAGAATGCCTTACCCGCCGCTATCTTCTTTAATGATTCAATTTCTTGGAGGGCTTTGTGGGCCTCGGCCTTAGCAGCTTGGGCATTCTCAAGAGCCGAGGCAAGCTCGGACTCTCGGGTCTTCGAGTCATGCTCCAAACCCTCGTGTTTTTTCACGAGAGCCTGGAGCTCTTGCCGCACCTCCGCCAGTTGCGCCTCCCCCTTTTCTCGCTCGGTGCGTTCCGCAGCCGCTTTGTTTTTGGCCACGGACACCGCTTCCTTCAGGGTCGCCACCTCGTTCGTGGCCCCTGCAGTACCCATGTTATTCCTGTTATTTTTTGCAACCTAAACCTTTCTATAAGGTATTTCTTTAATAAGGTACTACTTACCTTCCTTGTCCTCGAGCTGCTTCTTGGCTTGCCCGAGCTCGTTCTCGGACCGCTCGAGGCTCTGCTTCAATGCATTGACCTCCGCAGTTAGTGCGGCAGAGGTCAGCAGCGCAGCCTGCATTCCCATATTGACATACTTATGTAAGACTCCT
Source organism: Aegilops sharonensis (assembly GCA_904067115.1). Classification (NCBI taxonomy): domain Eukaryota; kingdom Viridiplantae; phylum Streptophyta; class Magnoliopsida; order Poales; family Poaceae; genus Aegilops; species Aegilops sharonensis. The sequence continues at coordinate 57,239,955 of LR880969.1, forward strand.
TCGTATATCTTTTTAGATCCTTAGTCCGGCTTTTCTTTCCGAACACCGAACTAAGCATCAGGGGCTACTGTCTATGCGGTAATATTTTTACATATTCTAAACTTACCTCAAAGCCTGTTAGAAGGCTGGTACAGGCTTCGGTCAGCCCGCTCTTGACGGACTGAACTGTCCGGATCACCGCACTCATAACAGTGCGGTGCTCCTCCTTGATGGGAGCGCTGTTAAGCGCCTCCAGTAAGCTATCTGGTGCCTCCGGTTGTACGGAGGACACCGGCGTCTTACCCTTCTTGCGAAGGGACCGCTTGCCGGACTCCGGAACCGATGAAGGTTCCGGCATGGAGTCCGGACGAGGGTCGGGCTTAGAGCCCCTGGGGGTCTCACCCCCCACGCGCCTGGAGTCCGGGAGGTCGCCTTGTGGCGCCTCCTGCGCTACCTCCCCTTGACCAAGCCCCCCTTGGGGCCCCACCGCAGTGTCGTCCGCAGCGTGAGGTGAGGAGGCAGTCGGAAGTGAAGTACTCTCCATTTCCGACGAACTCAGGGACCCGCTCGACGAAGTGGCGAACTCGCCCTTGGGCGGGCTGCATTATTATTCGGCATTAGAGAACATCGTGCAATGATAAAAAAGGCATGGGTATCCGGACACTTACGATCTCGCCAGGGGCTTGGCTCTTGTTGGCCAATCCTCCTCGTTGTTGTCGACGTTGGTGGAGAAGTCCGGAGGAAGGGTTGTTCCCTTCTTGGGCCCTCCGGCCTCCCCAGTTGGGGCGGCCTTCCTTTTCCTCTCCTCCCCCGCTGGGGGAGAAGCTTCTTTTTCCTCCTCCTCGTCCTCAGGAGAAGATTCTGCTTCAGAATCTGACAACAACTGGCGTCGGGAGCTCCTTCGAGTTCCCATGGCCTCCTTCTTGGCCTTCTTCTCCGGCACCACATGGGGTACCGGAGCCAGCAGCCCCATCAATCGGGCGTCCGCTGGGTCTTCCGGCAAAGGAGTCAGACAGTTAATTTGTCCCGACGTCTTCAGCCAGTCCTGTCAAAGATTAGGGAGTTTTAGATCCCACATAGAGTCAATCTGAAAAAAGAGTCCCGTAAAGGGTAAAATAACTTACCTCGCCGGCTTGACGCCGCGAGCTGTATCCGCGATCTTTGTTAGCGGATGCGGGGGCTTCGGCGCCCTTGAACAACACCTTCCAGGCATCTTCGTACGTAGTGTCAAAGAGCCGACTCAAGGTTCGGTGCTGTGCCGAATCAAACTCCAACAAATTAATGGCCCGTTGTTGGCATGGGAGAATCCGGCGGATGAGCATCACCTGGATTACGTCAACAAGCCTGAGATTCTTGTCCACCAGGTTTCAGACGCATGTTTGGAGTCCGGATAGCTCGTCCGAATTCCCCCACGTCAGGCCCGTCTCTTTCCATGACGAGAGCCGTGTGGGGAAGCCAGATCTGAATTCGGGGGCCGCCACCCATTTGGGGTCGCGTGGCTCGGTGATGTAGAACCACCCCGATTGCCACCCCTTTATTGTCTCCACAAAGGCGCCCTCGAGCCATAGGACTTTGGCCATCTTGCCGACCATGGCGCCTCCGCACTCCGCTTGACGGCCGCCCACAACCTTCGGCCTGACATTGAAGGTCTTCAGCCATAGACCGAAGTGGGGCTGGATGCAGAGGAAGGCCTCGCACACGACGATGAATGTCGAGATATTAAGGATGAAGTTTGGGGCCAGGTCGTGGAAGTCCAGGCCGTAGTAGAACATGAGCCCCTGGACAAATGGGTGAAGTGGAAAACCTAGTCCGCGGAGGAAGTGGGGGAGAAACACCACCCTCTCATGGGGCTTGGGGGTTGGAATAAGCTGCCCCGCATCGGGCAGCCTGTGCGCGATGTCGCCGGACAAATATCCGGCCTCCCGCAGTCTTGTGATGTGCCCCTCCGCGACGGAGGAGGCCATCCACCTGCCTCCCGCTCCGGACATGGTTGGAGAAGGTTGAGGTGGGATGTGCGGACTTGGGCGCTGGAGCTCGAGTGCGCGAGAATGGATGAGCAAAGGAGGAAGAAGGCGTAGGTGAAAAGGTGGATCCTTATCCCCTTATATGGACGGACGAAGCTATGCATCCCCCACCCGCCTGGTAAAACTCGCTTATCTCCCAAGCGCCGTAATCAATGGCGCGGATGGGTTACCCACGTCCGTATTGATGGGAATCCCGGAATAAGGGGGCACGATCTATGCTTTGATAAGACGTGCCAAGGAAACCGCCTCGCTAAACGCGCTAAGGTGGAACGGTAAAAAATGATTCATATAAAGGCCTGGCCGTGGTGTGATGTCACGCCGCGGAATACGTCAGCAGATCTGTGCAAAAGTTATTCTCTCTACGGTGGTATGTGGAACTTGTTTTGCAGAGCCGGACACTATCCTGGTGTTCAAAACCTTCTATGAAGTATTCGG
>LR880969.1:57250489-57265258 GCA_904067115.1 Aegilops sharonensis
ATATTACATGTCTCCATCTTTCTCACAGACCTAACTTCTTCCTCTCTCTCTCTCTCTCTCTCTCTCTCTCTCTCTCTCTCTCTCTCTCTCTCTCTCTCTCTGTCTCGTTAGGTTTGTCTCCTACTCTCTCGTCGACATACATACAATCTTTCCCGCCCTATCTGCTCCATCTTCAAAAGCTCTCTCTGCACTTTTCATTCACACATTGGGATATGTCAAAATGTTGCTTCTATAATGGCTGATGTAGAGTTATGGTTGTTTTTGTTGCATCCTACAAAGTAATAACTATGAAATGCATTTAGGTTCTCATTTGACTGGGATTATGTGAGTTTGAGCATGTTGTGAAGTACTATAGACCTTGTATACATCTTGGGGTTCGACAATGATTGTAACTGTTGTATAGACCATTACATTCGAACTCAATAGCCTAATATATTTATTTCACAATTTCAACAAATGATTAGTTCACTACAAACTAAGAAAACAAATGTGTACTCCCTCCGTTTTTATTTAAGCCTGCGTATTAGCATTGGTCAAAGTCAAGTTTTGTAAACTCTCAGAAAGCTTATAACAAAAAATATTAACATATACAATAACAAATAAATACCATTAGATTCATTATTGAATGTACTTTCACATGATACATATTTGTTATGGTAAATGTTTATATCCCCACCGCAAAATAGACTTCTCCACGGCACCACAGCCTTCGTGCTCCTCCCCTTTACATCGGCGCACTCGTCCACCGCAGCGCATCTGCCTCATCGACGACCTCGTACGCTGCACTGGAGCCGGTCCACCATCGTCGTCGTACACGGAGCCTCTTCCCCGGCATCGTCTTCCTCGGTCTCGGATCTGCTTCCCGGAAGCCGACGCCAAGCGCAGAAGTACCACCGTCGTGGACAATGAACTGACTCCAGCTGCCGACCATGACTCACAGAGGCTGCCGCTACCATCGTTCTCCTCCTCGATTGGTAATGTGTGTATTGAATCAATTAGCAGTACATGTGCAGTTCCAATTTTGTTCATACCTACCCTTCAAATTTCCTGGGTTCTATTGTTCCCGTAAAAGTAATTGGTTATAGCCTCCATTGTCCAACAGAACATCATCTTGTAATTGTGCGCCGCTCCTGTATCGCGCTGTGCTTGGGTAGGTTTTTCATCTGCAACCAGTAGTGTGGCAAATGATGGAAATGTTTTTAGAACTAGCAAGATGCCCATGCGTTGCACGCATCAAGATGCATTTGTATGAGTAGTTTATCTTGTGGGAGAAAAGGATGAACGAGGGAAGGCCTTATTTGCAAATCTAGAGAGGGGTATGGGTATTTTTTTGCAAAATTCCCATTTGTTTCCTTCCTATCTGTCAGATATAAATCGGACGGCCTATATTGCAAGAAAAAAGTATAGAGAAAAAAAAGTAGACAGTAAAGGAAGTAGAGATAAATATTAAATATTAAATAAATATAATAGTAGAGAAGAGAGTAGAGATAGCAGAGACGTCGGGAAAGGATCACGCGCGCGCGGGAAAAAGCGGCCGGGCGTGCGCTAGTTTTGGCGCGCGGCGTCCAACGAACTTTATAAAATACAACACCCTCCCACCGCTCTGTGCCTTGCCACTGCTCTCTCCCCGCTCATTTTCGCCTCGCCGCCGCCGCGCCACCATGCTGTCGCGTCGCCGGGAAACTTGGGGATACCGCGGCGTCAGCGCGCGCCCCTCCGGCGGCTTCTCCGCCGAGATCCGGTTCCGCGGGATGCGCCTCGGCCTCGGCAATTTCGACACCGCCAACGAGGCCGCCCGCGCGTACGACGCGGCGGCATGGCGCCTCCGGTGGCCTCATAGAACATTGAACTTCCCCAACGTGCCGACGCGGGAGCGGGCGCAGGAGCTCGCGCCTCTGCCGCGGCTTAGCACCGACGAAGATCGTTGCGACAACCGGAGGCGGGAGCACCGTCTCGGCATCGCCGAGATGGACGAGGAAGCCATGGCGCTGTGGCGCTAACACTTCCCGCAGGACATCATCAACGAGCGCGAGTTCTACGCGCAAAGGAGGGTGGAGAGGGATAAGAGGAGGGCGGAGCGAGCCGCCTATCGCGAGGACAAGCGTAGGCAAAAAGCGGACGCTCAATTCAACATAAGGCTAGGAGCAGCATCGCCCTGGGAATCCGACGATGATCGGTATCTTCACGCCTACAGTCAGACGTCGGAGGAGGACATCACCGAGGAGGAGTCAGACGGCGAGGAGTAGTTGAATTATCTTTTTTTTTATCTATCTATGCTAAGAACTATCCTCTACTCTATCTACTTCTCGATCTCAGCACTGTAAATGCCTTTTTAAAGCGCCGCGCGTTGTGATTCTGTTGGAGATGCTCTAACATGGCAGACGAGTGCTTTAATGTTGCCCACAAGATGTGCGAGTTTTACTAGTAGTATATTTTTATTGCCATGTTGAGATTTTAAAACCACGAGTGCGAACATGCAGAGGAGCAATGAAGACCAAACACGGGATATTCGGGACATCTTCAAGGAGCGTGGCAAGTTAAAGAGGAGCTGCACCGAACCTGTAAAACGAGCTTTGGTAAGTAACACCCTTTCAATTACTTTCGTGTAGCCTCGTGTTCTTCGATGTGTATATGTTGTAGTTTCTGTTTCTCTTAAGCGTGGTGTTCTTCAATGTGTAATAAGAAGAGTCTTAATCGTCCTAATGCTTTCGTTTTTAGCTTGATGTAGGAAGTGGGTGTTCTCACCTTGTAGTCTGTTTTTATATATTTTTCCTTTTGAATTCACTTCTCCAAGTTCTGTTTATCTAGCTTCTACTAAATGGATCTAGGTTGCTCTATGTATTGATCTAAAAAAGAAGTAACTTCATGTTAGGATGCAGTTCCTGCGAGGAGGGAAGTATGGTCAACCTCGAGATCATGTTTCCAATGAGGCTGGATTACACACAAGGTTCCAGTTCCCTAATGATGTTGGATTAGACACAAGGTGCAAATTCCCAGATGATGCTGGATTACGCACAAGCCAGGTGGAGTCGTCAGCTGTTCGTGTCCTCGTGGCATTAGTAAAGGCTGAAAGAAAGCATGTAGCAGCCCTTGAGAATGTAGCTGAGTTCCTGAAGAAGCGAAAAGAGCAATCAGATGCTCTCTTCACCCAAGCCAAAGAAGAGATGGAAGAAGCCAGAAATAAGCTAGCAGAGGCAGAGCAGGCTAGGCGTCTCCTGCTATCTAAAACTGTTGTCAATACAAAATTTCCTTCATAGTAGCTAGGTTCAAATGTTTATCCAGTCAGCATGCCTGTTGTGATGTCCGTGCATCTACTGATGTGGCACAAAATGTTTTTTTTCGGGTCATGTAATAACAATAATTACTTTGCAAACAATAACAGATGAAGCATTGGACATGGTATAGTTCACGCGCAAGCCCGACATTCCAAGTTCAACTTCCACATCAAACTCATGTTCACAGATATCTGCACATTTCATACATAATGTCCAAAACCATGATTCATTTCAAAGCCAAAAAAATGTGAGGAGAGTTATAAATAAAGAAAAACCTCTACTAGTTCCTGCTACCAGTGCAAGCACAACAAGTCAAGACCATGCATAAATTAATTATATTTTAGTCATTTTTTGTGTTTTAAAATGCCTGCCGGCACACGCGTGGATTCAATGAAGGCAGGCGGGGCAGTCTTAAGCTGGTTGTATGCGGCGAGGAGGCGTGCTCAGCCGGGCCTGCAGCGAGTGCGACCGTCTTGGCCAGCGCGCCGGTTCAATGCCTGCGCTATGAGAGGTCGCGTCCGTGTCAGAGCAATCACTCCCTCCAGTCCTTTTTTGTTTGGGTATAACAAAATCTCGTTTTCCATTCACATTTTACAATTAAAATTCATGGACAAACTTTGACCCAAAGTACGATGGGGACTAGTAAACTAGAATGGAGGTAGTAGTTTTTTTAATCAAAGAAGGGTTTCCCCTTCCGATTTTCATTACTGAAAACCAGCATCTAAATCTAAACCATAGTATTTGCCCTAGAACTACCAGGTTCAACATCTCGCAACATAAACCATACAACCTCCATCGCAAAAAAAAAACCATACAACCATACGCCAAGGAGGTACGCAGTACTATGAATTCCATTTTCGCTCCATACCAATCGTTCTAAAAACTACTTACTAGTACTTATAACGGGCCATTGAAAATCGGAACTCTTAACCCCGCTAAAAAAACGATATTTTAAACGTGGCTACTCTATATATGGCAACTGGCGAGCCACTGCGCTCCAAGTCGTTCACCTGTGGTCCCGACCATCAACTCCTACGGAACAAATTATCACGCGAGCTGACATTCCTACAAAGGTGCTCCACCACGTACCCGGTACCCGCGAATGAAGCAATCGTGCACCTAGGGTTTTAAGGTTTAATTGTTAACATCGCCTTTACGTAACACTCATGTGTGCGAGACAGCGAGAGGTCGACTGCGTGTGTGCGCCTCTTCTCTTCGTATATGTACTCCACTGTTTGTCTGGTGTCCAAAAAATTATAATAACTACTACCAATGTGCCAATGCGTTGCCACACGATCAAAGTAGATTATTACATATTCACCGATTTGATAGAAAAAAAGTCTAGTTTTGAAATATGTATATCACTAAAAATATGTTATGTTTCACTCAAAATATATTCCTTTGGCGTTTTTGATGAGATAAGGGAGGAATGTTGTTGGTTTCAAGATTCGAGAAGTGGTATATGTCTAATTTATACTCTTACTAGCAAGATGCCCGTGAGAAATGGATGAACGAGGGAAGGCCTTATCTGCAAATGTGGTGAAGAGAGCGGGTAAATTGCCATATTTTCCTTCCTATCCATCAGATATAAATCGGACGACCTACATTGCAGGATGGCAGGCCCACCATCATCACCAACTCTATATTTTATCCCTACTCTTATAAAAAGCATTGTCGGTGATGATCGTGTGCCTGCCATCCTGCAATATAGGTCGTCCAATCTATATCTGACGGATAGGAAGGAAACTATGGCAATTTTGCAAAAATATACCCACACCCCTCTCCACATTTGCAAATAAGGCCTTCCCTCGTTCATCCTTTTCCCCCACAAGATAAACTACTCATACAAATGCATCTTGATGTTCCATGCAACGCATGGGCATCTTGCTAGTTGTTGCGAAAAGCCCATGTGTGCGTGAGAGAGAGGGAGAGTGGAGGAGGACGGAGTGCATGTGTGAAAAAGACACAAGGACTGTGTGTGCGATAGGTATCAGCTTAAAATGAGGCGATAGTGCGTGTGTGCACGATCAAGAGGGGGTGTCTCAAGAAGGGAAGAAAAATCTACATAGATACAAGGAGCAGGAGAGAGACATGTATGCGATGGTGGAAGCATGAGTGTGCGGGTGTATAAACCTATCTAGAGGCTAGATAGTCGATAAATGTTTGTGAGAGAAGTACGAGTCAGGGTGCGAAAGCGAGAGTTTTGTGTGTGAGAGAGAGACGGTAGTCGGGAAGGGGAGTGGAAGCAGGAGTTGTGTGTGTGTGTCTGTGAGAGAGAGAGAGAGAGGAGATGGTAGTCGGGGTTGTCTGATCGGTAAACAAATGAATAATGTCAGTCTGGGATGGAGACGAAAAGGAGACCACAACGAATGTTGTGTCTACAGGAGAGAGAGAGAGAGTAATTTTAGTGGTATGAGTCATATGTAGAGACATATAGGGTGTGTGAGAAAATCCCATAGAGAGAAAGACAAAGTGAAAGATGAGTGGAGACTGTGTGTGTGGCGGTGAAAAAGAAAGCTTAGGTACCGAGTACCAGAGAACAGTAGAGACGTGAGCGATAATGAAAACCGTGTAATGTATAATGATAGGGATAGTGTGACACTTCTCAAGGGAGACATCAAGAGACCATGTTTGCGAGGATAGGAGAAACATGAAGTGAGCATGCGGGTGAGCTGGAGAAAAGAGAGTGATAGCTACCTGAAGGAGCATGCATGCGAGAGAGATGGGCGTGGAAGGAGTGACAAAAAAGGGATTCAAATATTTGAATTCGAGATGATGATACATGTAATCCATACTCGAACCAAAATTGATCTATCAAACATGCATACTCATATGGATTCATGCACATCTATATCATTTAATAGGTAGATATTACTGATCCATACATTTTAGTAGAACATAATTTGGTTAAATTTTTTCGAATTCAACCTTAAGATTTTGAGATCCTGGTATTTGTAAATCATATTATACATATAAAGGAGCAGAATTCTTTGTTGTGCTTTTGAAAATATATATAAAAAATGATGTATATAGAATGTAATTCCAATTGAAAATGGATCCCGCCCAAAAAAATAGAATACAAACGGGATTCAAATTGAGTTGGCACGGTAAACATGCATTCTGCAAAATTTGAACGAACCGGGGAAAGTCGCAGTAACCGCGCGAAACCAAAAATCTGCGAGATGGAAATTACTACTGCCTATCACTGCCACGCAAAGCCAATCTGCTGGATTTCTATAGGTTTCGATAGGGGTAGGTTTGTAATTTCACCCAAACGTGACGTAACCGCCTCTCACCCGGATTCATACAAGGTGGGCGCCAAAACACACTGTGTCCTCGGCCGAAATCGACTCCCTTCCCGAATCATATTCATACACGGTGGGTGAGGGAGTCCTGGATTAGGGGGTATCCGGACAGCCGGACTGTATACATCGTTCGGACTATTGAAGCGTGAAGATACGAGACTCAAGACTCCGTCCCGTGTCCGGATGGGACTCTCCTTTGGGTGGAAGACAATCTTTGCAATCCGGATATTATATTTCCTTCCTTGTAACCGACTCCATGTAAACCCTAGCCCTCTCCGGTGTCTATATAAACCGAAGAGGTCGGTCCTTAGAAGGCCGATCACAATTACAATCATAGCATCATAGGCTACCTTCTAGGGTTTAGCCTCTACGATCTCGTGGTAGATCTACTCTTGTACTACTCATATCATCATAATTAATCAAGCAGGAAGTAGGGTTTTACCTCCATCGAGAGGGCCCGAACCTGGGTAAACATTGTGTCCCTTGCTTCCTGTTACCATCAGCCTAGACGCACAGATCGGGACCCCCTACCCGAGATCCGCCGGTTCTGACACCGACATTGGTGCTTTCACTGAGAGTTCCTCTATGTCGTCGCTGCGGGGCTTGATGGCGCCTTCAATCGTCAACAACGCGGTCCGGGGCGAGACTTTTCTCCCCGGACAGATCTTCGTGTTCGGCGGCTTCGCACTGCGGGCCAATTCGCTTGGACGTCTGGAGTAGATCGACAGCTACACCCCTGGCCACCAGGTCGGGTTCGGAAACCTGAACTACACAGCCGGTATCCGCGGGGACTTGATCTTCGACGGAATCGGGCCTGCACCAAAAGTGCCGGACAGTCCCGATGAGCACGGCCTAGACCTGATGTCGGACAGTGCTCGGGATATTACCCCTGCAGCAGTCCCGGACCCAAATCTGGAGCAAACTGCGTTGCCTAAGGATGGAGGGATGGACCCCGCCCCGCAGGCCGCACACTCATCGGCGATGGAGCCGAACACATGCCTCACCTTGGAGGAAGCCTGTGACTCCGGACCCCCGGACTCGTATCCGGTTGTAGGTTCCAGTCCGCGCGCTCCTGAGCCCGCCGAGCCTGGTTGGGCTCCGGCAATGGAGTTTACCGCTGCGGATATCTTCCAGCACTCGCCCTTTGGCGACATGCTGAACTCATTAAAGTCTCTCTCTTTGTCAGGAGGCTCTTGGCTGAACTATGTCCGGCTCAAGTGGGAAGCAGGCGACGAAGGAATTCGTTGCCCAACCACCACCCACTTCATTGCCACGGTCGATGATCTAACCGACGTGCTCGACTTCGACTCCGAAGACATCAACAGTATGGACGACGATGCAGGAGAAGAACATGAACCACCGCTCACTGGGCGGTGGACAACCACCTCTTCCTATGATATAAATATGGTGGACACTCCGAAGGAAACCAATGGCGATGAGGCAACGGAGGATAGCCCCACAGGGAGAAAAACAAAGCATGGGCGTCATCGACGCCACGCCAAGCCCCGCCACAGCAATACCGGCCCAGGAGACGAAAACAATCAGGATGGCACCAAAGATGAATACAACCCCGATCAGCCTGCCTTCAAGCAGGCCGGACTAGCCACGGTGGGATACTTGGAGAGGGACAACTATACGCCCCCCTCCGAGGACGAGGTAAGCCTCGACAATGACGAATTCTGCGTGCCTGAAGATCCAGTGGAACAAGTTCGCTTCAAGCGACGGCTCATGTCAACGGCAAGGAGCCTGCAAAGGAAGCAACACCAGCTTAAGGCTGACCAAGATCTGCTCGTGGACAGGTGGACCAAGGTCCTGGCCACCGAAGAATACTGACTTGACCGCCCCGACAAAGGGCACCCATGGCACAACTGGCTACCTCAACCTAAGTAGGAGAACCCAAGGCACATACCCCGACGTCAACACATCACTACGGTCCAAGACAACACGAAGGACACACAAAGATGCATCCTCAAGCCTCGGCGCAATGGTCATATACGCCAAGTCAGGGAAGCTGGTGCCAAGTCCAGCAACTCCTAGTCCGGTCAGCAGACAAACAACAGCTCAAGCCTATCCGGCCCGAGCCACACACTCGATCAACCATGTGAAATTCATGGTACTCCTAGAAGGGCGGCAAAGCATACCAATAGAGAATGCCGGATCCTCAAAACAAAGCGGCTGGTCATGTGCCGAAAACAATGAGGGGAGGCGTCTAGTCAAGAGACCCCCCAGAGCATAAAAGTACGACCGATCGCCCCCGATCACATAAACCACGGCAATTCAATTGCAGTACCTCTAGACCTAGTAGTCTGGGGGCTCCATAACACATAAAGCCCCAGCGGGTATGAAACCACAAATAACATCTTCTAAAAATAAAAAATGTCAGGTGCAAAGGCCAAGCCTTACTGGCCCACCACCCTAACGGTTGTCTTCGGACCACCAAAAAACTCCACACCAAAGAATAATTCTTCGGCACCTTCCCCTCATACGGTAATTTACCATATGCTCACGGGATGAACCACGTTGACTAGATTCCACATGGTAAACCATTAGGCCAGCACCGTGTGATATAATCACACCTATGGGCAAGGCAGAAACCCGCCCTTAGAGCGGAAATCATACAGCTGCTAGAGCAGCGAGTCGTGCATACCTATCAAAATTTTGATATGACAGCCAACTATCCGGACACCAACTGAGGAGTCCGCGCTACTTCACGGTATAACGGCTGGGTTAACCAGGGTCCGATCAGGAACCCTCGGATCAGCCACAAGAGGACGTTCAGCTGCCTCCAGGTATTTGCCTTTATAAACTAATTTTGACGCAGAACAGGATTAGCAACGTGGAATCGGCCCAGACACACAAGGGCAGGAACATGCATGTGACCCCCCACAAAAAAGGCAGTCCGGATTTACTTCAGATCCACTCACAGCCCCCCTCCAGTCCGGCCATCACAGGTTCCGCCAAAAACACCTCTTTTCGTAATCATAAATCGTACTCATATGCGTAGACATATCATCCTACTACAATGCGTAGACTTAAATAGCACTCACCGGTCATCGTTTCTCATCGACCCCTCGTGTCGCGCCCGATTATGCCCGGGGCTTCACAGTACGGCAATAAAGTCCGACCACCTTTTCGGTCGCTCGGCACCACGAACTTATAGCACTATATGCATCAGCTCCGAATCATGTCTTGGGTCATTGCTTGGGTTTGTCCGGCTCCCATGTTTTGGTACCTTACGTTCCGTCCCATCGACTAAGGTAGCGCTGGGAGAACTACTGCGATTGTGTCCCGGTTCTGCCGGATGAGCACCTCAGTAGAGAAAGCCAAAAACTGACTGTCATGATACAACGAGAGCTGGTCAGCTGTTCGAGAGGTTGTAAAATCCTTAAAGATTCATTCCGCATAACTCCATTATAAATGCAGAGTGCGACAGATCGGTCTTCCAATCAGGCGCCAATAGAGCCCCTAGTTCGGCCTTTCGAATACTAGGGGCTGCTCCGACCATACTCGAATTCCTATGGGTAAGTGAGAGTGGTAAAGCCCTATAGTCCGATTGCCTGGTTCATGGTGAGGAACACCTCCTTAAAAGGACCCGGCTATGGGATAAAGAGTGTTCAGGTATGTCCCGAACACCCCCGTATTTCTTTCGTGGGGGCAGAAGCCGATGACCGGCCAACTCTCAGGACTTACATACACTAAACAGCCGCACAGGAAGAACAAATGTTCAAACAAAACATGCAATAGATAATAAAAGTGTCATTATCCCATATTACAAAGAACGGCAAGAATGCCCTCAGGGAAATATAATGTCTTTGCTACACTTCTCTGCCACAAGGCGGGCTCCCTTCAGTACACCTTCATAGTACAGCTCGGGCTTGCGGTGCTCCTTACCCTCTGGCAGCCCCTCGGTCATCAGCTTCTCCGCGTCAAGCTTCCCCCAATGCACTTTTGCACGGGCAAACGCCATGCGCGCACCCTCTATACAGACTGATCGCTTAACAGCATCAAGCCGAGGACAGGCGCCCACAATCCGCGTCACGAGTCCGAAGTAACTGCTTGGAATGGGCTCTGCGGGCCACAGTCGGACAACCAAGTCCTTCATGGCTAGTTCGGCCGCCTCGTGCAGCTCGACCAGCTGTTTCAGCTGATCGATAAAGGGCACCGGATAGTTCGGCGCCAAATACTGTGACCAGAAATCCCTCTCTGCAGACTTCTTCTCCTCGGTCCGGTAGAATTGGGCGGCATCTGATATGCTACGAGGCAGATCCGCAAACGCCCCTGGAAAAACAAGAATTCAGCTTGTAGCTTAGATTTCTTCCCACTATCATGTAAAAATGGCCATGAATACAAAAAGCCTTACCAGCCGCAACCTTCCGGTCTCCTGAATGTCCCGCACAGCGCCTCGGGCTTCTTCCCGAGCATCTTCCGCGGCTTGGAGCGCTTGGGCGAGTTCGTATTCTTTCCCTACTAGACTCTGCTCCAAGCCCTCGCTTTTCTTTACAGCCTCCTGGAGCTCTCGCTCAGCTGCGATGACCCTGGCCTCATGTTTTTCACGAAGCGCCTGTTCGGCGGCAGCCTTCTCGTTGGCATCAGCCACAGCCTTCTTTAGTGCCTCATACTCGGCACTCGCTCCTAGAGCATACAATACAAATACTTTTCACTAGGAACAATTATTCATTCGTGCCAAATTCAAGACAATGTTTCAATATACCTTGCTTGTCCCCCAATTGCTTCTTCACACGGCCAAGTTCCTCCTCGGCCCGTTCCAGGCTCTGCTTCAGCCCGGACACTTCCACATCATGCGCGGCCGTCTTCTCTATAGACACATGTTTTCGCACAAAGGGGTGTACGTTGTTAACAAAGGCTCCTGCAAAAGCAGGGGATTTGATCCCCTGCCCGGCTCTTTCTCTTGCGCCGGACAGTGTATCAGGGGCTACTACTCATATTATGACGATTCTTCAAAGGTTTCTTAGGAAACATACCTCGAAGGCCTTTATAAGTCCAAGGCAAGACTCAGCCCGCTCTCGGCGGGCTGAATCTTTCCAACCACCGCACCCATGAGGGTCTGATGTTCATCGACGATATATGTGTTCTTTAACGTTGTCGACAGACCGCCTGGCAGCTCTGCTTGGACAGAGGTTGCTGGCAGAAGAGGCAAGCCTCCCACCGTCGAAGGTGGCTGCTCGCCCGACCCTGGAGCCTTAGAGGTCTCCAGGACCTTGTCCGGCTGTAGGCCGAACCCGAGATCGCCCCCGCCGTCGACACGCTTGGGGGCCATCGCTCCCGTGTGTCCGGCCCTAGGGATATGCCCCTGGTCCGGGTCCCGTTCAGACGACACCTCAGTGTCGCGCCTGGACTTCGGGGAAGGGGCCTTCGGAGGCGTCTTGCTCTCCAAGGCGCCTAAGCTCAGCGAATCCTCCAATGACGACTGTCTGGCGTGAGACCTCGCCGGGCTATACAAAATATGGCAACAGTTAAAACTACTATACCCAAACAATCCCGGACGCATATGCGTGGTCGGATTTTGTATACTCACGACTTTTGCTGGGGCTGGGCCCTGGGATCCCACTTCGGGCTGCTATCGGCAGCCTTGGTGGATACCTCTGGGAGGGAACCTTTCCCCCTCTTGGTCGATTCGGCCTCCAAGGATGAGGAGGCTGTCCTTTTCTTCCCACCTCCAGAGTGAGGCTCGTCCTCCTCTGCTTCCTCCTCTTCATCTTCAGAAGAAGGATCGTCGCTGGAGTCTTCGGATTTGGCGTCTGAAGCCTCGCGACGACGGAGGCCACTCCGGGTCTTTTTGACCTTCTTGGAGGCCTCTTTCTTTGGCGCCTCGTAAGGTGCGGGGACCAGCATCTTCGTCAGAAGAGGTCCGACCGGTTCCTCCGGCAGCGGGGCCGAACAATGTATCTGCTCCACCCTTTTTATCCATCCCTAGGGTCATGATGAAACATGATAAAGATGTCTCCCTCAGGACATGCCAACTGAAGCATGGATGGACGGAGCGTTGCTGTAAATTACCGGGCTTGCAGAATGGGATAATTGATACCCACGGTCCTCGGAGGAGCCCGGCCATGATTTTCCGGACTTAAAGAGCACCTTCCAGATGTCCTTGTGGGAGGAATCGTAGAGCTCCCGAAGGGTCTGGTGCTCGGTTGGGTCGTACTCCCACAAGTTGCAGGCTCGACGCTGGCAAGGGAGAAACCAGGCGAACTAACATCACCTAGACTACGTCGACGAGCTTGACGTCCTTGTCGACCATACTCTGAACGCGTGTCTGGAGCAGCGACAGCTCATCGGACAAGGACCAGTTCGTGCCCTTCTTGGGCCAGGACGTGAGCCGCAGTGGGGCTCTGGATCTGAACTTTGGAGCTGCAGCCCACTTTTTGCCGCGTGGTTCGGTGATGTAGAACCACTGCTGCGGCCACTCCTTTACGGAGTCGTTGAAGGCACCCGTCGGCCAAACGACCTTGGGCATCTTGCTCACCATGGCGCCGCCGCACTCGACGTGCTCGCCACTCACCACCTTGGGCTTCACATTGAAAATCTTCAGCCACAGGCTGAAGTGAGGTGAAATCCGGAGAAAAGCCTCGCACACGACGATGAACGTCGAGATATAGAGGAAAGAGTTGGGGGAAAGATCATGAAAATCAATCCCATAGTAATACATGACTCCACGAAAAAATGGGTGAAGGGGAAACCCGAGCCCGCGGACGAAATGGGGAAGGAACACGACTCTCTCGTGAGGCTCCGGAGTAGGGATGACCTGTCCCGCCGGTGGGAGACGGTGGCCGATCTTCTTGGCCAGATACCCGGCCTCCCGGAGCCTCTTGATATCCTTCTCCTCGATAGTAGAGGCCATCCATCTGCCTCCTGCTCTGGATCCGAACATCTTCGGAAAACTTTTCTTCGATGGAAGAGAAGAATGCCTGGGCGTTAGGGCTCGAACAGAGGGGAATGGGCTAGCGGAAGGAGAAGACGTGGGTAAAGGGGAAGAGACCTTATCTCTTTATGGAGACGGTAAAAGCCTTTTGTGCCTCCCCAATTGCCTGGTGGAACCCGCTCGCTCCCCACTTGCCACGATTAGCGGTGCGGTTGGATTATCCATACCCGTATTAATGAAAACCCCACAATAAGGGGACCCGATCTCTGCTTTGACGAGACGTGTCAAGGAAACCGCCTCGCAATATGCACTGTGGCCGGTTGTGACCCGACCGTAATGACATGTCATGTTGTCTAAAAAGTTGTCAGCAGACCGCATTTGTGAAGTATCATTCTCTCTACGGTGGTATGTGAAGATCATTTTGCAAATCCGGACACGGTTAAGTGTTCGATAATTATTATGGAGTATTCGGAGAAGGAACCCGCCTTGCAATGCCGAAGACAAGACTACGTGCTGGACTCATCGTCATTGAAGCCTGGTTCAGGGGCTACTGAGGGAGTCCTGGATTAGGGGGTATCCGGACAGCCGGACTGTATACATCGTTCGGACTATTGAAGCGTGAAGATACAAGTCTCAAGAGTCCGTCCCGTGTCCGGATGGGACTCTCCTTTGCGTGGAAGACAAGCTTGGCAATCCGGATATTATATTTCCTTCCTTGTAACCGACTCCATGTAAATCCTAGCCCTCTCCGGTGTCTATATAAACCGGAGAGGTTGGTCCTTAGAAGGCCGATCACAATTACAATCATACCATCATAGGCTAGATTCTAGGGTTTAGCCTCTACGATCTCGTGGTAGATCTACTCTTGTACTACTCATATCGTCAATATTAATCAAGCAGGAAGTAGGGTTTTACCTCCATCGAGAGGGCCCGAACCTGGGTAAACATTGTGTCCCTTGCTTCCTGTTACCATCAGCCTAGACGCACAGATCAGGACCCCCTACCCGAGATCCGCCGGTTTTGACACCGACAGCGGGTGCCAAAAACAAACTCTCGTCGGCAAATATTCTATGTATGCGAGATTACCGTCCTATCCCCAACCGACTAATGTTGCTGTGATGCAGTAGAAATTTTAAATGGGGGCTAAGTTTGTAAATTTCCTCGCATTTGAGACAAGCACACCCTGAATACATGGTTCCCCCCTTCCTCTCTACCTCCCTTTTCCCCATTCGTACTCCGTGGGCGCCAAAACACCCTCTCCACCCCACCCTCCTCCGTCCGCCGCCGTCCGCCACCCCATCCACCGCCG
>LR880969.1:57275470-57301720 GCA_904067115.1 Aegilops sharonensis
GACGCACTTCCTTTGCGTGCAAAGATGTAGCTGGTGGGTCCCAGCAGTCAGGGGGGCGAATCATTTTTTTTGCCCGGACGCACTTCCTTGCGTGCAAAGATGTAGCTGGTGGGTCCCAGCAGTCAGGGGGCGAATCGTTTTTATGCCCGGACGCACTTCCTTGCGTGCGAAGATGTAGCTGGTGGGTCCCAGCAGTCAGGGGGGCGAATCGTTTTGTTTTTTTTTCGGACGCACTTCCGTGCGTGTGAAGGTGTAGCTGGTGGGTCCCAGCAGTCAGGGGGGAAACGTTTTTTTTTCATGAAATACGGTGGCCCGTCCGACGGGTCCCCGCTGTCAGGTGGAGGAACAATTATTTTGCGCGTAATAAGGAGGCACTTCCTTGCTGCGGCCGTGGACCCAGCTGTCAGCCTCTCCATGTACAGTCCACATCCAATGGAAGCCGTTCCTTGACCACGTTGACCACGCCGCGCCGAGAGCACCAGGGCGGTGGACGACGGCAAGGCCTAGGAAGGGGACAACACGGAGCCAGGGAAGACGCGGCACTGGATGCCCACGCGTAGAGGAGTACGAGGGTTCACTGGTTCGCTGCGGTGTGAGGCTGCCGTCGTCGCAGAATAACAGGGGTTGTTGGTGAGTAGAGGGATGGCCTGGCCAGCGGTGGGAGTAGTAGGGGGAGGTGAGGCCTCCGCCGCATCGCAGCCGGTCACGGGAAGCAGGAGCACGAGGCACGACAGGCGCTGGTTTGGGCGGCTGGAGCAAGAAGACCAGAGGTTGAAGAAGCACTACGGCCGTTGGATGGACATCGTACGGTCACTGGAGCTAGAATCATGCATATTGACTAAGTTGACAAAGCCCTCCGTCCCTGTCAACTTATTAGGCCCACAAGTCAGCCTGCCAAAATACGGGGTCCCAGCTAACAGGGGGAGTATTCATTTTTTTGTGCATAATAAGGAGGCACTTCCTTGTGTGCGAAGATATAGCTGGTGGGTCCGAGCTGTTAGAGCCGGCCGCGGGGAGGAGGGAGCAGGCAGTCCCGCCGGCGCTTGTTTGAGTGGCTGGAGCAGGAAGAGCAGAGATTGAAGAAGCACGACGGCCGTTGGATGGCCATCCAACAGTCACTGCTTGTGCATCAACCTTTTTATTAGGAAAGCCTCAAATCTGTGGAAAACAGCATACAACCCATCTGCCATTATTTCTAATAATTTACAGCCCATTTGCTAATTCTTAAGGTTTTTTTGGAGCCCATATTCTTTTTGTTAGCATTACAGCCCATATTGTGGCCACGGTTAAAAAAATATACGAAATTTTGCATATTTCGGTGCGGTCCGAACTGTTTTTAATCCCGAAATTTCGACTCACATTCAAACTGATTTTAAAAATAAATGTATATCAATATAAAATCCAACAAATTCTCCACGCATAAAAATTAATGTAATTTAAAATCTCGAAATAAAAAAAAATATTTGAAACTAATTGCCGGTTTGATGTGTTTTATAAATGTACATCCCATTTCTCATTACTGATGGGCCATTTTCTCGGCCAGCCAAATGAAAGCTCTCTTCGTCTTGAAAGATATGCAGCCCAACAGGCCTGACAAAGCGACTTACTTGGCAAATCACAAAAAACTGGGCTGTGGCCGTGGACCCAGCTGTCAGCCTCTCCACGTACAGTACTCTTCCGATGGAATGTCGTTGACCACACTAACCACGCCGCGCCGAAAGCACCAAGGCGGTGGACGACGGCGAGGCCTAGGCAGGGGACGACGCGGAGCCAGGGAAGACGCGATAGTGGATGCCTACGCGGAGAGGAGTACGAGGGTTCACCGGTTCGACTGTGGTGTGAGGCTGCCGTTGCCGCAGGGACTGGCTAGCGGTGGGAGTAGTAGGGGGCGATGAGGCCTCAACTGCAGCACAGCCGGCCACTGGAGGCAGGAGCAGGCGGTCTCCACGGCGCTGGTTTGGGCGGCTGGTGCAAGAAGAGCAGTGGTTGAAGAAGCAGCAGGACCGTTCGATTCAAATCCAACGGTTACTGCTGCTAGAATCGTTTGTTGACTAAGTTGACAAGCCCTGCGTACGCGTCAACGTAGTAGGCCCACAGGTCAGCCTCCCAACCGGTGTGCCCCAGATGTCAGTGGGAGGAATCATTTTTTTTTCTCGTAATAAGGAGGCAGTTGATTGCGTGCGGCCAGGCCAGCGGAGGGAGTAGGGTGGGCCAGGGAAGCCTGCGCGGCATCACAGCGGGCCTCAAGAGGAGGGAGCAAGTAGTCCCGCCGGCGCTAGTTCAGGCGGCTGGAGCAGGAAGATCAGAGATTGAAGAAGCACGTCGGCCGTTGGATGGACATCCAACAGTCACTGCTGCTAGAATCATGTGTTCACTGGCAAAGCCTTGCGTAAACAAGTCAGCCTCGAAATCTGTGGCGTGTACAACCCATTTGCTATTATTTTTATAATTTTTACTCATTTTCTAATTCATATGGAATTTATTGCAGCCCATTTTCCATTTTTAGAATTGCTGGCCATTTTCTGGTCAGTACCAGGGTCAAAAAATTAACTAAATATGTGGGAAATTTTGAAAGTTCGCAAATTTTTGCTGGGGAACGAAATATTCTTAATCCAAAAATGAATAGCCATACTAAAACAAATTTAAATATAAATTAGTACTATGTCATGTTAAATGCAATGAAATACGTATAAGATATCACTGAAGAACAAAAACCAAAAAAAACTAATATCCCATTTGCTATTTTTTTTGGAATTTTCAACCCCTTTTGATATTACTTTTAACAGACATTGACCATACTCTTTGGCAAGGACGAAATGCATCCCTCCTCGTCTTGAAAGATTTGCAGCCCAGTAATTCAGAGAAAACAAATAGGCCTAGCTTGGGTATTCTTCAAAAAGAAATACTGGGCTACCTATTTTCCCAAAGAACTGGTGCATGAGCATTTAGCTTTATTTATTTACTTATTTATGTTTAGGGGACCATGAGCATGTACCTGGGCCGAATTCCGGTGAGAGCCTCCCTTCCAGTTAATTATGGGCTTCTCTATTGGGCCTTCATCAGTGGGCTGCATGTTATCAACAAGTGGAAAATGTGTTCCGTACGAAAAATAGTATGAGCTACGTACGGTACGGGGCACTAAAGGATCGAACCGTGCAACGACTTCCAAAACATTGTGTTTGTCGTTCTAACAACACATTTATTCAACCAACAGACGAAATATACTACTGATTGTACATTGAAAACAGCGGCAACAGCAACCAGGGCTGGGGGTGCAATACAAGCAGTAAGCAGGCCAGAAGAGTGAAGACGCAACTCTCTCTTCCAAACCAAACATCAGCCATCATTACAAAAGGGCTACCATAAAAGAACAAGTGTATGCATCAAACTAAATAAAGATCCTACTACACCAAGTGTACGCATCTAACTAACTGGCTCAGTTAGACGTTACTATTTATTAAGCTGTGGAGATTGGTTGACGGCTTGAACCAGATGGGTGCCTGACGGGGGAAACTCCAGCCAGCAGGTCGAAGTCTGATACTTGCGACCCTCTTCCTACTTTGGGCTGCAGAGCGTGGCGGCACATATCAGGGTATGGTGCATGCAGAGACGCATGGTACGTTGTGTACACACAGTTTTGCCTGATGAACGAAACCGCACTGCCATCATGATCCTTGCCGTCGGTTATCTCCTGGTTAATCGGATAATTCAGTCCGACAAACAAAGAGCGTGTACCAAGGCTACTTACCAGCCTCCAGTCAAAAATTCCTGAAGGCCCAGAGAAGCTGGGATCCTGCTCAAAGACCTTGCAGTGACTGTGATTCTATTCCACGAAACAACACGTCCGGTACGTGCGAACGATCATCAATCTTTCGCCGTCTCCTGACCAAGCCAGGAACCACCTGCAACTGCCATGCCACTTTTCTTTGAAAGGTTCTGGGACTAGGAAGGGTAGGGACACCAGGCGGCCTACAACATCATATCAACTTGGAGTCAAATAAAAAAGGGCTCTTGATTTAGTCAATCTTAAGAACAACATGTTATGAGCATGAATATTTTTCAGTAAATGTTGACGGTAATATAAGCAAGCCATCATGATATCATAGGAAAGTAACATACTGTTGTAATAGCCGTTTGTAGCGATGACTGGAGTAGGCCAGCAATACGTCCAGCCATAGAAGGAGTCGACAACATAAATGAAGCCCTTGTGTTCAATGGCATCAGAGAACCATGGAGGATGTATGATCCAGCGATGGACGTGCAGATTTATCCACTTACCGCAGTGATCTGTCAGATAGGCGAGACCGCGGTTGAAGAATGCAATTAGCCTGAAGTCTTTATAATTCGCTGATCTTGTCGGCACTTGGCAAATGACAACCTTGAGCAAATCAAACTTGGTATCATGTTGGCTACTGTAAGATTCCAAGTATTCTGGGCCGCGGTGCCAAAACAGTGCAGTGTTAATCGAAGGAAGGGGGATCGATCGCCGGGTGTAGACCTCCACGAGCATCCAGCTGCCGCGACCGTCGATGAGCACCACCAAGACGTGTTCATGCCGACCCAGTACATACCGTTAATGTAGCTGAGGCTGACGGGGATCGGATCACAGTGAAGGGGGTTGATGCTCGCCACCCTACGATCTTATGCTGCGTGACACGCCGTTTCTGAAGACCAGGCGGCATCAGCAAGCAAGGAGCTGGCTTAAAAAGCTCCGGCCTGAGGGCCTTGAGTAAACGGTATAGCCCCGACGAGCACGCGGCGAGCGGCATGGTACTGAGATTGTCCATATGCGAAACAATGAGCTTGATTACCTCTTTAGGGAGCGAATTCTAGCCACTCTTTCGGCGGACACTGCTCGGTTCTGCCATTGTTGGTGCTTGGGTTTCGGACGAGGGGGAGGCTCCTTAGAGGGGATGGAAGCTTGGACGAGATTATGTGCGGACAAAGATGGAGAAGCGAATATGTGCTGCGGGAAGTGGACAGGTGATGATGACTACAGCACGCCGCTTGACTTATGAGACACATACCAGCAGTGTAGGGTCATATCAATGCCAGACAACTTGCTTGAGTAATCACAGTACTGGTACTCCCTACAGTACCTACTATAGTACTATGCCCTAACTTGCTTGAGTAGAGTAGTAGAGTAGGACTCTGCTCTACTACTAGCACTGGAGGAGTAGTATATTCTAATCTAAAATAGTTACAAACTTCAATGCCCGAGCGTGGAACGACTACGAATCGTGCTCAAAGACCGTGTCTATGTGGTGTTTGGACTTATATGCAAAAAAATAGCAAGATGCCCGTGCATTGCACGGCACACGATCATCACCAACTCGGTTTTTATCTACTCCTACTCCTATAAAAGACTCAGTTGGTGATGATGGAGGCGGGGAGGCGTGTTCAGCCGGGCGTGGAGCAGACGGCTTAGCACTATTCGATTTGTTATAAAACACAAAGAATAGTAGTAGAGATAGAGACATAGGGAGGAGCACGAGGTTGTGGGAGATAATGATGAACGAGGCAAGGCCTTATCTGTAAATGTGGAGAGAGGTGCGGGTATCTTTTGTAAAATTGTCATAGTTGGCTTTCTATCCGTCAGATATTGATCGGACGGTCTATATTACAAGATGGCAGGCATACCATCATCACCAACTCGGTTTTCTATAAGAGTAGATATATATAGATATAGATAGATAGAGACTAGGGAGTACTAGTAAGGACACTGCCGGTGTCAAAACCGACGGATCTCGGGTAGGGGGTCCCGAACTGTGCGTCTAGGCGGATGGTAACAGGAGGCAAGGGACACGATGTTTTTACCCAGGTTCGGGCCCTCCCGATGGAGGTAATACCCTACTCCTGCTTGATTAATATTGATGATATGGGTAGTACAAGAGTAGATCCACCACGAGATCAGAGAGGCTAAACCCTAGAAGCTAGCCTATGGTATGATTGTTGTATGTTGTATATATGTCGACTAGCCTGGCCCTGGTTTATATAATGCACCAGAGGCCTAGGATAACAAGAGTCCTAGCCGAATACGCCGGTGGGGGAGGAGTCCTTGTCTTGATCACCAAGTCTTGTGGAATCTTCCTTGTATGCGGCACCTGTCCGGACTGGCCCATGATTATGCGGCCCTGGGGGTCCTCGGCCCAATCTAACCGATTAGGGGACGATGTGGTGAGTACCCCCTAGTCCAGGACACCGTCAGTAGCCCCCTGAACCGGTCTTCAAGTTAGGGACGCTCCTCGATTCTTCCGAATTGTTCTTCATCTTCGGTTGCCGGTCTTGAGAACTGGTTCAACAAATCTTCTCATCTTCGATCTTGAGGATAGCCGAAATGCATTCGGCGAGTTTATACGTCGGGTATCCGAGGAGCCCCTTTAAGTTTCCGGCCTTTATCAATGCCTTGTTATTTTTATGCCACACCTCGGGGTTGAAGTTGTTCCCGAGCGGCAGCGTCCTCTTGCGTCCGAGCTCCAACGCCGGACTGCATTCGAGGTATCTTTTGCAGCCGAGCCAACGTCGGACCGCTTCCTAGCTCTAACGCCGGAATATATCCGAGCTTCAACGCCGGACTGTATCCCAGCTCCAACGCCGGACTATGTGTCTGAGCTCCAACGCCAGACTATGTATCCGAGCTCCAACGCCGGACTGTATCTGAGCTCCAACGCCGGACTATGTGTCCGAGCTCCAACGCCGTACTATGTATCCGAGGTGTCGTAAATCACCTTGGTTCAAAGAAGTTTGAAGGAGTTTAGCCGAGCTTAATGCCGGAAATGCCCTCTAAGGAGCCAGCCACTTGCATCCGAACTATATGCCGAATTGCTTCCGAGGTGGTGCACCACCCCGAATGTGGGCTGATTTTTGGTCAATATTTTTTATTGATGCAATTTATTCTCTGACGAGATATATAGCCAGTAGCCCTCAAGGTGTGTATCGGTCTAAAACCCGAGATGCACCTGAAGGATGACATAAGACCGCTGATCCCAGTAACCGCTGAGACTCAGGTTGATTTGCCAAATCGGCCTAAGGATCAAGTCCTAGCTCGGCAGAATACTTCGGGACGCAAAAAGCGGCATGCTCAGACCTCGAGACTCAGGTTGGGTGCGGCCGACCAACCTGAGGATCAAAATCTCCTCAGAAACTGTATTGCACTTAAGATTTTCTGCATAGAACAAGCAATGCAGTAGCCCCCGAGACACTGGTCGGGTGGCAACACCAGATCAGGGGATCAATGTGCCCCTTTAATATTTGTAAATAATAAGCCCGAAGCCCAGTAGCCCCCGAGCCTTAATGCGGGCACGGGTGGCCGAATTAAGGATTGATATCCATAGTAAAATCACAAATTATGTGTAATGACTCTATGTATCCAAGTACTTTACGTCATTAATGCTCGGATCTGCATTGTACAAAACTTTGTTGACCGACCATCGGCTTCAACCTCCTCGGCCAGTAGCCGAGGAGTGTTTGTCCTACTTTATAAAGCCTTTATGAGGGCAAAGATTTACGACAAACAAGGCAATCTGACCATACGGTTTTATAAACAAAGGTACGCAGAGAGATATGTTATATTACTGTTTAACAGAAGAAATGTCTTCCAAAGAAAATAGTCCTGCTATCGGTTCCTTTCTTTGGGTTGTCATGCTAAGCATGATCATGAAACCTCAGCTCCAATGTAAGAGCAAAAGATCGAGGATTTAGTTTGGGAGGCCAGTTAATAGCCCCCGGTAGTGTTCGACGACAGTTGAGGTCAAGCCATAAACACTTCGGCCATTGTTATGAATGGCCTGTCATTTAACACCGTCATCGGATCGCTGACCAGTTTACGCTTATTGTGACAGTCAGTTTTTGGCTTTCTCCACTGAGGTGCTTAACCATGTGAGCTGGAAGCACAATCGCAGTGGTTCTCCCTTTGCACACCTAGCCGAACAAAGCGAAACGTAGGAGGCAAGCGCAGGAGCTGGGCAACCCAACCATTTGACCGAAGACACAGTTCGAAACTGATGCATACATAGCAATATCCGAGAATGTTTTTGCCGAATCTCTAAAGGTGTCCGGCGTTGCACTGCGAGACTTGTGCTGAAAACACACAAATAGTTAAAAGTGCCAAAAGCTTGGAAAACCAAAAAACGTCAGTAAAAACATGACGTCCGAACAAGATCAATTGTTCGGTGCCAATCCAAGAATTGGACTTTAGAAAAAAAAGTGCTTCTGTCGTGCTTTAACATGACACATCCTATCTCAAGACTTCAAGCGGGTCAGCCTACGGCTTCAGTCTCCCATCCCGAAGGCGGAGTACTTCTCATTAGGCCAGTTTAGAAAACTAAACTCTAGCGGTTTTGAGAGAGAAATTAGGCTCCCCGGCTAGTGACCGCACACTCGTGTCGAGAAAAGGAGTGATAAATAATAACAAAAACTCTGCAACGACTAAGAATAAAAACACTTATTATAAAACGGCTCAAAGAAACATAAGAGCCCCCAAGTGACTTGGGTAAAAGAATGATTCTATGTACCGAAGTACTTTATCATATCTATGTTCAACCGAACTTTAAACGCATCTTAACCGACTGTCGGCTTCTCCCTCTTCGGTCAAGGACAGAAAAGTGTTATGTACTCCATCTGTCGAGAATATCGACGGTGTTTCCAATAACCAGGCAATCAGGTCATAAGGCTGTAACAGACAAAGCGCGCTCAGGGAACTTATGCTATATTACTGATAAAGTGTAAGAAGCATCTTCGAAGAAAATGGTACCCCCACCGATACCTTTCTTCGGTGCTCATTGTTAATATGAGACTTGTGCAATAGAATTTTTGTACTCATGAGTTCCGTTGTGTGCCGACCATTATTGAAAACAGTAAGAGCGCTAGCTTTCGGCTTCACCCAGTCTGAGGTCCGGCTCGGGTGACCCGATCGTGACAATCGCAGAGGTGCTCCCTTTACTCCCTAGCCGAAGAGTCGGGAACGTAGGGGTAAACACAGGAGCAAGGCAACCCAGCTTGCAAATCGCTTAAGTCAATATGGTGCATATTGTGGCATAATACACGAACAAGGAACGAAGCCGTACAAGTATAATCATGTGCAAGAGGAAAAAGCTTCATGAAGGAAGCCCCCAAGTAAACGGGGTATTTGAATTTGCGCGTCACAAACAAAGTTTGGACAAGGAAAAATTTTACAAGCAACTTTTTCCCAAAAAAAATATAACGCTTGGTCGAGCCGAACACAAGTTAAAAATTTAAAACTTTGAGCATGAAGGCAACTTAGCTGGTTGATGTGTTCGGTATTGACGACGCGGTCCGAGCTTGATGCGGGACAAGGTTCCATCCCCCAAGCCGATCCCGAGGTGGCGGAGCAAAGAGCTCGGCACTCCAAAGTGGTGACATAGCACGGTCAACGCAGGACGGCAGAGTGATGCCGAAGTCCCCTGCATGGGGTAATGAAGTGTTGACGAAGCCCCCCGTCCAGCCGAGGTGACGCCAAAGGATATAGTCCGGCTGGATCATTTTCCTGTGCACAAAAAATAGTGCAGACCAGGGATAATAGTAATAATAGGAATTAAAAAGAATGTTGCATAATAAATAATTTTTGCAAAGTGAGTAATAAAAGAAATATGGCCTGGCGCCGAAGTCAATGTCGATGCAGGTCGTGACGTGGTCGATGCCGGCTTGATGAAGCGACTGTGCGGCGATGCCGGTATGCCCGCTCCGTGTAATCCGTGGGGCGGTGATGTTGGTGATGATTTATCCTTCACGATGTCAGACTCTCGTTCGGCTTGCCGAGATGATGATCCGAAGAAGTTGAGCTCGGCTCAACAAAGTGACGACGTGTCTAGCGTAGGTCGGCAGTCGTGGAGCAATATTGCCGGGCTGGTTTGACACCACCATGATATTGAAGATAGTGGGATGTGTTTGGAAACAAAACACAACACCCCATACAAAACTTCCTTAAAAAAGGATGTCCGAACTCCCGTTCATAAAAAAGACGAACTCGGGTCGGATTCGTTTTCACGCGGAAAACAGATCCGAAAAGTGATGCACTAATCGGAAGGTTCCCGGAGTTTGGACGGTCGGATCGAGCTGAAATTTTGAGGGGTGGTAGATATAGGAATTCGGCAGCCGATCAACGGTTGGATCTTCCAAAGGAAGTCCAAGCTAGAAGCTGGACACCACGCCCTAAACTCGTCCGGATTCTCGTCCAGATTCAATGCGGCTCCGGTATACCGGAGATTGCCAGAGATTGCTCCACCGGAACTCGACGAAATTTTCCAGGGTTGTTGTAGACTCAGTGCCGCACAATTCCACCGAAGCAATCGTTAAAACGACAGTTGAGGAGGCGGTGGCGGCGGACACAAGTCCACCGTCCAGAAAAACAGTACGGTCGCCCGAGGGCAATGTTGACGTTGAGCCCCCGGGCTCCCTGGATGATTCCTCCATGATCTTGATAGAGATCAGAGTTGATGTTGATGAAGGCCCGCATCCAAACATGACGATCGGAGGTAGGGCGCAGCCCTTGGTCGAACCAAGGTGACCAGTTGAGCTGGTGACGAAGATGCCGAAGTCGCAGTTGACCTGCAGGCGAGCCATCGACCTTTTGCCGAACACACAGTGGAACTCTCAATGAAAGCACCAATGTCGGAGTCAAAACCGGCGGATCTCGGGTAGGGGGTCCCGAACTGTGCATCTAGGCGGATGGTAACAGGAGGCAAGGGACACGATGTTTTTACCCAGGTTCGGGCCCTCCCGATGGAGGTAATACCCTACCCCTGCTTGATTAATATTGATGATATGGGTAGTACAAGAGTAGATCCACCACGAGATCAGAGAGGCTAAACTCTAGAAGCTAGCCTATGGTATGATTGTTGTATGTTGTATATATGTCGACTAGCCTGACCCTGGTTTATATAATGCACGAGAGGCCTAGGATAACAAGAGTCCTAGCCGAATACGCCGGTGGGGGAGGAGTCCTTGTCTTGATCACCAAGTCTTGTGGAATCTTCCTTGTATGCGGCACCTGTCCGGACTGGCCCATGAGTATGCAGCCCTGGGGGTCCTCGGCCCAATCTAACCGATTGGGGGACGATGTGGTGAGTACCCCCTAGTCCAGGACACTGTCAGACACCATCTACTGCTTCGTGTGCTACTGCTGCGCTCCATTCGGCGGCCGCAACGTACCCTACAGCCACTCCCTCATGCGCTCCATTTGGCGGGCGTTGTTGAATTCTGGGGAGCGCACTCTCGCAACTGCTGGCAGCCACGACTTCACCGACGATGACTTCTTCCCCGACCTCGGCAACCTCTTCTTCAACGACATGGGCGACAACCTCAACGCCAACGGTGCTGCTCCGGTTGCACCGTATGTGTTTCTGTCCTTCCTGTTTGAAATCGTGGTAGAATTCATGTTTCTACTCTGTATCCTACTACTATGCTAGTCCACATGACTAGTTTCATCTCTGTTATAGCCATCATGATTTATTTTGTGCTTATTCGGATTATATCTCATAGTAACTTGCTCATATATTCAACTGGCGCAACGTCCCCTACAGCCACTCCCATTTCATGGACGGCCTGGTCGATGCCTCCAAGGAGCCCTTCGTCCACTGCTATGAGTGCCCGATGCCGTTTTGTGGCTCGCCGGCGGACATGGTGCATCACCTCACGGGTGCGTGCAGCCGTCATTGCTGGCCCTTGGCGGAGAACATCAAGTACGAGACGTGCTACCGGTTCACCATGCCGGAGTCCCTGGAGGATCACCGCCGCCTGCTAGTCTCGTAGGAGGACGGCAGCGTCTTCCTCTTGATCGTGGGCACCGGCGAGGTCCGCGCAGGCCGCCGCCCCATCTCTGTAATGTGCGTCAGGGGCGACGCCGCTGACACTGACACTGACACGAGGCAGATGTACGGGTGCGTGGTCAGTGTTACTACCCCTTCGGATCGCGTGGGCGGCGACACCGGCCTCATCGAAAGGACTTGGACTCTGGGGAACTGGGACTATCCCGCCAATGTGGACTTGGAAAACCCATGGCATCCTTTACCCGCCGACGCGGTGCACGGGGACTCCAATGAGGTTCACCTAGACATACGCATTATCAAGTGCACTTAGAAAACATGTAGCGTGTGTGCACTACAAGAAATATGTCAACTTGTGACCACCACTATTGGTCACTGAAAGGTGACAAATTTCCATTTACGACCTTTTTGTGACCAAAAACAGAAGGTCAAAAGCTGGCCGTCGTAAACTGACTATAGCGACCTTTAACAAAAGTTCGTTGATCCTATGACCTTCTGTTTTGGTCGCTAGCTCTCTCCCCAGGCCATGTCGGATCCGACGTGGCAATCTGACGTGGCAAAATTGCGACGAATTGAAAAGGTCGTTGGTTAAAATCAGCCCGGTCCAATTGAGGGTTTTACATGGGCCGAGCCCATTAATTCAGCCCATTTTATGTTTTTTTTCATTTAATTTTCGCTAGCTACATGGGCCTAGCCCAACATGGCGTTTTTTGTTTTCTAAGCCTTTGCCATTTTAATGTATTTTTTTAATGTATTTTTTTCTGTAAGTTACACGGGCCAAGCCCATTTCAGCCTTTTATTTATTTCTGGGCCGGGTCTTTTAACATTGTTTGGGCCATTATATTTTGGAGCTGGTCCCACTTGTTATCTTCTCACACATTGGGCCCACTTGACAGAAAATTCAAAAATGCTCAGATTATTTTCATAAGTGGATCCCACAAGTCAGGTTTCCATTCCACACGTTTTCAAATCACATACATAATCATTATTTCAAACAGAACAGTACAGATGTAGTACGTCAAATAACACTAAGTCTACTACAATCTGTACATAGTTATTACAATCCAGATATGCCTACTATTACAATATTGCAATATTTACATTCTATTACAATCAAACAGAAGAGACGGATCTTTGCTGAGTAGAGCTATATGGTTTCGATCTTCAAATTTTGTAGACCTCGAGCTCATGAACACAAAGACAAACATCATTAGAGATTAGAGTGTACACATGCTAGGAATAGCATTGGTTAAAAATAACTAATAATCACATGATGAAGTCCAAGAATGAAATTTCAGTAGTGACCAGATCTAGATCTATAGGAAACAGAACAGCCACGACAAAATCCTAACCAGAATGCATTTAATAAAAATGGATTGCATCTGGTTACTGTAGTGCAAGCTAACGACATGAAGGTTCCATCAAGCAATGATCAACTAGTCAAAACCATTCCGTGCTTTGCAAAGAAAATACTAGATGAATCTCACTAACAAGAGCACTAGGCGATTAATAGAAGAAGTAATCAGCAGATGACACAATAACAACAACAGATTCTGGTTAGAGACCAATTATCTAGTGGGTATAATATTTGATTACTTCAAGAACAGATTCTGGTTGGACCAAATATATGGTAAAGCAACAGATTCAACCAACTTCAAGAGACCACAAGAGCATCAATCAACAACAGGTATAGTATAATATTTTAGAGACCAATTTTAGAAACATATTTTAGAGACCAATTTTATATCAGAACACTAGATGTTTGTGATGCATCTTCGAGAACCACAAGAACACTAGATATAGTAGAATATGATTCCAGGAGTATAATGCTAACCACAAGAGCATCAATCAGCAGCAGGTATACATCAAACTATCTACTAGACATCATCAGGATAGGAAGGGTCACCTGACATATTGAACTCGATGCTGCAGGAGGCCGATGATGTGGTGGTACAGAGCAGGCCCTTTGTGGCTGGCTAGATGCGCCCCTCCTCCTCCTGCTCCTCGAGCAGGACAAGGACGGCAGCCGCTAGGCTCGTTGAGATCGGGATGCTGGGGGAGGCGAGCACGCCGTGAGGTACTCCATGGCGTCGGGCGCATCATGTGCGGCAGGATGCCGATCGCCAGGTTGACCGCGATCAAGAACAGCAGCGTCACCAGCACCGCCGCCTGCACGCATTCCAGCCATGTTGACAGTGTCAGAAACTCGACTGATTTTCAAAATGAAGTACTGTTGGTGCTGCTACCGCTGCAGAATTGGTTGGAGATGCACCCACCTTGTTGGTGTAGATGGTCCAGTTGGTGAAGAGCTCTGACAGCATGGCTCCGAGCTGCCCAAAGAGCGCACGGAGGCTCCCACAGAGATGTTGTCTCTGATGAATAGGGTACGTTGAGATTGCAAAGCAGTCCTCCCCTCTTGTCACAGACACTGCAAGACATCACATCTTTCAAAAAAAATTAACCAGTCTCAAGTTAACTTGTGCAGTAAAAGTTACCCTACACCTACAAAACACAACCATGCATGTACAGGCACTATACGTACACAGCAAGACATATCAACATAGACCATAAATGTTCAGGGTTATGCATGATGGATGTTGAGCACTTCTGTTGCTTGTTCAGAGTAAAAAAGGGTACCCCAGAAAATTTAAACATATTCTGCTACACGGAACCATGAGCTACCCATTTAGCAAGAACGGTACAGGAACAAACCATGAGCTATCTATCCAGCATATTATGTGCACGCGTGAGAATACTCGGGTATACTTAACTAGGGTTTAGTACCCAGGTACAGTTTAAAAGCATATCAGATTAGGTATACAATCATGCACCTGGGTTTAACTTATCAGGTTTCTTCACTTTCAATTTACACAACAGAGCAGCTCAATTTACACAGCAGACTTTGAAAGCAACTATAGTTATTCAGAAAACATGGTTGCTGCAACTTTAAGCCAAGCAATACACATTCATGTCAAATATACATGTGTAAGATACTAGAAGCATTTCATTGCATATCTAAGTGTACTGCTATAATTTTACGCCAAGCAGTGCACTAGTACATCAATTACACTAAGCCACAGCCCAGTATTTAAAATAGTATTTTATCATCATTCTTCAATAGCTTGAATTTCAGAACAGCCACTGTTTGTATTTTAATGAAAAACACCCCAAGCAAATAACAACAGATGGGCATTAAGATAAAAAAATTGTCAATCGCAGCATCATGTTTCAGCAGCAATGCAGCTACGGACAACAATATGCATCGGATGGCAACAATAACATCAACAAGTAGAAATAGCAGCATGTCAATCACTGTATAATCAATCAGTAAGCACAAATAGCAGCAGCAAGCATTCTCTCAATCACAAACTACACTAATCAGCACCCCTCTCTCTCAATCTAAATAGCAGCAGCGAGCACGACAGGAGACCGAGTTGGTTATCCAACGGGAAGTCAGACCAATATGACATGGAAAGGAATCATCCACAACACTCATATAGCACTACTGAAATGTATAGTATTTAAAAGGTTGGTGTCGACGGCGAGGTAGGAGCCCTCGCGCGTCCAGTGCACGGCGCAGACGGTGTCCCTCGGCCCCAGATCGCACAGCTTGGTAACCTGGACAACGGTGCCATTAGCAATCTGACCTGAGCGTGATCCATGGATGCAACAAGAAGATGCAAGAAAGAAAGAAAGAAATGCACCTTGCAGCTGGATGCGGACCAGAGGTAGACGCAGGTGCCGAGACCGACGGCGAGCATGTTCTGCGAGGACCAGTCGACGAGGTTCAGGTAGAAGTCGTCCTGCAGGGACGGCGCGTCCAGCACCTGCACGCCGGCGACGACCACACACCAGTTAGTAGTAGATCGGAGATCGGAGAATTCAGTGCGAGCGAGGTGTTTGCGGGAATGGGCGGGCGGGCGGATCGAACCTTGCGGGGCGCCTTCTTGGGGGTGGGGGAGCCGGCGCCGCCGGCGCAGTCCAGCTTCTCGGCAAAGGGGGAGAAGGGTGCGGAGGAGCGGTCCGTCTTGAAGCGGAAGAGGTTGTTGGAGCGTGCCCGACGACGACCTGGCGGGTGGAGTCATCGTGCCCGGCGACGGCCGCCTCCATCCGAATCCGCCTGCGTGGGGAGCTAGCGGACGAGTGGTGCGGCGATGGGAGGGGAAGCCGAGACCCCTCGCTTCCCCCACCGCGGCCTCCATCGGGTGGGAGACGTAGGGAGACGAAGGCGGGGCGGCGGGGTGCCTCGATCTGGATCGAGGAGAGGGAGGCCGCGCGCTAGATCTTGCCGGAGGGGAGGGAGGAGCAGAGCATGGGAATCTTGGAGCGCGCTGGATCTTGCCGGAGGGGAGGGGAGGGAGGAGAGCGAGGGGAGGGGTGGGTGNAAGGGGGAGAAGGGTGCGGAGGAGCGGTCCGTCTTGAAGCGGAAGAGGTTGTTGGAGCGTGCCCGGCGACGACCTGGCGGGTGGAGTCATCGTGCCCGGCGACGGCCGCCTCCATCCGAATCCGCCTGCGTGGGGAGCTAGCGGACGAGTGGTGCGGCGATGGGAGGGGAAGCCGAGACCCCTCGCTTCCCCCACCGCGGCCTCCATCGGGTGGGAGACGTAGGGAGACGAAGGCGGGGCGGCGGGGTGCCTCGATCTGGATCGAGGAGAGGGAGGCCGCGCGCTAGATCTTGCCGGAGGGGAGGGAGGAGCAGAGCATGGGAATCTTGGAGCGCGCTGGATCTTGCCGGAGGGGAGGGGAGGGAGGAGAGCGAGGGGAGGGGTGGGTGGCGGCGAGGGGAGGGTAGGTGGGAGGGATCGGGGAGCGCTAGGGTTTGCGGGGGAGGAGTGCAGGCTGTGGCCTGTGGGTTGTTGGGCTAGGTGGCCTGAGAAACGTGACGAGGGAGCGCTGCCGTTGGATCCGGGTGGATCGGACGGTGCTCGATCCATAATCCGCGTGACATGCCTCTGAACCAATCAAAACAGAGTACATGTGCGCGACGTCCATGACCATTTAAGTAGGTCGTAACCGGCTGAAAATAAAGTGCACATCTCTTTGGCTAAGAGAACTGACTCTTTTTGCACCGTCTTTCAGCGGTTCCCCTCCGCCGGTGACTTCTTGGTCGTCAGCGGTGAGGAGGGTCGTCGGATCCCGCGCGTGTGGATCATTTTAGCTTTAGGTTTGAGGGTCCTAGTAGCTTAGGTATTAGGGTCCTAGTAGCTTAGGTTTTTGGATAATTCGATGTCTCGACTTCAGGGGCGGAGGCGGCAATACTGAATAAAGAAGCTCTGGATTTTTATCCGGCAAAGCCGCCAGCAAGGACCTCGGCACGTAGAAGAGCAGGGCATCGAGGTGGTGGCCGCGAGTGCGGAGTTCATCGTCGTCACCTTCGCGGTGACCGAAGACACGTCGTCGTCACCTCGGCACATTCATGGCATAGTTTGTACAAATGATATCATATTGTGCACAAGGGTGCATATTGGAATGGCAAACAATGTTGCCTAAGGAAGTTTTCATTTTCTTTGGACGAAAAAACCATTTTCCATTTTCCGAGTGCCCGAAAGGAGGCTTTTTTGTGAAGGAACTACCAAATAATTGTTGCAAAATTGGACCAAATCATTTTTATAAAATACTAGGACATATTTAATGCACAATTGACAAAATGGTTGGGTGTCAAAATTTTTGATCCACCTCTGGTGAAAAAGACAAATTCCCGCCGATTGAGGTGGAAACGGGTCAAATTTGAACTGCAGCTGCCTCATAGTTTGCTATTTATTTTTTCCAAAAATAATTTCTAGGTACATAAGTATCTATTTAATCAGAGAAACACCAAAAAAATCCAATATTCAACCACTAGCTAGGAACGGTCAAGCCCGCCGTTTTAACCGCATTTTGAAACGGGCATAAAAAATTCAAAAAAAAATCAAAAAATTGGAAAACCTTCGCATTGTGTCATTATACGTGAACAAGTTTCCAGGAAAAATAATAAAATTGTAATACTGTAATTATTTTAAAAAAGTGTTCTCAGAAATGAGCTATCAAGTGTGAAGATTCATGGCTTTCAAGCCAAATGATCAATCTTATGGCCACATTCATGGCATAGTTTGTTCAAAGGATCTCATATTGTGCACAAGGGTGCATATTGGAATGGCAAACAATGTTGCCTAAGGAAGTTTTCATTTTCGTTGGACGAAAAAACCATTTTCCATTTTCCAAGTGCCCGAAAGGAGGTTTTTTTATGAAGGAACTACCAAATAATTGTTGCAAAATTGGAACAAATCATTTTTATAAAATAATAGGCCATATTTAATGCACAATTGACAAAATGGCTGGGTGTCAAAAATTTTGATCCACCTCTGGTGAAAAAGACAAATTCCCGCCGATTCAGCTGGAAGCGGGTCAAATTTGAACTGCAGCTGCCTCATAGTTTGCTATTTATTTTTTCCAAAAATCATTTCTAGGTACATAAGTATCTATTTAATCATATAAACACCAAAAAAATTCCAATATTCAACCACTAGCTAGGAACGGTCAAGCCTGCCATTTTAACCGCATTTTGAAACGGGCATAAAAAATTCAAAAAAAATCAAAAAATTGGAAAACCTTCGCATTGTGTCATTATATGTGAACAAGTTTGCGGGAAAATAATAAAATTGTAATACGGTAATTATTTTAAAAAAGTGTTCTCAGAAATGAGCTATCAAGTGTGAAGATTCATGGCTTTCAAGCCAAATGATCAATCTTATGGCCACATTCATGGCATAGTTTGTTCAAAGGATATCATATTGTGCACAAGGGTGCATATTGGAATGGCAAACAATGTTGCCTAAGGAAGTTTTCATTTTCGTTGGACGAAAAAACCATTTTCCATTTTCCGAGTGCCCGAAAGGAGGCTTTTTTGTGAAGGAACTACCAAATAATTGTTGCAAAATTGGACCAAATCATTTTTATAAAATACTAGGACATATTTAATGCACAATTGACAAAATGGTTGGGTGTCAAAAAAAATTATCCACCTCTGGTGAAAAAGACAAATTCCCGCCGATTGAGGTGGAAACGGGTCAAATTTGAACTGCAGCTGCCTCATAGTTTGCTATTTATTTTTTCCAAAAATCATTTCTAGGTACATAAGTATCTATTTAATCAGAGAAACACCAAAAAATTCCAATATTCAACCACTAGCTAGGAACGGTCAAGCCCGCCGTTTTAACCGCATTTTGAAACGGGCATAAAAAATTCAAAAAAAATCAAAAAATTGGAAAACCTTCGCATTGTGTCATTATATGTGAACAAGTTTCCAGGAAAAATAATAAAATTGTAATACGGTAATTATTTTAAAAAAGTGTTCTCAGAAATGAGCTATCAAGTGTGAAGATTCATGGCTTTCAAGCCAAATGATCAATCTTATGGCCACATTCATGGCATAGTTTGTTCAAAGGATATCATATTGTGCACAAGGGTGCATATTGGAATGGCAAACAATGTTGCCTAAGGAAGTTTTCATTTTTGTTGGACGAAAAAACTATTTTCCATTTTCCGAGTGCCCGAAAGGAGGCTTTTTTGTGAAGGAACTACCAAATAATTGTTGCAAAATTGGACCAAATCATTTTTATAAAATACTAGGACATATTTAATGCACAATTGACAAAATGGTTGGGTGTCAAAAAAAATTATCCACCTCTCGTGAAAAAGATAAATTCCCGCCGATTCAGTTGGAAACGGGTCAAATTTGAACTGCAGCTGCCTCATAGTTTGCTATTTATTTTTTCCAAAAATCATTTCTAGGTACATAAGTATCTATTTAATCAGAGAAACACCAAAAATATTCCAATATTCAACCACTAGCTAGGAACGGTCAAGCCCGCCGTTTTAACCGCATTTTGAAACGGGCATAAAAAATTCAAAAAAAAAAATCAAAAAATTGGAAAACCTTCGCATTGTGTCATTATATGTGAACAAGTTTGCAGGAAAAATAATAAAAATGTAATACGGTAATTATTTTAAAAAAGTGTTCTCAGAAATGAGCTATCAAGTGTGAAGATTCATGGCTTTCAAGCCAAATGATCAATCTTATGGCCACATTCATGGCATAGTTTGTTCAAAGGATATCATATTGTGGACAAGGGTGCATATTGGAATGGCAAACAATGTTGCCTAAGGAAGTTTTCATTTTCGTTGGACGAAAAAACCATTTTCCATTTTCCGAGTGCCCGAAAGGAGGCTTTTTTGTGAAGGAACTACCAAATAATTGTTGCAAAATTGGACCAAATCATTTTTATAAAATACTAGGACATATTTAATGCACAATTGACAAAATGGTTGGGTGTCAAAAAAATTTATCCACCTCTGGTGAAAAAGACAAATTCCCGCCGATTCAGGTGGAAACGGGTCAAATTTGAACTGCAGCTTCCTCATAGTTTGCTATTTATTTTTTCCAAAAATCATTTATAGGTACATAAGTATCTATTTAATCAGAGAAACACCAAAAAAATTCCAATATTCAACCACTAGCTAGGAACGGTCAAGCCCGCCGTTTTAACCGCATTTTGAAACGGGCATAAAAAATTCAAAAAAAATCAAAAAATTGGAAAACCTTCGCATTGTGTCATTATATGTGAACAAGTTTCCAGGAAAAATAATAAAATAGTAATACGGTAATTATTTTAAAAAAGTATTCTCAGAAATGAGCTATCAAGTGTGAAGATTCATGGCTTTCAAGCCAAATGATCAATCTTATGGCCACATTCATGGCATAGTTTGTTCAAAGGATCTCATATTGTGCACAAGGGTGCATATTGGAATGTCAAACAATGTTGCCTAAGGAAGTTTTCATTTTCGTTGGACGAAAAAACCATTTTCCATTTTTCGAGTGCCCGAAAGGAGGTTTTTTTTGTGAAGGAACTACCAAATAATTGTTGCAAAATTGGACCAAATCATTTTTATAAAATACTAGGCCATATTTAATGCACAATTGACAAAATGGTTCGGTGTCAAAAATTTTGATCCACCTCTGGTGAAAAAGACAAATTCCCGCCGATTCAGCTGGAAGCGGGTCAAATTTGAACTGCAGCTGCCTCATAGTTTGCTATTTATTGTTTCCAAAAATCATTTCTAGTTACATAAGGACCTATTTAATCATAAATACATGGTTTGGTGGCGATACGTCGAGGTTTGGGCGGTGGCCGAGGGCCCCAACTCTAGAGCGCGTAAACTCGCATGCCCGCCGCGTGGTCACCGCGTGACCGTGGCATTGCCATGTGTTCTGAGCGGCCTAGGCATGTCTAGTGGGTTGGTCACTCCCTAGGTTGGTGCTAGGAAGAAAATTACAACATAAGATTCTCACGAGGAGACCAATCGATGCTCAAACATGAATTAGCAGCCAAGTGTTTGATTAGCGGTACGGGAAATGTACATGGCTAATGGGTGTGAGTTTTGGCTGAGGATGATCAGTTACTAAGAAGACCGTTTTCACAAATTTTCAGCTCAAAAGGAGGAGCCTAGGTGGTACTTGCTTTGCAAACCACCACACTGGACATAAATACGAATGTTGAAGCTCGACTCAAAATAATGAATGGATTGAGCTGGCATTTGGTGGAGGATGGTTATTTGGGCATAGGAAAGCACTGTAGAAAATGGATACTATTTGGACATGCCAAAGTGGTACTTCCTTCACAAACTGTTACTCTGAACAGAATAGGAAAATGAATATTTTTGAATTATTTTTGAACTAGGCAAGGAAGGTTTTTACATATTTGACGAAGATATGACCCAAAGAATTTATGAGATTTTTTTGAGAATTTTGGGAATGACAGAAATATAGGTTGCTTCACAACCTAGGGCAAAAACTGCCACATGGACATGACACATAGGCAAAACTGATGAGGTGGCGCCTAGTCATAGCAACCCACCACAATTTACAAGGCTATGACCATCTATATTGGTCGTTAACAACTAGAAATAAGGCAGCGGACTAGCGCTGTTAGCTTTATGACCATTTCATGTAAGGAAATTATGACCTTTCAGACCAAAATGGTCGCAATGGTTTAGGGTTTGGAGCCCCTCGAACAGCTTTTGACCAATTGGTCTCAAATGGTCATAAATCTATGACCAATTCTTCCAGGGTCACTGACAGAAGGTCATAAGTTGACATATTTCTTGTAGTGGTGTGGGCGCTTATGGCCCGTGTCTTTGCCACTTTTGATTTTGTAAGCTTGTTGTTAAACTTGAGTGGCTTTCGCCGCAGTCCTTCCGTTGAACTGCTCCTCTCAGTGAGCTGATGTAAGACACTTTGGGTTTCATTTGATAATGGAACCGGGGAGGAGCCTCCCTGTTCTTCTAAAAAAATATGCATTATCAAGTTAAATGTTGATCATTAGTCTTCACTCAATGTAATCCGCTGTCTAAGCATGTTGAGACTTCCATGCAGGATCTTGCTCTATTGGATTATCGCGCATGAATAAAAGTGTATCCATTTATGGTTTAGTCTAGAATCTTCCATGTATGAATTTTTACTATAGTACTGGTGAAAGACTTATGATGAACCATTTCCTACATCTCCTCTGCCCCCTTGCAAGTCATCTCTGAAAGTGCAACTATCCCTAGGTGGTTTTGGTAATTCCTAACAACATATAGCTCATTGAGCTAACATCATTCCAAGATGAATATTTCAGGAAAAGCTCAATAGATGGCATGGCATGGATGAGAAAAGTACATCCCTCAAAATGGTAAGGATAAAAGGATTGGCTCAAGCTCAAAAGCTCAAGACTCTACATTTTATATTTTAGTGATCCAAGATCACATTGAGTCTATAGGAAAAGCCAATACTATCAAGGAGGGATGAGGTGTTTCTTAATGAGTTTCTTGCTCTACAATGCTTAGTGATATGCTCCAAAACCCTCAACTACTTTCTCATATCCACATATGACCTAAACCCAAAGTCAAACTCGGCCCTACCGATTCTTTCTACCCGGCGCCACCGAGTTCAGATGTCAAAGCCACTGCCACAAACCCTAGGCAAATCGGTCTCACCGATAGGGATCTCGGTCTCACTGAGATGGGATTGTAATCTCTCTGTTTCCCTTCGTAACGTTTCGGTACCATCGAGATGAGCGATCGGTCCCACCGAGATTGCAATGTAAACTCCCTGTTTCCTTTTTGTAACATTTCGGTCTCACAAAAATGAGCGAATCGGTCCCACCGAGTTTACCTGACCAACTCTCTGGTTAGCTTATTACCAAAATCGGTCTCACCGAGTTTGTGTAATCGGTCTCACCGAGATTACGTTATGCCCTAACCCTAACCATATCGGTCCTACCGAGTTGCATGTTGGTCCCACCGAAAATCCTAACGGTCACTAGATTTGCTGAATCGGTCCGACCGAGTTTATCAATTCGGTCCCACTGAGTTTGGCAAGTTGTGTGTAACGGTTAGGTTTTGTGTGGAGGCTATATATACCCCTCCACCTCCTCTTCATTCGTGGAGAGACCATCAGAACAAACCTACACTTCCAACTTGCTGTTTCTGAGAAGGAACCACCTACTCATGTGTTGAGACCAAGATATTCCATTCCTACCATATGAATCTTGATCTCTAGCCTTCCCCAACTTGCTTTCCACTCAAATCTTCTTTCCACCAAATCCAAATCCTGTGAGAGAGAGTTGAGTGTTGGGGAGACTATCATTTGAAGCACAAGAGCAAGGAGTTCATCATCAACACACCATTTGTTACTTCTTGGAGAGTGGTGTCTCCTAGATTGGCTAGGTGTCACTTGGGAGCCTCCGACAAGATTGTGGAGTTGAACCAAGGAGTTTTCAAGGGCAAGGAGATCGCCTACTTCGTGAAGATCTACCGCTAGTGAGGCAAGTCCTTCGTGGGCGACGGCCATGGTGGGATAGACAAGGTTGCTTCTTCGTGGACCCTTCGTGGGTGGAGCCCTCCGTGGACTCGCGCAACCATTACCCTTCGTGGTTTGAAGTCTCCATCAACGTGGAGGTACGATAGCACCACCTATCGGAACCATGACAAAAACATCCGTGTCTCCAACTGCGTTTGAATTATCCAAACCCTTCCCTTTACATTTCTTGCAAGTTGCATGCTTTACTTTCCGCTGTTCATATACTCTTTGCATGCTTGCTTGAATTGTGTTAAAATTGCTTGACTAGTGCTAAGATAGCTAAAATCTGCCAAAGACTAAAATTGGGAAAAGGATAAGTTTTCATTTGGTCAAGTAGTCTAGTCACCCCCCTCTAGACATACTTTCGATCCTACAATTGGTATCAGAGCTTTGATCTCCATTTGCTTTGATTTCCATAGCTTTTGGTGGTCATAGCCTTGGTTTCACAACCTAGGAGAGTATGGCGTCTAGTGAGGGAAATTATCACCGTAGTGGTCCTTACTTTGATGGTACTAAT
Organism: Aegilops sharonensis; assembly: GCA_904067115.1. Lineage (NCBI taxonomy): Eukaryota > Viridiplantae > Streptophyta > Magnoliopsida > Poales > Poaceae > Aegilops > Aegilops sharonensis. The sequence goes on from LR880969.1 coordinate 57,299,649, forward strand.
TTTGCTAGTTGGAAGCATAAGATGAAAATGCATATTCTTGGACATAACCCCGCCGTTTGGGCTATTGTGTGTATTGGCTTGCACGGTGAATTCTTTGATGGGAGAGAACCAAACCGTGAAGCTAGTGCAGAAGAGTTGAAGATGCTGCAATACAATGCTCAAGCTTGTGATATCCTCTTCAACGGATTGTGCCCCGAAGAATTCAACAAAATCCGCCGTCTTGAGAATGCAAAGGAAATTTGGGACACTTTGATTGATATGCATGAAGGTACCGACTCCGTCAAGGAATCCAAGTTGGATGTGCTTCAAAGTCAACTTGACAAGTTCAAAATGAAGGATGGTGAAGGTGTCGCTGAAATGTACTCTAGGCTTGCTCTTATCACAAATGAGATTGCCGGCTTAGGAAGTGAAGAGATGACCGACAAATTCATCATCAAGAAGATCCTAAGAGGTTTGGATGGAAAATACGATACCGTGTGCACATTAATCCAAATGATGCCCAATTACAAAGATCTCAAGCCAACAGAAGTCATTGGAAGAATTGTTGCTCATGAGATGTCACTCAAGGATAAGGAGGAACTTCACAACAAGTCAAGTGGTGCTTACAAAGCCTCATGTGAAGCCCCCACATCATCAAGTGAGAAACAAACCTTCAATGAAGAATTGAGCTTAATGGTGAAGAACTTAAACAAATTCTACAAGAGTAGAAGCAAAGAGAGAAGCTCCAAGTGAAGGTCCTACAATGACAAAAGATCTTCTAGTCGGGAGCGTAATTGCTACAATTGTGGAAGACCCGGACACTATTCCAATGAGTGTATGGCACCCTACAAAAGAAGAGAAGAGTCTCCAAAAAGAAGAAGTAGAAGAGAAGAATCACCACCAAGAGAGAGAAGGAGTAGAGATGATCGTTATGAACGAAGAACATCCCGGAGGAGCAATGTAGCGACCCGAACTCAGATGGTCAAGTCTCTGTGCTTCTGTGTCATCACTGGATCGGTAATGCTGACACACACAGTACTCGAAGGATTTATAAGCAGAGTAGCAATCACACACTTATTACATCGGATGTCTCACAAGAGAACTTATTACAATAATATGGCTTAAGGCCATCTAATACGATAACAGCGGAAGGCTTGGAAGGTAAGGTGAGTCCATCAACTCCAATGGCATAACTGAGCTGCACGGCAACGACCTATAAATCCTTACTCCTCGTCTGAAAAGTCTGCAACATAATACGTTGCAGCCCAAGAACGGGTCAGCACATGGAATATGCTGGCAATGTAACACATAGAGAACAATGAAAGAATGAGCTATGCTACATGCATATATGGCTGGTGGAAAGCTCTATGGTTACAGTTTTGCGAAAAGCCAATTTTTCCCTACATCAAAGGAATAAATTTTACTTTAACCATCATGGTGGTTGAAACATCATTGAGAAGGTACCCCCCAAATCAGATGATCCCAATTAAGGTAATTAACATCCCAGCAATATTAATTTAGAGTGATGAGATACATGTGAATACTCAAGTACTAGATACTCAGAATTGTCCATAACCGGGGACACGGCTAACCATGATTAGATTGTACACTCTGCAGAGGTTTGCGCACTTTTCCCCACAAGACTCGATCGCCTCCGTTGGTTTCTCGCACTGCATGGTGTTTGAGAGACGGATGACCGAGACACAGTCTTTCAGAAACATTAACTCTCTACTCCAGATAGATCATACCAAACCTATAAACCCACTACCTGCTGACCTACCTCTTCGAGAGCTTCACGTAACTTACTCAACTATGCTAGAGCCCATAATAGCTTGTGGCTGCACACGGAAGTTTCTAGCATGAATAATCTCAGTTCCCTTTGAGCCTGGGTGGCGGTCCATTGGAAGATCACACGGGTACCCCGGGATTTCCAAGAAAAACAGGCAACACTGGGTTCCCCAGGTGCCTCAATCCACCCAGATGTGTATTTAAGTTGCCACCTTAAAGTAAACCATTAATTAACAATCTCACATCTGTCGTGAATATCTCTCAAACCCAATCCACGTCTACGAGCATAGCATGGCAATATAAGC
>LR880969.1:57328855-57341548 GCA_904067115.1 Aegilops sharonensis
GATTCTTCCTCTAGTAGTAACAATAATCATGCTAAATCAAATGTTGTTGCTTCTAGTAGTTCTCTTGATTCCACTAATGATTCTCTTAGCCAAGTTACACTTGAGCAAGAAAATAGCTTATTGAAGGGAATTATAGAGAAAGGTGTTTACAAGAGCCTTGCTGGGAGTAAGAAATTTGAGGAAATTGTACGCAAGCAAGGAAGGCACCAGAAGAATCAAGGTGTTGGTTTTGAACTAAAGTTCAATGCCAATGGAGTTGAGTGGGAAGAAGATCAATATCCCAAGACGAAGTTTGTTCCTCAACAAGAGAAGTATGATCCCACTTCTTTCAAGGGGACACAGGCTCAAGATGATCTTCCACCACAAGACCACAAGCAAAAAGGCAAGAACAAGCTTCAAGAGGAGATTGATGCATTTCAAGAAGCTCCTAAGGACTTGGTCAATTGGGTTCCCAAGACTACATCAAGTTCTACTTCATCAAGTACGACTACAACTCCAAGGATTCCCATCAAGATGATGTGGATCCCGAAGAAGAAGAACTAGAGAGTTCTTGAGGGTGACTCCGCCAACATATTTCACTCATATCATTTTGGCAACAACAAGTGCAATCAACTTCCACATCTTGCACTAGTTCAAGGAGTCAAAAACCCTCATGTTGGTAAGACAAGGGACAAGGTAATCTAATGCTTTCATAGACATCATCTTGTGTGTGCATCACTCTATGTCTATGGATATCCTTGTTTGTTCTTTGTGGGACTAACCCGTGTAGGTATTCAAAGTGCAACTCACTCCAAAAGGATTGCTCCAAATGATCTTCATCAACATTGAGCATCCATATCTTCAACACCTATATGAAGTCATCATCGACAAAACCCAAGGTTAGTTCATCCCTCTAAGGGGGGATCTCACATCTAGGGGAGCTTAACTCTAAAAAACTGAGACAAAGCAACTCTAATGGTGTGAACACATCAATGCATTATCTAAAAGTGGTAACCCCACTTGAGCTTAAACGATGAGTATGACCTATGATCAAATGTTCTCATTTGACTCCTAAGTCAATATACTCATATATAGATGACCTAGTCATCGCCAATTGTTTGATAGATGCTAGAATTGTTTGTGCATGCTTTGCCACATATTTCATTTGCCATTTTATTGTGTGAGCATGTTGGTTGCATATTTTACTCATTCCAGGACATCCACTTGTTGTTTGATTGTTTGGTTTCTTTTTCTTTTGCCAAGTGGATGGACAAGAATGCCTAAGAACCTTCTCTAGCTATCTATGCTCTTCTCGTCTCAAACTATGTTCATGCTGCATCACAAAATTTGATCAAGTCAGATTCGAACCAATCTGTGTGAGGAGCACTCGGAGTCCCCGATTCGTCATAGACTTAAACTTCCAAAACTTCTATTTGCGTTTCGGTCTGACCGATTCCTCCATTTCGGTCATACCAAGATCAATAAGTCGATCTAGGTTTTCAATCTCGGTGCAATCGATTTGAACTTTTCGGTCACACCGAGTAAGTGTCAACAGTTATGCATCTCGGTGCCACCGAGTTGTTCCACTCGGTCACACCGAGAGGGTCGGGCTATATATACTCACAGACAAAAATTTGGTAACTTTCTCCAAACCCATTCGCCCGCGCATAGCTCGCTCTGCCTCCAGGGTCTCCGGATCGTTCTCCTCGTCGCCAGCCGCCTCCAGTCGCTGGTCTCCGCCGCCGTCAACGGAATTCAACCCCGCCGTTGCCGCCGTAGCGAGTTCATCGCCAAGCTAGGGTATGGACTCGATCACAGTGCTATCCCCGTCTGATTCCTAGCACATTGTGTTCATCATGATTCTTGCCACGATTGAAACTATTCTATCCAGTCAAAACACTCCGTAGATTAGAGATGAATTGAAAATTTAGGGTTAGGTTTCCGTCGAAACCATCTCGGACCCACCGAGTTGCAGAACTCGGTTCCACCAATTCGGCTAAGGCCATTGCACATGTGGTTCTTGGTCTGACCAAGAATTGCAAATCGGTGTGACCGAGTTCAGGACTCTGTGAAACCCTAGCAGTCTCGGTGCCACCGAACTGTGACTCGGTCTGACCGAGTTCACTAGTTTAGGTTCCAAAAGCTGCTTCGGTATCACCGAGTTTGCAAATCGGTTGATCCAAAATGCTTTCTGTGGAAAACTAAAACTAAGTTTTTGACTCATTCTTTTGCAAAAATCTCTGTATTTTGTGATGCTCATCCACTCTATCTCATCTATATCTATTCATAGGGTCTGCAGTCAGTGTTTGCAATATGTCTGATCAGAGTGACAGCCAGAACAAGTTAGAGGAGCAGATTCAGATGAGTGAGGGCACTAGTCCCTCTAGCAGCTCAGATGAGGGTAGCAGGAGCACTCCCAGCAACTTACCCAAAGCAGCCACCAGGACAAGGAAGAAGAGAACCTCAGAATCTGAGGATGAAGACTATGTGGTTGTTGAGGATGAGACCATTTCCAAGAAAAAAGGTGCTCAAGAAAGAATATAGCTCAGCTGCAACTAAGCCAGGTCTGAAGACCAAAAGGCCAGCAGGAAGACAACCCATGTCTAAAGCCAGAGCCTCCACTCAAGCATCTTTGGAATCTGAATCCAAAGAGGCTGCTGCAGAAGGGAAGAAGAGAAAGGAAAGGGTCAAGAAGACCATGGCCAGAGTTATTGGAAAGCCTTCCATGATGGAAGAGGAGGAAGAAGATGACTTGGATGTCTATGCCAAGAAGAAGATGGATCACAACTCTATGACACGTATGTACAAAGAGATTCCTGATGCAGATCTTGAAACTCACCAGTTTGGATCAGTGAAACACTTGCTGTCAGGACTGCCTACAATCAATTGGATCCTCAGGCACACTCTCTTGCCCAAGTCTGATGATCAAAGAATGATCAGAGGCCATGCAATAAACTTGCTACACATATTTGATGTGCCACACAAGTTCAAGGTCATGAGCCTTATAGTTGAAACTATCAAGAGGACAACAACTGACCAGAAAAGAAGTTGTGGATATGCCCCACAGATCCAGGAGCCGATTAACTCCAAGATGGGCACAGGCACATACCTGTTGGATAAGGAGCATATGCCTATCTATCCAGACTTTGAGGACAACCAAGTGGTTATGGATGAAGATGAACCATCTTTCATACAAGCACAAGAAAAGAAGGAGAAGACAAGGACTGAGAAGGCTGCCAAGATGCCAACAATGGAAGAGGCATCTCAGTACTTTCTGAAGAGCAATCAGGATCAACTTGGCTACTTGATTGCATCCACTCTGAGGATTGAGAAGGGCTGGCCACCTTGACTCGAAACCAGGAGAGCTTGTAGAGGATCATGGAACAGAAGTTCTATGACATGGATGTGAAGGTTAGAGAGATCCAGTCCATTGTTGAGCAGCATCAGGATGATATGCAGGAGAGGAAGGGCAATTCAACTACTAAGGCATTTGCCAGAGTGCCTAGAGCTTAGAGATCAGCTGCAGTGCCAGTGACAGACACCAGAGCCATTTCATATGCACCAGCTACAACTTCAGTGCCACCAGCTCCAGCACCCACACCTCCAGCTCCATCTACTTCAACAGATGCTTTCATCCTTGGCGTTCTGTCTACACCACCACCTGAAGATCAAGCCTGAGAGTCGATCTAGTGCTATGCATTTTCTATGCTCTTTTTGGTAACTTGTTGCCAAAGGGGGAGAAAAATGTATAGATCATAGGCTTCGAGAGAGAGTGTTGCTTTTTATTCTCTCTTGCTTTGGTGGTTGAACTTTATTTGCTTGTTTGAGATACATTATGTCTGTGTGATACTTGGATGATCATGTGTTTGATCATATGCTACATTTATGCTTGTTGGATGACATTATCTCGTTTATCTCTATATGATCATTCACTTTGCTTGGTGATGAGTGCATGTATTCAATCATTATCATTTTGAGCGCTCCACCAAGATGTATGTGACATGGAAGAGTTACCCATGAGCCTAATTCCTTGTGCATTTGCAGTCCAAAGCAAATCTTAAACTATGCACACATTTAGGGGGAGCTCTTGCTTTTCACATACTTCTCAAAGCGACAATGTTTTTCACTCTTATTATCATTTGTCGAAGCTTTGATCTATATGTTGTCATCAATTACCAAAAAGGGGGAGATTGAAAGTGCAACTATCCCTAGGTGGTTTTGGTAATTCCTAACAACATATTGCTCATTGAGCTAACATCATTCCAAGATGAATATTTTAGGAAAAGCTCAATGGATGGCATGGCATGGATAAGAAAAGTAGATCCCTCAAAATGCTAAGGATAAAAGGATTGGCTCAAGCTCAAAAGCTCAAGACTCTACATTTTATATTTTAGTGATCCAAGATCACATTGAGTCTATAGGAAAATCCAATACTATCAAGGAGGGATGAGGTGTTGCTTAATGAGTTTCTTGCTCTACAGTGCTTAGTGATATGCTCCAAACCCCTCAACTACTTTCTCATATCCACATATGACCTAAACCCAAAGTCAAACTCGGCCCTACCGATTCTTTCTACCCGGCGCCACCGAGTTCAGATGTCATAGCCACTGCCACAAACCCTAGGCAAAGGTCTCACCGATAGGGATCTCGATCTCACCGAGATGGGATTGTAATCTCTCTGTTTCCCTTCGTAACGTTTCGGTACCACCGAGATGAGCGATCGGTCCCACCGAGATTGCAATGTAAACTCACTGTTTCCTTTTTGTAACATTTCGGTCTCACCGAAATGAGTGAATCGGTCCCACCGAGTTTACCTGACCAACTCTCTGGTTAGCTTATTACCAAAATCGGTCTCACCGAGTTTGTGTAATCGGTCTCAACGAGATTACGTTATGCCCTAACCCTAACCATATCGGTCCTACCGAGTTGCATGTCGGTCCCACCAAAAATCCTAACGGTCACTAGATTTGCTAAATCGGCCCGACCGAGTTTATCAATTCGGTCCCACCGAGTTTGGCAAGTTGTGTGTAACGGTTAGATTTTGTGTGAAGGCTATATATACCCCTCCACCTCCTCTTCATTCATGGAGAGAGCCACCAGAACAAACCTACACTTCCAACTTGCTGTTTCTGAGAAGGAACCACCTACTCATGTGTTGAGACCAAGATATTCCATTCCTACCATATGAATCTTGATCTCTAGCCTTCCCCAAGTTGCTTTCCACTCAAATCTTCTTTCCACCAAATCCAAATCCTGTGACAGAGAGTTGAGTGTTGGGGAGACTATCATTTGAAGCACAAGAGCAAGGATTTCATCATCAACACACCATTTGTTACTTCTTGGAGAGTGGTGTCTCCTAGATTGGCTAGGTGTCACTTGGGAGCCTCCGACAAGATTGTGGAGTTGAACCAAGGAGTTTGTAAGGGCAAGGAGATCACCTACTTCGTGAAGATCTACCGCTAGTGAGGCAAGTCCTTCATGGGCGACGGCCATGGTGGGATAGACAAGGTTGCTTCTTTGTGGACCCTTCGTGGGTGGAGCCCTCCCTGGGATCGCGCAACCGTTACCCTTCGTGGGTTGAAGTCTCCATCAACGTGGAGGTACGATAGCACCACCTATCGGAACCACAACAAAAACATCCGTGTCTCCAATTGCGTTTGAATTCTCCAAACCCTTCCCTTTACATTTCTTGCAATTTGCATGCTTTACTTTCCGCTGCTCATATGCTCTTTGCATGCTTGCTTGAATTGTGTTAAGATTGCTTGACTAGTGTTAAGATAGCTAAAATCTGCCAAAGACTAAAATTGGGAAAAGGATAAGTTTTTATTTGGTCAAGTAGTCTAATCACCCCCCCTAGAGATACTTTCGATCCTACACCCTCCGTCTAGGTGTATAAGGGCATGGTTAATATTACTTAATAGTATAGCCAACTGTTGACTATAAGAAAGTGCCATGTCATCTGTAGCCAACATGTATAACAATCGACACTCAAAAACTAATTCTTAAAGATCATTTCTTGCAAAGCACAATAAGTGTTATTTCATCAAAAGTTTTGGATGCAGGTTGAATAGTTGAACGCTTTTGTTTGCAAAAGATACCTTTTTATCTATTTCACCCAGATGTTTGTGAGCTCTAGAGATGAGATAATATCCGAAGAAACCTATCGATACCCGTTACACATGAGATGACCCCCACATCCTTTGTCAAAATAAACAACTCCCCGATCAATGCATTTCACTCTTCGGTGCAACGCACGGGCACCTTACTACTATAGATTAGTATGACCAAGAATTGAACTTACATTATATATAGTACGATAAATACTGATGCATGTCACCTAAAATTATATCATTCAAAACTATGTTCAAATACGAATCCAACGATATAGTTTTTGTTGACATGCACTAACATTTTGTCAGTTAAATCTTCAGTCAAATTCAATGGGGGACTAATAAACCACGACCGATGTAGTACAAGTGTAGAGGGTGGCGCTGCACGGGAGTTTCACCTCTCACCCCGCTCGTGGCGGCAGTAAAGCCGTCATATCACAAAGCCCAACCACTCCCAGTAATAAGTGGCCTGGTAAAATAAATGGACAAGAAACCATCACATCCCTCCATCTTTTTTGCATTTCATCTCTCTGCATTTAATTTCTCCGGTTCATCTCGCACACTCGATCCCTAGCTACTACTCCTAGGGCAATTTCTTTTGGCGGCTTCCCCAGCTTTTCCCACAAGACTAGTCATAGTGGAGAGTAACAATAAGGCGCCTCACTCATTTATTTGGGCTTCTAAACTACTACTCCGTCCTGGTTTATTCCTCACCATTGTAATTTGTGCTAAATTTTGACCAAAGATTTAACTGATAAAATGTTACTCCCTCCGTCTAGGTGTGCAAGTCATCTTACGAAAACCAAATAATCCCAAAACACTTAGGCGCGGTGTATTAACTTCTACCTCATTTCTTGTTTCTTGACATATCAACCAATAAGAGATAAAGAGTGTGCATGCTTTTAATGACTTGAGATATCAAACACGACATGCAGTGGTTAGTTCATTGCATGCAATACTATTAATTAGCAAATAAACATTAGCGTTTCTCGTTTTCTCCTCCTCCTTGGTCACGGTGCACAGCCTAAGATGACTTACTCACCTAGACGGATGGAGTAGTGCATGTGACATGCACTAACATTTCATTAGTTAAATTTATGATCAAAATTGACACAGATTACAATGGGGACCAATAAACCAGGACGGAGGTAGTAGTTATGGGATTACTAATCTAGAAGCCTAAAAGAACTGTCCCCTGGTACTCCTACTAGTAGTAGTACTCAAGTTGGAATTCCAATTGCACGACACAACTTGTTAGGCAAAAAAATTCGATACAGGGTGTAGGAAGCGGTTTGGGAATTTGCATGCCTTTCCAACTAGTGAGATACTCTGTACAAAGTACGACGGATAAATAACCACAGAGAAGGAAGCTAAAATTAAACAATCAAACGAGCATTTTTGCATTTGTTTTGCATTGAATCGTTTCACAAGCTTGACTGGTGCTATTTTTCTACTTTTACAAAAACTGCATCGTAATGTTAAAACGTGCATTTGCACGTACATAAGTAATAGTAGTACTCCCTCCGTCTCGGTGTATAAGTCTTCCCTCCTTATTGGTCACGGTGCACAACCAAAGATGAGTTATTGACCTGGACGGAGGGAGTAGCACAGTCTGCAAGCATATATCGAGAGAGACGTGTAGTGCGATAGTATATAGTAAAGTTTGTGCTATATGCACATACTTGCAAAATGCGTACCAATACACAAGGTGTCCAAACTTTCCCTTTTACATACTTAATTAAGCACGCTAAAAATTCCTGAACGTTCGGGATTTATCATTTGCGTCCCAAAACTAATGAGATCGCCTTACGAAACAAAAATTATACTCCTCCTAAAAGCCACGGCACTCGCAGGAGCGCTTGCGGCGCGCCACGAGTACCCTGGTGTGCAGCCGTTTCCCAGCGTGCCGACACAACGCCTCTTCCTCAGCCTCGCAACTCGCGAGGTGCTGATTGGCGGCTTACCGGTGTGCGAGCGCGATCTCACCGGTGTGGTGATCCGGCGCCAACAGGTACTCCGCTTCGCTGGAAGCGTGCACCCGGTCCACGTACCGCCAAGCGTAGATGAGGCGCTTGGGCCCGACTACACTCAGGGCGTCGGCACGGGCATCCTCCAACACCCTCATGGCCCTCACACGAGCCTTCTGCCATAGAGCCAATTGCCCGACTCTCTCGGACGCGACATAGGCCTCCCAGGAAGCTTGTTCCGTGGTGCGCTTCTCTTCCTCGGCCTTCTTCTCCGCCTCTATTTTGGCGCGCTCTGCTGGAGGCAAAGCCTCCCACAAGGAGACATCCATTTCTTTCCAAAGCTCCTCAAGGCTGGGGAGCTCGGCGGGCGGCGCAGCGTTCTCCTTGTAGCGGGGAGCCGATGCGTCCTCCGAAGCACGTGCTGGCGAGATTGTGAACGCCGACACGTCCACCTCGACGCGTCGCGGCGAGGAGCGGAACACCGATGCGTCCTCCTCAACTAGTGGCGGCGAGGAACGGAACGGCGACGCGTCGTGTCGCGGCGAGGAGCGTAACGCCGACGCATCCTCCTCGACTAGTGGCGGCGAGGAACGGAATGGCGACGCGTGGCGTAGCGGCGTGGAGCAGAACACTGACGCGTCCTCCTCGACTAGTGCGGCGAGGAACGTAACAGCGACGCGTGACCATCCGCGCGGTGCAGAGAGGGGCTCCTAGGGCTTGGGAGGGGCGATGCCATGGTGGTCGACGTGAGAGGGAGGGGGAAGAGATAGCGATGAACGTGAACGTGAGGGGGAGGAGATAGCGATGTCGTGGGAGGCGCATTATTTATAGCGAGCAATGGCACACCTACGTAAGATATAGACTGAGCTGCACTGACTTAACTGCAGGTCCAGTTGCGTCACTGACATGTGTGCCGAACCCCTGTTGGGCCCATATGTTAGTGACCCAATGCACCTGCAGTTAAGTAACAGCTATGTGGGCATATTTGTTGGAGTAAATTACGGGGAGCGAAGGGGTGGAAATATTGCTGGTCACAACGGATTGGACGAGCGTGGGGGGAGGAGAGTCATGCATGCAGATTTTTTCAGACGGGGTCGAGTGGTGGGACCGCTGGAGGGAGAAGGAGAGTTTGTCAGGCATATTGTTTCCACACATGGAGAGGAAAAGATTTGGAGATGAACGGGCTTCCTGCAGGTATGGGGAACTGTGCATAATAAGTCATCTTGCATGCCGGGCTAGGTATAGTCTTAGGTCATTAAAAACATACACGCCCCACACATGTTCATATTTCAAGGTGCACTAAAGTATTGCATGCGGTGATTAAGGCTGGCCATAATGGTGGTATCTTAGCTGGTATCATGCACACGGGAATACTAGCAAACATGCTGATGTGGCAAAGAATTAAAGAAGAGAGGGGAGTTAGAGTAATTAGTGTTCATGAATGCATTGGTAAACACATTTTTTTTTGAAGAATGGCAGCACTAGTTGAGTACTTTTGCAGACTTCAAAAACTATTCCACCGCCTCTACTATCTTGCTAAGAGTAGGTGAAAATTTTGAATCGAGCCCTTTAAACTAGAAGGGAGGTAGTGGTACTCTAATAGCTAACCTTGTTGTGATGACAAGATAGGACATGGCACGCACCTGGACGGAGGAACTAGTCTACATTGTGCATTTAAGTTTTGTCTGAAGTCAATGTACCTCTACTTTCAGCAGACTTATAGAAAAATGTATCAACATTCACAATGTCAAATCAATATTTTTCCACTCATTATAAAACATAGTTCTTATACTCATTATAATCAGTATTGTAGATATTGATATTTTTAGTATAAATTTGGTCGTGGGATTTCATTGATGCCTGTCAAAGCGTGGAGGAAGCACAGCTTAGGGCTTGCATTGCCGGTCTCTACATAGGTATTTCTCTTCATAATCCTGCAATTTTAGAGACTGATTGCGCTTTTGTGGTAGCGTCTCTTGCATCGGGGGACTATGATAGGTCTGCTATGTGTGACCTGAAGATGAAAGTGTTGAGCATCTCGAAGTTGATCAACAATCTTCAATTGTCAAAGATTAGCCGTTCGGCCAATAAGGTGGCACACTTAATCGCTAAGTATAGCTTTGACAATAGATTAGATGGTATTCTTGTAAATAATGTACCGCCCTTTGTGGTGAATATTGTATCGAATGAGTGTACTGGTGTGGCTGGTTAATTAATATAAGGTGGTGTTCAAAAAAAAGTATAAATTTGGTCAAACACTTTGTAAATGGTTGACGGGAGTAAAAAGGACCAGAGGGAGTATCATGCATGCAGAGTAGGCAAATTTTTTTTGCTCATTTATAGCCGGTCGAAGTCTCAAAGGGCGCGAGGGAGGCGAAGGTCGTGGGAGGCGCGCGGTTGACGGAATTAAGTGAAGTTACATCCACGCGCCGGCATGGCATGCGAACAGGCAGAAGCTATACCATCAGGCCTACGATATGGGTCTAGTAGACATGACATCTAGTGGGTCCCGCATAGTTCTCGAGAACTCTTTGGGGGCTTGCAGCCGTTTATCCACCGGACAAGCCAGCAACCCCATGCCATTCGCACGCCCTACTCGTCCCTGTCTTCTACCTTACAATAGTTTGCTCCCAGTCGTCCCATCCTTTCACATTAGTTCGCTCCTAGTTTTTGCGGGGTACAACAGTTCAACTTCTCCTAACCCTCCTCCAAAATCCATGGCCTCCCAAATCTCCATGGTCGCCGCTGAGTACCAGGTTATAGCCATCACCGGCGATCATTTCATCATCATCTACACACGTGGATCCACGACGGTGAAAGCATGGCTTGCTCGCTTCCTACGCATGTTCAACAGTTCAACGGATGAGTGGGTCGCTGGGCTAGATGTTCAGTACACCACAGTCCTGGGACGAGAGAAGGATCTAAAGGATGAAGAGAGGAAGAAGCCCGCCGTGATCCAGGTTTGCGTACATAACGTTTGCTTGGTCTACCACATATGCCGTGCCGACGTTGAGTGCCAGGATTTTAAGAACTTGCTCAAGGACAAAAGAGTGAAATTCGTTACTGTAGGCTTTAAGAACGACATGGATGTCCTGCGTTGGATATGTCTTGTTGTAGGCCAGCCCTTAGATCTCCAGAAGGCAAGCCTGGTGTCCTCCTCTCAACCTTCAATGCTGACCCTGGCAGCAGCCATGACTGATCCTTCGTACGCTAAACTGAAGAAACCTCATCACGAGTTTCATCGTGCATGGGAGTCGAAGACATTAGATGAAGATCACATCCTGTACGCAGCAATGGATGGCTACCTTTGTTTAAATATCTACAAGGGTTGGATTGTAACACCCTGGATGTAAACTTCCCCTTTTTGGGCAATATATCTATTTGACCTCATCCAATTCTTGTGGGTTCTTGTCATGCTTGGCCTCTTTGGTTTGGTTATGTTGTGGGTTTTCTTTTTCTTTGTTTTGCTTTTTGCCATATTGCATTTGTGCCTCTTGTCATATTGCTTTCCCTTCTTATCATGTGATTGTGGTGTTCCCTTGCATGTCATGTGGTTGTGGTTTTCCCTTGCATGTCATGTGGTTGCATGTGTCATTCCTTTTTGCATTGCCATCCCCTCCTTCCCTCTACTTCTTTCTCTTTCAAATGCCATATATTTCCCTTCCAAATTAATGTTAATCTTCTCCCTAAAAATCTTGCTTGTTGCACAAAAACTCCCTGCCAAATAATCTCCTCATTTGAAGTTGTTATGGTCAGGTTCAAAAACGGCACAAGTTTGAAATATTTTCAAACTTGCATTATTTTTCTACCTTTAAAAATGTCCATTTCAATTTATTTAAATAGAGGAGAATTCCAGGAGTGTGGGGATATTTTCTTTTCACTCAAAATCTTTTCCTTTCTCCCTGTACTTTCTTTCTCTTCCTTTTTATCTTTTTAAAAGGAAAAGAAAAGAGAGGCAGCAGCAGCAGTGGCAGCCCAACTCTTCCTCCCCACCTGGGCCTCGGCCACTCCGCAGGCCCAACTCTCCCCAGCAGCCCCGCAGCCCAGTGGGAAGAGCGCGCCAGCCCCGCTCGTTCCCTTCTCCCTGCCTTCGCGCACCCACGCGCGCGTCTACCCCCGCTGGTTTCCGCCCACGTGGCAGCGCCGGCCCCGCCTGGCAGCGACCGCCCGTGCTTCTCACCCGCCTTTTCTCTCCCTCTCGTCGCCATCGCCATGGGGACCCCGGAGCACGAGAGAGCACGAGCTCGGCCGCGTCGCCCTAGCCCCCTTCTTATCCCCCTCCGCGTCAAATCGAGCCTAGGGTTTCCCCTCTCCCTCTCGCCGCCGCCGCCAGGTAAGCGGATCCCCAAGATCGCCGCCCCGCTCGGACCCGAGCGCATCTGGGAGCCCGTCTCCGTCGCCGGCGTGCTCTCCGGCCACCCCGACCCTGCGTACCTTGTCCATCTTCCTCCTCGTCGTCGTCTACGACCACGTCGTCGACTACGGAGGCCCGGAGCGACAAGTTCACCGACGCCACCGCCCTGTCTTCTTCTCGGTCAGAGTTCCCGGCGAGGTTCAGAGGTCGATCTCGTCGCCGTCAGCCCGTCTCCGTCGCCGATTCCGTGTCCTAGGGTAAGGAGGTATAACCCCCTTCCTCC
>LR880969.1:57367266-57399098 GCA_904067115.1 Aegilops sharonensis
GTGTGTAACGGTTAGATTTTGTGTGGAGGCTATATATACCCCTCCACCTCCTCTTCATTCGTGGAGGGAGCCATCAGAACAAACCTACACTTCCAACTTACCAGTTCTGAGAGAGAACCACCCACTCATGTTTTGAGGCGAAGATATTCCATTCCAACCACATGAATCTTGATCTCTAGCCTTTTCCAAGTTGCTTTCCACTCAAATATTCTTTCCACCAAATCCAAATCCTGTGAGAGAGAGTTGAGTGTTGGGGAGACTATCATTTGAAGCACAAGAGCAAGGATTTCATCATCAACACACCATTTGTTACTTCTTGGAGAGTGGTGTCTCCTAGATTGGCTAGGTGTCACTTGGGAGCCTCCGACAAGATTGTGGAGTTGAACCAAGGAGTTTGTAAGGGCAAGGAGATCGCCTACTTCGTGAAGATCTACCGCTAGTGAGGCAAGTCCTTCGTGGGCTACGGCCATGGTGGGATAGACAAGGTTGCTTCTTCGTGGACCCTTCGTGGGTGGAGCCCTCCGTGGACTCGCGCAACCGTTACCCTTCGTGGGTTGAAGTCTCCATCAACGTGGATGTACGATAGCACCACCTATCGGAACCACGACAAAAACATCTGTGTCTCCAATTGCGTTTGAATCCTCCAAAACCCTTCCCTTTACATTCTTGCAAGTAGCATGCTTTACTTTCCGCTGCTCATATACTCTTTGCATGCTTGCTTGTTATGTATTGTGAATGTTAAACTTGTGCCTAAACTCCACTTAAACCTAAAAAGTTGAAAACTGCAACTTTGGTACTTAGTAACTAATCACCCCCCCTCTAGACACCTCTTCTCAAGATCCTACATGCATGCATAGACGCGGCTCCACCAGCTGCTCGCGTGCTTGGCAGCGCGGCGGCATCGCGAGTAGGGACTGCAGACGAATTGAGCGGGCGAGCCTTCGGCTTCATGGCACAGGGATGGCAGCGACACGGCGGTGATGGGCGAGAAATTGTTGGCCGGAGCAGGTGGGCGCCGGCATGTGCAACGGCGGCGGCGGCATATTGATGAGTGCGCGTGTGGGAGCTTACTTTAGCTTTATATAAGGTTGGTCAAACTTAAAAGAAAACCGTACTAGTACACGTAAACATTAGACTTAGGCAGCACTTTTATTAGTAAGTACCACAGCCACGATACGGAATCCTGTGCAAGCGCGTGAACCGCGGCCGCGCGGTCGATCGAACGGTGCGTCACCGTGTCGCGCTCGAAGGACATCCACCGAACCTTTTTGTGTGTGTGAAAACAATCCTCGAATATTACTCAACTTTTTTTCCTGGGAAAGTTCTTGACGCAGTAATATTTCCATATATTTGAATTTAGCTCCAGTTCGTGTTTATTTGGATTTGGACGTTTTAGGTGCGCCCTAGTTTTTTTAATACTGATTTTGTGTGTGTGACTGAGAGAGAACATGTGTATGTGTCCATATGTGTGTTGTGGCCGAAGGGCAATGTGGAGACGGTGTGCGTGTGATACAGACATAGAGAGGTGTGAATGTGCAAATGATCATGCATGAGTGAGACATAGACAGATGCCGATACGTTGTGTATACATGAGAGAATGGTCTTCTAGTTTACTTGTGTGTGTGTGTGTGTGTGTGAGAGAGAGAGAGAGAGGAGCATCCGTAACACAACAACCATCTCTCTCGATTCGTCCGTCCCTCGCACGGTCGCATGCAACACATGCAATACGCGCACCTTTTGACACCCTCACCTGGCCCCTGCCCACCTCAAGGCCCGCACAATCTCTTTGTGAATACCCATTTCTCTCCTTAGGTTTGTTTTCTCTCAATATCACACACACACACACAGAGAGAGAGAGAGAGAGAGAGAGACATGCAGCATCACACACACACACACACACACACACACTCCCACGAGCACACAATTCATCCCCATCCAAGGTTATACGGCGACCACTCTCGCTTGTGCTTCTTTGCACCCCAACATGCACAACACCTCAATCTTCAAAGAGGGCATCGAGCAGATCGAAGACGGCGACCACACCGCACTAGAGAATGCAGGGTCATTTGGAAGCAGGGTGATGTGACGACGGCTGACTGACTCCTCCCCCCACCCTCTCTCTCTTGCACAAAATTACCAATCCCTCTCTCCCCCGCACAAAGTTGTCAATCCCTCAACCCACGAGATCCTTCCCCTCTCGTCCATGTTTTTCCAGCTCCCTCATCAAACATGTTGTCTCTTCTCCTTCCACGTATACAGAATTCGGATGCACACGCATCTCATGTATATTACATGTCTCCATCTTTCTCACATACCTAACTTCTTCCTCTCTCTTTCTCTCTCTATCTCTCTCTCTGTCTTGTTACGTTTGTCTCCTACTCTCTCGTCCACATACATACAATCTTTCTCGCCCTATCTGCTCCATCTTCAAAAGCTCTCTATGCACATTTCATTCACACATTGGGATATGTCAAAATGTTGCTTCTATAATGGCTGATGTAGAGTTATGGTTGTTTTTGTTGCATCCTACAAAGTAATAACTATGAAATGCATTTAGATTCTCATTTGACTGGGATTATGTGAGTTTGAGCATGTTGTGAAGTACCATAGACCTTGTATACATCTTGGGGTTCGACAATGATTGTAACTATTGAATTGTATAGACCATTACATTCGAAGTCAATAGCCTAATATATTGATTTCACAATTTCAACAAATGATTAGTTCACTACAAACTAAGAAAACAAATGTGTACTCCCTCCATTTTTATTTAAGTCTGCGTATTTGCATTGGTCAAAGTCAAGTTTTGTAAACTCTCAGAAAGCTTATAACAAAAAATATTAACATATACAATAACAAATAAATACCATTAGATTCATTATTGAATGTACTTTCACATCATACATATTTGTTATGGTAAATGTTTATATCCCCACCGCAAAATAGACTTCTCCACGGCACCGCAGCCTTCGTTCTCCTCCCCTTTACATCAACGCACTCGTCCACCGCAGTGCATCTGCCTCATCGATGACCTCGTACGCCGCACTAGAGCCGGTCCACCGTCGTTGTCGTACACGGAGTCTCTTTCCCAGCATCGTCTTCCACGGTCTCGGATCTGCTTCCCGGAAGCCGACACCAAGCGCAGAAGTACCACCGTCGTGGACAATGAACTGACTCCCGTTGCCGACCATGACTCACAGAGGACGCCGCGACCATCGTTCTCCTCCTCGATTGGTAATGTGTGTATTGAATCACTTAGCAGTACATGTGCAGTTCCAATTTTGTTCATACCTACCCTTCAAATTTCCTGGGTTCTATTGTTCCCGTAAAAGTAATTGGTTATAGCATCCATTGTCCAACAGAATATCAGCTTGTAATTGTGCGTCGCTCCTGTATCGCGTTGTGCTTGGGTAGGTTTTTCATCTGCAACCAGTAGTGTGGCAAATGATGGAAAGGTTTTTAGAACTAGCAAGATGCCCATGCGTTGCACGCATCAAGATGCATTTGTATGAGTAGTTTATCTTGTGGGAGAAAAGGATGAATGAGGGAAGGCCTTATTTGCAAATCTGGAGAGGGGTATGGGTATTTTTTTTGCAAAATTCCCATTTGTTTCCTTCCTATCTGTCGGATATAAATTGGACGGCCTATATTGCAAGAAAAAAGTATAGAGAAACAAAGTAGACAGTAAAGGAAGTAGAGATAAATATTAAATATTAAATATTAAATAAATATAACAGTAGAGAAGAGAGTAGAGATAGCACAGACGTCGGGAAAGGATCGCGCGCGTGGGAAAAAGCGGCAGGGCGTGCGCTAGTTTTGGCGCGCGGCGTCCGACGAGCTTTATAAAATCCAACGCCCTCCCACCGCTATGTGCCTTGCCACCGCTCTCTCCCCGCTCATTGTCGCCTCGCCGCCGCCGCGCCACCATGCCGCCGCGTCACCGGGAAACTTGAGGATACCGCGGCGTCCGCGCGCGCCCCTCCGACGGCTTCTCCGCCGAGATTCGGTTCCGCGGGATGCGCCTCGGCCTCGGCAATTTAGACACCGCCAACGAGGCAGCCCGCGTGTACGACGCGGTGGCGTGGCGCCTCCGGTGGCCTCATAGAACATTGAACTTCCCCAACGTGCCGACGCGGGAGCGAGCACAGGAGCTCGCGCCTCTGCCGCGGCTTAGCATCGACGAAGATCGTCGCGACAACCGGAGGCGGGAGCACCGTCTCGGCATCGCCAAGATGGACGAGGAAGCCATGGAGCTGTTGCGCTAACACTTCCCGCAGGACATCATCAACGAGCGCGAGTTCTACACGCAAAGGAGGGCGGAGAGGGATAAGAGGAGGGCGGAGCGAGCCGCCTATCGTGAGGACAAGCGTAGGCGAAAAGCGGACGCTCAATTCAACATGAGGCTAGGAGCAGCGTCGCCCTGGGAATCAGACGACGATCGGTATCTTCACGCCTACAGTCAGATGTCGGAGGAGGACATCATCGAGGAGGAGTCGGACGGCGAGGAGTAGTTTTTTTATCTATCTATGCTGAGAACTATCCTCTACTCTATCTACTTCTCGATCTCAGCACTGTAAGCGCTTTCTTAAAGCGCCGCGCGTTGTGATTCTATTGGAGATTCTCTAACATGGCAGACGAGTGCTTTAATGTTGCCCACAAGATGCGCGAGTATTACTAGTAGTATATTTTTCTTGCCATGTTGAGATTTTAAAACCATGAGTGCGAACATGCAGAGGAGCAATGAAGACCAAACACGGGATACTCGGGACATCTTCAAGGAGCGTGGCAAGTTAAAGAGGAGCTGCACCGAACCTGTAAAACGAGCTTTGGTAAGTAACACCCTTTCAATTACTTTCGTGTAGCCTCGTGTTCTTCGATGTGTATATGTTGTAGTTTCTGTTTCTCTTAAGCGTGGTGTTCTTCGATGTGTAATAAGAAGAGTCTTAATCGTCCTAAATCTTTCATTTTTAGCTTGATGTAGGAAGTGGGTGTTCTCACCTTGTAGTCTGTTTTTATATTTTTTCCTTTTGAATTCACTTCTCCGAGTTCTGTTTATCTGGATTCTACTAAATGGATCTAGGTTGCTCTGTGTATTGATCTAAAAAAGAAGTAACTTCATGTCAGGATGCAGTTCCTGCGAGGAGGGAAGTATGGTCAACCTCGAGATCATGTTTCCAAAATGAGGCTGGATTAAACACAAGGTTCCAGTTCCCTGATGATGCTGGATTAGACACAAGGTGCAAATTACCAGATGATGCTGGACTACACACAAGCCAGGTGGAGTCATCAGCTGTTCGTGTCCTCGTGGCATTAGTAAAGGCTGAAAGAAAGCGTGCAGCAGCCCTTGAGAATATAGCTGAGTTCCTGAAGAAGCGAAAAGAGCAATCAGATGCTCTCTTCACCCAAGCCAAAGAAGAGATGGAAGAAGCCAGAAATAAGCTAGCAGAGGCAGAGCAGGCTAGGCGTGTCCTGCTATCTAAAACTGTTGTCAATACCAAATTTCCTTCATAATAGCTAGGTTCAAATGTTTATCCAGTCAGCATGCCTATTGTGATGTCTGTGCATCTACTGATGTGGCACAAAATGTTTTTTTTAGGTCATGTAATAACAGCAATAACTTTCCAAACAATAACAGACGAAGCATTGGACATGGTATAGTTCACGCGCAAGCCCAACATTCCTAGTTCAACTTCCACATCAAACTCATGTTCACAGATATCTGCACATTTCATACATAATGTCCACAACCATGATTCATTTCAAAGCCAAAAAAATGTGAGGAGAGTTATAAATAAAGAAAAACCTCTACTAGTTCCTGCTACCAGTGCGAGCACAACAAGTCAAGACCATGCATAAATTATTTATATTTTAGTCATTCTTTGTGTTCTAAAATGCCTGCCGGCTTGCGGAACGACGTGTTGCCGGCACACACGTGGATTCAATGAAGGCAGGCGGGGCAGTCTTAAGCTGGTTGTACGCGGCGAGGAGGCGTGCTCAGCCGGGCCTGCAGCGAGTGCGGCCCTCTTGGCCGGCGCGCCGGTTCAATGCCTGCGCTATGAGAGGTCGCGTCCATGTCAGAGCAATCACTCCCTCCAGTCCTTTTATGTTTGGGTATAACAAAATCTCGTTTTCCATTCACATTTTACAAGTAAAATTCATGGACAAACTTTGACCCAAAGTACGATGGGGACTAGTAAACTAGAATGGAGGTAGTAGTTTTTTTAATCAAAGAAGGGTTTCCCCTTCCGATTATCATTACTGAAAACCAACATCTAAATCTAAACCATAGTATTTGCCCTAGAACTACCAGGTTCAACATCTCGCAACATAAACCATACAACCTCCATCGCAAAAAAAAACATACAACCATACGCCAAGGAGGTACGTAGTACTATGAATTCCATTTTCGCTTCATACCAATCGTTCTAAAAACTACTTACTAGTACTTATAACGCGCCATTGAAAATCGGAACTCTTAACCCTGCTAAAAACGATATTTTAAACGTGGCTACTCGATCTGTGGCAACTGGCGAGCCACCGCGCTCCAAGTCGTTCACCTGTGGTCCCGACCATCAACTCCTACAGATCAAATTATCACGTGAGCTGACATTCCTACAAAGGTGCTCCACCACGTATCCGGTACCCGCGAATGCAGCAATCGTGCACCTAGGGTTTTAGGGTTAATTTGTTAACATCACCTTTACGTAACACTCATGTGTGCAAGACAGCGAGAGGCCGACTGCGTGTGTGCGCCTCTTCTCTTCGTATATGTACTCCACCATTTGTCTGGTGTCCAAAAAATTATAATAACTACTACCAATGTGCCAATGCGTTGCCACACGATCAAAGTACATTATTACATATTCACCGATTTGATTGAAAAAAAAGTCTAGTTTTGAAATACGTATATCACTAAAAATATGTTATGTTTCACTCAAAATATATTCCTTTGGCGTTTTTGATGAGATAAGGGAGGAATGTTGTTGGTTTCAAGATTCGAGAAGTGGTATATGTCTAATTTCTACTCTTACTAGCAAGATGCCCGTGTGTTGCACAGAACATCAAGATCTTGTGGGAGAAATGGATGAACGAGGGAAGGCCTTATCTGCAAATGTGGTGAAGAGTGCGGGAAAATTGCCATATTTTCCTTCCTATCCGTAAGATATAAATCGGACGACCTACATTGCGGGATGGCAGGCCCACCATCATCACAAACTCTATTTTTTATCCCTACTCTTATAAAAAAGCATTGTCGGTGATGATCGTGTGCCTGCCATCCTATAATATAGGCCGTCCGATCTATATCTGACGGATAGGAAGGAAACTATGGCAATTTTGCAAAAAGATACCCACACCCCTCTCCACATTTGCAAATAAGGCCTTCCCTCGTTCATCCTTTTCCCCCACAAGATAAACTACTCATACAAATGCATCTTGATGTTCCGTGCAACGCATGGGCATCTTGCTAGTTGTTGCAAAAAGCCCATGTGTGTGTGAGAGAGAGGGAGAGTGGAAGAGGACGGAGTGCATGTGTGACAAAGACACAAGGAGTGTGTGTGCGATAGGTATCAGCTTAAAATGAGGCGATAGTGCGTGTGTGCACGATCGAGAGGGCATGTCTCAAGAAGGGAAGAAAAATCTACATAGATACAAGGAGCAGGAGAGAGACATGTATGCGACGGTCGAAGCACGGGTGTGCGGGTGTATAAACCTATCTAGAGGCTAGTTAGTCGATAAATGTTTGTGAGAGAAGTACGAGTCGGGATGCGAAAGCGAGAGTTTTGTGTGTGTGAGAGAGAGATGGTAGTCGGGAAGGGGAGTGGAAGCATGAGTTGTGTGTGTGTGTGTGTGTGTCTGTGAGAGAGAGAGGAGACAGTAGTCGGGGTTGTCTGATCGGTAAACAAATGAATAATGTCAGTCTGGGATGGAGACGAAAAGGAAACCGCAACAAATCTTGTCTCTACAGGAGAGAGAGAGAGAGAGTAATTTTAGTGGTATGAGTCATATGTAGAGACATATAGGGTGTGTGAGAGAATCCCGTAGAGAGAAAGACAAAGTGAAAGACGAGTGGAGAATGTCTGTGTGGCGGTGAAAAAGAAAGCTTAGGTACCGAGTACCAGAGAATAGTAGAGACATGAGAGATAATAAAAACCGTGTAATGTATAATGATAGGGAGAGTGTGACACTTCTCAAGGGAGACGTCGAGAGACCATGTTTGCGAGGATAGGAGAAACATGAAGTGAGCGTGCGGGTGAGCTGGAGAAAAGAGAGTGATAGCTACCTGAAGGACCATGCATGCGAGAGAGATGGGCGTGAAAGGAGTGAACAAATAAGGGATTCAAATATTTGAATTCGAGATGATGATACATGTAATCCATACTCGAACCAAAATTGATCTATCAAACATGCATACTCATATGAATTCACGCACATCTATGTTATTTAATATATAGATATTACTGATCCATACATTTTAGTAGAACATAATTTGGTTAAATTTTTTCGAATTCAACCTTAAGATTTCGAGATCGTGGTATTTGTAAATCATATTATACATATAAAGGAGCAGAATTCTTTGTTATGCTTTTGAAAGTATATATAAAAAATGATGTATATAGAATGTAATTCCAATTGAAAATGGATCCCGCCCAAAAAAAATAGAATACAAACGGGATTCGAATTGAGTTGGCACGGTAAACGTGCACTCTGCAAAATTTGAACAAACCGGGGAAAGTCGCAGTAACTGCCCGAAACCAAAATTTGCGAGATGGAAATTACTACTGCCTATCCCTGCCACGCAAAGCCTATCTACTGGATTTCTATAGGTTTCGAGAGGGGTAGGTTTGTAATTTCACCCAAACGTGACGTAACCGCCTCTCACCCGGATTCATACACGGTGGGCGCCAAAACACAGTGTGTCCTCGACCGAAATCGACTCCCTCCCCGATTCATATTCATACACGGTGGGCGCCAAAAACAAACTCTTGTCAGCAAATATTCGGTGTATGCGAGATTACCGTCCTATCCCCAACCGACTAATGTTGTTGTGATGTAGTAGAAATTTGAAATGGGGGCTAAGTTTGTAAATTTCCTCGCATTTGAGACAAGCGCGCCCTGCATACATGGTTCCCCCTTCCTCTCTACCTCGCTTTTCCCCATTCGTACTCCGTGGGCGCCAAAACACCCTCTCCACCCCACCCTCCTCCGTCTGCCGCCGTCCGCCACCCCATCCACCGTCGTCCTCCTCCACCATGCCGGAGCTGATACCCCGACGCCGCCATCCATTATAAGAGATCGACCTCTCTCATCCACGCCTTCGGACCGGGATCCTTGCATCCCGTCCTCTCGCTTCATCCCCGCCATCGTCCACCTTGCCGGCGCCGCTCCTACGACCGTCTCGTCCACCGCGCCCCACTGCCACCGTCTACCCTCCTAGATCTGGTTCCATGCCGCCGACAGCCATCGCTACCGCAGCACCGTCAAATTCTCAGCAGATGCGTACACGGCACCGCACCAGAGGCGGTACTCTTTCGTATCTGCTCAACTTATTTATCGCAGCAAGAAAATAGATCGCCACTGCTTTACTCTGATTTCTTGTCTTGGTTGCAAAGTTGCCTTTGTCCGGTTTGCACCTTCAGATCCGCCATGGCATGCTCAACACTATACTCCCATTGCTTATGGTTTTCCCTTTTATATTCCACACTAGTTAAATCACAGTAGACTAAATTTCAAAATTGGGTCAGTCGATTTTTCAGAGATTGCCGGAGTTCGCCGATGCAATAGAAGTGGCTCGGGTGGTTGTGGGGCCTCGCCGAACGAATAAAACTCGACGCGGGTGGGGGTTGGGGCGGGGGTGGGGGGTGGAGGTGGCGGAGGAACACAGGCGGTGGGGGCCGGTGGTCCGGTCGGCGGCCCGTGCGGTGTTCTGTATGGGAAGAATCAGAGACGAGGAAGAAGAAGGGTTAGGAGACGTAGGATCTTCATCCAACCACCTGAAATGGTCAACAGACAGCTGGGAGTTGCATTCTTAATGCGCTCTGGTTCATCATGTGTGGGCACTACGCAACCAACATTTTATTATCCAAAATCTGCTTGCTCTTCTTTACCATGTTCCTCTTCCGTTCTTCTTTAATATGTACTCTCTCCGTTCCTAAATACAAGTCTTTGTATAGATTCCACATGGACTACATATGGAGCAAAATGAGTGAATCTACACTCTAAAATGTATCTGGATACATCTGTATGTGATCCATAGTGGAAATCTCTACCAAGACTTATATTTTGGAACAGAGGGAGTATGATAGTAGTACAATATGTTCCTTGTACTGAAGATGAGCAAGGACATTTGCAGTGTAGAGGTCTATACGGTCGGTTGTGATGGACACTTTGAGCCTCTTTGACTCGTAGGATCTTGTAAACATAGGAATAGGATTTGTAGTGGCTTGCCCACTTTAATCCTATAAGAATAGCAAGGAAATGCGGGGAGCTGTGTCGCCTTTGAGAGTTACACTGATATTAACAGTACCGCACCTTCACTTGAAGAGAGCTGGTATCCGAAGCCTTTCTAGCCGTACCGGCAATACTAGCACATATATTCCAACAAGTTCCACTTTGCTGATTTTACTCTGATGCTTAAGGTTTTCCCGTTATATCTACACTATGATCTGTGTAGCTGCTTTGTGTCGCACTAGCAGCAGTCCACTCAGCTAAACACTGCAATGACTTACAAAATTGGCACCAAGGCATTGAGTGCCATTCTGGATGCAATGAAACTCATACGCTCCCCACCTGTTGATTCTTGTTTAGGATATGATCCTAATGACTATTCTAACCTCGAGGAGTCAAAGGCAGATGGCCTGTCCTGTTCACCCATCAAGGTGCATGTTCTAATTTGGCAATGTTTTATTGATTGCGGGTATCTTGGATATGTTGTCTTGCATTTCTTCTACTTTGTTGCACCGCCATCTGCTTAGTTTACTCATCATATATGTCGAGATGCCATGCCCATCCATAATCAATACATATTCCATCTGTCATCAAACCATGGTTTTCCACTCAAATGTTGTTCTTGTGCATCAGACATCAAAAATGAAGAGGGTGTTTGCCGAACCTAAAGGAGCACGGGCAAAGTCCTTGAAAAACATGGTGGTGCCAGAGAAATCAGACAGCACCCCACTTATATTGGCTGTACAACCAGTGACACAAAAGGTAGGACCGACTCCAGCAGACTGTACCCATACTTCACGGGCCACACCACTAGCCCCACCACACATGACCTGCACTCCAGCAAAAGGTATACCGATTTCATTTGCCATAGCACCAGCTGTACCACAGAAAAATCCCACTCCAGCAAAAAGAACAGCAAGTCCACCGGCCGAAGACCTATCCCAACTGCAAAGTCGGCCAATTCCTGCAGATTGGAACCCCATTCCATTTATTCCTAGTTTAAAAGACAAATTCCCATCATGGGAAGATTATAGTGAAGACAAACATCATTTTCACATCTTCCTGTCCAACTTACGTGTAAGTGCTATTATTCATGGTTATCATTTTCCTGTTTTCTGCTGATTGAACACATCAATGATTTACATTACATTGTTGTAACTAGGCGAGGGTCAATCTGGATAGTCATGACGAGCAAAGCTTGCTTGTGCTTTTCAAGGAAGCATTGCAGCAGTATCGGTGTTACCTGAGGAAATCACACTTTGATGGCAAGTCTATAAACGAATTTCTGGTGAAGTCTCCTGTGCTAAATTTAGAAGACATTGAATGGAAAAACCTTATTATGCACTGGTCTCATTCCCAGGATGAGGTACTGTCTATGAAATCACATGACAATTTGAACTTTTAATTTTCCGCATGTGCCTTACGGATCTTTTATGCAGGAAATCTGCTCGAAGAAGAATTCCGGTTTGAAAAGAACGACAGGATATCGCGAATATGCTGCCCGCTGCTTTCCTCTTGTTAGTACCTGTTGTCATATATCACTGTACTTGCATACATACCTGGTTCATTATGTGACAGCAGTATGCATGATAACTTTCTTATCAATTGTTCGCTCCAAATTATCTGATCCGTATGAATGGCTACATTAGTGTAGAATATATCCAATGCCAATGTTTTTTAGCTCTGCATTGTTCTTGTAAATACATGCTGTCCTTTATCAGTGTACTTATAATGACAGGTAGTTGTTCATGTACCATCACTCTGCAGCTTATTTTCCTTTGCCCTCCATTTTCTACACATCAAATCTATATTTATTCTTACCATAAGGTTGGTACTGAAGAAGTTTAGCTGTGCATTGCTCTTGGCCATACCTTTTGCCTGTATCGCTGCACTTACATTTATAGCTACTTGGTTATGTAGCATCACTCTTCATCTTATCTTAAATATTCTCCATTTTTTCGTATATTATCACATCTATATTTACTCTTAACAAAATGTAGAATAAAGGCAATGCTTTTGAACAAGATTCTGTGGTAAACTTCTTGAATTGCCACCCCCCCATCAGCATGGACAAGGCCTTATAGAGCCTGTCTTCACCAATAATGTAAGTTTGTCCATCTCAAGCCTTCAAACTTTGTTGTATATATTTGGTTAGGCATGACTGCAACAGCTGTTTATTTTTGGTGTTTGCATCAAATTGCTTATTTAAAGTTTATTATGTAGTTCATAAACAAAAGTTTGTCCTTTCTCAATTTAAGTTTTCAGTTGTACAACCAAGTTCCTTCTTCATACCATGTAAATTAAACTACACAGAGCAAGTGATCTTCTTTTGCACTACATGTATGCTTCTGTTCTTCATCCGTAATCCAGTGGTGTGGTGAACCTACCCACTACAGCAAAATGTCATATTCTGCAATGTCTTAACTATGAACAATGTCATATCATTCTACTATTATTTAAATTGTCTCTTTATTTGCCAATCTGAAATGGTATAAATTGACAGCACACTAACCATTGATACTTATGAGTTCTTGATCTATAATCTAGTGTTGTCATGAAGCTGCCAACTCCTTCACAATGTCATTTCCTGCCATGTCTTGACCTGAACAATACCATATTGTGTTAATGCAATTTTAAACTGTGTCACTTTATTCATCAGTAAGAAATGTGATGAATTGTCAGCACTGATACTTTTACGTGCAAAACCTGTCATCTGTCTGCTTGTTTATCTTTCAGAGTGAGGAAGATATAAGTGTTGAACAAGCGTAGTCACATCATCTTGCTCAGCTGCTTGCGCTACAGCTCCCCAGCAGGGCTAACCTTTCTTGAACTCTATTGAAGTGCTGTCGGTTTTGTATATTATTTTGTCGACGTGTTTATTTGCACCGGTGGCGATCTTTGATGCCCAATGTATGTAATCTGTTGTCTGCTTGTGCTTTATTATCATGGTGGCGAACTTTGATGCCAAGTGGATGTAATATGCCGTAATTTCTTTATTGTATAGTCTAGGTTTTTTCTTATTCACGATGCTGCAGTTATTTTACTGTATATATATCATGTCTTCGCAGTAAACCGGCCAAACCATAAAAGTACGGTACATAATCGGGCCGTCATGCAATCACGATGTAGGTTGGGCCTGAAACGAGCCAAACAGCTCATGGGCCGGCAGCAGCCCGAATTGAACCCCGACCCATGATTGTGCGAACCAAATCGCGGGCTTTTAACAGGCCAAAATTGTGTCGGTCCTTGTTTGGCCCAATCAGATATCGGCTGCAAGCAGGCCGGATGCAAATCGGGTCGTAGTTAGGCCCAACTATATGACAGGCTTTTAACAGGCCGAAATTAATATAGGGCCGAAATGTTAAACGGGCCCTTAACAGGCCAAAACTAATATCAGGCCAAATTACTAAGTGGGCCTTTAGCAAGTGGGCCCAAAAGCATAGTGCCCAGTTGACGGGTCGAATCTGATATGGGCCATAATTGAGCCCAAAGCCTCTTAAAGGGCCGGACCTGATCTGGGCCGTAATTTGGCCCAGAACATGGTAGGCTTATAACGGGCCGGATCTCATATGGGCCACTTTTAGGCCTGGAACATGGCACGCCATTAATGGACCGGATCAAATATGGGCCGACATTTGGCCCAAAACATGGCAACCAGTTAATGGGCCGACCTAGTAGGGTCCTCAAAATCTTGTGGGCCTACAGCTGGGCCGACCCATTAATGTCGGTGAAATCACGTGGGCCTTTAGTTGGGCCGGCCCATTATGATCCATAAGAATCTTGTGGGCCTTTACCTGGGTCGGCCCATTATGGCACACAAAAATCTTGTGGGCCTTTAGCTGGGCCGGCCCATTATGGACCGCAAAATCTTGTGGGCCTTTACCTGGGCCGGCCCATTATGGCCCACAAAATCTCGTGGGCCTTTAGCTGGGCCGACCCATTATGGTCCGCAAAATCTTATGGGCCTTTAGCTGGGCCAACCCATTATGGTCCGCAAAAACTTGTGGGCCTTTAGTTGGGCCGGCCCAATTAAACTTCATGGGCCGGTCCACGTGTCAACATATAATAGGCACGTCTCGCCCATTGGATGAGTGACACCTGTGCCAACGCGGACCTGACACGTGTCTCCTCCAGCCAATGATGACTTTACACATGGAAAATCCCCATTGGTCGAGGCTGTTAACGGGTTATCGGATCCAAAACCCGACCCGATAGCATAACGGCGTTCCGTTACGGTGGATGCCACGTGTCGGTCACTGTCGGTGTCAAAACCGGCGGATCTCGGGTAGGGGGTCCCGAACTATGCGTTTAGGCGGATGGTAACAGGAGACAAGGGACACGATGTTTTTACCCAGGTTCGGGCCCTCTTGATGGAGGTAAAACCCTACTCCTGCTTGATTAATATTGATGATATGGGTAGTTAAAGAGTAGATCTACCACGAGATCAGAGAGGCTAAACCCTAGAAGCTAGCCTATGGTATGATTGTTGTTCGTCCTATGGACTAAAACCCTCCGGTTTATATAGACACCGCAGAGGGCTAGGGTTACACAGAGGCGGTTACAACGGGAGGAGATCTACATATCCATATCGCCAAGCTTGCCTTCCACGCCAAGGAAAGTCCCATCCGGACACGGGACGAAGTCTTCAATCTTGTATCTTCATAGTGCAGGAGTCCAGCCAAAGGCTATAGTCCGGCTATCAGGACACCCCCTAATCCAGGACTCCCTCAGTAGCCCCCGAACCAGGCTTCAACGACGATGAGTCCGGCGCGTAGATTGTCTTCGGCATTGCAAGGCGGGTTCTTCTCCAAATTCTGTGTACCTGTTGAATAGTGTCCGGCTTCTCGTGAATATTGTGCTGCTTGGCTTCCACGCCCAATAAGGGCCGTCTTCCATGTGTCAAACGAATGCGAAAAGCCAGGGTGTTTTTACATTTACCCCCTAGCTGCGCAAATGAGCTGCCTATAAAAGAGACGAGGATTCAGATCCGAATCACACCATCTTCCCTTCGCGAGCGTTCATCGGAGCGCATCCGACAGAAATCCATTCCATCATGGCCAGTCGACGCAGCTCCTCCTCTCGCCCTCCCAGCCCTCAGCCTGGAGATTGGGAGAGATGTTCTGTCCCGCACAGAAAGCTAGTGACGCTCCAAACCAAGGGATTTCTTCCCCCAGCCTTCATGGTCCCGGTTCGAGCCGGACTCGCCACTTATAATGGTGGAAAGCAGGCGGAGAGTGTCCCCAATCCCTCCAAAGGAGAGAGGGTATGCCTTGTCCCTTATTTGATAAGAGGGCTCGGGTTTCCAATTCATCGGTTTCTCCGGGGGCTCCTGGAGTTCTACGGCCTCCAGTTGCACAACCTTACGCCTGCCTCCATTTTGCATATTGTGGGCTTCGTAGCCCTTTGCGAGCTGTTTTTGGGCATCGAGGCTCATTTCACGCTGTGGAAGAAGCTGTTCTGCCTTGTGCCCCATTCTCAGGAGGGGTCGATATATCAAGTGGGTGGAGCCGAACTATGGCGCATCGCCGGGACCGGATATCTATCCGGAACCCCAAGGAAGGCGTCCGAAGACTAGCCTTCAGAATGGTTTTATATAGAAGATGTCCCCCTGCCGGACCCTGTTCGGATCGGCCTCCCTGAGTTCAATAATGCTCCCTTGAAGAAGCGCCT
Organism: Aegilops sharonensis; assembly: GCA_904067115.1. Lineage (NCBI taxonomy): Eukaryota > Viridiplantae > Streptophyta > Magnoliopsida > Poales > Poaceae > Aegilops > Aegilops sharonensis. Next base: position 57,383,383 of record LR880969.1, read on the forward strand.
AAGCTGGCGTCCACGGATCCCTCAGAGGGAAAATGACAAGGACGTCCTTTACCTGATGAGCCGGATAAGGTTGTTAGCTCATTCCGGACAAACCATGATCGGGGTCATGGCCACATGCATTATGCGGGGGGTGCAGCTGCTTCAGTATAGAGGCCACCCCATGTGGGATTTCAACGGGGAGGATGATGCCACCCGCTGCGGCCGTAAGGGGCCGGGATCGGTTGCTGCTCTGATGAAGGCCTTGTCCGCATTGTACAAGGGAGAAGATGAGGAGTTCCTCCGCGTCAATCCACAGGACGGATTTTCTATGTACAATCCTCCAAGCTGGGTAAGCGGACACTTCTTTTTGCCCATCCACTCCATATTCCCATAGTTAAGTACCTTATCTTGTGATTTCGACGCAGGAATTGCGCCGGGCCGTGAAGGATATAAACAGCCCTCCTCCACAACCCGAGGATCCGGAACGGTCCCTCGATCAGGCCTCCCAAGAGGATCCGGACATATCCGTGGAGCTGATCGATGGGGTATTTTACCAACTGAGCATCGACAATACCTTGGTCGCCATTACGGCCGATTACCCCGGAATACTTCCAGCCTCACAGGTAACTGAGAGAGAAGTCCCAATACTTTGAAAATGATCCATCCGTGCTTATTTTTTATCACCGTATACCAATGGTGTTTTGCAGGGGGAGCCCTTGAGGCGGAAGGCCGAGCCTGCGGTGGCTAGCCAACAAGGGGCAGCAAGGCCCAGCAGCTTGAAAAGAAGTGCGGTCAGGATTGAGACGCCGGCGCAACGGTATGGCGTGCCATCTTATTCCCTGGTTTTATTCCCGGAAGGCATACTAACGCTCGTGCTCTCTTCAGGAGAAAGAGCGCTCGCCGGACTATATCCGGAGAGGTTGCCAATCGAGCCTCCACCAGCCAGGCTCCAAAGCCAGGTCCAGAAGCGGAGGCAAACACGAGGCGTGCATCGGACGCTCCTCCAACAGAGGATGCCGACAGACTGTCTGCCACCAATTCCGAGGTGGAGAGTGCCATGAATCACAGGCGTCGCCAGACAGTTCTTCGTGATGCATGTTTCTCCCAAGAGGCATTGGATGCCTTCAATTCGGGAGGTGCGCACCTCCGTGCCGCTCAAAATGGTCTAGCCAGAGCCACGGAGCAGTATGTGAAAGACATACGGGTGAGAAAATTTGATGGTTATATATGCCAGTAGCCCATGAGACTTCAAACAGTTAGAATAACTGATTTAAGGATCATTTGTTATGCAGGATCTTACAAAAAAGAATACCCAACTGTCCCAGGAGCTGGAAGAGTGCAAAGCCCAACTTGAGGCCGCACTAGCCGCTGCAGGGGAGGCCAAGGAGACCCCCTCTGGTAATATACGTTTTGAAAGATAAGTATGTTGTGAAGTGCGGCGTGTGTGTAAATCAGACAATAACATTGCAGAAGGCGCCGGAGTAGATCCGGACAAGCAACAACTATTGTGCCGGTTAAAGGCCGGCGAGAGCGTGCTTACGAGGGTGAGGCAGGAGAAGAATAATCTCCAAGATGCCAACACCCGGCTGGCCGAGGAACTAAAGGATGTTCGTGCCCAGCTGTCGGACTCCGTGAAGGAGAATCGACGGCTTTGACGCGGCATTTTTAGTAAGTGCTTGAACGAACTTTGAAAAAGAGTTCGGCGAGGAAGTCGACTAACAGAGTTATGTCCGTAGGTATGCTCACAGGTCGTCCTGCAGAAATGCCCGGTTCTACGGGTGACCTTCTTCCCGAGCTCTTACAACTGCACGAACGAGTTCGGCAGGTGATGAAAGGCGTCGCCCAGGCCTTGTGGCCATCTGTCTCCCTGCCCGAAGGCCTTGGAGAGCTTGCAGAGGGGCTTAAGGGAGCGCGGTGGCGCTTCTGATTATGGAAGATATCGGCATGCCGTCAAGGCGCCAGGGAGGCCTGGGCCATGGTGAAGACGCGGTACACGAAGGCTGATCCAAACCACATGGCCGAGGTCGGACCTGTGGGGGCTGATGGGAAGGAGATCCCCGTGAGCTTAGTGTATGGCCAAGTAGAGTTGGCCGCCAAATATTCCCAACAGGACTGTAAACTAGACAGCCTGTTGGATGGTATTGAAGAGGAGTATGCCCAGTCAAATTGACTATGTAATTTTAAGATGACATGTAAAATGCCTTCTAGCCGGATTGTAGATCGTTTGTCATGGCGGACCTTTTCGCTTCAACCTCGGGACCCGACAGTCCGGAGTGTGTCCGAATACCCTCTCGGTTATGTAGGAACCGGGGCATGCATGGAGACCAGGCGTAGGGGTCATTAGTGCTTGAACAGACAAGTGCCCAACTAGTTATGTTATATTACATGGTTAGTAAGAAACATCTTCCAGGGAGAATAGTTCCGTTAGGGGTTCCTTTCACTGGGAGGCATGCCCTAAAGTGCATGTCCGGACTGCGAAAAAAGCAAAAAAGCATCTGGGGCTAGATAAATAAACAAGTGAGAAATCATCTTTAGTTCACCGACCGAATATTCCCTTAAGAACGCTAGCTTTCGGCTTCACCCAGTCTGAGTTACACATCCGGCTGACCCGGCAGTAACAATCGCAGAGGTGCTCCCTTTACCGCCTAGCCAAACAATCGGGAACGTAGGGGTAAGCACAGGAGCTAGGCAACCCAGCTTGGCCAAAACTTAAGTCATATCGATGCATATAATGGTGAATAAAAGGTACATGCGGAAGTGTGACACATGTGTTGGGCATGAAGCCCGTATAAATAAGCTTCTGTTAAAGGAGCCCCCAGGTATAATGAGCGCGGATAGCGTGTCAAGTGTGTGCGAACAATGCGCGAACGAGCCTTTAAAGGCTGTAAGAGAAAATGAGGGAGAAGGAGAGAAATATAAGACAGCTAATGTGTAAAAAAATAGACAGAGGAAGGAGACGAACTCAGAATCCGGCGCTAGGCGCAGAATGGGCTGCGTTCCATGGGTTCGGCTCGGTTATCCGACGCATCTCGCAGACGGTACGCTCTGCCGGTCGGGACTTGGTCGATAATAAAGGGACCTTCCCATTTGGGCTTTAGTTTGTCCTTTTTCTTGTCCGGCAGGCGTAGAACTAACTCGCCAACATTATAAGTTTTGGCCCGTACTTCTCTGCTTTGATATCTTCGGGCCTGCTATTGATAGAATGCGGAACGGGCTTTTGCCACGTCATGCTCCTCCTCCAAGGCGTCCAAACTGTCCTGCCGATCGAGCTTGGCTTCTCTTTCTTCGTACATGCGCACGCGAGGTGAGTCATGAATTATGTCGCAGGGCATAACTGCCTCTGCGCCGTATACCATAAAGAATGGTGTGAATCCGGTGGTGCGATTCGGCGTGGTCCGCAGCCCCCAGAGTACGGAGTCGAGCTCCTCTACCCAGTGCGTGTTAGATTCCTTGAGGGACCGCACTAATCTGGGTTTGATGCCGCTCATGATTAGACCATTTGCTCGCTCGACTTGACCGTTAGTTTGAGGGTGATAGACTGAAGCATAGTCGAGCTTGATGCCCATGTTTTTGCACCAGAGTTTGACCTCATCGGCCATGAAGTTCGTGCCGTTATCAGTGATGATGCTGTGGGGAACGCCGTAACGATGTACGACCCCTGATATGAAGTCTATCACCGGTCCGGATTCGGCCATCTTAACAGGCTTGGCCTCTATCCATTTGGTGAATTTATCCACCATGACCAGTAGGTATTTTTGCTTGTGGGTTCCTCCTTTAAGGGGTCCAACCATGTCAAGCCCCTAGACAACGAAGGGCTAGGTGATGGGTATAGTTTGGAGGGCGGTGGGTGGCATGTGGCTTTGATTAGCAAAGAGCTTGCAACCGACGCATCGTTGGACTAAGTCCTGAGCATCTGCCCGGGCCGTCGGCCAATAAAATCCTGTACGGAAGGCCTTGCTTACAAGGGCCTGGGCTGCGGCGTGGTGCCCTCCGAGTCCGGCATGAATTTCAGCCAGAAGATTCCGCCCTTATGGACTTTAGATCGCCCTCATGTGATGCTTTTTTATAAAGCTCCCCCTCATGGACTTTATAGGCTTTAGATCGCCGCACTATGCAGCATGCCTCGTTTTGGTCCTCGGGAAGTTCCTGCCTGGTTAGGTAGGCTAGGAATGGTTCCGTCCACGGGGCAATGACTGCCATTATTACGTGGGCTGAAGATGTTACTTCGTTGGCAGAGCCTCCAATTGTGTCAGAATGTTCGGTGTCGGGCAGTGTTGTTGGGTCCGGGCTGTTATTTCCGGACTCCCCTTCCCATAATACGGATGGCTTGAACAGCCTCTCTAAGAAGATATTGGGGGGGGCATCGCGCTTTGCGCCAATGCGTGCTAAGACGTCTGCTGCCTGATTGTTTTCCCGAGCTATATGGTGAAATTCGAGCCCTTCAAACCGAGCTGACATTTTTAGGACGGCGTTGCGATAAGCTGCCATTTTCGGATCCTTGGCATCAAAGTCTCCATTTATTTGGGATATCGCGAGGTTCGAATCCCCGCGCACCTCTAGGCGTTGAATGCCCATAGATACTGCCATCCGGAGACCATGTAGAAGGGCCTCGTATTCAGCTGCGTTGTTGGAGTTCGTATACATTATCTGGAGTACGTATTGAACTGTATCTCCTGTTGGGGACGTCAGAACGACGCCAGCCCCCAGACCAGCCAACATTTTAGAGCCATCGAAGTGCATGATCCAGTTGGAATATGTTCCGTACTCTTTAGGGAGTTTGGCTTCAGTCCATTCGGCGACGAAGTCGGCCAAAACTTGCGACTTAATGGCTCGCCGTGGCTTATGGGTTATGTCGAACGGGAGGAGCTCAATGGCCCATTTGGCAATCCGGCCCGTCGCGTCGCGGTTGTTTATAATGTCGTTAAGAGGTACTTCGGAGGCTACTGTTATCGAACACTCTTGAAAGTAGTGTCGCAGCTTCTGGGATGCCATAAACACCATGTTCGGCACGCCGGATAATTACAGGTCCGAGGAGGTTATGTTCCAAGTGGCCCCGTTCAACAGCGGATACCACACTCTATTAGGGCGAGAGGCATTCACAATCTTTCAAGCTATACCCCATTACGGGTACATGAAGCTCAAAATGCCCGGGCCCAACGGAATCATCACTCTTGCTAGTGACCCGGACATAGCACTCCACGCCGAAAATAAAATAGCCGCACTAGCCCTTGAGGCACTCTCCAAAGCCCTAGCGGCCGAGGAACTGACTACGCTGCGCTCCACGGTGAACAGGGACGACGTGATACTCGATAAAAGATCCAAGTCCACCTCCTTTAAATCAGCGGATGAAATAGTCAAATTCCAAGTCCACCCAACGGACCCTACAAAAAACGACCTCCATCGGGGCACAATTAAACCCTGATGTAGACGCCACACTACGAGAATTCCTACGCAAAAATTGGGACATTTTTGCCTGGCACCCTTCAGACATGCCAGGAATCCCACGTCGGCTGGCCGAGCACAGCCTAAACATCCTAAAAGGATTCAAGCCAGTCAAACAGGCACTTCGGCGTTTCTCCGAACCCAAGAGACAAGCCATGGGAGAGGAGCTAGCCAAACTACTGGAGGCCGGATTCATCAGAGATATAAAACATCCGGACTAGCTTGCAAACCTGGTGATGGTACCAAAGAAGGACAAATCCTGGCGCCTATGCGTCGATTTCAAGGACCTTAACAAGGCATGCCCAAAGGATCCCTTCCCCCTCCCCCGCATCGATCAAATTATCGACGCTACCGCAGGACACGATTCATTGTGTTTCCTCGACGCATACTCCGGCTACCATCAAATTAAGATGGCAGAGCCTGACCAAGCCGCAACAACATTTATCTCCCCATACGGCCCATTCTTCTTCAACACAATGCCCTTCGGGCTCAAAAATGCCGGCGCAACATATCAGCGCATGATTCTGACATGTCTGGCAAACCAGATCGGCCAAACAGTGGAGGCATACGTAGATGATGTGGTCGTCAAAACCAAGCATGTCGAAACTCTAGTAGACGACTTGAGGCTCACATTCGATAATCTCCGAACATATGACATCAAGCTTAACCCAGAAAAATGCGTTTTCAGCGTACCAGCCGGAAAGCTCTTGGGCTTCATTGTATCCGGTAGAGGAATTGAAGCAAACCCAGCCAAGATATGAGCTCTGTCACAATTGGATATCCCAAAGGACCTCAAACAAATACAAAAATTGACTGGATGCGTGGCGGCTCTAAGCCGCTTTATCTCCCGTTTGGGAGAAAAGGCATTACCCCTTTATCGCCTCCTCCGGCGCACCGAACACTTCGAGTGGACGGATGCCGCCACGGCCGGACTCGAAGAAATAAAAGCCATATTGGCAACAAACCCGGTCCTGGCCGCGCCCAACATGGGCGAACCAATGCTATTATACATCGCGGCAACTCATCAAGTTGTAAGCGCGGTGCTCGTTGTCGAACGAGAAACGGACGGACACAAATCCCCCCTTCAAAAACCAGTTTACTACGTGTCCACTGTCCTCACTCCATGCAAGTCACGGTATCTGCATTATAAAAAGATAGCGTATGCGCCACATCCAGTGTGATTTTTCCTGTGCAGCATGCTTCCCGATTGGGTATTATTCCTCTAAAGGTTGTGCTGCTTCCCTCAATGCGGCTCCAGTCTATTTCCATTTTTTGAAGGGTTTCCTCATAAATGAGGTTCAATCCGCTGCCACCGTCCATGAGTACCTTGGTAAGGCGAATGTCGTCCACTATTGGACTGAGGACCAATGCTGCTGGTGCTCGGGCTGTTCGGAATTTAGGTTCATCACTGGCATTAAAGGTAATAGTCGTGTCACTCCATGGATTTATTGTTGCTACTTGGTAGACTTCGGCAAGGCTGCGGAGTGTTCGTTTTCGCATATTATTTGATGCGAAAGTCTCGAAGATTGTTAATACCGTATTGGTATCCCTGGGCTGGTGCTCTGTGGATGCTGGGGTTAGAAGCTCTTCGCCACTTTTGGCCACCTGCCGGAGTATCCAACATGCTCTAAGGCTATGAGTTGGTGTGGCGCCCTCTGTATTATGAATTTTATAGGGTCCGTTGAGCCATCCCTCCAGTACGGTTCCATGCCCTGTAGGTGGTTTTTGTTTTTTTGGTGTTTAACCCGGGTGATTGGCGATAATGCACCCTTTTATTTCGGATTGGGTTTGTATTCAGGGCCGGATTGTCCCAAAATCTTACTTCGGTTTTCCAAGCGCTTTCCTCGCACAGTACTTTCATACTATGGACGCCAAGTCAGCAAAGCGTGTAATTTCACGGCGACCTATGGCGTTGAGGATTCCCTTGTCCATGCAATTATTGCAGAAGAATGAAATTGCGTCTTCCTCGCGGCAGTCCTTTATCCTGTTCATAGCCAGGAGGAATCTGGCCAAGTAATGATGTACTGTTTCCTCGGGCTTTTGCCTAATTTTGGATAGATCGCCTATGTTCGGGTGGGTGGGTGGAATTAGATCCGAAACCTCACCCAATCTGAGGCTCAAGGGCCAAGGAGTTTCCGAACTCGGAAGCTTGGATTCTTGGATGTTGTCCAATGAATCTAGCCCGTTGCCTGACTCTAAGTTCAGGTCTTGAGACGTCCTCCCCTCCACGGGTATTCGGCTTGGAGGGATCGGGAATCCGGACATAGCTAGTCCTTAAGATAGATGAAGGGTCGCTGCATTGTTCCTCCACCATAACAACGTGATGGGTGACCTGGGGAGAGTTAATCTCTCTCAGATCAGGTTTAGGCCCAATCTGATCATAGTCTGTAGCGACTCCCAGGGCGGCGATGCGATCCAGGAGCTCGTTTAAGGAAGAGAGCTCCGTCCGATCTAATTGCTCGGCAAGTTCCGAGTTGACGTGAAGATTGATTTCGATGACCCAAGAAGTCATCATCGGCGTGGCGGCCGAACAGGCAGTCATAATAAAACCGCCTAGCCGGAGAGTTTGGCTGATAGCCAAAGCTCCTTTAGCAACAGTGTTGTCTTTAAAGACGGGATGAGGCATCCTTCCTGATGGCGACGGCACAGAGGAACTCTCAATTAAAGCACCAATGTCGGTGTCAAAACCGGCGGATCTCGGGTAGGGGGTCCCGAACTATGCGTCTAGGCGGATGGTAACAGGAGACAAGGGACACGATGTTTTTACCCAGGTTCGGGCCCTCTCGATGGAGGTAAAACCCTACTCCTGCTTGATTAATATTGATGATATGGGTAGTACAAGAGTAGATCTACTACGAGATCAGAGAGGCTAAACCCTAGAAGCTAGCCTATGGTATGATTGTTGTTCGTCCTACGGACTAAAACCCTCCGGTTTATATAGACACCGCAGAGGGCTAGGGTTACACAGAGTCGGTTACAATGGTAGGAGATCTACATATCTGTATCGCCAAGATTGCCTTCCACGCCATGGAAAGTCCAATCCGGACACGGGACGAAGTCTTCAATCTTGTATCTTCATAGTCCAGGAGTCCGGCCAAAGGCTTTAGTCCGGCTATCCGAACACCCCCTAATCCAGGACTCCCTCAGTCACCCTTGACGAAAGCACTTCTGTGACGCCCGATTTATCGTCATGGAAGTGGACACTTCCATGATGATAATTTTGGTAATGTCATGGAACACTTCTACGACAGCACAGGTATGACTATCTTGATTCTGTCATAAATTTGTCATGGATGTACATGCATGACAAAAAACGCGACCTACTATGACAAACACGTATCATCACGGAAGTGTATTTTTTTGTAGTGGAAGGGACTGGCCACCCTGACTAAAAACCAGGAGAGCTTGGAGAGGATCATGGAGCAGAAGTTCTATGACTTAGATGTGAAGGTCACTAAGATACAGTCTGTTGTTGAGCAACTTCAGGAGGAAGTGCAAGAGAAGAAGGGCAAGACAACCACTGATGCTTTTGCCAGAGTGCCCCGAGGACAGAGGTCTGCTGCTATGCCCGTCACAGACACCAGGGCAACTTCAGCTGCACCAGCTACAGCTTCAGTGCCACCAGCTCTAGCATCTACTCCTCCAGCACCATCTACATCGACTGATGCCTTCATTCTTGGAGTTCTGTCTACACCACCACCTGAAGATCAAGCCTGAGTGTCGATCTAACACTATGCATTTATTATGAACGTTTTGGTAACTTGTTGTCAAAGGGGGAGAAATTTAATCGATCATAGGCTTCGAGAGAGAGAGTGTTATTTGCTTGTTTGAGATACTTTATGCTTGCGTGTGATACTTGGATGATCATGTGTTTGATCATATGCTACCTTAATACTTGTTGGATTACATTATCCTTTTTATATCCCATATGATCATTCACTTTGCTTGGTGATGAGTGCATGTATTTATTTATTATCATTTTGAGCGCTCCACCAAGATGTATGTGACATGGAAGAGTAACCCATGATCCTAACTCATTGTGCATTTGCAGTCCAAAGCAAATCTTAAACTATGCACAAATTTAGGGGGAGCTCTTGCTTTTCACATACTTCTCAAAGCGACAATGTTTTTCACTCTTATTATCATTTGTCGAAGCTTTGATCTATATGTTGTCATCAATTACCAAAAAGGGGGAGATTGAAAGTGCAACTATCCCTAGGTGGTTTTGGTAATTCCTAACAACATATAGCTCATTGAGCTAACACTATTTTAAGACTAATATTTCAAGAAAGCTCAATGATTGGCATGGCATGGATGAGAAAAGTGGACCCCTCAAAATGCTAAGGGCAAAGGGATTGGCTCAAGCTTAAAGCTCAAGACTCTACATTTTCTATTTTAGTGATCCAAGATCACATTGAGTCTATAGGAAAAGCCAATACTATCAAGGAGGGATGAGGTGTTGCTTAATGGCTTGCTTGCTCAAAGTGCTTAGTGATATGCTCCAAAGCCCTCAACAACTTTCTCACTTACACATATGACCTAAACCAAAAGTCAAACTCGGCCCCACCGATTCTTTCCATCCGGCGCCACCGAGTTTAGATGTCATAACCACTGCCACAAACCCTAGGCAAATCGGTCTCACCGATAGGGATCTCGGTGTCACCGAGATGGGATTGTAATCTCTCTGTTTCCTTTCGTAACGTTTCGGTCCTACCGAGATGAGCGATCGGTCCCACCGAGATTGCAATGTAAACTCTCTGTTTCCCTTTTGTAACATTTTGGTCTCACCGAAATGAGCGAATCGGTCCCACCGAGTTTACATGACCAACTCTCTGGTTAGCTTATTACCAAAATCGGTCTCACCGAGTTTGTGTAATCGGTCTCACCGTGTCGGGGAAGCTGATCGTGGCCCACGAACACCTATGGGACCTGGGTCCCTTGTGGTTCGGAGGGGGGCGGAGATTGCACAAAGAGCGGATCGAAGCGAAGCACACGAGCAGATTTACCCAGCTTCGGAGCTCTCCGGAGAGATAACACTCCTACTACTGCTTTGTGGATTATATTGTGTTCTTGCTAGGGAGCAATGGGAGCTACAAAACCTAGCCTGAGTGAGTGTGGCTTTGTATGAGTAGCATGAACTAAGCCGGAGCCGAACCGAACCCTTTCTTCATTGCACTTGGGCCTCCTTTTATAGGCACAAGGGGTCACCACAGGTGGCAAGTAGACAAGGGTAAGATAGTAAAAACATAGGTTGGTACACCGCTTTGTACAGTGTACAGTGATCTATACCTAACTCTGACGGCAAGGGACAAGAGTCATAAATGCCCGTCTCAGTCGCCTGAACAGTGTAACAGGGACCGTCAAGTGCGCCTCCGTTTGCCACGATGGTAGCTTGTCAGCGCTGCTTATCGCTGCTCCCCGCTGGCTGCACAGCCCGTCGACACGCGTGCTTGGGAGAGCCCCATGGCGACACGTTGGCGGATGAGCTGGAGCGGAGATGAAGAGAGGTCACTTGCCGCGGCGAGCACTTTGCCGCGGCAAGGTTCTTGTCGCGCTCAGGAGCTTATCGCTCACCAAGCCTTCCTGGCAAGCTCCTCTTGCCGGGGTCTTGTTTCCTTTGTGCCTTGAGTGGCCTTCCCGGCAAGCTCCTCTTGCCGGGGCCTTGATTACTTTGTTCTTGAGTGGCTCCAAAGGAGCCGCTGAGGATCTTGGCGGTCACCAGGCCAGTCCTGCCCCGGGGTGCTGCGACTGTCCGTGCACGAGTTCGGGATACTAGGGTACCCCTACTCTAGTACACCGACAGGAGCCCCCGGGCCTGGGCCACACACGACGCCGAGTTCTGTTGGGCCAGGCCCAAAACAGTGCACGGGCACGCGTGGTCTGGATTACGCCATTACTCGCCCTGGACCCACCACGCCCCCACGAACGTCACGTACCGGACGTGGCGTCGTGGGGGAGATCGTGGGGCTTTCTTTAATGGGAAAAAATCGGAACGCCCGTCCCCTCTCCCCTTTATAAGCAGGGGGAACAGGGGCAGGACGCCCACTTGCCCTTGCTGTCACATCAGAAACCCCCGTCGCTTCCCCCTTTCTTCTCGAGCCCAAAGAGAGCGACGCTCCGCCCCCTCCATTGACACCGGTGCCACCAATGCCGTCGACCTCCTCCACCACCTCTCCCCATGGCTTCGAAGGCCGACAAGGGAAAAGGCGTGAAATCGGCCGAGGCGCAGCGGTTCGCGGCGCTGCGGAAGGAGCGGGCCCTCTTCGATCCTCTGCTTGACCGGAAGGAGCTGCGGGAGCTGTACTATCTTTTCTGGTCGACGAAGACCCGGGCGCACCCGCGCACAAGAGTCATCTCCGCCGCCACCTCCGAGAAAGTTTCCATCGGGTACCCCTTTTTCGCGCTTTTCTTCCATTGCGGGCTCTGCCCGCCCTTTTCTGAATTCTTCTGTGATGTCATGAACACATATGGCCTCCGCCTCCTTGATTTCACCCCCAATGCCGTCCTCACCTTGGCCGTTTTCGCACACCTCTGCGAGAACTTTGTCGGGGTCCACCCAAATGTAGCACTCTTCCGCCATTACTTCATGCCCCGCGTAGAGAGAGGAGAGCCGCTTGCCGGAGGGATTGCATGGGTCTCTAGGATCGGCAAGAAAGAAGCATATCTTGACGGAGAGCTGCGTAGCAAGTGGGAGGAGTGGAGAGCTGACTGGTGTTGGATCTTAGAAGAGGAGCCACAACCTTTCACCGCCCTGCGCCAAACTCCCATAGTGCGCGGCAATGATTGGAGCAACTTGGCGCCGGAGGACGACAAGTTGAAGATTGCCGTGACTAGGATTTTGCATCTCCGGCAAGCAGGGCTTACCGTAGGAGCTGTTGGCGCGGACTTCCTTCGCCGCCGCATTGCGCCCTTGCAGGAGAGGAGGAGGCCTGCTTGGGAATTCCAAAATGCGGCAGACATCATGAGGCTGCGCCCGGGTCTGAATTGGAATTTCACTGTCTTGGAGTTGGTCGGCATGCTGCGGGAGCTGTTCAAGCCTGATGCGGATCACCCCGAGTGGTGCATGTTGCCGAGGGGAGTTGTGCCCTTGTGCAACAACTCGTCGCTCGATAGCATCCGCGCGATGATGCCGTTGTGCGATTCCCATGGAATCGTTCCAACTTGGCAGGAGCCCGCCGACGACGTCGTGCAGCAGTTCTTCGACAACTTGGCGGAGGTGCCGATCCGCGCCGACGAGCAGAGATGGCTCACCCGCGACACCGCCGATCAGGAGATGGCGCACATCGCCACAAGGTTGGAGGAGGCGGCAGAAGCTGCCGCCGCCGGCGTGTTTGGGTTCACCGTCGAGGAGGCGGAAACAGCCGAGGCGGCAAGCCTTGCCGACCGAGAAGAGCTTGTCGGTGAGGAGGAACAGGCCGAGCCCGACGTCAATCCGGAAGAGCCGGCCGGTGGCGCTTCCCCTCCGCCGTCAAACAGCTTGCCGCAGGAGGAGCCCGCGGTCCCGCCAAGGAGACGTCTCCGCAAGACCGGAGAGGTGGTGGGGCGGCAGAAGGCCCAACAGCCGCCTCGCCGCCCGACGCGCTCCACCGCGGCAAGCACCGTTGCCGCGGGAGCGCCTCCTGCCACCACAGCAACGGGAGCGGGGTCTTCTGGAGTCACGGCCCCTGCATCCGCCAAGCGTCCGAGAGAATCTTCTCCTCCAATCCGTCGCGCCGGAGCGGAATTTGATCTCTCCGCCCTCAGCTCCGAGGAGGAAGAGGAAGAGTAAGATCTTGTCGCTGCTACTTGTAATCCTCCAATTTATTGCTTTATTTTGTATCTGACTGGCTTCACTCTGAACCTTCTCCTTCTTCAGGACGCTAGCTCAGAGGGCGTCGAAGAGGGCCAAGACCCCGGTGGTTGTCGTCTCAGATGATTCCCCTGTGGCGACAGGGGGCACGTCCGGGATTCCCTTGTCGGAGCCGGCATCCCTTCAACAGAGCAGCCCCCAGCACAGCCCCCAGCGTAAGTGTTTGGTTTACTTCTCGTGGTTAGGTGTGCTTGGGTGCTTCTGCGTCACTGATATCTGGTTTGTTGAATTATGTAGGAGCAGAGCAGCCTCATCAGGAAGCACCGGAGGTCACTCCCAAAGTTCTGCTTGCTTCAACTACGCCGCCAAGGGAGAACTCTCCGCCAAGGGAGCGCTCTCCGGCAAGGGAGGCCTCTCCGACAAGGGGAGCTTCCCCGACAAGGGGCAGCGCCGACGACCCTCCGGTTGTGGAGACCGCGGCAACAGATCCCATTGCAGGTAACCTTCTTGCTTGAAAATATCCCTTGGGTCTTGTTTTCTTCTGTTCTTCTTTCTCGAACATTTGCTTGACTTGTTCTTTCTTTTTCTGACCATCAGATCCAACCGCTGGAGATCCGATGGAGATTGAGGCTGCCGGCGAGGAGGACGCTCGCGGCGACCATGTCGACGCCGCCAACATGGAGGAGGAGGCCGGCGCCGACGGGCCCGTCGGCGAGGAGGCCGCCAAGGCTGCTGGCACAGAGGCTGGGGAGGAATCTGGCGATCGCACTGACGGCCATGAGGCCGCAGGAGTGCCAGGCGCTGCACCGACCGCCGATCCTCCCGCCACCGATGCCGCACCAGACTCCGAAGAGCCCCAGCCCGGCGCCTATCTGAAGGCCGGCGAGGGTGTCTTTATCAAGCTCCCATGGGCATCAAGCTCCAGGGCACCGGCCGAAGGGGAGTCCTTCGACGCGGAACTGCTTGCCTCCGCCGGGCTGTCGCTGGTCGATGCTCCGAGCAGCAGCAGCGGCAAGCCTGAGGAGGAGCAGTTGCTAAGGAGGTTGTTGTCGCTCTACCGCGCCCGACAAGCCAAGCTGGAGTCCAGGGAGGCGCTTGTCGCGAGGGCGGGAGCTGACTTGGAGAAACGCGCGGAAGAGCTCCGGCGCGCCAGCAAAGAAACTCTCCGGGATATAGCAGAGGCGCGGGAGCAGCTTGCTGAGGAGCGCACGGCCTTCATCTTGGAGAAGGGCGAGGTCGAGGAGCAGCAGAGGCTTGCCGGCGAGAAGCTCTCCGCGCGAGAAGGTGAGCTGGCGCAGCGGAAGATCAACCTCGACAGTTATGAGGAAGATCTCGCCGTGCGCGAGCAAACGATTGGCGGGCCACTTCAGGAGGCAAAGGATGCTGCTGCGGCTGCCGAGGCCGCCAAGAAGGAATTGGAGACGAGGGTGGCTCAGCTGGAGTCCACCCTCCAGAAGAGCGCTGAGGAGGTCGCCGGGTTGAAGCGCGAGCGCGAGAAGGACGCCTACACCCTCGGCGAGCTGCAAGGTCGCTTCGCTGAGAAGATCAAGGAGATCGATGCCGCCAAGGATTCCAAGGCGGATCTAGAGCTGAAACTGACCACCTTGACGGAGACGTTGGAGGGCGCCAAGGAGCGGGAAGCGGGCCTGCTGGAGAAGATCAAGGCCAATGAAGAACTGCTGTCGAATGCTGTGACTGCCCAGAATAATCTCAGAGATAGCATAATGCACTGGACAGAAGGTCTTGTGGACACCGCCGCCGGCATCCATAACGAGCTGATGGAGCTGGGGATGGTGGATCTTGGGTACTCCACCGATGAGAACCTCCAACCCAGCGTCAAACTCAACCTGTTCTTCAAGGGCGTGCTGACGGGTCTCCAGCGGCTCCGGGAGGAGATCCCAAAGCAACTGGCGGAGGAGTCGCGCCAAGTTTGCGCCGGGGCTCTCCAGAAGGTGCTGATGAAAGTGGGCTTCCGCAACCCAGGCGTCGATTTCACCAAAGTCCTCAAGTCTCTGCCTCCATCTACTGATGTTGAAGCGCTCAAGGCCCTTGTCGCACCCATTGTGGACAGGGTGAGCGGAGTCAAGAGGCTCGATGGCGACCGCGTGGACTAGGCCGCCAAGCTTATCTTTCTCTTGTCGCTGTAGATCATGCTTAGGTGAAAAATCTATTAGATCCGCGACAAGTTATCATGTAATATACACTATCTTAGGAAATCGAATGCAATGTTATTTCCTTTACTTGATTCCTTCCCCTGTATGTTCATTCCCTACGCTTTTTAGGGGAACTTGTCAGTGCGAACACCTTTGCTGCGAGCGCTAAGTGCGGAACATCAGCAGCCTGCTGGCGATGCTGCCTCCGACAAGCAACCTTGTCGCAACTAGTTGCAGCACACTTAAGTTGTTGAGCGGACTCGAAAACAAAGTAAGGGCGCAAGCTAGTCGCGAGTCGGTTCCTCCGCGCACAGGTTTTCCATACAAAGTACTATCGTTCGAGGAAGATAACA
>LR880969.1:57412790-57426047 GCA_904067115.1 Aegilops sharonensis
AGAAACTTTATTTTCTTGTTACGATGATTTTCCACTTCACTCTGAAATTCTTTGAACCTTTCAACTATTTCAGACTTATGTTTCATCAAGTAGATATACCCATATCTACTCAAATCATCTTGTGAAGGTCAGAAAAATAACGATACTTGCCACGAGCATCAACACTCATTGGATCGCATACATCGGTATATATGTGTTATTTCCAACAAGTCAGTAGCTTGTTCCATTGTTCCGGAGAACGGAGTTTTAGTCATCTTGCCCAAAAGGCATGGTTCGCAAGCATCAAATGATTCATAACCAAGTGATTCCAAAAATCCATCTTTATGGAGTTTCTTCATGCGCTTTACACCGATATGACCCAAACGGCAGTGCCATAAATAAGTTGCACTATCATTATTAACTTTGCATCTTTTGGCATCAATATTATGAATATGTGTATCACTACGATCGAGATCCAATAAACTATTTTCATTGGGTGTATGACCATTGAAGGTTTTATTCATGTAAACAGAACAACAATTATTCTCTGACTTTAAATGAATAACCGTATTGCAATAAACATGATCAAATCATATTCATGCTCAATGCAAAAGCTAAATAACATTTATTTAGGTTTAACACTAATCCCGAAAGTATAGGGAGTGTGTGATGATGATCATATCAATCTTGGAACTACTTCCAACACTCATCGTCACTTCCCCTTCAACTAATTTCTGTTTATTCTGTAACTCCTGTTTTGAGTTACTAATCTTAGCAACCGAACAAGTATCAAATACTCAGGGGCTACTATAAACACTAGTAAGGCACACATCAATAACCTGTATATCAAATATACTCTTGTTCACTTTGCCATCCTTCTTATCCACCAAATATTCAGGGCTTTTCCGCTTCCAGTGACCATTTCCTTTGCAGTGTAAGCACTCAGTTTCAGGCTTTGGTCCAGCTTTGGTCTTCTTCACGGGAGTGACAACTTGTTTGCCATTCTACTTGAAGTTTCCCTTTCTTGCCCTTTTCTTGAAACTAGTGGTCTTGTCAATCATCAACACTCGATGCTCTTTCTTGATTTTTACCATCGTCGATTTCAACATCACGAAGAGCTCGGGAATTGTTTTCGTCATCCCTTGCATACTATAGTTCATCATGAAGTTCTAGTAACTTAGTGATGGTGACTAGAGAATTCTGTCAATCACTATCTTATCTGGAAGATTAACTCGCACTTGATTCAAGCGATTGAAGTACCCAGACAATCTGAGCACATGCTCACTAGTTGAGCGATTCTCCTCCATCTTTTAGCTATAGAACTTGTTGGAGACTTCATATCTCTCAACTCGGGTATATGGTTGAAATATTAACTTCAACTCCTGGAACATCTCATATGGTCCATGACGTTCAAAACGTCTTTGAAGTCCCGATTCTAAGCCGTTAAGTATGGTGCACTAAACTATCAAGTAGTCATCATATTGAGCTAGCCAAACGTTCATAACGTCTTCATTTGCTCCTGCAATAGGTCTGTCACCTAGCGGTGCATTAAGGACATAATTCTTTTGTGCAGCAATGAGGATAAACCTCAGATCACGGATCCAATCCGCATCATTGCTACTAACATTTTTCAATACAATTTTCTCTAGGAACATATTAAAATAAACATGTGAAAGCAACAAACATAGGGAAGCAACAACGCGAGCTATTGATCTACAACATAATTTGCAAAATACTACCAGGACTAAGTTCATGATAAATTAAAGTTCAATTAATCATATTACTTAAGAACTCCCACTTAGACAGACATCTCTCTAGTCATCTAAGTGATCACGTGATCCAAATCAACTAAACCATAACCGATCATCACGTGAGATGGAGTAGTTTTCAATGGTGAACATCACTATGTTGATCATATCTACTATATGATTCACGCTCGACCTTTCGGTCTCCGTGTTCCGAGGCCATATCTGCATATGCTAGGCACGTCAAGTTTAACCTAAGTATTCTGCGTGTGCAAAACTGGCTTGCACCCGTTGTAGATGGACGTAGAGCTTATCACACCCAATCATCACGTGGTGTCTGGGCACGACGAACTTTGGCAACGGTGCATACTCAGGGAGAACACTTCTTGATAATTTTTAGTGAGAGATCATCTTAAAATGCTACCGTCAATCAAAGCAAGATAAGATGCATAAAGGATAAACATCACATGCAATCAATATAAGTGATATGATATGGCCATCATCATCTTGTGCTTGTGATCTTCATCTCCGAAGCACCGTCGTGATCACCATCGTCACCGGCGCGACACCTTGATCTCCATCGTAGCATCGTTGTCGTCTCGCCAACTATTGCTTCTACGACTATCGCTACCGCTTAGTGATAAAGTAAAGCAATTACATGGCTTTTGCATTTCATACAATAAAGCGACAACCATATGGCTCCTGCCAGTTGCCGATAACTCGGTTAGAAAACAGGATCATCTCATACAATAAAATATAGCATCACGTCTTGACCATATCACATCACAACATGCCCTGCAAAAACAAGTTAGACGTCCTCTACTTTGTTGTTGCAAGTTTTACGTGGCTGCTACGGGCTGAGCAAGAACCGTTCTTACCTACGCATCAAAACCACAACGATAGTTTGTCAAGTTGGTGCTGTTTTAACCTTCGCAAGGACCGGGCGTAGCCACACTCGGTTCAACTAAAGTGAGAGAGACAGACACCCGCCAGTCACCTTTAAGCACGAGTGCTCGCAACGGTGAAACCAGTCTCGCGTAAGCGTACACGTAATGTCGGTCCGGGCCGCTTCATCTCACAATACCGCCGAACCAAAGTATGACATGCTGGTAAGCAGTATGACTTGTATCGCCCACAACTCACTTGTGCTCTACTCGTGCAAATAACATCAACGCATAAAACCAGGCTCTGATACCACTGTTGGGGAACGTAGTAATTTCAAAAATTTCCTACGCACACGCAAGATCATGGTGATGGCATAGCAACGAGAGGGGAGAGTATTGTCCACGTACCCTCGTAGACCGTAAGCGGAAGCATTATGACAACGCGGTTGATGTAGTCGTACGTCTTCACGATCCGACCGATCCAAGCACCGAACGTACGGCACCTCCGAGTTCAGCACACGTTCAGCTCGATGACGATCCCCGGACTCCGATCCAGCAAAGTGTCGGGGATGAGTTCCGTCAGCACGACGGCGTGGTGACGATGATGATGCTCTACCGGCGCAGGGCTTCGCCTAAACTCCGCGACGATATGACCAAGGTGGAATATGGTGGAGGGGGGCACCGCACACGGCTAAGAGATCCAAGGGATCAATTGTTGTCCCTTTGGTGCTAGTCCTGCTCCTCTATTTATATGTTGAGCCCCGGGGTCGAAACTTGGAGCAAAAGCCTCCTCAAAGTCGGTTTTGCCCGAAAGGCAAGAGTCCCACTCGGACTCCAGGACCAAACGCCACAATCCTTGGCGTCTGGCCCAGATGCCATGGGCCGAGGCCCCCTGGCCTCCGCAAAACTCCTTTTGTACCGACCTAAAGCCTCATGGGCTTGACCCCTTGGCCTAAACATATCATCCAATATATGAATCTTTACGTCTCGACCATTTCGAGACTCCTCGTCATGTCCCCGATCTCATCCGGGACTCCGAACTCCTTCGGTACATCAAAACATGTAAACTCATAATATAACTGTCATCGAAACCTTAAGCGTGCGGACCCTACGGGTTCGAGAACTATGTAGACATGACCTAGAACTATTCTTGGTCAATAACCAATAGCGGAACCTGGATGCTCATATTGGCTCCTACATATTCTATGAAGATCTTTATCGGTCAAACTGCATAACAACATACGTTGTTCCCTTTGTCATCGGTATGTTACTTGCCCGAGATTTGATCGTCGGTATCCAATACCTAGTTCAATCTCGTTACTGGCAAGTCTCTTTACTCGTTACGTAATGCATCATTCCGTAACTAACTCATTAGCTACATTGCTTGCAAGGCTTATAGTGATGTGCATTACCGAGAGGGCCCAGAGATACCTCTCCGACAATCGGAGTGACAAAACCTAATCTCGAAATACGCCAACCCAACATGTACCTTTGGAGACACCTCTAGTACTCCTTTATAATCACCCAGTTACGTTGTGACGTTTGGTAGCACCCAAAGTGTTCCTCCCGTAAACGGGAGTTGCATAATCTCATAGTTACAGGAACATGTATAAGTCATGAAGAAAGCAATAGCAATATACTAAACGATCAAGTGCTAGGCTAACAGAATGGGTCATGTCAATCACATCATTCTCCTAATGATGTGATCCCGTTAATCAAATGAAAACTCATGTCTATGGTTAGGAAACAAAACCATCTTCGATTAACGAGCTAGTCAAGTAGAGGCATACTAGTGACACTCTGTTTGTCTATGTATTCACACATGTATTATGTTTCCGGTTAATACAATTCTAGCATGAATAATAAACATTTATCATGATATAAGGAAATAAATAATAACTTTATTATTGCCTCTAGGGCATATTTCCTTCAGTTGCATGCTTTACTTTCCGCTGCTCATATACTCTGTGCATGCTTGCTTGAATTGTGTTAAGATTGCTTGACTTGTTCTAAAGTTGTTAAAATCTGCCAAGAACTAAAATTGGGAAAATGGTAGATTTTTATTTGGTCAAGTAGTCTAATCACCCCCCCCCTCTAGACATACTTTCGATCCTACAAGTGGTATCAGAGCTTTGGCCTCCATTTGCTTTGATTTCCATAGCTTTTGGTGGTCATAGCCTTGGTTTCACAACCTAGGAGAGTATGGCGTCTAGCGAGGAAAATTACCACCGTAGAGGTCCTTACTTTGATGGTACAAATTTTGCTAGTTGGAAGCATAAGATGAAAATGCATATTCTTGGACATAACCCCGCCGTTTGGGCTATTGTGTGTGTTGGCTTGCAAGGTGACTTCTTTGATGGGAGAGAACCGAACCGCGAAGCTACCGCAGAAGAGTTGAAGATATTGCAATACAATGCTCAAGCTTGTGATATCCTCTTCAACGGATTGTGCCCTGAAGAATTCAACAAAATCAGCCATGTTGAGAATGCAAAGGAAATTTGGGATACTTTGATTGATATGCACGAAGGTACCGACTCCGTCAAGGAATCCAAATTGGATGTGCTTCAAAGTCAACTTGACAAGTTCAAAATGAAGGATGGTGAAGGTGTCGCTGAAATGTATTCTAGGCTTGCTCTTATCACAAATGAGATCGCCGGCTTAGGAAGTGAAGAGATGACCGACAGATTCATCATCAAGAAGATCCTAAGAGCCTTGGATGGAAAATATGATACCGTGTGCACATTGATCCAAATGATGCCCAATTACAAAGATCTCAAGTCAACGGAAGTCATTGGAAGAATCGTTGCTCATGAGATGTCACTCAAGTATAAGGAGGAGCTCCATAACAAGTCAAGTGGTGCTTACAAAGCCTCATGTGAAGCTCCCACATCATCAAGTGAGAAACAAACCTTCAATGAAGAATTGAGCCTAATGGTGAAGAACTTTAACAAGTTCTACAAGAGTAGAAGCAAAGAGAGAAGTTCCAAGTCAAGATCCTACAATGACAAAAGATCTTCTAGTAGAGAGCGTAATTGCTACAATTGTGGAAAACCCAGACACTACTCAAATGAGTGTACGCCCCCCTACAAAAGAAGAGAAGATTCTCCCAAAAGAAGAAGTAGAAGAGAAGAATCACCATCAAGAGAGAGAAGGAGTAGGGATGATCGTTATGAACGAAGGCCCTCATGGAGAAGCAAGGATTCAGAAAGGAAGGACAAGTCATCAAGGAGCTACACAAAACGAAGCCATCAAGCTCATGTTGGTGAATGGGTATCCGGTTCCGACTCCGACAATCACTCCGAGAGAAGCTGTCACTCCGACTCCGAATATACTCAAGATGAAGGTGTTGCCGGTCTAGCACTTGTGTCAACCAACTCCTATGACATATTTGATTCACCAAATGAAGGAATTGGAAGATGCTTCATGGCCAAAGGTCTAAAGATATCACATCCAGAGTATGTTGATTTCAATGGTGATGAAGATGACTTGTTAGGTGATGATGATTTATTTGTTGACAACTCTAGTGATGAATATTATGATGAAACGTCAACCTTGTTAGTGGATTCCTTTTGATGAGCATGAGATGGATGAAGTTAGAAGGAACAACCTTCTGTATTCTTCTTTTACTTTCTGTTATTTAGATTAAATAAAGCAAAAATAGTATTTTCAGTCTGTTTTCTGATTTATCCGTGCAATAAAAAATACCCCAAAAATAAAAGTTCTCCAAATGCCCTGAAAATGAAATATGATTTTTTCTGGAATATTTGAGAATATCTGGCACTAAGAACACATCAGGGGGAGCAAGCACATGCCCACGAGGGTCCAGGGCGCGCCCACCCCCTAGGCGCGCCCCCTGCCTTGTGGGCCCATGGTGGCTCCCCTCCACTTATTCCAGCCACCACACACTCCTTCCTCCCAAAAATATCACCAACCAGCTCAAGCACGAGTTCTCGCTCATTTTGCTGCGATTTTCGATAGCCTAGCTCAAAGCTCCACTCACAAAACTGCTTTGGGGGATTGTTCTTTGGTATGTGACTCCTCCAAAGGTCCAATTAGTTTTTGTTCTAGTGCTTTATTCATTGAAATTTTTTGCTGCCTAGGTGACCCTGTTCTTGAGCTTGCATGTCAAATTTATATGGTCCCAAGTAATTCTAATGCATGGTATAGTCTCTAGGCACTTATGGGAGTAGTTGCTATCAATTTTGTTGAGTTTGGTTCACTTCTATTTTGAGTTACTAAAAATTTCAGAAATTTTCAGAAAATGATGTAGATATTATTGAGGGGCTCTTCGAGCCGAAGCTCGAGGGATAAGCAAAGTGAAGAGGATAAGAGGCCCAAATATAATCTCCCTCGCACCGCGGAAGTTCGGCCGTGTGAATGGCATTGTGATGAGTTCTTAACAGCAGCCGGGATTCATGATGATTTTTATTCTTTGGCTGAGAATGCGGGCCTCACTGACTTCCTCCGCGACCAGCGCGAACAGTATCTCTTACTCACTAATATTTTCATGCAAAATTTTCATTTCCATGCTAGGAGATCACCACCTTCAGTAGAATTTTATCTATATCATGAGCATAAGGAGATGTCCCTTTTTGATTTTTGTCGGGTTTGTGAGATACCCCTTACCGGCAGCATAGAGGAACCACATCGTAATGATGTGGAAGCATTTATTGATATGATTGCTGTAGGGGAAACGAGGAAAGTTTCCGATGCAAGAATTACTAGCATACATTTTCCGGTTCTACGTTACTTTGCAATATTTGCTAGTAGATGTTTAATTGGTCGCGAAAACTATGGAAACCTTAGTGCCCCTGATATTGTTATTTTGGGCCATGCCTTGTTTCGTGATAACACTTTTTGTCTAGGCGCTATTATTGCCAAGCGGTTAAGTCTGAACCGCACGAAGGGTCCCATCTTGGGAGGTATCTTCGCCTCACGCCTTGCTGCACACTTTAACATACCTATTAGGCATTATGAGAAAGATGAAAAGTTCTCCTGTTTTTTCTAGATTATAAGAGTATGGTAGCACATGACTTTATTGTTAAAAACACGAAAAAGATGCTTAACTACAGACTGTTATTTGATAAAAATCACCCTGAGACTATTACTTTGCCTGCTCCTTCTTTGTTTAACTTATCTACAGGCAAGTATCTTGTTCAGCCGGAGGCATTTCATGCCTACCAGAACCCCACACCAGCTACAGAGCCAGAGCCGGAACCACAAATTTATCCTTCACAACAGTCTGTTTACCAGTGGGATCCGGAGGAGATTGCCAACCAGTGGCAACCCGATGCTCCTTCTCAATACGACCCCAACTACAACTTTGATCCATGGGCATAGACCAACTTAGGCAAAAAGCCTAAGCTTGGGGGAGTACGTATTTCTCACCGACATTACATTCATATTCACACACTCATGCTAGTTGTCGGTGCTCATACTTTTTCATTGTAATATCCATGCTAGTTTATTTTCTTTTTCTCACTTTCTTCTTGTGTGTTTGATAAACCTTAAGAAAAAACAAAAGAAATTGTTAGTTGTAGCTTTTAGCTAGTTTACTTTCCATGCATGTAGTAGTAATAACTAAAAGAAAACCTAAAAAGATTTCATGTTCTTCTTTTGCTTGTTGGGAGCTTTCCCGTGTAAATAGTTTTATTTATTTTCTTTTCTTTGGGGGTCGAGAGGAGAAGACCATAATGAAACGTTGAAGTGGCTCTTATATTCATTATTGTTGATTTAACCAAGAGCCCATATTATCTTGTCTCCTCCTTTGTATTGAATGCCTGCAGATTCCAGCTTAGTCCAATGCACGTGCACTATTATTATTATTCACATCGTTCGGTCGTGCAAGTGAAAGGCAATAATGATGATATATGATGAATTGATTGAGATGAGAGAAGCTGGTATGAATTCGACCTCTCTTGTTTTTGTAAATATGATTAGTTCATCGTTCCTGATTCAACGTATTATGAATGAACATGTTTGCAATGACAATTAGAGATCATAGTTGCTTATGTCATGCTTAATTAGCTAGGAGTTTATAATGGTTTACCCTGCGTGCCAACATGCTATTAAAATGGTTGTGATGTGATATGATGGGATGGTATCCTCCTTTGAATGATTCGAGTGACTTGACTTGGCACATGTTCACACATGTAGTTGAAACAAAATCAACAAAGCCTCCATGATATTTATGTTCATGGTTGATTATATCCTACTCATGCTTGCACTCAATGTTTATTAATTTTAATGCATGTTCATGACTGTTGTCGCTTCTCTAGTTGGTCGCTTCCCAGTCTTTTTCTAGCCTTCACTTGTACTAAGCGGGAATACTGCTTGTGCATCCACTCCCATAAACCCCAAAGTTATTCCATATGAGTCCACTATACCTTCCTATATGCGGTATCTACCTGCCGTTCCAAGTAAATTTGTATGTGCCAAACTCTAAACCTTCAAATGAAATTCTGTTTTGTATGCTCAAATAGGTCATGTATCAACTAGGGTTGTCTGTATCTTCCATGCTAGGCGGGTTATTCTCAAGAGGAGTGGACTCCGCTCCACACTCACGAGAAAATGGCTGGTCACCGGGATGCCCGGTCCCATGATCTAAGCAAATCAAATCAAAATAATTGCAAATAAAACTACCCCAGGAATGTTGCTAGTTGGAGGCACTTGTTGTTTCGAGCCAGCCATGGATTGATGCTTGTTGGTGGTGGGGGAGTATAAACTTTACCATTCTGTTCGGGAACCGCCTATAAAACGTGTAGCATGGAAGATATCGAGATCTCTCGGTTGTTATGTTGAAAATGAAAGTATGCCACTCAAAATATTATTTATCTCTATTTCAAAATCAAGCTCTAGCACCTCTACAAATCCCTGCTTCCCTCTGTGAAGGGCCTATCTATTTACTTTTATGTTGAGTCATCACCCTCTTATTAAAGAGCACCAGCTGGAGAGCATCGTTGTCATTTGCATCCATTACTATTAATTTATATTGGGTATGACTATGACTGGATCTCTTTTACCATGAATTACAATGTTTAGTCGGTCCTTGATCTTCATAGGTGCTATGCATTTATGTTTTGCGGTCTCAGAAAGGGCTAGTGAGATACCATCTTGTTATATCATATTATGATTGTTTTGAGAAAGTGTTGTCATCCGAGATTTATTATTATTGCTCGCTAGTTGATTATGCCATTGATATGAGTAAACATGAGACCTAAATGTTATTGTGAATGTGGTTCATTCATAATCTTTGCTGAAAACTTGAATGCTGGCTTTACATATTTACAACAACAAGAGCAAACAGAGTTTGTAAAAGTTTTTCTTTATCACTTTCAGTTTGTCAACTGAATTGCTTGTGGACAAGCAAAGGTTCAAGCTTGGGGGAGTTGATATGTCTCCGTCGTATCTACTTTTCCAAACACTTTTGCCCTTGTTTTGGACTCTAACTTGCATGATTTGAATGGAACTAACCTGGACTGACGTTGTTTTCAGCAGAATTGCCATGGTGTTATTTTTGTGCAGAAATAGAAGTTCTCGGAATGACCTGAAACTTCACGGAGAATATTTTTGGAATTAATAAAAAATACTGGCGAAAGAATCAAGGCCAGGGGCCCACCCCCTGTCCACAAGGGTGGGGGCGCGCCTACCCTCTGGGCGCGCCCCTGCCTCGTGGGCTCCCTGGAGCTCCACTGACCTCAACTCCAACTCTATATATTCACGTTCGGGGAGAAAAAAAATCAGAGAGAAGGATTGATCGCGTTTTACGATACAGAGCCGCCGCCAAGCCCTAATCTTTCTCGGGAGGGCTGGTCTAGAGTCCGTTCGGGGCTCCGGAGAGGGGAATCCGTCGCCATCATCATCATCAACCTTCCTCCATCACCAATTTCATGATGCTCACCGCCGTGCGCGAGTAATTCCATCGTAGGCTTGCTGGACGGTGATGGGTTGGATGAGATTTACCATGTAATCGAGTTAGTTTTGTTAGGATTTGATCCCTAGTATCCACTATGTTCTGAGATTGACGTTGCTATGACTTTGCTATGCTTAATGCTTGTCACTAGGGCCCGAGTGCCATGATTTCAGATCTGAACCTATTATGTTTCCATGAATACATGTGAGTTCTTGATCCTATCTTGCAAGTCTATAGTCACCTATTATGTGTTATGATCCATTAACCCCGAAGTGACAATAATCGGGATACTTACCGGTGATGACCGTAGTTTGAGGAGTTCATGTATTCACTCAGTGTTAATGCTTTGGTCCGGTACTCTATTAAAAGGAGGCCTTAATATCCCTTAGTTTCCATTAGGACCCCGCTGCCACGGGAGGGTAGGACAAAAGATGTCATGCAAGTTCTTTTCCATAACCACGTATAACTATATTCGGAATACATGCCTACATTACATTGATGAATTGGAGCTAGTTCTGTATCACCCTATGTTATAACTATTGCACGAGGAATCACATCCGGCATAATTCTCCATCACCGATCCAATGCCTACAAGCTTTTCACATATTGTTCTTTGCTTATTTACTTTTCCGTTGCTACTGTTACAATCACTACAAAACCAAAACTGCTACTGTTACTTTTGGCACCGTTACTGTTACTTCCATACTACTTTGCTACTAAATACTTTGGTGCAGATAATAAGTTATCCAGGTGTGGTTGAATTGACAGCTCAACTGCTAATACTTGAGAATATTCTTTGGCTCCCCTTGTGTCGAATCAATAAATTTGGGTTGAATACTCTACCCTCAAAAACTGTTGCGGCCCCCTATACTTGTGGGTTATCAGTGTCTGTTTCTCCAACTTTAGTTGAATCGAGTGTGACTACGCTCAGTCCTTGTTGAAGGTTAAAGCAACACACCTGACGAAAAATCGTTGTGGTTTTGATGCGTAGGTAAGAATGATTCTTGCTAAGCCCGTAGCAGCCACGTAAAACTTGCAACAACAAATTAGAGGACATCTAACTTGTTTTTGTAGGGCAAGTTGTGATGTGATATGGTCAAGACGTGATGATATAAATTGTTGTATGAGATGATCATGTTTTGTAACAGAGTTATCGGCAACTGCCAGGAGCCATATGGTTGTCGCTTTATTATATGCAATGCAATCGCCATGTAATTGCTTTACTTTATCACTAAGCGGTAGCGATAGTCGTAGAAGCAATAGGTGGCGAGACGACAACGACGCTTCAATGGAGATCAAGGTGTCAAGCCGGTGACGATGGTGATCATGACCGTGCTTTGGAGATGGAGATCAAAGGCACAAGATGATGATGGCCATATCATATCACTTATATTGATTGTATGTGATGTTTATCCTTTATGCTTCTTATTTTTCTTAGTACGACAGTAGCATTATAAGATGATATCTCACTAAATTTCAAGGTATAAGTGTTCTCCCTGAGTATGCACCGTTGCGATAGTTCGTCGTGCCGAGACACCATGTGATTATCGGGTGTGATAAGCTCTACGTTCACATACAACGGGTGCAAGCCTGTTTTGCATACGTGGAATACTCGGGTTAAACCTGACGAGCCTAGCATATGCAGATATGGCCTCGGAACACTGAGACCGAAAGGTCGAGCATGAATCATATAGTAGATATGATCAACATAGTGATGTTCACCATTGAAAACTACTCCATCTCACGTGATGATCGTACATGGTTTAGTTGATTTGGATCACGTGATCACTTACATGTTTAGAGGGATGTCTATCTAAGTGGGAGTTCTTAAGTAATATGATTAATTGAACTTTAATTTATCATGAACTTAGTACCTGATAGTATTTTGCATGTCTATGTTGTTGTAGATCAATGGCCCATGCTACTGTTCCTTTCAATTTTAATGCGTTCCTAGAGAAAGCTAAGTTGAAAGATGATGATAGCAACTACATGGACTGGGTCCGTAACTTGAGGATTATCCTCATTGCTGCACAGAAGAATTATGGTCTGGAAGCACCTCTAGGTGCAAGACCCGCTGCAGGAGCAACACTGGACGTTGTAAATGTCTGGCAGAGCAAAGCTGATGACTACTCGATAGTTCAGTGTGCCATGCTTTACGGCTTAGAACCGGGACATCAACGATGTTTTGAACGTAATGGAGCATATGAGATGTTCCAGGAGTTGAAGTTAATATTTCAAGCAAATGCCCGGATTGAGAGATATGAAGTCTCCAATAAGTTCTACAGCTGCAAAATGGAGGAGAATAGTTTTGCTAGTGAACATATACTCAGAATGTCTGGGTACCACAACCACTTGACTCAACTGGGAGTTAATCTTCCTGATGATAGAGTCATTGACAGAGTTCTTAAATCACTACCACCAAGCTACAAAAGCTTCGTGATGAACTATAATATGCAAGGGATGACAAGATAATTCCCGAGCTCTTCGCAATGCTAAAGGCTGCAGAGGTAGAAATCAAGAAGGAGCATCAAGTGTTGATGGTCAACAAGACCGCTAGTTTCAAGAAAAAGGGTAAAGGGAAGAAGGGGAACTTCAAGAAGAATGGCAAGAAAGTTGCTGCTCAGACGAAGAAGCCCAAGTCTGGACCTAAGCCTGAGACTGAGTGCTTCTACTGCAAGGGGACTGGTCACTGGAAGCGGAACTGCCCCAAGTATTTGGCGGATAAGAAGGATGGCAA
>LR880969.1:57463112-57473501 GCA_904067115.1 Aegilops sharonensis
GGGGGGCTAAAATAAAGATGACCCTCGGGTTAATTACTCCCAAGGGAAAGGTATAGGTGGTAGGTAGGCAAATGGTAAAACCGATGTTGGGCCTTGCTGGAGGAGTTTTATTCAAGGCGAACTGTCAAGGGGTTCCCATAACACCCAACCGCGTTAGGGACGCAAAATCCGGGAACATAATACCGATATGATGGAAACTAGGGCGGCAAGAGTGGAACAAAACACCAGGCATAAGGCCGAGACTTCCACCCTTTACCAAGTATATAGATGCATTAATAATATAAGAGATATTGTGATATCCCAACATAAACATAATCCAACATGGAGCAATCTTCATCTTCACCTGCAACTAGCCATGCTATAAGAGGGGCTGAGCAAATGCGGTAACATAGCCAAACAACGGTTTGCTAGGAAGGGTGACAAAGGTTAGAGGTTCATGGCATTTTGGGGAGGCTTGATAAGCAAGTGGTAGGTAACGCGGCATAGCGATACCATCGAGGCAACTAGCATAGAATGTTAGTAATGAGATCCAAGGTGACGGTCATCTTGCCTGAAATCCTGCTAGGAAGAAGAACGAGCCCATGAAGAAGATGAAGCCACGAAGACGAACCAAGCCTAGTCGAACGAATCCTCACGAACGCAGTGAAACAGGAACTATCGAGGAGAAGCACATCCGGAAAGAAGCAAACAACACGGTAAACACTCAACACATGAACAAGACATGATGCACATCCCAGTATGATGCAAGACAAGTCTATAAGAAGCAACTCATGGCAAGAGATGATGCATCCAAGAGCAACACATCAAAACAAGTTTAAATGAGGCTGGATACAACATATAAAAATTCCGGTAAGTACCCATATGCAAATTTCGAAATTGGTCCAGATCTGAATAAAACTTATGTTCAGGTTGTTAAGCAAGTTAAGACGCACCAAAATGATCTACATGAAATTCTAGTCAAGTTACATATAAAGTTCATTTAATTTGGAGCTACGGCCTAGAAGATATGAGCAAAACAAGTTAAACATGGCATTGATGCAAAATGCATTCAAACATCAAGCAAACACACTCAAAACATGGATGCAACAAGGTAACATGAAACTACATGCAGAACTAAGCAAGTTTCATATAGAGCACACTCAAAACAGAGCAACGGTTCAACACATACACACAATACAAGTTTAATGAACAAGTTGTCCAAAACAGCAACTAGGCATCTTGCAAGTATCAAAACAATATGCTACAGACACTCAACATGAAAAAAAAGGTATGGACATGATGTAAAGGTAAAGTAGTACAAAACATGAACTGTGAGCTATCTCCAGAAATCAATAGAACATGCTCAAAAGTACATGGCAAGATTGCAAATAATAACAGTTTCACAGACTTGGCAGAATTTCACTACATAATAGAAAAAACATCAGGTTGCAAAGTTTAGAGCTATCAAACAACATGCTACAAGAACTTATCATCGCAACCAAAGGCATGGCATGCTAGTACTAAAGGAAAAGAACAAAACTCCCTTACTGAACTTATTCCAAAGATCAACAGAAAACATGGTAGCACCCATGCAAACATGGTAAATAATATGGAAGACTCAGACTTGGTGAAAATAACAGCACATGGCAGGAACAACGAGAAGTAGGCATGTTGATGAGCTTGTACAACTCACTACATAGCATTACATGGCATAAAAAGCTAACCAACAGTAAGAAGACATGTTCATGAAACTAAAAATGGCAGTAGCAAGGTCATAGAGTGCATGGACCACTAGCAAAACACATGGCAAAACTGAACTTAATGTTAACAGGCTGACAACAACATTATTTAGCAAGTTTGGAGCATGAAAACAGGCCATAAGGCATGGATTGATAGAGCATCACATGTATACCAAAACATCCTTAGTGAACATCTCCAGATTATGCACAGAATGACTTGTAGCAGCAGGTTTACATAGCATCATGATATAATAGATTCAACATTGACAGAACATTAACAGCAAGTAGCCCACTTCACGAGCTTGATGCACTCACCACAAGGCACACAAAAATACACGGATTGCACAACTATAAAGATGGCATGTTGTAGCTCGTAAAACATGTAGATATCTTGCCCATAGGATGCACACACAAAATGCAACAAAAATGACAAATCATGAAGTTATAACAGTCTCAGCAGGTTAACATCACATAGCACTCTTGCAACGATGATTAGGGCATCAAGATGGATTCAAACATGCATGCCACAATGGAATGCAATGAAGAGCACCTCACAATGAAAATTTTTATATATTATATGCACCAAACGGAGCAATACACATGAAGTTATGATGCGATGCAGAAGCATGCATAATGCAGAAAAGCTTAGGGACTTGGTGAAAATTGGACCTCGGGGGAAACAGGACGAGGGGATCCGGGACGGAGCGATTCGGGGACGATGGCGCGCGTTTGGATGGAGGGAGTAGTGGATCTCACTGGAGTTATCGCCGGAGTGGAGGAAGACGGCGGCCGGAGACGCGGGGGCTCGCCGGAGTTGCTGGGGAGCTTGCCGGGGTGCGGGATCCGGCCGGATCTCGCCGGATCCGGCGCCAACGGAGGCGGGGAGGCGCAGGGCACGGCCGGGCGGCGGGCACACGGCGGCGCCAGCGAGGGACGGCAGAGGAGCGGGCGGTCCAGCGCGGGGTTCGGTGCGGCGGCGGACGGCGCACGGCGAAGGGGCGGAGCTGAGGCGGGGCGGCGACGCTGTAGCGGAGGGCGCGGGGTGGCGGTGCGGCGCTGCATGGAGGCGGTGGTGCGGGCTGACGGCGGCGCAGGCGAGCGGCGGCAAGGTGGCGGGGTGGCGCTACGGCGGCGCAGGCGAGCGGCGGCGAGGCGGCAGATCGGGAGGAGCGACGGGCGGCGCGCGCGGGGCTCGGGCGGCTCGGGCCTGGCGCGGGCGCGAGCGGGCCGGACGTGGGCCTCGCGGGCCGCGGCGGCGGAGGGCGGTGCAGGGACAGGTGGCGCGCGGCGATTGGGCGTGAGGCGGTGGCGTACATGTCCGGGTGAGGGGGAGGAAACGTCCGGCGGCGCGAGGAAGAGGAAGGTAGGGTTTGCCTGCGAATTTGGACGGGGAGAACATATTAATAGGTAGAGGGAGCTAGGAGATTCCAAATGAGGTGCGGTTTTTGCCCACACGATGACGATCCAACGACCGAGAGCATGGAGGGGGTTTGGATGGGCTCACGGGTTGTGGTGACGGGGTGCTGGGCTACAAAGAGAGAGGGGTTTTGGGCTACGCGATTAACCATTTGGGCGTCAAACGGACTCCGAATGCGACGAAAATTGACAGGCGGTCTACCTACTCTAAAACAACACCGCACGCCAAGCTGCATCCCATTCCAAGAACATTTAAATGCCACTCACGAAACGAGGCTTGAGAGGGGCAACGAGCGTGTGCAAGTGTGTCTGGGCTCAGAACGGACAACGGAAGGAACCCGGAGACCCGGACGGATGCAAGTTTTCAAAATATGAGGATGCAATGCAAATTTTGACATGGAAAAATGCAACACGCAAGCAAATGACATGGCAACGACGGCGAAAAACTGGAAGACATCTGGCGCATCGAATCCGAGGCATTACAAAGCTCCAGCGATCCATTTATGCACTGGTTCAAGCATCTCGGAGTTGGAATAAATGTTTTGATAGTGTGATCAAAGCATATGGTTTTATACAGACTTTTGGAGAAGCCTGTATTTACAAGAAAGTGAGTGGGAGCTCTGTAGCGTTTCTAATATTATATGTGGATGACATATTGTTGATTGGAAATGATATAGAATTTCTGGATAGCATAAAAGGATTCTTGAATAAGAGTTTTTTTCAATGAAAGACCTCGGTGAAGCTGCTTATATATTGGGCATCAAGATCAATAGAGATAGACCAAGACGCTTAATTGGACTTTCACAAAGCACATACCTTGATAAAGTTTTGAAGAAGTACAAAATGGATCAAGCAAAGAAAGGGTTCTTGCCTGTTTTACAAGGTGTGAAATTGAGTCAGACTCAATTGATACGTCTCCAACGTATCTATAATTTTTTATTGTTCCATGCTATTATATTATCCATCTTGGATGTTTATATGTTGTTTTATATGATTTTGGGGCTAACCTATTAACCTAGAGCCCAGTGCCAGTTTCTGTTTTTTCCTTGTTTTTTAGTTTTAAAGAAAAGGAATACCAAACGGAGTCCAATTGACGTGCCAATTTTTGATGATTTTTTATGGACAAAAAGAAGCCCTCAGAGTAAAAGAGTTGGGCCAGAAGAGTCCCGAGCCATCCACGAGGGTGGAGGGCGCGCCCCCCTATCTCGTGGATGACTCGGAGACCCCCCTGATGTCAGACCAATGCCAAGATTTCCTATAAATACAGAAACCCACAGAAAGAAATCTAGATCGGGAGTTCCGCCGCCGCAAGCCTCTGTAGCCACCAAAAACATAACAGGACCCTGTTCTGGCACCCTGCCGGAGGGGGGAATCATAACCCGTGGTCATCTTCATCATCCCGGCGCTCTCCATGACGAGGAGGGAGTAGTTCACCCTCGGGGCTGAGGGTATGTACCAGTAGCTATGTGTTTGATCTCTCTCTCTCTCTCTCTATCTCTCTCTCTCTTGTGTTCTTGATATGGCACGATCTTGATGTACCGCGAGCTTTGCTATTATAGTTGGATCTTATGATGTTTCTCCCCCTCTATCTTCTTGTAATGGATTGAGTTTTCACTTCGAAGTTATCTTAACGGATTGAGTCTTTAAGGATTTGAGAACACTTGATGTATGTCTTGCGTGGGATACCATGGGGTATTCTATTGATTCACTAGATGTATGTTTTGGTGATCAACTTTCGGGTTCCGTGACCTTGGGAATCTATGCATAGGGGTTGGCACACGTTTTCGTCTTGACTCTCCGGTAGAAACTTTAGGGCACTCTTTGAAGTTCTTTGTGTTGGTTGAATAGATGAATCTGAGATTTTGTGATGCATGTCGTATAATCATACCCACGGATACTTGGGGTGACATTGGAGTATCTAGGTGACATTAGGGTTTTGGTCGATATGTGTCTTAAGGTGTTATTTGACTACGAACTCTAGGGTTGTTTGTGACACTTATAGGAATAGCCCAATGGATTGATTAGAAAGAATAACTTTGAGGTGGTTTCATACCCTACAATAATATCTTCGTTTGTTCTCCGCTATTAGTGACTTTGGAGTGACTCTTTGTTGCACGTTGAGGGATTGTTATATGATCCAATTATGTTATTATT
This sequence comes from Aegilops sharonensis, assembly GCA_904067115.1. NCBI lineage: Eukaryota > Viridiplantae > Streptophyta > Magnoliopsida > Poales > Poaceae > Aegilops > Aegilops sharonensis. Next base: position 57,468,401 of record LR880969.1, read on the forward strand.
ATTGAGGGAACTTGCACTAGTGAAAGTATGAACCCTAGGCCTTGTTTCGAAGCATTGCAATACCGTTTCTGCTCACTTTTATTGCTTGCTACCTTGCTGTTTTTATATTTTCAGATTACAAATACCCATATCTACCATCCATATGTATCACCATCTCTTCACCAAACTAGTGCACCTATACAATTTACCATTGTATTGGGTGTGTTGGGGACACAAGAGACTCTTTGTTATTTGGTTGCAGGGTTGCTTGAGAGAGACCATCTTCATCCTACGCCTCCCACGGATTGATAAACCTTAGGTCATCCACTTGAGGGAAATTTGCTACTGTCTTACAAACCTCTGCTCTTGGAGGCCCAACAACGCCTACAAGAAGAAGGTTGTGTAGTAGACATCAAGCTCTTTTCTGGCGCCGTTGCCGGGGAGGTTAGTGCTTCAAGGTATATCTTTAGATCTTGCAATTGAATCATTTAGTTTCTTGTTTTATCACTAGTCTAGTCTATAAAATAAAACTACAAAAAAATGGAATTGAGGTTGCCTCATATGCTTCATCTTTTAATGTATTTTGTGAAAATGATGGAAAGAAAAATTTTTCCCAAGTGCTAGAAGAAGAATGCATTAAAATGTTTTGCACTAAATATTTGAATGATGAGCATGATTGCAATGTTATTAGTATGAATTCCTTGAATATCCACAAGCTTGGGGATGCTATGTTTAATGAAGATGATATTTTTGGTCCCCCAAGTTCTGATGATAAAATACATTATGACGATAGCATGCCTCCTATTTATGATGATTATATTGACGAAAGTGGGTTTGGAAGAGTGTCAACTTTAGGAAGTAATGATACCACTATTTTGGAGGGTGTTGAATCTTATTGTGATAATTATGAAAGTGGATTTGGAGAGGTCATGACTTTATTTAGTGATGATTCCACTATTTCGGAAGAGGTTCCAATTGATTATGAGAACAAAGTTGTTATCTATGATGATGTAGCGACCCAACCTCAGATGGTCAAGTCTCTATGCTTAAGTGTCATCCCTGGATCGGTATGCTGACACACACAGTACTCGAGGATTTACAACAGAGGTAAATCACATGTATAAAGTAACATAAATACAATTACCTCAATCCAAATAGCGGAAGTAACAATAAGGTTGTGTATACCCATTAACACCAACGGCAAAGTTGAGTGTGGAAATCGTAACCCTAATGTATCACTTACTCGTCGTAAAATTCCTGCAACATGAGACATTGTAGTCACAAAGGGTCAGTACATTGAATGTACTGGCAAATTCACAGCATAGGAGAAGTAATGAGTAATAACTATCACTACATGCATATATGGCTGGTGGAAAAGCTCTATGGTTATAATGTTTTTGTGAAAATCCAATTTTGCCCTACTGCGAAGGAATATATTTTATTTAACTACAAAGTTTGTTGAAAATAATTGAGAAGGTTCCTCCAACTCAATCCCAAAATGATAATCATTAACCCAATCAAATTAATTAAGTAAAGTGATGAGATCAACATGATAATCCAAGAACCAGATACTCAAGATTGTCCATAACCGGGGACACGGCTAATCATGATTAGTTTGTACACTCTGCAGAGGTTTGCGCACTTTTCCCCACAAGACTCGATCTCCTCCGTTGGATTTCTCGCACTACATGGTGTTCGAGAAACGGATGACCGAGACACAGTCTTTCAGAAGCATTAACTCTCTACTCTGGATAGACAGTACCACCTACAACCCACTACATCTGCTAGTCTACCTCTTCAAGAGCTTCACGCAACTTACTCAACTATGCCAGAGCCCATAATGGCTTGTGGCTACACACGGAAGTTTCTAGCATGAATAATCTTATGATCCCTTTGAGCCTGGGTGGCATTCCATAGGGTGATCACACGGGTCCTCTGGGATCCCCTTGGGCAAGCACTGGGTTCTCCAGGTGCCCGAGAAGACCACTGGGTGCTCCAGGGTGCCCCTACCATTCCACCCAGATGTGTATTTAATTAGCCACCTTAAGTTGAACCATTAATTAACATACTCACATCTGTCATGGATACACTCAAATCCAATCCACGTCTACGAGCATAGCCTGGCAATATAAGCTTAACATAATAGTACTCCCAAGGTTTGAATGCAGGGCAATAGGTTCCTACCTCATCAACTACTTCCCAATACCCACATGTTATCAATCCTACTCATGCAATGTTTGAGGGTGAAACTAATGCATAAAAACTGGGTGTGAAAGGGATATGATTAAAGTGTGAACTTGCCTGCACTATTGATGAAGATGATTCGCACTCAAAACTCTTGATAGTTCTACTCGTCACACTCCGGTCAATCTATCGTAAGCAAGCAATAGTAACCACACATAAGCAACCACTCAAAAGATCGGAAAGAACGAAGAAAACAATTCAGAAAACTTCAAAACCAAGCAAATAACTCTTGCAACAAAAAACAATTTGGACTAACGAGTAAAAAGTAATGAAGGTTTGAAGAACAGGGACTAATCGGTAAAGAAAATAACTATGGACAAGTCCCTGGCAGTAAACTAAAATAAAAAGAAAAATCCTATCGAACGAACGTTCGCTACAGAACCCTATAGAAAGAAAACCTTCGCTACCAGAAGCTAACGAGCGAACGCTCGCTAAATAAACTAAACGTAAATAAAATCGACCTAAAAGAATAAAACCGAAATAAAAAATAAACCGGTGCGGGTTTTGGTGGTTATACCGGTTCGCACAAAATAAACCGGCGGCCCAGATCAGATCGGATCGCGGCGGCGGGGGTGAACTCCGGCGCGGCGGGACGGCGGCTCTAGCGCGGCAGTGAGGCGACGGCTACGGCGGCGCTGTGGCGGTGGCGCGGCACGGGCGGCGCGGGGCATGCGGGAGCGACAGAGGGCGGCGGTGGTGCAACGGCGGCGGCGGCGAGATGCGAGAGGGCGGTGGCGGAGTAGAGAGAGAGGCGGGGGTCGGGCGGCGGCTTAAATAGCCGGAGGGGGCGACGGGTGGCGTGGAGGAGGGGTCAAGGCGGCGGGGCGGAGGCCGAATCGGCCACGGCGGCGACGCTGGCGTGCGGGCGGCGGACTCCCGCTCGGGAGGGAGACGGCGCGGCGAGGTTGGGCTTCGGCCTAGCCCGGTTGGAGCTTGGTCGGCCTAGTCGGCGAAGGAAAGAGTTTTTTTTAACACAGTCAAATGAGAATAATAAAAACAAATGGAACAAAATATTATATAGGCATATAATATATCAAAAAATTTAGAAAAAGATTTTCTACAACGTGGACATTTTTATCAAGTCAAATAAAATCAAGAAAAATTCAAATAATTCAAAGAGTGCTACTGCCTACTAAAATCCAATAAAAATCATTTTATAAATACCAAAATGATTTCAAATTTATTTCTCTACAATTTTCTGATGTAGGGAATCATTTTACCCTAATTTCAATGTATTTTATTTTTGGAGAAAAATTATTTGAATAAAATCTAAATAACTCCAAATTGAGAATAATTTCAAAAGGATTTTAAATTTGATCCTTTTAAACTCCCAACTCATATTTCATATGTTTTGAAGAAGTCATTTTATCTTCTCTCATGAAAATGATTGAGTTGCATGAAGTTTATGAATTGGAAATATTTCCGAATGAAATTCAAATCTTTTCGAAACCCTTTTCATTTATTTAAATGGAAGGAGTCATGTCATCTTCTCTCGAGGGTTTTGTGGTGAAAATAATTTAAATTCATGGAGATCATAAAAGCAAAGGTGAAAGTTTGGGAAAGTCATTTCATTCCCTCTCATTTAACTTTCCAAAAGTTTCAAAATTTCACTCACTTCACACAATCAATCAAACAATCAAATCTAACTATTTATTATAACACTCCAAAATTTAAAACTTTGGGATGTTACAAACCTATCACCCTTAAAATGAATCTCGTCCTCGAGATTCGGAGAGGCTAGAAAGAAATAGGTTAGGTTCGGGGTCTTCTCAAAATCCATTGGTCATCGGAGGGGTCTGGGGTGCTACTGTTGGAAATATGCCCTAGAGGCAATAATAAAATGGTTATTATAATATTTCTTTGTTCATGATAATAGTCTATTATTCATTCTATAATTGTGTTATCCGGAAATCGTAATACACGTGTGAATACATAGACCACAACGTGTCCCTGGTGAGCCTCTAGTTGACTAGCTCGTTGATCAACAGATAGTCATGGTTTCCTGACTATGGACATTGGATGTCATTGATAACGGGATCACATCATTAGAGAATGATGTGATGCAATCCTAAGCATAGCTCAAAGATCGTGTAGTTCGTTTAGCTAGAGCTTTTCCAAATGTCAAGTATGATTTCCTTAGACCATGAGATTGTGCAACTCCCGGATACCGTAGGAGTGCTTTGGGTGTGCCAAACGTCACAATGTAACTGGGTGACTCCGAAAGTGTCTGTTGGGTTGGCACGAATTGAGACTGGGATCTGTCACTCTGTATGACGGAGAGGTATCTCTGGGCCCACTCAGTAATGCATCATCATTATGAGCTCAATGTGACCAAGTGTCTGGCCACGGGATCATGCATTCGGTACGAGTAAAGTGACTTGCCGGTAACGAGACTAAACGAGGTATTGGGATACCGACAATCGAATCTCGGGCATGTAACATACCGATTGACAAAGGGAATTGTATACGGGATTGATTGAATCCTCGACATCGTGGTTCATCCGATGAGATCATCGAGGAGCATGTGGGAGCCAACATGGGTATCCAGATCCCGCTATTGGTTATTGACCGGAGAGGCGTCTCGGTCATGTCTGCATGTCTCCCGAACCAGTAGGGTCTACACACTTAAGGTTCGGTGACGCTAGGGTTGTAAAGATATGAGTATGCAGTAAACCGAAAGTTGTTCGGATTCCCAGATGAGATCTCGGACGTCACGAGGAGTTCGGAATTGGTCCGGAGGTAAAGAATTATATATAGGAAGTCAGGTTTCGGCCATCGGGAAAGTTTCGGGGGTCACCGATATTGTACCGGGACCACCGGAAGGGTCCCGGGGGTCCACCGGGTGGGGCCACCTATCCTGGAGGGCCCCATGGGCTGA
>LR880969.1:57473952-57489091 GCA_904067115.1 Aegilops sharonensis
CCTAGGGCCGCCGCCCCCCCCCCTAGGAGGCCTATTTAAAGAGGGGGGAGGGAGGGCAGCCGCACCCATGCTCTTGGCGCCTCCCTCTCCCCTTGCTACACCTCTCCCTCTCGCAGACGCTTGGCGAAGCCCTGCCGAGATCGCTGCTGCATCCACCACCACGCTGTCATGCTGCTGGATCTTCATCAACCTCTCCTTCCCCCTTGCTGGATCAAGAAGGAGGAGACGTCTTCCCCAACCGTACGTGTTTTGAACGCGGAGGTGTTGTCCATTCAGCACTAGGATCATCGATGATTTGGATCACGACGAGTACGACTCCCTCAACCCCGTTCTCTTGAACGCTTCCGCTCGATCTACAAGGGTATGTAGATGCACTCCTCTCTTTCGTTGCTAGATGAACTTATAGATTGATCTTGGTGAAACCGTAGAAAATTTTTATTTTCTGCAACGTTCCCCAACAGTGGCATTATGAGCTAGGTCTATGCGTAGTTCTCTTTGCACATGTAGAACACAAACTTGTTGTGGGCGTAGATGTTGTCAACTTTCTTGCCACTACTAGTCTTTTTTTGCTTCAGCGGTATTGTGGGATGAAGCGGCCCGGACCGACCTTACACGTACGCTTACGTGAGACAGGTTCCACCGACTGGCATGCACTAGTTGCATAAGGTGGCTAGCGGGTGTCTGCCTCTCCCACTTTAATTGGAGCGGATTCGATGAAAAGGGTCCTTATGAAGGGTAAATAGAAGTCGACAAATCACGTTGTGGCTTTTACGTAGGTAAGAAAACATTCTTGCTAGAACCCTATTGCAGCCACGTAAAAGATGCAACAACAATTAGAGGAAGACTAACTTGTTTTTGCAGCAATTGCTTTGTGATGTGATATGGCCAAAAATTTGTGATGAATGATATATATGTGATGTATGAGATCATGTTCTTGTAATAGGAATCACGACTTGCATGTCGATGAGTATGACAACCGGCAGGAGCCATAGGAGTTGTCTTAATTATTGTATAACCTGCGTGTCAATGATTTAACGCCATGTAATTACTTTACTTTATTGCTAAACCATTAGCTATAGTAGTAGAAGTAATAGTTGGCGAGCAACTTCATGGAGACACGATGATGGAGATCATGGTGTCATGCCGGTGACGAAGATGATCATGGAGCCCCGTAGATGGAGATCAAAGGAGCTATATGATATTGGCCATATCATGTCACTACTATTTGATTGCATGTGATGTTTATCATGTTTTGCATCTTGTTTACTTAGAACGACGGTAGTAAATAAGATGATCCCTCATAATAATTTCAAGAAAGTGTTCCCCCTAACTGTGCGCCGTTGCGAAAGTTTGTTGTTTCGAAGCACCACGTGATGATCGGGTGTGATAGATTCTAACGTTCACATACAATGGGTGTAAGACAGATTTACACACACATAAACACTTAGGTCAACTTGATGAGCCTAGCATGTACAGACATGGCCTCAGAACACAAGAGACCGAAAGGTCGAACATGAGTCGTATGGAAGATACGATCAACATGGAGATGTTCACCGATGATGACTAGTCCGTCTCACGTGATGACCGGACACGGCCTAGTCGACTCGGATCATGTATCACTTAGATGACTAGAGGGATGTCTAATCTGAGTGGGAGTTCATTAAATAACTTGATTAGATGAACTTAATTATCATGAACTTAGTCTAAAAACCTTTGCAAATATGTCTTGTAAATCAAATGGCCAACGCTCATGTCCACCTCAACTTCAACGCGTTCCTAGAGAAAACCAAGCTGAAAGATGATGGCAGCAACTATACGGACTGGGTCCGGAACCTGAGGATCATCCTCATAGCTGCAAAGAAAGATTATGTCCTAGAAGCACCGCTAGGTGAAGCTCCCATCCCAGAGAACCAAGACGTTATGAACGCTTGGCAGTCTCGTGCTGATGATTACTCCCTCGTTCAGTGCGGCATGCTTTACAGTTTAGAACCGGGGCTCCAAAAGCGTTTTGAGCAACACGGAGCATATGAGATGTTCGAAGAGCTGAAAATGGTTTTCCAAGCCCATGCCCGGGTCGAGAGATATGAAGTCTCCGACAAGTTCTTTAGCTGTAAGATGGAGGAAAATAGTTCTGTCAGTGAGCACATACTCAAAATGTTTGGGTTTCACAACCGCTTAACTCAGCTGGGAGTTAATCTCCCGGATGACGCGGTTATTGACAGAATCCTTCAGTCGCTTCCACCGAGCTACAAGAGCTCTGTGATGAACTTCAATATACAGGGGATGGAAAAGACCATTCCTGAGGTATATTCAATGCTGAAATCAACGGAGGTGGAGATCAAGAAGGAACATCAAGTGTTGATGGTGAATAAAACCACTAAGTTCAAGAAAGGCAAGGGTAAGAAGAACTTCAAGAAGGATGGCAAGGGAGTTGCCGCGCCCGGTAAGACAGTTGCCGGGAAGAAGTCAAAGAATGGACCCAAGCCTGAAACTGAGTGCTTTTATTGCAAGGGAAGCGGACACTGGAAGCGGAACTGCCCCAAATACTTAGCGGACAAGAAGGCCGGCAACACTAAATGTATATGTGATATATGTAATTGATGTGTACCTTACCAGTACTCGTAGTAGCTCCTGGGTATTTGATACCGGTGCCGTTGCTCATATTTGTAACTCAAAGCAGGAGCTGCGGAATAAGCGGAGACTGGCGAAGGACGAGGTGACGATGCGCGTCGGGAATGGTTCCACGGTCGATGTGATCGCCGTCGGCACGCTACCTCTACATTTACCTACGGGATTAGTTTTAAACCTCAATAATTGTTATTTAGTGCCAGCTTTGAGCCTGAACATTGTATCTGGATCTCGTTTAATACGAGATGGCTACTCATTTAAATCCGAGAATAATGGTTGTTCTATTTATATGAGAGATATGTTTTATGGTCATGCCCCGATGGTCAATGGTTTATTCTTAATGAATCTCGAACGTGGTGTTACACATATTAATAGTGTGAATACCAAAAGATGTAAAGTTGATAACGATAGTCCCACATACTTGTGGCACTGCCGCCTTGGTCACATTGGTGTCAAGCGCATGAAGAAGCTCCATGCTAATGGACTTTTAGAGTCCCTCGATTATGAATCATTTGACACATGCGAACCATGCCTCATGGGCAAAATGACCAAGACTCCGTTCTCCAGAACAATGGAGTGAGCGAGCAACTTATTGGAAATCGTACATACTGATGTGTGCGGTCCAATGAGCGTTGAGGCTCGCGGAGGATATCGTTATGTTCTCACTCTCAATGACGACTTGAGTAGATATGGGTATGTCTACTTGATGAAACACAAGTCTGAGACCTTTGAAAAGTTCAAGGAATTTCAGAATGAGGTAGAGAATCAACGTGACCGAAAGATGAAGTTCTTACGATCAGATCATGGAGGAGAATACTTAAGTCACGAATTTGCTACGCACTTAAGGAAATGTGGAATCGTTTCACAACTCACGCCGCCTGGAACACCTCAGCGTAACGGTGTGTCCGAACGTCGTAATCGCACTTTATTGGATATGGTGCGATCTATGATGTCTCTTACCGATTTACCGCTATCATTTTGGGGATACGCTCTAGAGACAGCTACATTCACTTTAAATAGGGCACCGTCTAAATCCGTTGAGACGACACCGTATGAATTATGGTTTGGGAAGAAACCTAAGCTGTCGTTTCTAAAAGTTTGGGGATGTGATGCTTATGTCAAGAAACTTCAACCTGAAAAGGTCGAACCCAAGTCAGAAAATGCGTCTTCATAGGATACCCTAAGGAAACCATTGGGTATACCTTCTACCTCAGATCCGAAGGCAAGATCTTTGTTGCCAAGAACGGGTCCTTTCTGGAGAAAGAGTTTCTCTCGAGAGAAGCAAGTGGGAGGAAAGTGGAACTTGATGAAGTACTGCCTCTTGAACCGGGTAGTAGAGCAACTCAGGAAGATGTTCTTGTGGTGCCAGCACCAACCGAAGAGGAAGTTAATGATGATGATCAAGGTACTTCGGATCAAGTTACTACTGAACTTTGTAGGTCCACGAGGAAACGTTCCACACCAGAGTGGTATGGCAACCCTGTCCTGAAATCATGTTGTTAGACAACGGTGAACCTTCGAACTATGAAGAAGCGATGGCGGGCCCAGATTCCAACAAATGGCTTGAAGCCATGCAATCCGAGATAGGATCCATGTATGAAAACGAAGTATGGACTTTGACAGACTTGCCCGATGATCGGCGAGCGATAGAAAACAAATGGATCTTTAAGAAGAAGACGGACGCAGATGGTAATGTTACCATCTATAAAGCTCGACTTGTCGCTAAGGGTTATCGACAAGTTCAAGGGGTTGACTACGATCAGACTTTCTCTGCCGTAGCAAAGCTGAAGTCCGTCCGAATCATGTTAGCAATTGCCGCATACTATGATCATGAGATATGGCAGATGGACGTCAAAACGGCATTCCTTAACGGCTATCTTAAGGAAGAACTGTATATGATGCAGTCGGAAGGTTTTGTCGATCCTGAGAATGCTAACAAGGTATGCAAGCTCCAGCGATCCATTTATGGGCTGGTGCAAGCATCTCGGAGTTGGAACATTCGCTTTGATGAGATGATCAAAGCGTTTGGGTTTATGCAGACTTAAGGAGAAGCCTGCGTTTACAAGAAAGTGAGTGGGAGCTCTGTAGCATTTCTCATATTATATGTAGATGACATACTTTTGATGGGAAATGATATAGAACTTTTGGACAGCATTAAGGCCTACTTGAATAAGTGTTTTTCAATGAAGGACCTTGGAGAAGCTGCTTACATATAGGGATAGATCAAGACGCCTCATAGGTCTTTCACAAAGCACATACCTTGATAAGATATTGAAGAAGTTCAATATGGATCAGTCCAAGAAAGGGTTCTTGCCTGTATTGCAAGGTATGAGATTGAGCTCGGCTCAATGCCCGACCACGGCAGAAGATAAAGAAGAGATGAGTGTCATCCCCAATGCCTCAGCCATAGGATCTATTATGTATGCCATGCTGTGTACCAGACCTGATGTAAACCTTGCCGTAAGTTTGGTAGGAAGGTACCAAAGTAATCCCGGCAAGGAACACAGGACAGCGGTCAAGAATATCCTGAAGTACCTGAAAAGGACTAAGGACATGTTTCTCGTCTATGGAGGTGACGAAGAGCTCGTCGTAAAGAGCTACATTAACGCTAGCTTCGACACAGATCTGGATGACTCTAAGTCACAAACAGGATACGTGTATATTTTAAATGGTGGGGCAGTAAGCTGGTGCAGTTGCAAGCAAAGCGTCGTGGCGGGATCTACATGTGAAGCAGAATACATGGCAGCCTCGGAGGCAGCGCATGAAGCAATATGGGTGAAGGAGTTCATCACCGACCTAGGAGTCATATCCAATGCGTTGGGGCCGATCGCACTCTTCTGTGACAACACTGGAGCTATTGCACTTGCCAAGGAGCCCAGGTTTCACAAGTAGACCAGGCACATCAAGCGTCGCTTCAACTCCATTGTGAAAATGTTCAAGATGGAGACATAGATATTTGTAAATTACATACGGACCTGAATGTAGCAGATCCGTTGACTAAACCTCTCCCTAGGGCAAAACATGATCAACTCCATAACTCTATGGGTGTTCGATTCATCACAATGTAACTAGATGATTGACTCTAGTGCAAGTGGGAGACTGTTGGAAATATGCCCTAGAGGCAATAATAAAATTGTTATTATTATATTTCTTTGTTCATGATAATAGTCTATTATTCATGCTATAATTGTGTTATCCGGAAATCGTAATACACGTGTGAATACATAGACCACAACGTGTCCCTGGTGAGCCTCTAGTTGACTAGCTCGTTGATCAACAGATAGTCATGGTTTCCTGACTATGGACATTGGATCTCATTGATAACGGGATCACATCATTAGGAGAATGATGTGATGGACAAGACCCAATCCTAAGCATAGCTCAAAGATCGTGTAGTTCATTTAGCTAGAGCTTTTCCAAATGTCAAGTATCATTTCCTTAGACCATGAGATTGTGCAACTCCCGGATACCGTAGGAGTGCTTTGGGTGTGCCAAACGTCACAACGTAACTGGGTGACTATAAAGGTACACTACGGGTATCTCCGAAAGTGTCTGTTGGGTTGGCACGAATCGAGACTGGGATTTGTCACTCCATATGACGGAGAGGTATCTCTGGGCCCACTCGGAAATGCATCATCATTATGAGCTCAATGTGACCAAGTGTCTGGTCACGGGATCATGCATTACAGTACGAGTAAAGTGACTTGCCGGTAATGAGATTAAACGAGGTATTGGGATACCGACGATCGAATCTCGGGCATGTAACGTACCGATTGACAAAGGGAATTGTATACGGGATTGATTGAATCCTCGACATCGTGGTTCATCCGATGAGATCATCGAGGAGCATGTGGGAGCCAACATGGGTATCCAGATCCCGCTGTTGATTATTGACCGGAGAGGCGTCTCGGTCATGTCTGCATGTCTCCCGAACCCGTAGGGTCTACACACTTAAGGTTCGGTGACGCTAGGGTTGTAAAGATATGAGTATGCAGTAAACCGAAAGTTGTTTGGAGTCCCGGATGAGATCCCGGACATCACGAGGAGTTCCGGAATGGTCTGGAGGTAAAGAATTATACATAGGAAGTCAGGTTTCGGCCATCGGGAAAATTTCGGGGGTCACCGGTATTGTACCGGGACCACCCGAAGGGTCCCGGGGGTCCACCGGGTGGGCCACCTATCCCGGAGGGCCCCATGGGCTGAAGTGGGAGGGGAACCAGCCCCTGTTGGGCTGGTGCGCCCCCCTTGGACCCCCCTGCGCCTAGGGTTGGGAAACCCTAGGGGTGGGGGCGCCTCCACCTGGCTTGGGGGGGAAGCCCCCCCCTGGCCGCCACCCCCCTAGGAGATTGCATCTCCTAGGGCCCCCCCTAGGAGGCCTATATAAAGAGGGGGGAGGGAGGGCAGCCGCACCCGTGGTCTTGGCGCCTCCCTCTCCCCTTGCTACACCTCTCCCTCTCGCAGACGCTTGGCGAAGCCCTACCGAGATCGCTGCTGCATCCACCACCACGCCGTCGTGCTACTGGATCTTCATCAACCTCTCCTTCCCCCTTGCTGGATCAAGAAGGAGGAGACGTCTTCCCCAACCGTAAGTGTGTTGAACGCGGAGGTGCTGTCCGTTCAGCACTAGGATCATCGGTGATTTGGATCACGACGAGTACGACTCCCTCAACCCCGTTCTCTTGAACGCTTCCGCTCGATCTACAAGGGTATGTAGATGCACTCCTCTCTCTCTCGTTGCTAGATGAACTCATAGATTGATCTTGGTGAAACCGTAAAAAAAATTTATTTTCTGCAACGTTCCCCAACAGCTACCTCCCTTAGAAAACATTGTTACGGTCCCATCAATACTAATATACTCCATCCTTATTCTTGAAGGGGTCGGTCTTCTCAGATCTTCAATATAATTCCTTCTCTGGCTCTTCCGGTAGTGGCATAACCTTTTCCTCAATTCATGTGTCCTTGGTAAGGTTCTTCCAGGACTGGATCTTCTTATCTGACAGGTCTTGCGCCAATACTAAACAACTATCGATATCTCATGGTGGTCAGCAATTTATGGTTTTGCCTGCAGAAAAAATGGGTCTGGGTTAAACCTCACCGTATATCCTACGATTGGCAACAGCTGCCTTGTACAATGGGAAAATTGCTTTACCATTCTAAGGTCCAAACAAGGTTTTGATCGTCGTCGCTCTACTATAGTAAGTCACTCAGATTTATCATCCCATATAGCAAAGCGAATAATAAGAGTAAGTCAGTATGGTGATCAATCCATCCCGCACCCAAATCATTACCATGTATACGGTTTAGCGAATCTCGCATTCTAACACTCGGTTATGATCACAAGCATTGCAGAATTTCTCTTGTCGACGAACTGGGTTCGGAAAAATCCATTGATTCTGCAAGCCAAACAACATCTATCGTCGCTTCACAACTCTCAGGTTTTGCGTTACTCCTATAAGATCGTCTATCGATAAATCGTAACTTCTGCCAGGGTTTTTCCTTCAGCAAGAATGTGCTTGCTTCTTGGCAGGTCCTGGGGCCTGTGGGTTATGGCCCATCTCATCACTTATAAACCTTGAACTCATCCTCGGGGAAACTGATCATTACTCCAACATCCAGCTTCCTAGCATTCTTAAATCCATCCAATTGTACTATCTCCCTTCCTTCTATTGGCACCAAACCAAGATGTGATTACTCAGACTCATCATAGAGTTGCAATTGCTCCGTATTTCCAACATCACACCTCCTTTATATCCAATAGTACTTCATCCCTTCATACTATTGGGGTATCCCACATATCGAGACAAAACTCATACTTATTTTTCCGAACTCCACTTCGTGGAATATCATTATCTTTTCCCGGGGTCAAGTGTCCTCACAGGGTACTACCACCCTTAAAATGCTCCAAATTCTTCCATAGACCATATTTCTCATATCCTCGAAAATGGTCAAATTCTTCCTTCATAGAGTCACTACTCATAAAATCCAAATCAGAACCAACGATGCTAACTTTATTGATTCTCAAATTATTACAATCTCCTGCATTTCCATTACATGCCTCAACTCAACACCTCAATATGAAGGAAGTGTTCTCACTACTACTACTATACTGTTGTTGCAATCTCAACTATTTAGCACAAGCCTCCTTCTCTTTGGGACAATCTCTGACAAAGTGCCCTGCTTCATTACAACAGAAACATACTACTTCTGATAAGTCTCAAGGTTTCCTCATGATTACAGATCCTCCTTGGGTCCTCAGCTTCCTTTTTGGGCAACTGTTGAGGTAGTGCCCTGACTCCTTGCCCCTATAACAGGTGATATGACTCAGATCCTTCCTGGAATCCAATCTACTTCTCTTTCTGGACTTTTCCGTTCCAATCAGGGCTTCTATTTCCTGTGGGTCATACTCTACTTCCTCTGTTAGGAATTCTACTAGATCCCCATTCAAACAATTCTGGGAGATGTGTCCTTCTTCTCCACATGAATATCAAGACTTGGTGCAAGGTCTAATTGGTTCTTCTTTAGGTGTGTCCTCCACCTCTTCCTTCATTGTAGATTCTTCTAAAATTTCCATGAGGGCTCCTTTCATTGCTTCTTTCTTCTGCTGGTTGGTTCTTTGTACCATGGGGTAAATGTGACACTGAGCAGGGTAGTGGGTAGTCCCTTCACACAAGAAACAAGTAATCTGCCTAGTTGGGCATTCTTCAGTTGGGTGACTTCCTTCACAATTATGGCATGCATCCTTGTGTTCTTTGTTGTTGTGTTCTATTTCTCCACAAAGCTTGCATGTACCGGGTTTCTTCATACCACTTCCATAAGGCTTTAATTTCTGGGGCACAAACCGAGACTTTGGCAAAGTCAACTTAAATTATTTCCAAGTGGTTACTCTTTGCCATCCATTGATGGTTTGGTACATCCTCCACCAAGTAGCAGCACCTCTTTCAAAGCACTGAAGAGCATGTTGGGTCATATCCTTTCCGACTATAGGGTTATTCTTCATGTGATCCTCCATGTTCTGAATCCATCGGTCCGTCTCCAATTGACTCATCGGTCTAGAAAATATAAGCTCATCTCCATTCATCCTCTATTGGGTCCAAGGGTTTTGGGGTGAGATAAGAGAGATAGAGAGGGAAGCACACAATACAAACAAAAGTTTTGAAAAGACAGATTTTTATTGTGGCTGTCGGAAAAACATCAAACAAATGACAGCTCACAATCGTCGCATCTTACGTAGGTATATAACAGGGGTTTGGTCTTCTAAGGGTCAACATCGCCAAACTCTTCAAGTCTTGTTCATGTCTCCAGTGGCTTCTTCCAATCGTGCTTGTCCTTCTCAAGTTCTCTTGCCATATCCTCTCTGTTGACACGAAGTCTCTCGTGGCATCCTTTAATATTGTGGAGTTGCGTTCCAAAATTCTGGGTTTCAAAATCCTTGGCATGAAGCATGGTCCTACTGTCCTTCAGTTCCTGACGAATCTCCTGTATCTCCAGGTTTTGCTCCTTCAGCTTGGCTACTATCAGCTTCTAATTCTGAGTTCTTTGCGAAATGCCTCCTTGTCAAATACGGCTTCCTACAAGTCCATCTTAAAATTCTTGATGTAATACTCCAGATCCTGGTGATACACCAGCTACAGTTAAAACTTCATTTTTTGCTGATAGATGCTCCATCAGCCTTCTTCCATCCAATCCTTCCAAAGAAATGCATGCTTAATTCAGCACGGTGACAATAGCATAAGTGGGCGATAACATCATGGATAGCCGTGTTTCTGCTCTTGTCATTTCCATGAGCTATCATTCCATAGTTGATATCTCCTGCCTTAGGGTTTTCTTGACAAAACTTTTGAGTTCTAATGCTCCATGTTCTGGTCTTCCTCCGATACACCTTGATCTCGGGTATTGACAGCTTCAGTAGTCTGACAAGTTCCATCAGGGTAGCCTTCCTAGGTCATACCAATCTGGAAATTCTTCAAAGCCTTCAAATTCTCCTAGCCTTCGGAGTCTTCAACCGTTGTAGTTCCCATACACGGTAAAATCCTCTTCATTCCGAAGTGGTCTTAGTTGTACGATATCTTGTACTTCTTGGAGTGGTCTCATCCGTCGAATCTTCATGTGGTCAAAAGGGGAAAGGGGTATAGTCTCACTAAAAGGGAATATTTGAATAAGCCCAGAAGAGAAGAGAGGTAAAAGATCTATTTGAAAAGAAAGTTGTAGAGAAAAATCTTTTCCTATGGGCTTGCCAGTTTCTAGGGTCACGTCCTACAGTCAACATGTGCTCTGATACCATCTTGTAGCGACCCGACCTCATATGGTCAAGTCTCTGTGCTTAAGTGTCATCCCTGGATCGGTATGCTGACACACACAGTACTCGAGGATTTATAACAGAGGTAAATCACATGTATAAAGTAACGTAAATACTATTACCTCAATCCAAATAGCGGAAGTAACAATAAGGTTGTGTATTCCCATTAACACCAACGGCAAAGTTGAGTGTAGAAATCGTAACCCTAACGTATCACTTACTCGTCGTAAGATTCCTGCAACATGAGACATTGCAGTCACAAAGGGTCAGTACATTGAATGTACTGGCAAATTCACACCATAGGAGAAGTAATGAGTAATAACTATCACTACATGCATATACGGCTTGTGGAAAAGCTCTATGGTTATAATGTTTTTGTGAAAAGCCAATTTTTCCCTACTGCAAAGGAATATATTTTATTTAACTACAAAGTTTGTTGAAAATTATTGAGAAGGTTCCTCCAACTCAATCCCAAAATAATAATCATTAACCCAATCAAATTAATTAAATAAAGTGATGAGATCAACATGATAATCGAAGAACCAGATACTCAAGATTGTCCATAACCGGGGACACGGCTAATCATTTTTAGTTTGTACACTTTGCAGAGGTTTGCGCACTTTTCCCCACAAGACTCGATCTCCTCTGTTGGATTTCTCGCACTACATGGTGTTTGAGAAACGGATGACCGAGACACAGTCTTTCAGAAGCATTAACTCTCTACTCTGGATAGACAGTACCACCTACAACCCACTACATCTGCTAGTCTACCTCTTCAAGAGCTTCACGCAACTTACTCAACTATGCCAGAGCCCATAATGGCTTGTGGCTACACACGGAAATTTCTAGCATGAATAATCTTATGATCCCTTTGAGCCTGGGTGGCATTCCATAGGGTGATCACACGGGTCCTCCGGGATCCCCTTGGGCAAGCACTGGGTTCTCCAGGTGCCGGAGAAGACCACTGGGTGCTCCAGGGTGCCCCTACCATTCCACCCAGATGTGTATTTACGTAGCCACCTTAAGTTGAACCATTAATTAACAAACTCACATCTGTCATGGATACACTCAAACCCAATCCACGTCTACGAGCATAGCATGGTAATATAAGCTTAACGTAATAGTAACTCCCAAGGTTCGAATGCAGGGCAATAGGTTCCTACCTGATCAACTACTTCCCAATACCCACATGTTATCAATCCTACTCATGCAATGTTTGAGGGTGAAACTAATGCATAAAAACTGGGTGTGAAAGGGATATGATTAAAGTGTGAACTTTCTTGCACTATTGATGAAGATGATTTGCACTCAAAACTCTTGATAGTTCTACTCATCACACTTCGGTCAATCTATCGTAAGCACGCAATAGTAACCACACATAAGCAATCACTCAAAAGATCGGAAAGAACGAAGAAAATAATTCAGAGAACTTCAAAACGAAGCAAATAACTCTTGCAACATAAAAAAAAATTCTAACAGTACCAAAATTATGTGAATTTGGCCTTATCAGAAAGTTTAGGTCAAGAGCTTCGATTTGCAAAAAGAATCAACTAAATCGGAGTTACAAAACTCGAGTTATGAACAAAAGAAGTTTGAATACAAAACAGTTGGAATTCAAATTTTAATACCTTCAAAAACATGTTTAAGTTGCTTTACTAGATAGAGGAGATCATAACAAAGAAGTGGGCGTTGGTTTCGTTGAATTTGGACTAACGAGTAAAAAGTAATGAAGATTTGAAGAACAGGGACTAATCGGTAAAGAAAATAACTACGGATAAGTCCCTAAAAGTAAACTAAAATAAAAAGAAAAATCCTATCGAATGAACGTTCGCTACAGAACCCTAGAAAAAGAAAACGTTCGCTACCAGAAGCTAACGAGCGAACGCTCGCTAAATAAACTAAACCTAAATAAAATCGACCTAAAAGAATAAAACTGAAATAAAAAATAAACCGATGCGGGTTTTGGTGGTTATACCGGTTCGCACAAAATAAACCGGCAGCCCAGATCAGATCGGATCGCGGCGGCGGCGGAGAACTCCGGCGCGGCGGGACGGCGGCTCTGGCGCGGCAGCGAGGTGACGGCTACGGCGGCCCGGTGGTTGTGGCGCGGCGCGGGCGGCGCAGGGCATGCGGGAGCGACAGAGGGCGGCGGTGGTACAACGGCGGCAGCAGCGAGATGCGGGAGGGCGGCGGCGGAGAAGAGAGAGAGGAGGGGGCCGCGCGGCGGCTTAAATAGGCGGAGGAGGCGACGGGTAGCGTGGAGGAGGGGTCAAGGCGGCGGGGCGGAGGCCGAATCGGCCACGGCGGCGGTGCTGGCGTGCAGGCGGCGGACTCCCGCTCGGGAGGGAGACGGCGCGGCGAGGCTGGGCTTCGGCCTGGCCCGGTTGGAGCTGGGCCGGCCTAGTCGGCGAAGGAAAGAGTTTTTTTTAACACAGTCAAATGAGAATAATAAAAACAAAAGGAACAAAATATTATATAGGCATATAATATATCAAAATTTTCAGAAAAAGATTTTCTACAACGTGGACATTTTTCTCAAGTCAAACAAAATCAGGAAAAATTCAAATAATTCAAAGAGTGCTACTACCCTACTAAAATCCAATAAAAATCATTTTAAAAATATGAAAATGATTTCAAATTTATTTCTCTCCAATTTTTTGATGTAGGGAATCATTTTACCCTAATTTCAATGTATTTTATTTTTGGAGAAAAATAATTTGAATAAAATCTAAATAATTTCAAAAGGATTTTAAATTTGATCCTTTTAAACTCCCAACTCATATTTCATATGTTTTGAAGAAGTCATTTTATCTTCTCTCATAAAAATCATTGAGTTGCATGAAGTTTATGAATTGGAAATATTTCCGAATGAAATTCAAATCTTTTCGAAACCCTTTTCATTTATTTAAATGGAAGGAGTCATGTCATCTTCTCTCCAGGGTTTTGTGGTGAAAATAATTTGAATTCATGGAGATCATAAAATCAAAGGTGAAAGTTTGGGAAAGTCATTTCATTACCTCTCATTTAACTTTCAAAAAGTTTCAAAATTTCACTCAGTTCACACAATCAATCAAACAATCAAATCTATCTATTTATTATAACATTCCAAAATTTAGAATTTTGGGATGTTACAGATGATTATTGTGATGACTTGTGTGCTATAAAGATTAATGAAAACCATGAAACTTGTCATCTTGATTTTAATTTTCAATTGGATTATGCCTCACATGATGGTTATTTTGTTGAGTTTGCTCCCACTACTATTCATGAGAAGAAATTTGCTTATGTGGAGAGTAATAAAAATTATATGCTTATCCATCATGAAAAGAGTGCTTTATGTGATAGTTATATTGTTGAATTCATTCATGATTCTACTGAAAATTATTTTGAGGGAGGAATATATGCTTGTAGCAATTGCAATAATATCAAGTTTCCTCTCTATGTGTTGAAAATCTTGAAGTTATGCTTGTTTTGCCTTCCTATGCTAGTTGATTATTGTTCCTATAAGTTGTTTGCTCACAAAATCCCTATGCATAGGAAGTGGGTTAGACTTAAATGTGCTAGTCATATTCTTAATGATGCTCCCGCTATATTTCAATTCTTATCATTTATACGAGCATCATTGAAATCATCATGCCAAGCTAAAAAGGCATTAAAGAAAAGAGCTTGTTGGGAGACAACCTAATATTTACCCTTACTGTGTTTGTGTGTTCACATGATTAAGCTACTATAGTAATCATGTTTTATAGCTTTTGTTTCAATAAATTGCCAAGTAGGACCTTATAGGATAGCTTATGGTGATAGTTGTGTTGATCCTGCTGAAAATCAGAAACTTCTGCGTGCAGTAAATTAGTTTTGATAATTCATAGAAACGTGCTTTTGATCTGATTCTTTTTGCTATGAATTGGTACACAAGTTGCTCAGTTTTTCCTTATTTGTACGAATTTTTGGAGTTAGAGAAGTATTCGAGAGTTACAGATTACTACAGACTGTTCTATTTTTGACAGATTTCGTATTCTATGTGTTGTTTGCTTATTTTGATGAATCTATGAGTAGTATCGAAGGGTATGAACCATAGAGAAGTTGGAATACAGTATATATTACACCAATATGAATTTAGAATGAGTTCACAACAGTACCTAAGTGGTGATTTATTTTCTTATACTAACGGAGCTTACGAGTTTTCTGTTAAGTTTTGTGTTGTGAAGTTTTCAA
>LR880969.1:57491561-57507386 GCA_904067115.1 Aegilops sharonensis
GAGGTAAAACCCTACTTCCTGCTTGATTAATATTGATGATATGGGTAGTACAAGAGTAGATCTACCACGAGATCGTAGAGGCTAAACCCTAAGAGCTAGCCTATGATGGTATGATTGTAATTGTGATCGGCCTTCTAAGGATCAACCTCTCCGGTTTATATAGACACCGAAGAGGGCTAGGGTTTACATGGAGTCGGTTACAAGGAAAGAAACACAATATCCGGATCGCCAAGCTTGCCTTCCACGCAATGGAGAGTCCCATCCGAACACGGGTCGAAGTCTTGAGTCTTGTATCTTCACGCTTCAATAGTCCGGACGATGTATATAGTCCGGCTGTCCGGATACCCCCTAATCCAGGACTCCCTCAGTAGCCCCTGAACAAGGCTTCAATGACGATGAGTCTGGCGCGCAGCCTTGTCTTCGGCATTGCAAGGCGGGTTCCTTCTCCGAATACTCCAAAGTGATTATCGAACACGTAGTCTGTGTCCGGATCTGCAAGATGATCTTCATACACCATTGTAGGGAACATAGAGTAAATCTGATCTGCTGGCAACCTTCGTACGTCGTGCCCTTGCATCGTGGCCTGGTCCAATATGAACCGGCGTTTCTTGCCCCACCTCGACTCATGTTGCGAGGTGGTTTTAATGGCACATCCTGCCAAAGCAGAGATCGTGTTCCTCTTATTACGGGATTTTCCATCAATATGGGCGTGCGTGACCCCATGACGACCGTTGGTATGACTCCATGTGTTTTTAGATAAGCCTCAAGCGGTCACGCTGAGGACTCTTGATATTCACCCCCTTTATAAAGGGGTCGAGGCCTATGCCACTTTTCCACCTCCCTCGCGCCTTCTCGAACCTCGAGCTCCAACACCCAAGATTCAAGTTCCAACACCCCAGATCCTTCAATATGTCCGGATCCGACCCTAAAGGCCGATGGGTGGCCTCCTCGATCCAAGAGGAAGACATTGCGAAGCTTAGGGAGGTCGGATATCTAACCGCCGACATCCGGCACAGGCTTCCTTCTCCAGGGCAGGTCATCCCTACACCAGAGCCCAATGAGTGCGTCGTGTTTGTTCCCCACTTCCTCCGTGGCTTGGGCCTCACCCTCGATCCTTTTTTAAGGGGGCTCATGTTTTATTATGGGTTGGATTTTCACGATCTAGCTCCGAACGCCCTCCTCCATATCTCGTCGTTTATTATAGTGTGCGAGGCCTTCCTCCATGTCACCCCACACTTCGGCTTATGGCTTAAGACCTTCAATGTGAAGCCGAAGATGATCGAGGGGCAACATGCGGAGTGCGGAGGTGCCGTAATAAGCAGGAACACCGATGCCCCATGGCCAGAGGGTTCTTTCCCAAAAGTATCCGATGTATGGCAATGGCGGTGGTTTTATGTCACGGCTCCCAGAGGCACAAAGTGGGTGGCCGCCCCCGAGTTCCGCTCGGGTCCTCCATCACAACTAGCGTCTTGGACCGACGTAGGACGGAATTGGGGGCCCGCTGGCGATGTACCAATACTGCAGAGCCGTATCCGAGAGCTTCTTGAGAGGGACATTAACCTTGTCAGCATAATTCAAGTGATGTTAATCCGACGGATGTTGCCGTGCCAACGCCGGCCTCTCCGGATGTGGGAGTTCAATCCGGAGGGTCCGCGGACTGTTAAGCACTTCTTCAGCTTGAAGCTCGAAGGGATGTGTAAATTATTCTTCGGACCGTAAGTAGAGTGTCCGGACACCACCGAGGATGCAGGCCTAAGCTGCAATCGCCTAGATACCCAAGTAAGTAGCCTTGATACCAGACACCTTGTTTTGCATTTGTCATAATTGTTTATTCTAAAAATCATCCGTGGCCAGGAATGGCTCAGCAAGGCAGAGATCAGGTGTCCGGCGCCACTTCCCGAAGGCTCGCCTGGTCCCACCATGGCCAAGATGCTTGACCGGGTACTCAGCAGGATGCCCTCAGGGAAAGACAAGGGGAAGAACAAAGAAACCAAACTCCACACGCTACGCATCCGAACCGGGGGAACCGTTACCTCCCCTAAGGAGGATAGTCGGGAAGGGGAGGCTAAGGCCTCCTCCCCGCGTGGGAAGAAGAGGGCTGCCTCAGAAGACTTGGAGGCGGAGATGCCCAAACCAAGGAAAAAGGTATCCCCAGGGGGCCCTGCCCCGACGGGCACCCTCACCGCGTCATGCCCGCCAATGGGCCAGCCCTCCATCGAGCGGTAAGTCAATCGTTAATTCGAAGGTACTGTGTTTCTCCTAGATCAATAACCAGGATTCGTCTTTTGCAGTCCGGCTAGCAGCTCTTCTCGACAGAGTTCGTCTTTGGGGGATCTTCCTCCGGAGATGATGGAGAGCGAGACCCCACCCACCTCTCCGACTCATGAAGCGGGCGACACCGAGGTGTCGTCACGGAGGAGTCCGGATCTGCCGAAGCCGGAAGCCAATGCGTCAGCCGCCCTGAACCCGGAGCGTTTGGCTCCCACGAGGGGCGATGGGAAGGGTCCGGCACAGTTCAATGTCCGGCCGGACGTACTGACAGACTTACTAGAGCGAGCTGCGCTCTCGGAGGAGCACCGCTCATTAATGAGCATGGTGCTCAAGAAGATTTCATCCGCTACAAGCGGTTTGAATGAAGCATTTGCAAGCCTGCTCAGAGGCTTTGAGGTATGTAGTGAAGAATACACTATTTTTTTTGCTGTGAGGCACGCGCTAGGTGTGCTCCATATAGATAGTAGCCCCTGAGACTTTGGTTGCCTGCCCTAGGCGGCAAAGGGGGGTCATAAACTAGTGATTGTGTTGTAAATACGCGCAGGTACCTGTGGTTCCGGCCACCGACCAGTCCGTTGAAGTTGCCGAACTAACGAGGCAGATTGGATCGATTGATGCCGATATCACGCTGGTGAACGAGCGGCTGGACAAATCACAAGGTAGGTGCTCTGCCTTCCTTTGTATAGGAAGATATGAAGGCGGCATGATATTAATGTGGTATGTTTGGACTGCAGATGGTGCTGCTGCCATGGAGGCCCTGAGGGCGGAACTTGCCCAGGCCAAGGAGCAAGCTCGGGTTAGCAATGCGGCTGCCCTAAAAGCGGCCGAAGATTTGAGAGCCGAACAGGCTGCTCATCGCCGAAGCAAGGAAAAGATAGCCGAAATGGCTGTGGAGTTAAAAAATGCCGCTGACCGGTATGAGCTCCTTACAAAGGAGCATAAGGATAGTTCGGCCGACCTAAACAAGGCACTTAATGCCACCAAGGAAATATGGATCGAGCTCAGGGGTGCGCGGGAGGAGCTTCAACAGGCCGGTAAAATCGCGGCTGGGGGCTCCTACTTGCTGCGGACGAGGTTTTTTGATCCGATGTATGCTCCCCTGGATGGACGCTGGAGTCCTTCGGACGCGTATGCGGATTTGTCGAAGAGTACAGCTGACGCTGCCAAGTTCTTCAAGGATCAGGGTGATAAGGAAGTGGAGAAGCTTTTGTGCAATTCAATGCTCCCACTCGCCCGCTGCCGTTAAGTGACAAGATGGCTGCTGTAGCGGAGCTTCACAGGCTGTCCGGGCTTGCACTGCGGTCTGTAATAGACCATCTTTGGCCGAAGGGGCCTAANTCCGGCCACCGACCAGTCCGTTGAAGTTGCCGAACTAACGAGGCAGATTGGATCGATTGATGCCGATATCACGCTGGTGAACGAGCGGCTGGACAAATCACAAGGTAGGTGCTCTGCCTTCCTTTGTATAGGAAGATATGAAGGCGGCATGATATTAATGTGGTATGTTTGGACTGCAGATGGTGCTGCTGCCATGGAGGCCCTGAGGGCGGAACTTGCCCAGGCCAAGGAGCAAGCTCGGGTTAGCAATGCGGCTGCCCTAAAAGCGGCCGAAGATTTGAGAGCCGAACAGGCTGCTCATCGCCGAAGCAAGGAAAAGATAGCCGAAATGGCTGTGGAGTTAAAAAATGCCGCTGACCGGTATGAGCTCCTTACAAAGGAGCATAAGGATAGTTCGGCCGACCTAAACAAGGCACTTAATGCCACCAAGGAAATATGGATCGAGCTCAGGGGTGCGCGGGAGGAGCTTCAACAGGCCGGTAAAATCGCGGCTGGGGGCTCCTACTTGCTGCGGACGAGGTTTTTTGATCCGATGTATGCTCCCCTGGATGGACGCTGGAGTCCTTCGGACGCGTATGCGGATTTGTCGAAGAGTACAGCTGACGCTGCCAAGTTCTTCAAGGATCAGGGTGATAAGGAAGTGGAGAAGCTTTTGTGCAATTCAATGCTCCCACTCGCCCGCTGCCGTTAAGTGACAAGATGGCTGCTGTAGCGGAGCTTCACAGGCTGTCCGGGCTTGCACTGCGGTCTGTAATAGACCATCTTTGGCCGAAGGGGCCTAAGACGTATAGTTAGTTTGGCTTGGTGCAGCAATTCCTTGGGGCCGTGCCCCAGATTGATGCCATGAGAAGGTCGGCGTGCATAGAAGTTGCACGGATGGCCCTTGCCCGCGTTAAAGCATTTTGGACAGGTATGGAGGCCACCATTGTGGCGACCCAGGATCCGGAGGGAGGCCAATATCCGGCCGAGCACTATTTGGCACAGGTAACAGAAGGTGCCCTCCTAATAGAGGCGCGGTGCTCGAAGGATGTCTTGTTCGAGTGACAAATCAGATCATTGTAAAAACAGTGTTATTTTGGTTGTAAGGCTATATTTATACTTTTTGCCTGAAAGTATTATTGTGTCTCCTCTGCGGCCGTTTTTTGTATATATATACATGTAATCCGAAAGTTAGCAGTCGTTGGCTTCAGCCCCCACGCATATAATGTGGGGTTGTTCGAGAAAAATATGCATAATCACACTTGATCCAACGTATTGGTCCATTAAGGAGGTGATCGCACGTCGAACTAGGCAACCGGACTATATAGTTGTAATGTTTTCGCTTAGCCATGGGAGTCTAATGGTGGGGCTACTATGTAGCCCCTGGTACTTTAGCTTGCATCCGAATACGGGCGCGTGTGTACATGACCGGGAAACGGTCCTACGTTAATGCGAAGGGATCCTAAAGATTCCGATAAGTCTTCGAGTGGTTGAACAGTCTCTCGCTGTATCATGACAGTCAGTTTTCGGCTTTCTCTACTGATGTGCTCGTCCGGAATAACCAGGGCACAATCACAGTAGTTCTCCTTTGGCCACCTTAGCCGATAATAACGGAACATAAGGCGGCATACCCAGGAGCCGGGCAAACCCAACATTTGACCAAAGACATGATTCGGAGCTGATGCATATAGGGCCAAACTCGTGACGCCGAACACTCCTGAAGGTATTCGAACTTTATAACAGACGATGGGCTCAAGAATGCCCATTCATTATAAACCCTATGTTTCCAGGTACGTGCGTTAATCTGTCGTGGCGAAATGCCAATAACGGCAGTATCCTCTCTGGGTATGGAACCCATGGGATGGTTAAACAACAAGAGGCAATAGAAAAGGTTTACACAGGGGCTTAATCTAAAAAGAAACCTGTTGAATGGGGCACTGCTGCACGTCTGCGCCTTTGTCTTCGTTGTGTCGTATCCTAGAAGGGTGTCGCGCGAACGTTGTCTGTGGAGAAAAAGAAAACTCGTAGGAGAGTACAACGTTAGTATGCGATGGATAGTAAAAGTGTAAGATGTTGGCCTGCCAATAAGGTTGAGCCAAGTGTGGGGCTGTATTAAATATTTATAGCCCCTGGTGTCCGCTATGGGATTACACATACGGTGCACTGGTTCAATTTTCTCCGGGCTACCGGACTCGTCTAACCGTGTCTGTGGTCTTAATGACCAGTCATGTTATCTGATATTGGAGGCCGCTTATAGTCCGGCCGCCAGGGCCGTCGCGCGTTCCTCTGCGCGTGAAGAGCGCTCTGTGATTCCGCTAACGGTGATGACGCCACGTGGACCGGGCATCTTGAGTGTAAGGTAGCCATAGTGCGGCAATGCCTTGAAGCGGGCGAAGGCCGTTCTTCCAAGCAATGCATAGTCGCTTTGGAAGGGTGCGATGATGAAGAGTAGTTCTTTGCTTCTGGAGTTCCCTGGAGAGCAGAATGTTACCTCCAGTACGACGGAGCCCCTGCTGTAGGCTTCAACGCCTGGTATCACCCCTTCAAAGGTGGTGTTGCTTTGACTAATTCTGGATGGGTCTATCCCCATCCTGCGGACAGTGTCCTCATATATTAGATTGAGGTTGCTGCCGCCGTCCATGAGGACGTGGGTGAGATGGTATTCGTCGATTATTGGGTCAAGCACCAAGGCCTCTGATCCTTCGCGCCGAGTACTATTTCGGCCGTCCAGGTGATCGAAGGTGATCGGATAAGACATCCAGTAGTTAGGTGTGGGTACGATGGGCTCTATATCGCGCGCGTTCGTGCCTTCTCATGGATGTACGAGTCGCGTGGATCATGTTCACTGTTTTAACCTCTGGCGGGAATTTTTTCTGTCCCCCAGTGTTCGGTTGGCGAGGTTCATCCTCGTCTTCACTTGGTGTTTCCCTTCCCTTGTGTTCGGCATTTAATTTCCGGCCTGCTTGAAGACCCAGCACTCTCTGTGTGTGTGGTTCACAGGTTTGTCAGGGGTGCCATGAATTTGGCATAGTCTGTCCAGGACTCTGTTCAGACCGGACGGTCCATCTTTACTGCCTTTAGATGGCTTCTTTTGCTGATCAGGTCGAGAGCCCCTGAATCCGGCATTGACCGTTGTGTTATCCGGGCTCTCTTCCTTGTTTTGGCGTCTGTTTTTATTACGTCGTGGCTTCCCGTTGCCATCCCTTATTTCGGATGTGCTGGGGTCGCTGGTGCCTTTACGGGCTAGCCAGCTATCTTCACCCGCGCAAAAGCGGGTCATAAGACTTGTTAGGGCTGCCATTATCCTTGGCTTTTCTTGGCCGAGGTGTCTGGCGAGCCACTCGTTGCGGATGTTGTGTTTGAATGCCGCTAAGGCTTCAGTGTCCGGACAATCGACAATTTGATTCTTCTTAGTGAGGAATTTGTTCCAAAGCTTGCAGGCAGACTCTCCGGGCTGTTGGATTATGTGACTTAAATCGTCAGCATCCGGAGGCCGGACATAAGTCCCTTGAAAATTGGCCCTGAAAGCGTCCTCGAGTTCCTCCCTACTCCCAATTGAGTTTTCGGGGAGGCTTTTCAACCAGTATCGAGCTGGTCCCTTCAACTTTAGGGGAAGGTATTTGATAGCGTGGAGGTCATCCCCACGACCCATGTGAATATGTAGGATGAAATCCTCGATCCAGACCCCTGGGTCTGTCGTTCCGTCGTATGCCTCTATGTTCACAGGTTTAAAACCTTATGGGAATTCATGGTCCAGTACTTCTTCGGTGAAGCACAGGGGGTGAGCAGCCCCTCTGTATCTGGATGCGCTGTGGCATGCAGTCGGATGTTGTTGTGTCCGGTGTTTATTCTGAACTGGTATTTGACTTATATGATCGTTTTGGTGACCATAATCCCTCGCCGGGGTGTGTCCTTTAGATCCATAGATGGACCTGGCCGCGCCGGCTTTCTTATCCAGATGCTCACGTAGATCGTGTGCGGCGTCGGTAGTCGTTCTGTTGCGGTTCTGAAGCGGTACATTGGGCCTCCTGGTCGTATTAGTCTTTGGTGGAACGGCTTCGTCGTCGAATTCTGGCAGTAGCTTGCATTTTGGATAGCTCTTTGTATGGCGATCATCACCATATCTTTCTTCAGTGTCTAGCACTTTATTCCATCTGCGATTGAGCGTTTCCTGTGCGGCTTTGAGACGTTGCTTCTGCTTCTTTAGACTTCTCGCTGTGGCCATAAGCTTCATGTGGAGGTTATCTCGTTCCACGCGTTCTTCTAGAATGATGAATGCATCATCGTCCGGACTGTGTTCTTGTCCTGGGGCGGTTTGATGAACTCACCCCTCTAGATCATTGTCATCGGACGTCTGCTCCGAACTGTGTTCGGCGTGACCTGGCTCGTCCTGCTCCATCCTGGTTCCGTATGGTCGTTGTTGCCTTCGGGGTTGACCGGAGTATCGATCCTTCTGGCGCTCTTGCTGCTATTTTTACTGTTGCTAGACTTGGAACGGCGTCTGTGCCGTCGCTTTGGCTTTTTCCCGGGGGTTTTATCTTCCGGATTGTCACCGTCATCCTCCTTGGGCGTATCCACCATGTATATGTCGTGTGACGAGGCGGAAGTCCGGCACCCCATAGATTCTGAATCTTCTCCTGCATCGTCGTCCATACCGTCGATGCCTCCGGAGTCGAAGTCAAGCACGTCGGTTAGATCATCAACCGTGGCTATGAAGTGGGTGGTGGGTGGGTAACGAATTTCTTCGTCGCCTGCTTCCCACTCGAGTTGGACATAGTTCGGCACGGAATTTTCTGTCAAAGAGAGAGTTTTTAACGAACTCAGCATGTCGCCAAAAGGCGAGTGCTGGAAGATATCTGCAGCGGTGAACTCCATTACCGAAGCCCAACCTGGCTCGACTGGCTCGGGAGTGCGCAGACAGGAACCAACATCTGGATGCAAATCCGGGGGTCCGAAGTCACACGCAACCACAGAGGTGAGACCCGTGTTCAGCTCCACCGCCGATGAGTGTGCAGCCTTCGGGACGGGGTCCAACCCTCCGTCTTTAGGCAGCGCAGCCTGCTCTGGATTTAGATCCGAGGCTACTGCGGGGGTGATACCCCGAGCTTTGTCCGACTGCAGGTCTAAGCCGTGCTCGTCGTGACTGTCCGGTGCTCCTGGCACAGGCCCGAATCTGTCGAAGATCAAGTCTCCGCGAATGTCCGCCGTGTAATTCAGGTTTCCGAACCTGATCTGATGGCCAGGGACGTAGCTGTCGATCTGCTCCAGGTTGTCGGTGTTCTGGGAACGGGGGTCCCCAGACTTGCCTGCCTGCGGCCTGCGGCCTGGCTCAAAGGAGGCCCAGGACAGCCCATCTTCATCAACGCAAGCTCAAGACCCTCGCGAGGGGCCAAGCCTCGCGGGGCGGACGACCAGGAGCTTCCTCAGGCGCGGCCTCGTCGGGCTGGCTCATGAGGGGGCGGAGAGTTCAAGGCAGGGTACCTCGCGAGGTGCCCATGACGCAAGCCATGACGACCAAGGGCGCCAGTCGGGCGCCAGCCCGCGCAGCGTCCTCCTTTCCTCTTTAGTGAAAAGGGAGCAAGCGCAGGCGAGAACATCAAGCAAAGGCACCCGTTTCGGTGCAACAAGACCAAGACCAGCCCCAACGGCTGGAATGCAGTCATCGTGGAGCCCAAGCAGGCGTCATCACCAGAGCCTTTGGCAGGCGAGGACCAACTTTAGTCAGGATAAGTGTACCCGCCGTTCCCCTTCGAAATGGCCAATTGTTGGCGCCCTTCCCACTCAATATTTGGGAAGAGGCCCAGGGCCTTCGTCTATATAAGTAGAGCTAGCCACCATAGGAGGGGGGATGAAGGATCCGCCATTCGGAATCCAGAGAGAGAGATAGAGACCCGATCCTCAAGCTAGAACAACGGGATACCACTTAGCAGTTCATCACACCCACCAAGAACAGACCCTCGCGAGGCTGTTCTTCCCTGTACTATTCCTCAATAGCCCCAGAGGCAATCCACCACACCACAAACTAGAGTAGGGTATTACACCACAACGGTGGCCCGAACTAGTATAAATCGTGCGTCTCTTGTGTTGTTCTTGCTAGTAGTTTAGGTCCCTGCGATTCGACGAGGTACGAGACGGTGGAGGGTTAGATCTCCGCGCGCACCCCAGAGTTCGAACCTTAAGGGTCTGCCGGAACCCGAAATTCGACATTTGGCGCGCCAGGTAGGGGTGCGCTGGAATCTGCCTTCCGTCGCCTCATTCTTCCCCGACCACCGCAACCATGTCTGACGCTCGTCGGGCCAGCGCCGAGCGCCGAGCCGCCCTCGCCTCCCATGTCGCCCAGACGGCTCCTGTCGGCGTGCGTCCTCGTCGTTCCCCGTCGCCCGCTGTCAACGCCGCCACCGGCCCGGCGGGGAACGAGCAGCAAGCGTCGTCCCAGCACCCGTCCATGAGGCGGGACGGCCGCACCGCCACGCCTTCGCTCACCCCCGCTGGTTCTTCGTCACGCGCGCCCCGCGCGGCCATGGAGGCCCGAGCTGCACTCATCGCGGCCAACGAGTTCCCGCGCTACCGCCCCGTCGACGACGTCTACGAAGAATGGCTCGACCGAGTCGCCGAGCTCGTCCGCGCTGCAGGAGGCGACCCCGCGCCGTCCGTCTCGCTGCACCGCACCCCACCCCGCGCGGGCGATGAAGCTCCCGGGGCGCCTCAGCCGCCTCCTCCTAAAGACGTCGCCCTGGCACCAAGGCGCGCGGCGCCTGGGCGGAACCCGTTCCGCCAGGCGCCGGCGCGGCAAGAGCAGAGCTACCAAGAAGTTCCTCGCCCGCAAGAAGCTGCCCGAGCGCTCCCCGCTCTAGCACGTCAAGACTCTGCGTTGTCCCCAGCCGCGGCACAGGGAGGCCTGCAAGACCAAGGTCTCTGCCGTCCGAGGCCCCACGTGGCCACGGCGGGCTGCCGCGCCTTCACCACCGAGCTGTGCAGCATCGCGTGGCCCGCCAAGTTCAAGCCGGACCTGCCTCCACGCTACGACGGCACGGCTGACCCTACGGAGTTCCTCCAGCTCTACGAGCTGGGCATCGAGGCTGCCAACGGGGATGAAAAGGTCATGGAAAACTGGTTTCCCATGGCACTCAAAGACGGAGCCCGCACCTAGCTCCTGAATCTGGCCCCAGGCACGATCTCTTCCTAGGCCGAGATGCGCACCCGGTTCATCGCCAACTTCCAAGGTACTCGCGACCGGCCACCCGCCGTGAGCGACATGCGCCGGATCAAGCAGCAACCAGGGGAAACCCTACAAAAGTACATCCAGCGCTTCAACAACGCGCACCTCAAGATCCCCAGGGTAACGGAGGAGGCCATCATCTCTGCCTTCTCCGACGGCGTGCGCGACGTCAAGATAAAGGGGGAGTTGGCGATGCATGAAGATCTATGCACCTCCCTGGAGCTGTTCAACTTGGCGACCAAGTGCGCCAGCGCTGAGGAGGGGCGCCTCTCCCTCCTCGAGCTGCCTGCCGTGGATCCCGAAGAGAAGAAGTCCAAGGCGAAGGACGTGAAGTGCAAGGGGGCTGCCGTGCTCGCGGCCGAACCAGACACCAAGCGAGGCAGAGATCAGCCCGAGTCCTCTAAGGGTAGCCGGTACTGCGTGTACCACGACCTCCACACCCACAACACCAATGAATGTCAAGAGCTTCGGGCCGTGCGCGAAGGAAGGGTCGGCAGACGCCCCGAGCGCAGCGACCGGGGCAACGGCCGAGGAGGAAGGAATGCAGGACGCTAGAAAGACCGCGGCCCGCGCCAAGGGTGGTGCGACCAACCTCGCGAGGACCGCTGGCAAGACCCACCTCGCGAGGGGGGGCTGGAGGGATCAGCCTCGTGGGGATCGTCCGCAGGGGAACGCAGGCCTCCCTCCGCTGCCGCCGCCACCAAGGAGAGTCGAAGACCGTCATCAGGACGAGGGGGCTGGGGGCTTCCAGGAAGCGCGTGCGATCGCCTGCATCCTGGGCGGAGCTCAAGCCTCAGCCTCTCACCACATCTTCAAGCAGTTCGCTCGTGAAGTGAATGCAGTCCTCCCCAAGCTCGAGTCCACGCGCCCTCTCAGGTGGTCGGCGTGCGCCATCACGTTCAGCTCAGCGGATCAGCTCAAGTGCGTAGCCACAGCCGGAGTTCTTCCGATGCTTTGCTCCCCAATCATCAGCAACGTGCTGGTCACCAAGACCCTCATCGATGGCGGAGCAGGGCTCAACGTCCTGTCCGTGGAGACATTCAACAATCTTCAAGTGCCTTACAGTCAGCTCCAGCGAACCAAGCCTTTCTCCGGAGTCACCGACGGCTCCACGGTCCCGATCGGACAGGTCCGCCTTCCTGTCACCTTCGGGGCCCGCGACAACTACCACACCGAGCTCATCGACTTCGACGTCGCCCACATTCGCCTGCCGTATAACTCCATCCTCGGGTACCCAGCCTTGGCCAAGTTCATGGCCGTAACCCACCATGGCTACAACATCTTCAAGATGCCAGGAAGCGGCGGGGTCATCACGGTGCCCTGTGAAGAGAGAGATGCAGTGTGCTCCCTGGAGCGAGCTTTTCAGGCCGCATCGCTGGAAGACCCAGACCACAGCAGCGGGATGCCCCCCGAGGCGGCACCCAAGAAGAAGAAGACATCGACCGGCCCGGCTCTTCAAGAGGCATGCCCCTCAGGGCCCGCACCGGGCCAGGGGGAGCCTCCTTCCATCGCATAGGAAAGCGCGTTCGGTGCCCTCCTCAGGCAGGGCTCGTGGGCTCTCCCCTGGAGGGCCGCCGACCTTGCCAAGGTCTCGAGGGAGGCGCTTGGGCACCACATGGAGGCGTGTTTCGAAGCACGTTTCCCGCAAGCAGGAGCAAGACCAGGAGGACAGGACCCTCAAGAGTTCATCAGCAAGGCCATTCAGGAGTTACAGGAGTCAAGGGTCATGAGGGGC
The DNA here is from genome assembly GCA_904067115.1 of Aegilops sharonensis. Classification (NCBI taxonomy): domain Eukaryota; kingdom Viridiplantae; phylum Streptophyta; class Magnoliopsida; order Poales; family Poaceae; genus Aegilops; species Aegilops sharonensis. Next base: position 57,504,104 of record LR880969.1, read on the forward strand.
AGCCGCCGCCTACCCGCTGTGGCCCCCCATCCAGGCGAGGATGGTGGGTTGCGCGTCTGCATCGACATACCAGGGCTCAACCGAGCCGCATCTCAAGAGCGCCTCTTGCCCTCGCGAGTGGGACGTTGCGAGGGTCCGCCCCACAGCTTCGTATGCATGCCTTATGGCCTGCCAAACGCGGCTGCTGCGCACCAGCGTCTCATGAGGACCATCCTTGTCGTGGAATTGTCACGGCAGATGTCCTCGTGAAAGGACTTAGTCGCAGGGCCATCGTACGGGTTAACTTAGAGGGGTTAAAGCGGACATAAAGACACGGGAATTATACTAGTTCGGCCCCTTCGATGAAGGTAAAGTCTACGTCTAGTTGTGATGGGATTGATGTGATTTCGGCGACTAGGGAGCTATAGCTTCGCCTAAGCCTCGAATTGTCTGTCCCTAAACCGCCGCCGGGTCGTCCCCTTATATACACGGGTTGACGCCCGGCCGGTCTACAGAGTCCCGATCCGGCTTATACAAGTGTCTGGCTCGGTCTCTTCTCTCTTATCTTAGAGCACAAGTTACATGACTAAGGCGGTTTACATTTATGGATCCTAATCCGCCTCTGGGCCCTGGGCCTCGTGCCTTCATGGGCCCGGATTATAAACGAGGGTAAACCGGCCCCTTCAGGGCGGTTTATATTCAGTAGTTATATCCCCAACATTAGGCCCCAGATTGACTTGAACCGGTTCATGTTAATCTTCAACACCTTCAGGAAACTCTGAATCTCCCTTCGTATTTCGTAAACCGCCATCTGCTTGAACCGCCATGACGTCATCTTCCAGCCACAGCAACAGGGCGCGTTGACGTCATCTTTAATAAAGAAATCCAAACAGTAAGATTCCCTTCATTTAATACTATCCCGAAAATCAAGGCGACCGCTGCGCCGTCCGCCGCTTTTGACTCCTCGATTCTCGCGCTCGTTAATTGCCCCGTTTCCTTATAAATAGACCGGTCGACCCTTTTCTCTTCTTCTTCCGCACTTCTTCTTCCTCGCGACGTTCCAGCTCTGAAGCTCCGCCATCGCCCCCGACCTTCGACCGCCGCGTCAGCGCCAGGCCGCTGCATCAACCTAACCGGACCAGAAACTCTTGGCGCTCCTCCGCTGTTCTGCGCATTGGGTAAGGCCCCTTCTTGAACCCTAGATCCGCATCTAAAGATCCCTGCTCATCACGTAGTTCATAGGTGCTCATCTTAGTTTCTTCATACCTGCCCTGCCATGGCCGTATGATTCAACCGTGGTATACATCCTGTGCGGAGATTGCTCCACCATTAGTTTAACTCCTTGTGCATCTTTCATTTTGTTCAGATCTTCTTGTTTAGGACGCACAAACCTTCCTGCCCTTTATGAGGCTTGCATAGGTCGCAGAAATCTTTCTTACTGAATCTTCAGTAGATCTAAATTACTTCCATTCGTATGTGAAATCTGTTTCTGTCCACACTTAGTAGATTTTCCAGTTCTGTCTCTTTTGGCGGTTTGACTTTTGATAGCTAATCCGTCACTCCATTAGTCCTCAGTTAAACCGGAATTGGAAACTGGCTGCCGAATCACCGGTTTAACATTGTATAATGTGCCTGAACCGTTTAACGGTGAACCGTTTTTCCTTTCCTTTCGCATTTTAGTCTTCCGGAATGGCCCCTCAATTCTCAGCTTGCAATTGGGTCCGGTCCAAGATCACTGAAACGCAACTCAACGGATACGTCACCACTGGCGCTTTGGCTTCAAAAAATGTCCTCCACTGGCGTGTTCCGGATGCCGAATTCCCTCCCGATTCGCAGGAAGGAGAAGTAATTGTGTTTATGCAGCACTTAGACCGGGGATTCTGCCCGCCCGGATCAAAATTCTTCCGGGATGTCCTTGCAAGTTTTCAACTCCATCCGCAGGATATTGGTCCGAACTCTGTGTCAAACATATGCAATTTTCAGGTTTTCTGTGAAGTCTATCTTCAAGAAGAACCATCTGTGGAGCTGTTCCGGGATTTTTTTCACTTGAACCGCCGTACAGAATTTTCGGATGGTCCTAACACGGAGCTGGGCGGCGTTTCAATCCAGAAAAGGAAGGAAGTAGATTTTCCTCACGCCAAACACCATAGCCATCCGAAAGATTGGAACCAAACCTGGTTCTACTGCCGGAATACTGCTCCTGACAACGAGAACCCGTTGCCGGGTTACCGTCCTCACCGGCTTAGCAACCATCATCCGCTGCCTTTACGCTTGACCGCCGCGGAACGGAAGAACTTTGCGCCTCAAATTATCAAGCTCCGGGCTCTAATGGCCAATGGCCTAACGGGTGTGGACCTTGTGCGGTGTTGGGTTTCTTGGGGCGTCTTGCCACTAAGCCGCCGGCCCGGATTGATGCACGAATACACTGGCAGCCTCCAAGACCCTCAAAGACGTCACGAGCTACCAATAACAGAGCTTGAAGTCACAGAGACAGTGAAGCGGATGCTTCATGAACCGATCTCTGTCTGCAGCCAAACCGGGTTGGCTCCCTTCTGTGTTGCCAACAAACCGCCTGCGGTAGGCTCTACTCATCGCTTTTCTGACATTAATGCCTTGTTGATATATATTAATCCTTGTTACTTCTCAGGCTAACAGCTCCTTCTGGAAGCGTACCAAACCGGCCCGGGCTCCGCGTGTAAAGTCCAAGGCCACCAAGAAGGCTGGCAAGAGGAAAACCGCCGAGTCTTATGATCCGCCGGAGGACGAAGATTCAGAAGCTGAGGTAAAGCTTGATACCCTCACTAGGGAGTCGCCGTAAACCGGCTCTCCACTTTGTGTTTCTTCTTGATTGTAGCTTGTTCCTTTTATTCTTCCTTGTACTGACAAATTTAACTCCCAGGACGATGCTGAAGCCAGTTATGCCGACCATGTTGAGGTAATCTTTCTTTCTTCCGAATCCGACCTCGTACCGGTTAAAAGAATTCGCCGCGCAGTCCGGAAAGTGAAAAAATCTCATTCCTATGCTCATCTGAATCCAAACCTTTCCTTGAAGACACAGCAGGCTGAAGAGCGCCGTACAACCCGGCACAGTGGCCAACAGATTACCTCATCCGGTTTACCGGACACACCAACCCGGAAACGTCGCCCAGAGGTGATTTGTTCTCCTGAAAAGCGTTACCCTTTAAAAGGTTTCTTCCGATGTCCTCTCAATCCGTCTGACCCGAATTATCAGGCCTCTTCCAACTCCTCTGGCGGTTCATCAACCACGCAACTGCCTCCGCTTAAAGTTGCTGCAGGGTAAGCA
>LR880969.1:57540267-57553422 GCA_904067115.1 Aegilops sharonensis
CTCTCTCTGTCTCTCTCTGCGATGGATCTCTTGATGCGATCCAGCCCTCTCTCGATTCAAGATGCCCGCTAGCTCTGTAGGTGGCTAGTCCTATTTATAGGCAAAGGCCCTGGGCCTCTTCCCAAATATTGAGCGGGAAGGGCGCCAACAATTGGCCATTTTGAAGGGGAACATCTAGTACACTTATCCTGACTAAAGTTGGTCCTCGCCTGTCAAAGGTTCTGGTGGTGACGCCGGCTTGGGCTCCACGATGACTTCCTTCCTGCCGTTGCGATGGTCTTGGTCTTGTTGCACCGAAACGGGTGCCTTTTCTTGATGCTCTCGCCTGCGCTTGGCCCCTTTGCACCAAAGAGGAAATGAGGACACTGCGCGGGCTGGCGCCCTTGGTCGTCATGGCTTGCGTCATGGGCACCTCGTGAGGTACCCCGCCTTGATCTCTCCGCCTCCTCGCGAGCCAGCCTGACGAGGCCATGCCTGAGGAAGCTTCCTGTCGTCCGCCCCGCGAGGCTTCGCCCCTCGCAAGAGTCTTGAGCTAGTGCTGATGAAGATGGGCCATGCTGGGCCACCCCTTGAGCCACGCCGCGGGCCGCAGGCAGGCAAGTCTGGGTACCCGCGTTCCCAGAACACCGACTGTAGCCCCCGGGCCCAAGGCGCGCCCGGACTTGGCTGAGCAGAGAAGCGAAGGGGCAAGTGCGAAGCGCTGCGGGCCCTAACAGCCTGCGGCCTTGGGCGCCGCGTGGCGGTTGATTGGACGTGGGCGCCCCTACTTCCCCACGACGCCTCGGCAACTGCACGAATTGGCAAGTCCCTGCATGCAAAGCGGGTCATGATTACCTGTGATCGTGGAGGTCGCCGGTTGGCCTTCCCTGGCTATAAGTACGGAAAGGCGCGTGCCCTTCCAGTCCGTCTCTTCTTGCTTCTCCTTCTTCTCCGTCCTTGCTCCACTTCACGGCAATGGCTCCGGTCCGCCGGTTCTCCACGGAAGAGAAGGGAAAGGCTCCCCGAGAGGGTCCCGACCCGCTTCCGCCGAAGAAACGGCTAGCCTTATACCGTCGAGATGAGGGCGCCCGGCAGGAGGTGTCGAGGCCTTGGTGCGTGCGGCCGCCGCTGGGTTCCCGCTGCCCTTGTACGCCCACATTGAGGGCCCTGAAGGAGTTGACGCAGAACGCCATGGGCGATGCCGCCGTCGGCGTCGGCTGGTCACGGCGGTGCGCGTGGTCCCTCCTGGAGTCCACGCCGAGGGCTCCTCCCGAGAGTTTGTGCTCCACGCCGCCATGCCTCCTCAGTCTTGGATCCGCCTTCCTCCCTCCTTCACCTTCGTGATGCCGCAGGGGGGATACTTGGACCTCTGGTTGCAGCACGCTGGCTGCAGCACCATCGCGACCGAAGTGGAGGTCGCGGTCGTCGCTCTAGGCAAGGTCTTCATGACTCGAGGCTGGGGCGAGATCGCCCGAGTCTGCAGGACGAGGGGCACCCTCACGATCCACCTGGAGTATGACGGTGCTTCCATGATGCTCTTCAAGGTCTTCGACGCGGAAGGACACCGGCTGGAGTGCTGCCCTGAGAGAGGTGGTCGGGGCCCTGTCGCGGTGAGGACCAGGCTCGCCGATCGCTCCCTCAGCAGCTCCTCAGGCGGCGGAGGCGGCGGAGGGTCCAGCGACTCCGCAGAGGTCTTCGCGACTCCGGAGAAGAGCGACGACAGCTACGAGCCCCCGAGCCTGCGTCGCTCTCGGAGCAAGGTGGGCTCGTCAGGCCGCCGCCACCTCTGATCTGGATGAGGTTGGCACCGATGCCTGGCGGGCCACTGTTGATGATGGCGTCTCTCGTGGAGGCGCGTGTAGTTAGCGTTCTTTAGGATCTGCTCCCTATGTTCCCTGCGAGGAATCGAAAAGCGCGCCCCGTGGGGGCTTGTAAGGTGCCTGTGGCTCTGTTTTTTAATATAATCCTTGCCGTGAAGTAGTGTGAGATGCTCATTCCGTTTTAGCTTAGTTCTTCCTTTCGAACCTCATGAGGGCTTGGTGCTCTGCGCCGATAGGTCCCAGTCCCAAGGCGGCTTCAGCCGTCACTGGTATGCCAGGTCGCGATGCCGTGGTCAAGGCCAGGAGGTGAGCGGCCCGGGGTCCAGTAAGAGCCCCTGAGTCGCGATGCTCAGGAGGTCCCCTTTAGTGCTCAAGCAACCGTCGTTCGGTGAGAAAGGAGCGTGAAGTTGCTAAGACGGGATTGCATTAGGTGCGAGGTCGGTGCTGCGATAGCCAGTGTTTTCGGAGGGTGACTTATCACGGGAGTTAGGAACCGCTTCCTGGTGCGACGTTAGGTCCGCGCGTCGGCAGGCGAGGGGTTGCCTGGCGAGGTCCCCGCGTGCCTCTTCCCTCTCGCCTTTGCTCCCCTTTCTGCTCTACGTCCTCGGGTCCCGGCCCTCGAGTGGGTCTCAGCCGTCGCTGGTATGCCAGGTCGCGATGCCGTGGACAAGGCTAGAGGGTGAGGGCTGGAGAGCCAGTAGGAGCCCGTGAGTCGCGATGCTCAGGTACCCCCCCCCCCTTTAACGTGCAAGCGGTTCGCGGGGCGAGAGTGAAGAAGGCGCCATGAGGGCCTCGCCTGGCGCTGCGCCTTGAAGAGATCCTGCAGGCTCACCACAAAAAGAGCAAGAGTCCGCTATGACAAGCGACGGTCAGCTGTAGGTTGCTTTGGAGGGGTGACAAGGCACTGAAGGCCTGACGAGGTGGCGCTGTGCGGGGCTGCCGCGGCCAGAGCTCAGCCATTTAGGTTTGTCGGTGTTGCAGGGATGGACCCATGCGCAAGCGTCGTGCCGTTGGGGAGCAGCTCCATCAGTTGGTGTCAGTTGAGCAGGTAACTAGGTCAAGCACGTTAATCACGAAGGATAAAGTTCATTTAGATAGGTGCAGGGAAGGCAGACGTTGTTGGGTCTGGCCCGAGCGACTTGGGGATGATGCAGCCCGAGGGGCGCCCCCAACAAAGTAAGCTAGGAACATGAAGTAAAAGGGATACATGCCGCAGGGACGGACCCACACGGCCTGGGAATGATGCAGCCCTGGGGGGCGCTCCCAGCTGGAAATGAAACTTGAAGGATGTCACCTGATAACGTTGAAGACGAAGGGATGATGAAGTAGCAGACATCGTGGACTGCGGAAGCCGATCTTCATGAGCCCCCAGGCCCAGGAGCCTCGGGAGGCTCCGGAGGCGCTGGTGGCTCCTCGCGGACCATCACCATCTCTGCTAGGACTGCGGAACGCCTGGCCTCTTGAGCCTCCAGGATGCCCCTCACGAGGCGCTGGTGTGTGGCGGCCGCGTTCAGCAAACCGTAAGGCATGCGAACGTAGCTGTGGGGTGGACCTTCGCAGCGCCCCGCGCGTGAGGGACAGAAGCGCTCCTGAGAGGCGGCTCGGTTGAGCCCTGGTATGTCGATGCAGACGCGCAGCCCACCATCCTCGCCTGGATGGGGAGCTACGGCGGGTAAGCGGCGGCTGCCACTCATGACTCTTGACTCCTGCAGCTCCTGAATGATCTGGTTGATGAACTCCTGAGGGTTTGGCCCTCCTTGCCTTGGTTCTTCCTGAGGGAAACATGCTTCGAAACACGCCTCCAAGTGGTGCCCAAGCGCCTCCCTCGTGACCTTAGCAAGGTCAGTGGCCCTCCAGGAGAGAGCCCCCGAGCCTTGCTTGAGGAGGGCGCCGGGCGCGCCTTCCTATGCGACAGAAGGAGGTGCCCCCTGAACAGGCGTGGACCCTGAGGGGCCTACCTCCCGAGGGGTCGGGCCTGGCGATGTATTCTTCTTATTGGGAGCAGTCTCGGGGAGCCTCCCGCTCCTGCGATCTGGGTCTTCAAGTGACGCAGCTTGAAAAGCTCGCTGCAGGGAGCACACTGCGTCTCTTTCTTCACAAGGCACCGTGATGACTCCGCTGCTTCCTGGCATCTTGAGGACGTTGTAGCCGTGATGAGTCACGGCCATGAACTTGGCTAGAGCTGGGTACCCGAGGATGGCATTGTATGGCAGGCGAATGTGGGCGACATCGAAGTCGATGAGTTCGGTGCGGTAGTTGTCGCGCGCTCCGAAGGTGACAGGGAGGTGGACTTGCCAAATTGGAACTGTGGAGCCATCAGTGATTCCAAAGAAAGGCTAGGTTGGCAGAAGCTGATTGTAAGGCACTTATAGATTGTTGAATGTCTCTACGGACAGGACATTGAGCCCTGCTCCACCATCGATGAGGGTCCTGGTGACTTGCACGTTGCTGATGATCGGGGAACAAAGCATCGGGAGGACTCCGGCGGTGGCCGCGCACTTGAGCTGATCTGCTGAGCTGAACGTGATGGCGCATGCTGACCACCTGAGAGGGCGCATGGCCTCGAGCTTGGGGAGGACTGCATTCACTTCGCGGGCAAACTGCTTGAAGATGCGTTGAGAGACTGGGGCTTGAGCTCCGCCCAGGATGCAAGCGATTGCGCGCGGCTCCTGGAAGCCCCCAGCCCCCTCGTCCTGATGATGGTCCTCGTTTCTCCTTGGCTGCGGTGGCAGAGGAGGGAGACCTGCGTTTCCCTGCGGATGATCCTCGCGAGGCTGATCCCTCCAGCCTCCCTCGCGAGGCTGATCCTGCCAGCAATCCTCGTGAGGTCGGTCACGCCACCCTTGGTGAGGGCCACGGTCTTCCCAGCGTCCTGTGTTTCTTCCTCCTCCTCGGCCGTAGCCTCGATCGTTGCGGTCGGGGCGTCGACCAATTCTCCCTTCTCGCACGGCTCGGAGCTCTTGACATTCGTTGGTGTTGTGGGTGTGGAGGTCGTGGTACACACAGTACCGGCTGCCCTTGGAAGACTCGGGCTGATCTCTGCCTCGCTTGGTGTCTGGTTCTGCCGCGAGCATGGCAGCCCCCTTGCGCTTCACGTCCTTGGCCTTGAGCTTCTTCTCTTCTGGGTCTGCGGCTGGCAGCTCGAGGAGGGAAAGGCGTCCTTCCTCAGCCCTGGCGCACTTGGTCGCCAAGTTGAACAGCTCCAAGGATGTACACAGATCTTCATGCATCGCGAGCTCCTCCTTCATCTTGACGTCTCGCACACCGTCGGAGAAGGCTGAGATGATGGCCTCCTTGGTCACCTTGGGAATCTTGAGGCGTGCGTTGTTGAAGCGCTAGATGTATTTCTGCAGGGTCTCCCCTGGCTGCTACTTGATGCGACGCATGTCGCTCACGGCAGGAGGCCGGTCACGAGTACCTTGGAAGTTGGCGATGAAGCGGGTGCGCATCTCGTCCCAGGAGGAGATCGTGCCAGGAGCCAGGTGCGGGCCCCGTCCTTGAGTGCCATGGGAAACCAGTTCGCCATGACCTTCTCGTCCCCGTTGGCGGCTTCAATGCCCAGCTCGTAGAGCTGAAGGAACTCCGCAGGGTCGGCCGTGTCGTCGTAGCGAGGAGGCAGGTCTGGCTTGAACTTGCCGGGCCACGCGACGTTGCGCAGCTCGGTGGTGAAGGCGCGGCAGCCTGCTGTGGCCACGGGAGGCCTTTGGTGATGAAGAGCCTGGTCTTGCGGGTCCCCATGCGCTGCCGCTGGGAGCAGCGCGGGGTCTTGGCGTGCTGGAGCAGGAGCGCGGTCGAGACGAGCCGGTGTAGGGAGCACTCGAGCAGCTTCTTGGGGGCGAGGGACCTCTTGATAGCTCTGCTCTTGCTGCGCTGGCGCCGGACGGAGTGGGTTCCGCCCAGGGGCCACACGCCTTGGGGCCAAGGCGCCTTCTTTAGGGGGAGGCGGCTGAGGCGCCCCTGGAGCTTCATCGCCCGCGCAGGGCGGGGCGCGGTGCAGCGAGAAGGACGGCGCGGGGGAGCCCCCTGCAGCGCGGACGAGCTCGGTGACGCGATCGAGCCACTCTTCGTAGACGTCGTCGACATGGCGGTAGCGCAGGAGCTCATTCGCTGCAATGAACGCAGCTCGAGCCTCCATGGGCGCGCGGAGCGCACGAGACGAAGAACCTGCTGGGGCGAGTGAAGGAGTGGCGGTGCGGCCATCTCACCTCACGGACGGATGCTGGGACGACGCTTGCTGCTCGTTCCCCGCCGGGCCGGTGGCTGCGTTGATGGCATGTGACGGGGTACGGGGGGCAGCTGCCGACGGGGGCCGTCTAGGCGACGCGGGTAGCAAGATCGGCTCGGTGCTCGGCGCGGGCCCGACGAGCGTCTGACATGGATGCGATGGGTGGCGAAGAACAGGGCGGCGGAATACGGATTCCGGTGCACCCCTACCTGGCGCGCCAAATGTCGGATTTCGGGTTCCAGCAGACCCTCTAGGTTCAAACTCTAGGGTGCACGCAGAGATCTCACCCCCTACCTACCTGCACCTCGCCGCCTCGCTAGGATCTAAACTATGAAAGGAACACCACAAGAGACACAGGGTTTATACTGGTTCGGGCCACCATTGTGGTGTAACACCCTACTCCAGTGTGTAGTGTGGTGGATTGCCTCTTGATCTGGTGATGGACAATACAAGGAAGAACAGCCTCGCGAGGGTCTGTTCTTGGCTGGTGCGATGAACTGCTAGGGGGAGTTCAGTCGCCTCTCTCTCTCTCTCTCTCTCGCTCTCTCTCTCTCTCTCTCTCGCGCTCTCTCTCTCTCTCTCTCTCGCGCTCTCTCTCTCTCTCTCTCTCGCGCTCTCTCTCTCTCTCTCTCTCGCGCTCTCTCTCTCTCTCTCTCTCGCGCTCTCTCTCTCTCTCTCTCTCGCGCTCTCTCTCTCTCTCTCTCTCGCGCTCTCTCTCTCTCTCTCTCTCGCGCTCTCTCTCTCTCTCTCTCTCGCGCTCTCTCTCTCTCTCTCTCTCGCGCTCTCTCTCTCTCTCTCTCTCGCGCTCTCTCTCTCTCTCTCTCTCGCGCTCTCTCTCTCTCTCTCTCTCGCGCTCTCTCTCTCTCTCTCTCTCGCGCTCTCTCTCTCTCTCTCTCTCGCGCTCTCTCTCTCTCTCTCTCTCGCGCTCTCTCTCTCTCTCTCTCTCGCGCTCTCTCTCTCTCTCTCTCTCGCGCTCTCTCTCTCTCTCTCTCTCGCGCTCTCTCTCTCTCTCTCTCTCGCGCTCTCTCTCTCTCTCTCTCTCGCGCTCTCTCTCTCTCTCTCTCTCGCGCTCTCTCTCTCTCTCTCTCTCGCGCTCTCTCTCTCTCTCTCTCTCGCGCTCTCTCTCTCTCTCTCTCTCGCGCTCTCTCTCTCTCTCTCTCTCGCGCTCTCTCTCTCTCTCTCTCTCGCGCTCTCTCTCTCTCTCTCTCTCGCGCTCTCTCTCTCTCTCTCTCTCGCGCTCTCTCTCTCTCTCTCTCTCGCGCTCTCTCTCTCTCTCTCTCTCGCGCTCTCTCTCTCTCTCTCTCTCGCGCTCTCTCTCTCTCTCTCTCTCGCGCTCTCTCTCTCTCTCTCTCTCGCGCTCTCTCTCTCTCTCTCTCTCTCTCTCTCTCTGTCTCTCTCTGCGATGGATCTCTTGATGCGATCCAGCCCTCTCTCGATTCAAGATGCCCGCTAGCTCTGTGGGTGGTTAGTCCTATTTATAGGCAAAGGCCCTGGGCCTCTTCCCAAATATTGAGCGGTAAGGGCGCCAACAATTGGCCATTTTGAAGGGGATCATCTAGTACACTTATCCTGACTAAAGTTGGTCCTCGCCTGTCAAAGGCTCTGGTGGTGACGCCGGCTTGGGCTCCACGATGACTTCCTTCCTGCCGTTGCGACGGTCTTGGTCTTGTTGCACCGAAACGGGTGCCTTTGCTTGATGCTCTCGCCTACACTTGCCCCCTTTGCACCAAAGAGGAAATGAGGGCACTGCGCGGGCTGGCGCCCGCCTGGCGCCCTTGGTCGTCATGGCTTGCGTCATGGGCACCTCGTGAGGTACCCCGCCTTGATCTCTCCGCCTCCTCGTGAGCCAGCCTGATGAGGCCGTGCCTAAGTAAGCTTCCTATCGTCCGCCCCGCGAGGCTTCGCCCCTCGCGAGGGTCTTGAGCCTGTGCTGATGAAGATGGGCCGTGCTGGGCCACCCCTTGAGTCACGCCACAGGCCGCAGGCAGGCAAGTCTGGGTACCCCCGTTCCCAGAACGCCGACAGTTTCAAACTTATTCCAATTTCATATTAGAACTACATCTACTGTATTCAAACTTCACCATGGTTCATACCCCCCGATACTACCCATAGATTCATCAAAATAAGCGAACAACACATAGAAAACGGTATCTGTGAAAAACAGGACAGTCTGTAGTAATCTGGAAGTCTAGAAAACTTATGTAACTCCACAAATTCTAGAAAAAATATGAAAATTTTAAAAAAAATACAGAAGTAATGTGCAAAAAGTTTCATACCCATTTGACTTTCTAGTAAAAAACGTAAATTCACGCGCTACAGCCAAAGTTTATGTTTTTGTACTGCACAAAGTAAACAAGCAATCTAATCATCCTAAAACCAAAGCGTGGCACATTATTTTTATAATACAATGGATATATACAAGGGGATAATTATTTACAGAGAAATTTCCATGAAAAATTCTACATTGTTTCCATGAGCATGAACACAAGTGCTCAAGGTCGACCCTCACTTCTTCAATGCATAATCTTCCAATCACTTCTCTTATTGAAAAACTTTTTAGGCATGAAAGGCAAGTAATTTTTTTTCATTCTTTTAAATTTTTTGTATGTTTCACCCACAACTAAACAGAAACAAAAAGAAAGAAAATCTACTTAGTGAAGAAGGCAAACAAGCACACACGAGAATATCAACCCCACGCTATTGCTCCGCGGCAACGGCGTCAGAAAAGAGCTTGATAATCCCCAAGTGCAGGGAATCATCGTAGCAATTCCCAAAGGTGGAAGTGATAAGTATGGAGTGTCGAACCCACAAGGAGCTAAAGGTAAGATCAATATTCTCTCAAGTCCTATCTGCCACTGATACAACTCTACGTACACCGAACGTTTGCTTCCAACTAGAAACGAGAAATAAAACTACGTTGTGGTTATGAAGAGGATAACTTTGCATGATATCGGAGAGCTAAAACATAAAAGTAGGTGATGTTATCATTAAGTTAGAATATATTACTAAATATTATAAATAGCGAGTGTGGAATAATGATGGGTCGGTGTGCGGAATTATCCTAGGCAATCGTTAACAAAACCGGTAATCACTATTGCAATTTCATATGAGGGAGAGGCATAAGCTAACATACTTTCTCTTCTTGGATCATATGCACTTATGGTTCAAACTCTAGCAAGCATCCGCAACTACTAAAGAGCATTAAGGTACAACCTAACCATAGCATTAAATCATCAAGTCCCCTTTATCCCATACGCAACAACCCCCTTACTCGGGTTTATGCTTCTGTCACTCAAGCAACCCACTATAAGCGAATCATAAACGTATTGCAACAACCTACAGCGGGAATCCCTCACGCTTGTGCGACATGAATGGTACAACAGGACAGCACCAAAATATAACATACAACTCATACCAATATATATCATCAATCAACCCAAAGACAAAGGATATCTACTCAAAACATCATAGGATGGCAACACATCATTGGATCATAATATGTGGCATAAAGCACCATGTTCAAATAGGGATTACAGCGGGGTGCGGGAGAGTGGACCGCGTAAAAGAGATGAGGATGGTGATGATGGTGGTGATGTTGATGAAGACGATCACCACGGCGATGATGCCCCTCCCGATGGCACTCCGGCGCCACCAAGAGAGAGGAGGAGAGGTTCTCGCCCTTGTGCTTCCTCCTCCATGGCTTCCCCCCTAGATGAGGAGAGGTTCTCCCTCTAGTCCTTGGCCTTCATGGCGATGATGGCCCTCCGGGATCCTCCTACATGGCCTCCGGTGATGATGGTCCCCTCCAGCAGGGTGCCATAGAGGGCCTAGATTGATTTCTCTTGGCTACAGAGGCTTGCGGCGGCGGAAATTCCGATCTAGGTTATTTTCTGGAGGTTTCTGTATTTATAGGAATTTTTGGCATAGGTCTCACGTCAGGGGGGGTCTCCGAGTCATCCATGAGATAGGGTCCCACGCCCAAGGGGGTGGGTGCGCCCCCCACCCTCGTGGACAGCCCGGGACTCTTCTGGCCCAACTCTTTTACTCCGGGGGCTTCTTTTGGTCCATAAAAAATCATCAAAAATTGGCTCGTTAATTGGACCCCGTTCGGTATTCCTTTTCTGCGATACTCAAAAGCAAGGAAAAATAGAAACTGGCACTGGGCTCTAGGTTAATAGGTTAGTCCAAAAAATCATAAAAAATATCATATAAATGCATATAAAACATCTAAGATGGATAATGTAATAGCTTGAAAACTTCATAAATTATAGATACGTTGGAGACGTATCAGTTACCGAAACCCCCCTCCCCCCGGAGGTCATGGGCCTTAGTGGGCCTCAGGGGAGAGAGAGGGCTGCGGCCAGGAGGTGGCGCCCCCCCCCCCCCCAAGGGGAGTCCGAATAGAACAAGGGGAGGGGGCACGGGCCCCTCTTTCCCTCTCCGTCTCCCTCTCCTTCCTTCTCCTCCTAGTTGGACTAGGAAAGGGGGAAACCTACTCCTACTAGGAGTAGGATTCCTCCCCCCTTGGCGCGCCCCTTGTGGCTGGCCGGCCTCCCCCTCCCTCCTTTATATACGTGGGGAGGGGGGCACCCTAGAACACATCAAAGTTGATCTTTAGCCGTGTGCAGTGCCCCCCTCCACAGTTTTCCACCTAGGTCATATCGTCATAGTGCTTAGGCGAAGCCCTGCGCCGGTAACTCCATCATCACCATCACCACACCGTCGTGCTGACAGAACCCTCCCTCGGCCTAAGCTGGATCTAGAGTTCGAGGGACGTCACTGAGCTGAACGTGTGTAGATCACGGAGGTGTCGTGCTTTCGGTACTTGATCGGTTGGATCGTGAAGACGTTCAACTACATCAACCGTGTTACTTAATGCTTCCGCTTTCGGTCTATGAGGGTACGTGGACACACTCTCCCCGCTCGTTGCTATGCATCACCTAGATAGATCTTGCATGATCGTAGGAAAATTTTGAAATGACTGCATTCCCTAACATTTACGATGAGCTCTTTGTCACCTCCATAAACGAGAAACATATCCTTTGTCCTTTTCAGGTACTTCAGGATGTTCTTGACCGTTGTCCAGTGACCCACTCCTAGATTACTTTGGTAACTCCCTGCTATACTTATAGCAAGGCACACATCAGGTCTGGTACATAGCATAGCATACATGATATAACCTATGGCTGAAGCATAGGGAATGACTTCATTTTCTTTCTATCTTCTTCAGTGGTCGGGCATTGAATCTGACTCAACGTCACACCTTGTAACACAGGCAAGAACCCTTTCTTTGACTGATCCATTTTGAACTTCTTCAAAATCTTATCAAGGTATGTGCTTTGTGAAAGTCCAATTAAGCGTCTAGATCTATCTCTATAGATCTTGATGCCCAATATATAAGCAGCTTCACCGAGGTATTTCATTGAAAAAATAGTATTCAAGTATCCTTTTATGCTATCCAGAAATTCTATATCATTTCCAATCAACAATATATCATCCACACATAATATTAGAAATGCTACAGAGCTCCCACTCACTTTTCTTGTAAACATAGGCTTCTCCAAAAGTCTTTATAAAACCATACGCTTTCATCACCTCATCAAAGCGTATATTCCAGCTCCGAGAGGCTTGCACCAGTCCACAAATGGATCGCTGGAGCTTGCACACTTTGTTAGCACCTTTAGGATCGACAAAACCTTCTGGTTGCATCATATACAACTCTTCTTTAAGATATCCATCAAGGAATGCAGTTTTGACATCCATTTGCCAGATTTCATAATCATAAAATGTGGCAATTTCTAACATGATTCGGACAGACTTAAGCATCGCTACGGGTGAGAAGGTCTCATCGTAGTCAACTCTTTGAACTTGTCGAAAACCTTTTGCAACAAGTCCAGCTTTGTAGGCAGTATCATTACCATCAGCGTCAGTCTTCTTCTTGAAGATCCATTTATTCTCTATGGCTTGCCGATCATCGAGCAAGTCCACCAAAGTCCACACTTTGTTCTCATACATGGATCCCATCTCAGATTTCATGGCCTCAAGCCATTTTGCGGAATCTGGGCTTATCATCGCTTCCTCATAGTTCGTAGGTTCATCACGGTCTAGTAACATGACTTCCAGAACAATATTACCGTACAACTCTGGTGTGGAATGTGCTCTGGTTGACCTACGAGGTTCGGTAGTAACTTGATCTGAAGTTTCATGATCATTATCATTAGCTTCTTCACTAATTGGTGTAGGCATCACTGGAATTTATTTCTGTGATGAACTACTTTCCAATTCAAGAGAAGGTACAATTACCTCATCAAGTTCTACTTTCCTCCCACTCACTTCTTTTGAGAGAAACTCCTTCTCTACAAAGGATCAATTCTTACCAACAAAGATCTTTCCTTCGGATCTGTGAAAGAAGGTGTACCCAACTGTCTCTTTTGGGTATCCTATGAAGGCGCACTTCTCCGATTTTGGTTCGAGCGTATCAGACTGAAGCTTTTTCACATAAGCATCGCAACCCCAAACTTTAAGAAATGACATCTTAGGTTTCTTGCCAAACCACAGTTCATACGGTGTCGTCTCAACGGATTTAGATGGTGCCCTATTTAAAGTCAATGCAACTGTCTCTAATGCATAACCCCAAAACGATAGTGGTAAATCGGTAAGAGACATCATAGATCGCACCATACCTAATAAAGTACGATTACGATGTTCGGACACACCATTATGCTGTGGTGTTCCAGGTGGCGTGAGTTGTGAAACTATTCCACATTATTTTAAATGATGGCCCAACTCGTAACTCAAATATTCGCCTCTGCGATCAGATCGTAGAAACTTTATTTTCTTGTTACGATGATTCTCCACTCCACTCTGAAATTCTTTGAACTTTTCAAATGTTTCCGACTTGTGTTTCATTAAGTAGATATACCCATATCTTCTCAAATCATATGTGAAGGTCAGAAAATAACGATACCCGCCGCGAGTCTCAACACTCATTGGAACGCATACATCGGAATGTATTATTTCCAATAAGTCAATAGCTCGCTCCATTGTTCCGGAGAACGGATTCTTAGTCATCTTGCCCATGAGGCATGGTTCGCAAGCATCAAATGATTCATAATCAAGTGATTCCAAAAG
>LR880969.1:57603947-57615461 GCA_904067115.1 Aegilops sharonensis
TGTTTTGGACTCTAACTTGCATGATTTGAATGGAACTAACCCGCACTGACGCTGTTTTCAGCAGAATTGCCATGGTGTTGTTTTATGTGCAGAAAACAAAAGTTCTCGGAATGACCTGAAACTCCACGGAATATCTTAGAATAAATAATAAAAAATCCTCGCCAAAGATGAAGACCAGGGGGCCACACCCTGTCCACGAGGGTGGGGGCGCCCCCCCCCCCTCCTGGGCGCGCCCTCCTACCTCGTGGGCCCCCTGGAGACCCTCCGACGACAACTCCAACTCCATATATTGGCTTTCGGGGAGAAAAAAATCAGAGAGAAATTTTCATCGCGTTTTACGATACGAAGCCGCCGCCAAGCCCTAATCTCTCTCGGGAGGGCTGATCTAGATCCCATTCGGGGCTCCGGAGAGGGGGATTCATCGCCGTCGTCATCATCAACCATCCTCCATCACCAATTTCATGATGCTCACCGCCGTGTGTGAGTAATTCCATCGTAGGCTTGTTGGACGGTGATGGGTTGGATGAGATTTATCATGTAATCAAGTTAGTTTTGTTAGGGTTTGATCCCTAGTATCCACTATGTTCTGAGATTGATGTTGCTATGACTTTGCTATGCTTAATGCTCGTCACTAGGGCCCGAGTGCCATGATTTCAGATCTGAACCTATTATGTCTTCATGAATATATGTGTGTTCTTGATCCTATCTTGCAAGTCTATAGTCACCTATTATGTGTTATGATCCGACAACCCCGAAGTGACAATAATCGGGATACTTCTCGGTGATGACCATAGTTTGAGGAGTTCATGTATTCACTATGTGCTAATGCTTTGTTCCGGTTCTCTATTAAAAGGAGGCCTTAATATCCCTTAGTTTCCAATAGGACCCTGCTGCCACGGGAGGGTAGGACAAAAGATGTCATGCAAGTTCTTTTCCATAAGCACGTATGACTATATACGGAATACATGCCTACATTACATTGATGAATTGGAGCTAGTTTTGTGTCACCCTATGTTATGACTGTTACATGACGAAATTCATCCGGCATAATTATCCATCACTGATCCGGTGCCTACGAGCTTTCCATATACTGGTTCTCGCTTATTTACTTTTCCGTTGTTACTGTTACAATCACTACAAAAATACCAAAAACATTACTTTTGCTGTCTTTACTGTTGTTACCGTTACCGCCACTATCATATTACTTTGCTACTAAACACTTTGCTGCAGATACTAAGTTTCCAGGTGTGGTTGAATTGACAACTCAGCTGCTAATACTTGAGAATATTCTTTGGCTCCCCTTGTGTCGAATCAATAAATTTGGGTTGAATACTCTACCCTCGAAAACTGTTGCGATCCCCTGTACTTGTGGGTTATCAAGACCCTTTTCTGGCGCCGTTGCCGGGGAGCATAGCTCTATTCTTTGAGTCACTTGGGATTTATATCTGCTAGACACTATGAAGAACTTGAAAGACGCTAAGACAACAATTTATCCCTCAACTACGAGGGGAGGTAAGGAACTGCCATCTAGCTCTCCACTTGATTCACCTTCTGTTATGAGTAAGCTAGTGACACCTAAACCTACTTCTGCTATTCGTTCCGATATGTCGCATGTTATTGATGATGCCACTTCTGCTATGCATGATACTTATGATGAAACTACTTCTATGCTTGATACTACTGTGCCCCTTGGTGAGTTTCTAGATGAACAAATTTCTAGGTCTAGAGAAAGAGAAATTATTGAAACTGAATACAATGATGAAAGTGATGATGAAAATATGCCTGCTATTCCTGAGGGTTATCTTTTTGATGCGGAATCTTCTGCAGCTATTTTTGCCTGCCAGGATAGATATGAACTTAAGAGGCTGCTAGTTAAATGGAGTAAAGAATCTCTTAGAGATAGGATGAGACCTGACCCTGCTTTTGCTACTTCACCTATCTGTGTTCCTAATAAGGATTATGAATTCTCTATTGATCCTGATATAATTACTTTGGTTGAATCTGATCCTTTTTATGGCTATGAATCTGAAACTGTTGTGGCACATCTTACTAAGTTAAATGATATAGCTACCCTGTTTACTAATGATGAGAGATCGCGCTACTTTTATATACTCAAAATATTTCCGTTCTCATGAAAGGGTGATGCTAAGATATGGTTTAATTCTCTTGATCCTGGTTGTGTGCGTAGTCCCCAGGATATGATTTATTACTTCTCTGCTAAATATTTCCCTGCTCATAAGAAACAAGCTGCTTTGAGGGATATATATAATTTTGTGCAAATTGAAGAAGAGAGACTCCCACAAGCTTGGGGGAGGCTTCTCAAGTTACTTAATGCTTTGCCTGATCATCCTCTTAAGAAACCTGAAATACTTGATATCTTTTATAATGGACTAACCGATGCTTCCAGAGATTACCTGGATAGTTGTGCTGGTTCTCTTTTTAGGGAAAGAACACCGGATGAAGCTGAAATTCTATTGAATAATATGTTGACAAATGAAAATAATTGGGCAACTCCTGAGCCAGCTCCTGAGCCAATTACTGAGCCTATTCCTAAACCAACTCTGAAGAAGAGAGGTGTTCTATTTCTCAGTCCTGAAGATATGCAAGAGGCAAAGAAATCTATGAAAGAAAAAGGTATTAAAGCTGAAGATGTTAATAATTTACCTCCTATTGAAGAAATACATGGTCTTAATTTACCGCCTGTTGAAGAAGTGTATGATCTCAATTCTTTATTCACTGAAGAACCTCCTGATCCCGATATCCCGACACAGGTAGTAAAGGTAAATTCTCTCTATAGATATGATAAAGCTGAAGTCGCTCCTACTAAAATTGCTAGTCAGTGCTTGGATGAGTTTGATAACTTTATCTTTAAGCAAGATGACTTTAATGCTTATTTTGGTAGACAATTAAAACAGAATAACTTTATTATTAAACGCTTGAGTGATTATATGGCTAATATTAGAGGTGAACTTAAACTTGTTAGCAAACATGCTTCTATGGTTACCACTCAAGTAGAACAAGTACTTAAAGCTCAGAAAGAAGTGCTTGGTGAAATGAATAGTAAGAAAAATGATTATGCTATTAGAGTGGCTACTAGAACTGGTAGAATGACTCAGGAACCTTTGTATCCTGTAGGCCACCCTAAGAGAATCGAGCAAGATTCTCAGAGAAATAATATCGATGTACCTAGTTCTTCTAAAAGGAAGAAAAAGAAAAATGATAGAACTGTGCAAACTTCTAGTGAACCTGTTGCTGAACCACCTGATAATCCAAATGATATATCTATGTCTGATGTTGAAACACAATCTGGTAATGAACATGAACCTAGTGAAAATGTTAATGATAATGTTCATGATGATGCTCAACCTAGTAATGATAATGATGTAGAAGTTGAACCTGCTGTTGATCTTGATAACCCACAATCAAAGAATCAACGTTATGATAAAAGATACTTTGTTGCTAGGAAACATGGTAAAGAAAGAGAACCATGGGTTCAGAAACCCATGCCTTTTCCTCCCAAACCATCCAAGAAAAAGGATGATGAGGATTTTGAGCGCTTTGCTGAAATGATTAGATCCATCTTTTTGCATATGCGATTGACTGATATGCTCAAAATGAATCCTTATGCGAAATATATGAAAGATATTGTTACAAATAAAAGAAAGATACCGGAAGCTGAAATTTCCACCATGCTTGCTAATTATACTTTTAAGGGTGGAATACCAAAGAAACTTGGAGATCCAGGAGTACCTACTATAACATGCTCCATTAAAATAAATTATGTTAAAACTACTTTATGTGATCTTGGAGCCGGTGTTAGTGTTATGCCCCTCTCTTTATATCGTGGACTTGACTTGAATAAGTTGACACCTATTGAAATATCTTTGCAAATGGCTGATAAATCAACTGCTATACCTGGCGGTATTTGTGAGGATGTGCCTGTTGTGGTTGCAAACGTTACTATTTTAACGGACTTTGTTATTCTTGATATTCCTGAGGACGATAGTATGTCTATTATTCTTGGAAGAACAACCTCAAGTTCATAGTATCAACTCTATTGGAAAAATTCCATCGATTATATTTGGAGGTTTTGAATTTCCTCTCCCTACTGTCAAGAAGAATATGATATACTTATTATTGGGGATGTCCATATCCCCGTTGAGGTAACATAGTGTTATTCGAAATTTCTCCGGTTCCATGTTAGTCGGAATGAGTTTGTTAACAAGACCTAATCAACCTTGTTAGTGGATTCTTTTTTATGAGCATGAGACGGATGAAACTAGAAGCACAACCTTCTGTACCCTCTTTATATTTTCTGTTCTTTAGTAGAAATAAAGTAAAATAGTATTTTTCTGTTTGTTTCCTGATTTATCCGTGCAATATAAAAATATCCTGAAAATAAAAGTTCTCAGAATGCCATGCCAATTTAATATGATTTTTTCGGGAATATTTGAGGATTTACTGTGCAAAAATTACCGCGGGGGGAGCTGCCACCTGGCCACGAGGCTGGAGGGTGCGCCCTACCCCCCTGGGCGTGCCCCCCTGCCTCATGCGCCCACGGTGGCCCTCCTCCACTTATCCATGCAACCATCTTCTTCCTCTGCCTCACACAAACCCGAAAACCCAACTCAAGCTCGTGTTCCAGCCACTTTTGCTGTGATTTTCGATCTCCTTGCTCAAAGCACCTCTCGCAAAACTTCTTGGGGAGATTGTTCCTTGGTATGTGACTCCTCCATTGGTCCAATTAGTTTTTGTTCTAGTGCTTTATTCTTTGCAAATTTGTGCTGCATAGGTGACCATGTTCCTGAGCTTGCATGTCAAATTTATATGGTTCCAAGTAGTTCTAATGCTTGATATATGCTCTAGGCACTTGTATGAGTAGTTGCTATCAGTTTTATTGAAGTTGGTTCACTTTTGTTTGAAGTTACTAAAAATTTCAGATTATTTCAAAAATAATGAAGAGACTTTTGAGGGGCTCGTCGAGCCGAAGCTCGAAGGAAAAACAAAAGGAAGAAGAGCAGAAGCCCAAATTTAATTTGCCTCGCACCGCGGAGGTCCGGCCGTGTGAATGGCCTTCCGATGACTTCTTGAGGAGAGCCGGGATTTATGAGGATTTCTATCTATTAATTGAGAACGCCGGCCTCACCGACTTCCTCCGCGACCAACGTCATCAGTATCTCTTACTCACAAATACTTTTGTGCAGAACTTCTACTTTTTCCCTAAGAAAGCACCTCCAATAGTAGAGTTCCATTTATATGACGTTGTTAAGGAGATGACATTAGCTGAATTTTGCGAGGTTTGCAAAATACCTTTTGAGGGCACCTTAGATGAAACACACCGTAATGAAGTGGAAGCTTTTATTAACACTATCACTGTGGGAGAAACCAGGAAGGTTTCTGATGCAAGAATTACTAGCATGCATTTTCCTGTTTTACGCTACTTTGACTTATTTGCTAGTCGTTGCTTGATTGGTCGCGGGAACTGTGGAAACCTTAGTGTTCCTGATATTATTATTTTATTCCATGGTTTATACCCAATAACTCTGTTAGTATGGGTGGAATTGTTGCTAGACGGTTAAGTCTGAACCGTACTAAGGGCCCCATCTTTGGAGGCATTTATGCTTCACGCCTAGCTGAATATTTTGAAATACCTATTAGGCATGAGGAGAAAGAAGAAACAGCGTTGCCCCGTGCTTATTTAGATTATAAGAGTATGCTAGAGCATGATTTTCTTGTTAAGAGTCGCAAAGGGGAGCTCAAATATAAATTGTACTTTGATAAAAATCACCCTGAGACTATTACTTTGCCTGCTCCCTCTTTGTTTAACTTGTCTACAGGTCCTTACATTGTTCCGTGGGCGGCTGTTCAAGCCTATCGGAATCCTGCACCAGCCCCGAAACCGGAGCCACAAGATGAGCCTCCACGACAGTCTGTTTATTCTTGGGATCCCGAGGCGGTTGCCAGCTAGTGGCAGTCAGAGTCCTCTTCATCACATTATGATCCCAACTATTCTGCATCGCAGTACGACCCCAGCTACACCTACGGGTATCCGCCAGGCTATCCCTGGCAATAGACCAACTTAGGCCAAAAGCCTAAGCTTGGGGGAGTACGTATTTCTCACCGACATTACATTTATGTTCACACACACTCATTGCTAGATGTCGGTGCTCATACTCTTTCACTGTAATATCCATGCTAGTTTATTTTCTTTTTCCTGCTTTCTTCTTGTGTGTTTAATAAACCTAAGAAAAACCAAAAATTAGTAGTAATTTATTTTTCCTGCTGTAGTAGTAATAATTAAAAAGAAAACCCAAAAATATTTCCCGTTCTTCTTTTGCTTGTTGGGAGCTTTCCCGTGTAAATAGTTTTTATTTCCTTTCTTTTCTTTGGGGGTCAGTAGGAGAATACCATGATTTAATTGTGGAAGTGGCTCTTATATGCATCATTGTTGATTTAACCAAGAGCCCATATTGCCTTGTCTTCTCCTGTTTATTGAATGCTCGCAGATTCTAGCTTATTCCAATGCACATGCACTCTTATTATTATTCACACCGTTCGGTCGTGTAAGTGAAAGGCAATTATGATGACATATATGATGGACTGACTGAGATGGGAAAAACTGGTATGAACTCGACCTCTTCTGTTTTTGTAAATATGATGAGTCCATCATTCTTGATTCAGCTTATTATGAATAAACATGTTTGCAATGACAATTGGAGAGCATAGTTGCTCGTGCCATGCTTGATTTGCTATGAGTTATAATGGTTTACCTTGCGTGCCAACATGCTATTGAGATGATTATGATGTGGTATGATAGGGTGGTATCCTCCTTTGAATGATTTAAGTGACATGACTTGGCACATGTTCACGCATGTAGTTGAAACAAATCAACATAGCATTCACGATATTTATGTTCATGGTGGATTATATCCTACTCATGCTTGTATTCAATGTTTATTAATTTTAATGCATGTTCATGATTGTGGTCGCTCTCTACTTGGTCGCTTCCCAGTCTTTTGCTAGCCTTCACTTGTACTAAGCGGGAATACTGCTTGTGCATCCAATCCCTTAAACCCCAAAGTTATTCCATGTGAGTCCACCATACCTTCCTATATGCAGTATCTACCTGCCGTTCCAAGTAAATTTGTATGTGCCAAACTCTAAACCTTCAAATAAACATTATGTTTTGCATGCTCGAGTAGCTCATGTATCAACTAGTGCTGCCCTTATCTTCCGTGTTAGGTGGGTTATTCTCAAGAGGAGTGGACTCCGCTCCTCACTCACGAGAAAATGGCTGGTCACCGGGATGCCCAGTCCCATGCTTTATGCAAACTAAATCAAAATAATTGCAAACAAAACTCCCCCTGGGACCCGTTGAATGTTGGAGGCACTCGTTGTTTTGAGCAAGCCATGGATTGATGCTTGTGGAGGAGGGGGAGTATAAACTTTACCATTCTGTTTGGGAACCGCCTATAATTTGTTTAGCATGGATGATATCGTCATCCCTTAGTTGTTATGTTGACAATGAAAGTATGCCGCTCAAAATATAATTATCTCTATTTCAAAACTGAGCTCTGGCACCTCTACAAATCCCTGCTTCCCTCTGCGAAGGGCCTATCTATTTACTTTTATGTTGAGTCATCACCCTCTTATTAAAAAGCACTAGCTGGAGAGCACAGCTGTCATTTGCATTCATTATTGTTAATCTATATCGGGTATGACTATGATTGGATCTCTTTTACCATGAATTACAATGTCTAGTCAGTCCTTGATCTTTGAAGGTGCTCTGCATTTATGTTTTGCGGTCTCAGAAAGGGAAAGCGAGATACCATCTTGTTATATCATATTATGATTGTTTTGAGAAAGTGTTGTCATCCGAGATTTATTATTATGGCTTGCTAGCTGATTATGTTATTGATATGAGTAAACATGAGACCTGAGAATTATTGCAAATGTGGTTAGTTATGATCTTTGTTGAAAACCTTAATGCTGGCTTGACATAGGTACATAAACAAGAGCAAACAGAGTTTGTAAAAGTTTTTCTTTTTCTCTTTCAGTTTTCAACTGAATTGCTTGAGGACAAGCAAGGGTTTAAGCTTGGGGGAGTTGATACGTCTCCGTCGTATCTACTTTTCCAAACACTTTTGCCCTTGTTTTGGACTCTAACTTGTATGATTTTAATGGAACTAACCCGGACGGACGCTGTTTTCAGCAGAATTGCCATGATGTTGTTTTATGTGCAGAAAACAAAAGTTCTCGGAATGACCTGAAACTCCACGGGATGTCTTAGAATAAATAATAAAAAATCCTCGCCAAAGATGAAGACCAGGGGGCCCACACCCTGTCCAGAAGGGTGGGGGCGCCCCCCCCCCCCCTCCTGGGCACGCCCCCTACCTCGTGGCCCCCCTGGAGACCCTCTGACGCCAACTCCAACTCCATATATTGGCTTTCGGGGAGAAAAAATCAGAGAGAAAGTTTCATCGCGTTTTACGATATGGAGCCGCCGCCAAGCCCTAATCTCTCTCGGGAGGGCTGATCTGGAGTCCATTCGGGGCTCCAGAGAGGGGGATTCGTCGCCGTCGTCATCATCAACCATCCTCCATCACAAATTTCATGATGCTCACCGCCGTGTGTGAGTAATTCCATCGTAGGCTTGTTGTACGGTGATGGGTTGGATGATATTTATCATGTAATAGAGTTAGTTTTGATAGGGTTTGATCCCTAGTATCCATTATGTTCTGAGATTGATGTTGCTATGACTTTGCTATGCTTAATGCTTGTCACTAGGGCCCGAGTGCCATGATTTCAGATCTGAACCTATTATGTTTTCATGAATATATGTGCGTTCTTGATCCTATCTTGCAAGTCTATAGTCACCTATTATGTGTTATGATCCGACAACCCCAAAGTGACAATAATCGGGATACTTCTCGGTGATGACCATAGTTTGAGGAGTTCATGTATTCACTATGTGCTAATGCTTTGTTCCGGTTCTCTATTAAAAGGAGGCCTTAATATCCCTTAGTTTCCAATAGGACCCTGCTGCCACGGGAGGGTAGGACAAAAGATGTCATGCAAGTTCTTTTCCATAAGCACGTATGACTATATACGGAATACATGCCTACATTACACTGATGAATTGGAGCTAGTTCTGTGTCACCCTATGTTATGACTGTTACATGACGAACCGCATCCGGCATAATTATCCATCACTGATCCGGTGCCTACGAGCTTTCCATATACTGATTCTCGCTTATTTACTTTTCCGTTGTTACTGTTACAATCACTACAAAAATACCAAAAACATTACTTTTGTTGTCTTTACTGTTGTTACCGTTACCGCCACTATCATATTACTTTGCTACTAAACACTTTGCTGTAGATACTAAGTTTCCAGGTGTGGTTGAATTGACAACTCAGCTGCTAATACTTGAGAATATTCTTTGGCTCCCCTTGTATCGAATCAATAAATTTGGGTTGAATACTCTACCCTTGAAAACTGTTGCGATCCCCTATACTTGTGGGTTATCACGCCGCGGGCCCAACAGCCTGCGGCCTTGGGCGCCGCGTGGCGATTGATTGGTCGTGGGCGTCTCCGCTTCCCCACGATGCCTCGGCAACCGCATGACTTGACAAGTCCCTACATGCAGAAATGGGTCATGATTACCTGTGATCGTGGAGGCCGACGGTTGGCCTCCTCCAGCTATAAGTACGGAACGGCGTGAGCCCTTCCAGTCCATCTCTTCTTGCTACTCCTTCTTCTCCATCCTTGCCCTTGCTCCGCATTGCGACAATGGCTCCAATCCACCGGTTTTCGGCAGAAGAGAAGGGAAAGGCCCCCCGAGAGGGTCCCGACCCGCTTCCGCCGAAGAAATGGCTTGTCCTCTGCCGCCGAGATGAGGGCGTCCGGCAGGAGGTGTTGAGGCCCTGGTACGAGCGGCCACCGCCAGGGTTCCCGCTGCCCTTGTACGCCTGCATCGAGGGCCCTGGGGAGTAGATGATACGTCTCCAACGTATCTATAATTTTTGATTGCTCCATGCTACTTTATCTACTGTTTTAGGCAATATTGGACTTTATTATCCACTTTTATGTTATTTTTGGGACTAACCTATTAACCGGAGGCCTAGCCCAGATTAGTTGTTTTATGCCTATTTTAGTATTTCGAGGAAAAGGAATATCAGACGGAGTCAAAACGGAACGAAATCAACTGGAGAAGTTATTTTTGGAAGGAAACCCACCTGATGGACTTGGACCCCATGTCAGAAGATACGGGAGGTGCTCACGAGGGTGGGGGGCACGCCCACCCCTCCTGGGCGCGCCCCCTGCCTCGTGGGGCCCCCGTAGCTCCACCGACGTACTCCTTTCACCCATATATACCTACGTACCCTAAAACTCCTAGGACAGAAGATAGATCGGGAGTTCCGCCGCCGCAAGCCTCCAGAGCCACGAAAAACCAATCGGGACCCCTTTACGGTACCCTGCCAGAGGGGGGATCCATCTCCGGTGGCCATCTTCATCATCCCGGCGCTATCCATGACGAGGAGGGAGTAGTTCACCCTCGGGGCTGAGGGTATGTACCAGTAGCTATGTGTTTGACCTCTCTCTCTCTCTCTCTCTCTCGTGTTCTCTCTCGTGTTCCCTCTATGGCACGATCTTGATGTATCCCGAGCTTTGCTATTGTAGTTGGATCTTATGATGTTTCTCCCCCTCTACTCTCCTGTGATGAATTGAGTTTCCCCTTTGAAGTTATCTTATCGGATTGAGTCTTTATGAGAACACTTGATGTATGTCTTGCCGTGATTATCTGTGGTGACAATGGGATATCATGTGCCACTTGATGTATGTTTTGGTGATCAACTTGCGGGTTTCGTGACTTTGGGAACCTATGCATAGGGGTTGGCACACGTTCTTGACTCTCCGGTAGAAACTTTGGGGCACTCTTTGAAGTACTTTTATGTTGGTTGGATGGATCTGAGATTGTGTGATGCATAGCGTATAATCATGCCCACGGATACTTGAGGTGACAATGGAGTATCTAGGTGACATTAGGTTTTTGGTTGATTTGTGCCTTAAGGTGTTATTCTAGTACGAACTCTTTTATAGATTGATCCGAAAGAATAACTTTGAGGTGGTTTCGTACCCTACCGTAATCTCTACGTTTGTTCTCCGCTATTAGTGGCTTCGGAGTGACTCTTTGTTGCATGTTGAGGGCTTGTTATGTTATCTATCTATGTTATTATTGCTGAGAGAACTTGCACTAGTGAAAGTATGAATCCTAGGCCTTGTTTCCTATCATTGCAATACCGTTTATGCTCACTTTTACCACTTGTTACCTTGCTGTTTTTATATTTTCAGATTACAATTACCTATTTCTACCATCCATATTGCACTTGTATCACCATCTCTTCGCCGAACTAGTGCACCTATACAATTTACCATTGTATTGGGTGTGTTGGGGACACAAGAGACTCTTTGTTATTTGGTTGCAGGGTTGCTTGAGAGAGACCATCTTC